>CM024245.1:26354458-27554458 GCA_013421045.1 Propylea japonica
TACAATGCATCAGATAGAGAATTGCATAGATGAATAGTCGAAACAATCACGTGCTTTAACACACTGAATTCCGTTGTCTTATTGCAATATTCTTTTCTTGTCTCTCGCTTATCGTTGGGAGGAATATAATTCATTTATGTAGTATGGTAGGCTACAGTAAATACTTGAATAGAGTATTTTGGGCAGCCTGACAAATTAAATAATTCTAAACGTGTTCTGCAGGTTCCCTAACTGCGATAAGAAAGAGACAAGACTAGGTTATTGCAATAAGTCAACCGAATTCATTCAGTTACAGCACGTGATTATCTCGACTATTCATCTGTGCCACTAGACGGAAGAATTCTTTGTCTGATGCATTGTATATCGTATGTTTCAGAATTGAATTTCCAAATCTGTATATCATTGATAAAGATGATGAAAGGGTAGGTCCTAGGATGCTTCCTTGTGGCACCCCAAATTAAAAGAGTGATTCCTCATATGAAGTTCTGGTATATAATTCGAAAGGAAAGTTTCAATTTGATTCTTTTCCAGCAAATCTTATGAAATACAAGGCATTCCATTTGAAAAAAATCACTTTTTATGGTTTTGTGTTTTTCGTAAAGCATCATATTTTGTCCGACTCTGAATGATTGAAGATATATTTTATTATTCGTAAATGATATATAAGATATTGAAAATCCATGCCAGGAGTTCTAGCTTTCTTGAGTAGCAAGTACCAAAGTTATGAATATTCAGTTGAAGATATTAGATATTTCATTTTAATTGCTCACAACCGCCAAACGGTTGTTGGATAGAAGGTATAACAATAATATCCAGGAACCTAGGAGTGGTCTGAAAATACTCCCCTAATAATTTCTTAGTTGTCAGTATCTCATTTTGGTTCAATCGATAATTTTAGAAATTGGTCCGGCGCCTTCACCATTTTGCATCTACACTATTTTCTAATAATGTCCCAATATTGACAACATTGCGTATCAATCTGACAAGAAAATTAACAAAACTCCAAAGAGTTTTGATCAACAAGAGAATCGAGTTAATCTCAAAATGTTGTTTATGGAAATGGTTCGATTTACTTTTCGAAATGTATTTAATCCTGAAAAATATAATTATACATTTTCTGTTCAGTGTTTTGTTTGAATCAATGATCTAATGAGCAATTATTACAGAGACGGAATTAGTCTAGTTACAGATAATATAGTCTTTCCACTATATCATTGATATATATGATGAAAACGATAGGTCCTAAGATGCTTCCTTGAGGCACTCCAAATTGAAAGAGTGATTCCTCAGATGAAGTTCTGGTATATCATTTGACAGGAAATTTAATTCTCTTCCAGCAAATATAATTGAAATACACGGCATTCCATTTTAAAAAATCCACTTTTTATGGTTTTGTTTTTTTTCTTAAAGCATCGGATTTTGTAGGACCCTTTATGATTGAAAATATGTTTTATTATTAGTAAATAATACATAAAATATTGGAAATCTATGCCAGAAGTTCCAGCTTCCTTGAATACCAAGTACCGAAGTTTTGAATAATCTTATTAGATATTTCATATTAATTAATTGCTCACAACCGCTAAACGGGTTTTGGATAAAAAGTATAACAATGATATTCAGGAACCTAGGAGAAATCTGAAAATACTTAAGGGTTATCACATAATAATTTCTTCGTTGTTAATATCTCAATTTGCATTCGCCATTTTGCATCTAGACTCTTTTCCAATAAAAACTGAACAAGACTTCAATTACCGTAATTTTGTGATACGTTTAGTACACAAATAAGATGTATTAATATTTTACTTCAAAATTAAGTCCTCCATTCACAGATACGAAATATTATCCTATGCAGATATGAAAGATTATCCTTTGCATCGAACTAGAGCAAAGAAAAATACCTAATAATTGAATTTACTACGTGAAATATTGAAATATTTGGATATGTTACACTTATATTTTCAAAAACTCCGTACCTTCCATTGTCCATGAACGTCTAAGGAAGCAGCGACCGTGGACCACCCTTTATATAGAGCATACTTACCCTAATGTGAATCACTTGACATTGTTTCTGAAGAATCTCACAAGCTACAGATGCCACTTTCACAGCTTATTTCGATGGATAGAAAGAAAATTAAAAGAGTTTTTTTCGTAATTTTAAATGAGTACAAAAAAGTGATAAACAGTTTTTGATCAAGTAGTCGTTCCACTCATGTCTATTCCAGAAATATCCAATACTGGTTTGTCGCCTTCATAGTTTCTTGACGAAAATGGTTGAAGATTCGCTTTGGACAGTCGTTCAAAACGTGATTGTCTATTTTTGATGTATGTAGTGATTTTTCTGTTCACCGGTCCTTCAAAACCTGAAATGATAATATAACAATCAAAAACTTTTCAAAAATCAATATCTGAAGTCTTTTTATAAAAATTTTTTTCATAAAAATGACGAGCATGAGCAATGACGAACTCCGTGAGAATATACAGCCTACTCTTGCCGAGTCTTTTCGAAACACCCTATACAGTATATTTCATTATATGACAATTCATGAACACAAAGCTATAAATAACTATAGAATAAGTTCTAGCCTTATCATCAAAATCTACTAAACTGAAAATGAAAGAAATGTACACATAGTCCGTTCACGAAAGGTTGAGCCATCGGTTGGCCATGGAAATTTGGCATACTTTATTCCACTATCTGTATTAATATTTTAGGTTATGTTGTCTATTTTCTTGTCAGATTGATATGCAATGTTGTCAATATTGCATAGAGTTCTCTGACAATTCGGAAGCTTGTCGAACGAGGCCGGGTACATTCGTCAACGTTGACTTTATTTTATGTTATGACAGCAAATACTGCCAACTTCAGATAAATAAACAAACGTCTACTATGCGCTCAAACTTTCGTGAACGGACTATAAACGCTTTCACACTAACCTTCTTCATCTGACATCTTCAAATAAGCTCGGAAAGATGACACAAGATCATATATCTGTGGTTTTTCTCGTTTGAGCAAAGCAGACTTGACAATGGATTTTCTTTTTCCTGCAGGAAGTTTATCATTTTCTATTTCATCCTTACTCTTATTTATATTGCACAACATTTGCATTTTCTTTGCAATTCTAACAGCGTTATCTTTCGTTACGTACTTCTTGATGTCGTCAAGATCGCTTATCTGGAAAAACACATTCGAATTAGGTCATTTTCGAACAATAATGTCAGAAACTACTCACATCTTTTCTGAAAAAGTTCCATTCGATGACAGTGTTGGATAATATCTGGGAAAATGTTGAAAACCTATGGACGAACATTCCAATACTTTGGGTGAGCAACAGTCCTCCAAAACCAATCAAAAATAAGAATCCAATGGGCTCAAGATGTAGGTAATCTTTCATAACTCTCACCTTTAATTGAAAAAAAAAATATTTATTTATTATGATAGTAATAATCTCGGAGAAGGTCCATACAGGAAATAAATGAAGTAAAATGAGTAAAACATGTGCAACCTTTCTTTCTGGAACTGCATGACCAAAATATCTATTTCTAGTTATTATTCGTAAGAGAGATACAATTAATATAATCTTAGTTCATTTGAAACCTATTTCATAATTCAATTGGCTGTATGAATCTTACTTAAAAACTCATCGATAGAAGTGTTGTCAAATTATGATCTTGATGGCACCCAAGCTGACAAATATGTTAGCTGTTAGCATATTTTGCAGGCTATCAACACCCTACTAAATATGATATGAGCATGCTACCTCTAACTAAAGGGTTTCCCAATAAGAGATGTTCTTTTGAATAGCCCGCTATTTCAGTAGATGTCACGCTGGAAGCCGTCATTTTTTGACATTTGACAAGTAGAAACTACACCATTAATAAAAATTGAACGATACACGCTTCAAGAACGCATTGAAATTATTGAAATTCACTATAAAAATGGTGAAAACTTGGCAGATACGGTTCGTAAGACTTGAACATTTTTGGGTCGTCGTAAAGCACCTTGTCGGACCGCAATGAAGAAATTTGTGGAAAAATTCGAGCTGTTGGGACAAGTTAGTGATGTGAAGAATAAAACCCTTGCACGTCGCTCAAGAATAGCTGCGAATATTGCTGCTGTAGCCGAAAGTGTTGAAGAAAACACAGGTTTGTCCATTCCTTGTCGTTGTTTGGAATTAGGCATTCCACAAAAGTCATTACACCGTATTTTGCATAAAGATTTGGGTCTCAAGGCTTATAAAGTTCGGTTAACACAAGAACTGCCACACAAGCAACGAAACTATTGTTTTTTGCGGGAAAAGTTTCCGGACCGTGTTATCTCTCGAAGAGGTGATCACAATTGACCACCGAAATCTTGTCATTCAACATCTTGCGACTTCTTCCTTTGGGGCCACGTGAAAGAGAAGGTCTACGCCAATAGCCCAGCGTCGGTTCAAGACCTCAAAGATGGAATTCGTGAGGCTATCGAGGACATAGGGCAGCCACTTTGCGATTTGTTTATGGAAAATTTCATTAAAGGATATGGTCCTGTAAGCGTAGTCGTAGTGGTCATTTGCCTGATATTATTTTCCGCATATCATCTTCTTGGCATTTTTCTTTTAATATCAAAATAACACCTCCTAATGGAAAACCTCTATATTGATTCCCTAAAATAATAATTCTTACTCACCTCATTTTCATTATCGATATACGTGAAATTGACTTTTGGATTGTACGGCCAGTTCAAATGGATGATATCTTTTTTCAGGGTGAGCAAAAATATAACCAAAACGAAAAGAGCATTTATCATGAAGAAAGTATAAACCATTTTGTCCCTTAGGTCTTTGAGCGCCTGTTTCACTCTCTTTTTCTGAAAAGAAAATTATACATTACGATAATTATTGGGAAAAATATTTTATTATCTACCTCTGCTTTAGATTCTGCCATAGGGGTGAGATATTTCTCTATAAGATTCCCCCAGAATTTTTCTTCTTTATCCTCTAACCAATGAACTTGCCCATTTATTATTTCCTTATGATAAAACCAGCTATTATTCGCAACGAAATCATCGTTTGGTTTATTTTCCACAGGTGCTTTAGCCTTAGTTGCAACAACAGGTGCTTGTGTTAACACTTCTTTGCGCTCAATGATACCCAACTTCCGGTTAATCTGTTCCAGACTTTCCTTAATGGCCAATAATTTTTCATATTCCTCACTTGGATGGGTACAGAAGAAACATTTGAATAGACCTGCGCAGGAGAGTCCAAGAGAGCCTCCTTCTTGAATTCTATCCTTCTTTTCGGTAAGGAAAGAGAAGAAATCGGAAACAACACCTGTCTTCTTAGCTTCAGGGGCTTCTTCTTCGTCGTCTTCTTCATCTTCCTTTAACGTACAATAAAAGCTTGTTCATAAGTAAGAAATTAATTTTTTGTGAAAAAAAAATTTATTTTCTACTCAATAAGCCCGTTCGGCATTGACCTCCGCGAGCAGACGGATTTTTTAGTCACGTGACCACAGATCGTACAGATTCATCTGTAATATCTGGGAAAAAACGAACGGTACAGAGCATCTGCCACAGAACATAATGCTCTGTTCTACTTTTATAGATTATGATATTTCAAAGATCATTATTTTGGGAAAAATGCTCATCTTTTAACGATACTTTCACCCTTTTCGTAGCTCTTCCGTAAAATCTCAATTAAATAATTAGGAGCAAAGGCACTGAATGCAAAGGAAACGAGGAATGCAATTTCCCCTTCTGGTCGATCAATACGCCGATAGTTGAACCGAAAGATTCTTATTAATTGATTAATTACACGAAAAAGAAACGAGAAAGGAATATCTCCTCCTGTCCATTCATAACTGCGATAGCTATATCGAAAAATTTTAATGAATGAATTAAGTTTTTAATGAATAAATGAAAACAGAACAATAAAAGTGTTAGAATTTTTCAATCTATCGGTTGTCGGATCAGGAAAGTCAACATAAAACAAAAAAAAATATAAAAAACATAAAACTCTATGGATAAAAGCGATTTGCTCCGTCGAAATAGACCGAGCGAAAAGAGCGACGTCCGATTGCTCAGATTTTTCTGACGATGGCTCCAGATGTGTACTCCCCTCAATCCAGATGTACTAAACGAACGGTTCAGATCGATCCGACACATTCGATGTCGATACCGAACGCCCTAATATAAGCAGATTAGTTTAAGGAGTTAAAATCGAAATGTATGGGAAGCTTTAGCGGACTGACTAGTAGCCGGCGCATTCGCCATTCTGCGTCCCAAAATTTCCTGGTTAAAAAGTGACCTAGACTTTAATTGGCGTGATTTTGTGATACGTGCCAAATGAAATGGTCACTTCCAATCATGGGCATGAAATATAATCCTATAAATTGAACGATTCTGTAATAAAGAAATACATAAATAACTAATAATTGAAATTTCCGTGGACCTCAGAATGAAGGATTTTTCTGTCAATCTCAAATTCAAAGGTGATTTTAATGTGTACAAAATTGATCATTAATTACCCATTTTAATGCTCAATTTATGCTATATTTAATGCATCCTTATGGCAACCGTACACAAAGTTTCAGAAGCACTACGAGAAATGTCAAAACTCTACTGAAACATAGAAATATAGAAATTCCATTATGTCAAACATATGTCTAGTGCAAAATGAGGTAGTTATATTCAATAATTAATGCAGAAACATCGAAACTCTAGAGGCAATACATATCCACAAATTCTAAACAAAATCCGCCGTTTCTAATGGTAGATTTGGCACTGCCACAGATTCATTCGCGCGAATATGATACGATGCCTTCTCGTAATTCCTGCCATCATTTGATATGTCACTCGTTTAAGGACGGAGCAGTGGTGCCAAACCTACCATGAAGAACGGCGGCTTTCCTTAGAATTTGTGGATATGTGATACCTCCAGAATTTCGATGTTTCTGCATTAATTATTGAATATACCTGAAATGAAACTATTCGAATAGTTATTTGAATGTTCAAAGGTGATTTATGGACTAAATTGGGGCAGTGAATCTGTGGTTTTATAGTTAAAAAAATAACGTGAAGATGGAACATTTTTGGAACTTTGGGGTCCATATTTTCTAAACCAAGACAGACCACCACCTGTTGTTTCACTAATGTTGTTCAGGAAGACTCATAGAATACAATGACACCAAAATCTGGTCACCAAAACTCGATATTTACCCACCTATCTAAATCAACCTAGCCTAACCTACAGGTGAATTTGTCCTATCTTACCTTTTCGGGAACAGTTGAAACATCCCTGGTACCCCAATTTACGTTGTCCATATTGAAGACTGCGTAAATCATCAAGAGCATATACATACTGGGCACAGTCACATAGTAAATAATGCCATATTTCAAGCAATAAAATTCCTTAGGGTGTATCAAAGCTGCCACTATGAACTCCGATATCATAAAGAAGAAGAAAAGAGAACTGGGTGCCAAAACACCATCGTCATGAATTTGTAGCAAGACACCAATCACCACGGCCATCATAATCAATCCATATATGCTGCTCAAAATTCCGGCAACCATAATCTGTATTCAAAATAATACTGAACCATTAGCAGTTGCACCAACCCAATAAAGGTTGAATCAATCAATTATCGAACAGACTGTTTAGCTGAATGAATAACCGAATATACTGACCAAAAAAATTAACGCATTATGGAAATCTCACATTTATTCTACCACTGAAGGTGTTCTCAATCATAATTATTTTATCAGAATAATGCATGCATATGTTATCCACTTTCAACGTTTTCTTCAATACAGATGTTTTTTCCAGCAGGAATAAAAAAGATTCAGATTTTGAATGTATTGGCTCCATTCTGAAATCAGTTGTTCTCGATCAATTCTAGTGATCAATAGTTTTTCTTTCGTTTGATTTTCTACACTCGATCGCTATGCAACGCGAAACACGCAATTTGACCCAAAAGGAATGTGCCCAAGGGGTAGTTTTGCGAGGAGAAGGGTGGACACACGATATGCTCAGTGCAATTTCCTGAATACTACTGGTTTCGGGGGAGGATGGATTATGGTATGGCGTGAAATATCTTTGACTGCTCGTACAGACCTAGTGGCCGTTGATAATGGAGCTATGAATGCTCAAGGTATATAAGAAACATTATTGAAGAGCATGTAGTGCCATTTGCCCCATACATTGGTGAAAATTTCATTTTTATGGACGATAATGCCAGATCCCATCGTGCGCGCATAGTTCAGGAGTACATGGAAGAGGTTGAAGTCTCTCGAATGGAATGGCCAGCAAGAAGTCCAGATCTAAATCCGATTGAGCAGGTTTGGGACAACCTCAATAGAGGGCTGAGAAGTTCAGAAAATCATCCAGCTACTCTTAATGACTCAGGAATCCAACTCAGAGTAATCTGGGATGGACTAGATCAGAACATTTTAACATCATCATTTGAGTATAAACCGTCGTTGCCGAGCTGTAATTAGCGCAAGGGGTGGCAATACCAAGTATTAAATCACTTATCAGCATTACAGTATTTCGAAAATTGTTTATTTCTCTTCTTTCACATAAGATTCGGTTAAATCCTGAATTTTTCTTCCATATAATGTGTCTTGTTCGTTCAAAACCTTCCCGAGAGAACATAAAAAAAGTCAATGTAGAGTTAACTTACATTAAAATCGAGATTTTCAGAATGAGCGTTAATTTTTTTGCGCAGTGTAGTTAACATCGAAGTTTCTAACTTCATTATCACTATTGACCAAAGAGTCAATTCAACAAATTTCATTTTTCGATAGTAGATTCAATATGAGACATACCTGAGCATCAGCATTGAAAAGAGCAAGTCAAATAAATATCAAAATTGGCACTATATTGAACAGAAAACTGGTCCATTGGTCCATTTGAAAAACTGTGACAGCTGCTCCTACCAACATCATAAAAATAGTTCCAGGTCCTATGATTGTACCAATCAATAGTACCACCTGAAAGATGACATCATAGTGAATCATTTAGCTTATTTTACGTTCAAGCTATTGTACAAACCTGATAAACTATGTATAGCATGCTTATGTCTTCATTTTATTAACAATATGCTTGTAATCACCGAGTACATCAAGAATATTAGCCATAGTTGAAGGAATCCACCTTCTTCTTTGGTTGTAAAACTCCTTAAAGCCTTCTGGGCAATGAGTGTAGGAGTCAGATGCTGCTGAGTACTCCACACGGTATCCAGCTTGTAAAATGAGGGTACAGAGCCATCTATCTTCTCCTGGTGGCGTGAAAGACAAAGAAAAATATTTGAGTGTTTCAATAGAAATGAAAAATAATTTGAACAGAGACCATCGTTATGAAACAATAAACAAGTACCTAGATGCAGGAGATATTTTTGTTGTAGTTGACCAATGATCTCAAATCTCTACAAATGATTGAGAAACTGAAACTTTGGATAGAGCAGAAGTTATCTTGAGATAGAAAGAAATATCGTTATGAAAAATAGAACCAGTATTTCTTTTTCTATTGAAGCTAAGTGTAGACTTTTTACTCAACTTTACAGATGATTGAGATAATATAGCTTCGTATAGAACAGAAGTTATCATGAGATATAAAGAAGTATCATTATGAAGAAGAGAATCAGTTGGTGGGTACTTATTTATCTACCCAGCCTAGGTTACGTCCTGCTTCTCTGCTGTAGCTTGGGATAGAGCAGGTGAAATCATGATGTTATGGTTTGCTCAAATTAAATTGTTTTTACCTTGATCATACTGCACTCGGTGTACAGCTTCGGTAGCCAATGAGGTGTACCTTCTCATAACCCCTGGCTGCATCAAAACCTCAGCTCTGAAAAGAGAGAAACAACCAGGACTGCAAAGAACACAACCAACGACATGTTCTGTGGCTTTTTGCAACCAATGTCCAACAGCATATTCGAAGACCTGCAAGGTTTCATTGAAAAATCACTGGATAGTACTTGGATTTTGAAATTTTTAATTGAAAATTACTTAAAAAAATAGCTGACTGACCTGATACCAAGCTATGGCTCCGCTTCCAACTGGATGGATTCTACCACAAGCTGCACCCAATTTTCTATTTTTCTTCATGTATTCTATAAGTAAGTGCATGGCTTCGGGCTTGAAATCAATATCACCATCAAGAGCTAGAATGAAGGTATTCTGCGAGGAAGCTTTTCCGAGTTCCATCTCTGGAAGCAACCTGAAATCAATAGCTTCCTCATTCATACTCAATAGTTTACAATATTTTCTTAACTCAAGCTTATTGTAGATCATTAATAATTCTATTCAGCTTTGAACGCTGTAACGCTGAAATATACCGATAGAGAGTTGCAAAAGACAATCTTAGACTTGTTTTTGAAGAGATAAAGACTAATTATAGTTAGAAGGAGTCACAGTCCACTGCGACCTCGACGTTTATTGTGCCCCCCTTACAGAGCTGTTCTGACCACACCCTTAACAGCTCGCCTTCAAGTTTCAGATCTGATGAAATCCAATATCGGTGAAGGCCTCAACGACGCTAGTTCTTCATTCTTACAAGTTTCTTGCTCAAAGCATTCTCTCCTTAGGCTCGAAATGCCAAAGTATTCTGTGATTAGGTAAATGGAGGGTTCTTCCTTCTCACCACAGAACCTACACTCGTCAGTGTCCGATAATCCCATCCTCAACAGGTGCTTCCTGAAGCAACAATGACCTGTAAGAAAGCCAGTGAGGAGGTGTAATTGTTTCTTACCAAGATCCAGAATCTTTTGGATCTTGCTGTTTCAAAGATACGAAGGAACTTAGTGGGATGATCCATCCCTGGGATATTCTGCCAGAGTTTTTCCTTTTCGGCTTTCTCCTTCACCAGAAACTCCTTCTTATAGGTTATAGCTACATTTTCTTATACCACAGAAGGGTTCTGGGCCAATGAGTGACATTTGTGCGCCCTCTTTGGCAAGTGTATTGGCCTCTTCGTTTCCTTTGATTCCCGAATGGCGGGAACCCAGATAAAAAAGACCTTATTTTTCTTGCCTACCTCATTGAGTTTGTTCCGGCACTCCCAGATCATCTTTGAGTCGATGACGTAGGAGCTCAGTACTTTAAGAGAAGCTTGACTATCTGAGTGTGTGGCTATATCGCACTTCTGTTAGTTTCTTTCTAGATTAATATCTAGACATAGACATCTTTCAATAGCTAAGATTTCCGCTTGAAAGACGTTCATACAGGAGCCTAGTGACAGTGCAGTGGTATTTGGCCCGTATATCACAGCGGCAGCTCCTGTAGAGGTTTTGGAACCATCTGAATACCATTTTACGGTATTTTCTTTGAGGTTATAGTCGGTGTATTCCGTTCCCATTCCTCTCTTTTACTTAGCAATGTCCTGAAGTTTTTTCAGTGCTTACTTTCTTGATCATCACATTACTAGGGAGGTTCGCAGATGAGATGTAGCTGTTCAGAGAAGACCAGACTAAGGGACTACCATGGTTCAAAGAGAAGTTCGCCCAGAGGTCGTATTTGCATGGGGCCTTATTTTTTACGCATGTCCAATGGACTTAGTGTGGCGAGTAACTCACTATCTTCTTCTTGAACAATGGTACTACACAGTTTTTGGGATAAACGAAATTCTTGAGAACGTACTTCACCTCAAAAGGCATATTTCTTCAACTCCTCACTCAAAAATTAAAAAAAACTGAACGCACCTATATCCTAGTAGATAGTACATGTACATCACTTGAGACCACCTCTTTTTAGCCCTAATTTTGGCGTTATCCTTCAAATGGGCTATCAGCTTCGTCCTTCGGGTAGGGTCCAAACAATTCTACCTCCGTATGGGGTGGAGTATATCTTAGGAGGACTCAACACCATTTTGTCAACCCCATGTACCTTAGCAGCTGAGTTTGTGATGAGGGAACACAACTTTAAAACATAGCTGTTGAGCTTCGGATCGTTGTCTATTTTTTCGGGTCGTCCATTTTTCTTCGGATGAAGGCGTCGTCGAAAAATATGTTACCTAGTGTTGAAAAAACATGAGAGGTTTTGAAAAATTCGATAATGCCTAAAAATTAAGGAATTTTTTTTGGAAAATTTCAATTATACGAGTAATAGTGGTTGTTTTCATCAATAAAAAAGTATCAGCCATTTTGGATCTTGGGTTATTTGGGAGTTCCTGGTTTTGATTCATGTAAGGTCTCACTCGTGAGGATTTTTAGAGATGGCGCTAGTTCTTGCCTTATACGAGACCGATCGTTTTGAATCAGGGTATAATATTCTCCGAGTACCTAAAGTTCAAGTCATTCAAATATAACTCTTTATAAATGAAAAATCATGCGATTAAGAGTAACGCGGGCATAATATAAACAATGAAATAGGAGAATAATACTAATTGATTCAAAATCAACCAACTCACACTTCGGAACTAATCCCGTCAACGCACAAAGAACATGCATAGTGGCAATATCAAACATAGCATCCATCATTGATAGCTATTTAGCCCTATTGGGGCTCTTCAGTATGGAGGAGCTCCGTCTGAAAGGCATTCTAGGTTCCCTAGGTCGCCTAGCTCTGAGAATAACAGAACCAAAACGCCATCTCTTGGGATCCTTACGAACACCCACCTCCGATGCATGAACTCTGAACGAAGTGCGAGATGTTTATCCGTTTTTCATACAAACTGGTGTAGACCAAATGTGGACTTAACCTTCAGTCGATGAAGTGGAAACGCTCGTTTCTTCGTCGTAAACCAGACGTGGTAATAATAGTAATAAATGAAAAATCATGCGTTTAAGAGTAACGCGGGCATAATATAAACAATGAAAGCGGAGAATAACACTAGTTGATTTAAAATCAACCAATATTAAACTCACACTTCGGAACTAATTCCGTCAAAGATATTCGACGTGTTTCGCCAACACTGTGGCTTCTTTGGGTAAGAAGATTCATCCCATTCGCGAGGTACCTAATCCTTACATTCCAACTCGTAGTAGCTAGGTACATCAATATTCATTTCATTTGGCTAAACGATGAGCACAGTTGTCGTCATCAAGTCTCATTATAGATTTCAGGAAAGTCATCATTTCTTCTTCTTCCTCGTGCCACATTGTAGCACAGACATACACTCTTGGAACGGTGGCTGAAAATTCCCAAAATTTTAGTCCTACCTTCTCTTAAAATATTAGACTACCACATGAATCACAAGAAGTCTTCTGAAGAAGTATTTGAAGCAAAGACGAAACATACGTTGAATTTAAAAGAGTGTTTATTTCATTTGTGTATTACAAAGGAATTAGTCCATGGGCCAGCGCCTGTTTTTCATAATGATTACTAACAATCTGAATATTTGTGAGTAGCTTCATTTTGACGAGACGCCCAACTTTTTCCTCTACGAAAATTCTCGATAGTGAGGGCTAATACAGTATGGAGGCGTCAAAAGTGTTAAATGGGTGAATGTTCAAATTTTATTACTAACAGCTACTTTATAAATTAAATCTTGAAACAATTTTATTACAAATTGAAAACAATAATTGTCCTACAAAAATTATGATTCTATCAAAGTGCCTCCACTCCCAGCACATATCAACAACTAGGTCTAAGAAATTATTACTAACCGGATGATTTTTTCACTGTTGCTTAGCAAATATTTCCTTTATGAACTGGTCACATTGTCCCACAAATTGAGTGGAACGTGTTTCCAGTCCTACCACAGAAATTGTATCACAGAACCCACAATTAAAAATGATTACTAACAATTGACAATTTCCGAGCGTAGGACTGTAAAAACGTACAACTCAATTTGTAGGATAATGTGACCAGTTCATAAAGAAAATATTTGCTAAGCACCAGTGAAAAAATCAGCCGGTTAGTAATAATTTCTTTAGACCTAGTTGTTGATATATGTTGGGAGGACACTTTGATAGAATTATCATTTCTGTGGGACAATTATTGTTTTTAATTTGTATTAAAATTGTTTCAAGATTCAATTTATAAAGTAGCTGTTAGCAATAAAATTTGAACATTTGCCCATTTAACACTTTTGACGCCTTCATACTGTATTAGCCCTCACTATCGCGAATTTTCGTAGAGGAAAAAGTTGGGCGTCTCGTCAAAACGAAGCTACTCACCAATATTCAGGTTGTTAGGTATCATTATGAAAAACAGGCTCTGGCCCATGGACCAAATGGTAAACCTAACAGAAAAAAGTGAAGAAACATCAAAAGCTCATAAGCTTACCTTCTTCTTGTTTTTCTGCTTGCAAAGGACTATCATTCCTTCTCCTATTCATAGAAACCGATTGATCAATGAGGAAAGCATCGTACATCGGCTTCATGAACAGTTTCTCAGTTTTCGAAAGTTTTTCGCATTTAGGGTTCCAAATATGTATCGTTACCCAAATTTGAGAAAAGAGCCATATTAGCCACACCCAAGCATATTGTTGTTTGAGGAAATCTTTCAGAACATAAAATCTGGGAGGATTGAAGAACAAATACGCTGGGAAAAGATCTGTGTGTGTACACTCATCCTCGAGATATTTTCCTGTCATGACTATCAGAATACTTATCAGAATAGGCTCGACTTGGCTTATAGCGAACGCAAAGCTGAATTCTTGGATCAAGACTTTACTCGCGAACTTTGTGAAGCAATAGCAGATGTAGGAAGATACAAAATTTATTATGAAGATAGTTAAAGGTGTCCACACATTTGCTTCCACCGTTGGATGTATAGTTGTGAAAGTGTCGTCTAAGCCTGCTTGGGATAGTTCTTCTACGTACATTTTCACCTGTAAATAAACATCAGTGATTCGATTTTGAATATGGAAGAAAATTACAGAGATACAAGGTATCCCAAAAAAATTCAAATCACCAAGAATCGTAAAAATCAGATGAGGCTCGTAAATTACAGTTTTTTTCTAGGAAAGGGTTGATATTTTATACAGGGTGTTTCTGAATTATTGGAAAAGATTTAAGGAGTGATTCCTCAGATCATTTCATGAAAAAAAGTTCCTCTAAATGTAGGTTTGAAAATGCCTTGTTTCCAAAATATAGGATGTTAAAGTTTTGCTTAAAACTGACTAAAAAAGTGGTACCTATACCTACGCGAAGGAGATATTTTAAAATAACAATTATTTTTGAATTCTTGGTTCAGTTTGTGACAGAAAATCTCTTTGCCTTTTTTTCGTGCGGGGCGCCGCTTTTATTCAAGAAAATAAAACATCTCAACGCGTTTTATTTGTCGTTAGGTACATGTAGAAAAGAAGCTACGTTAAGATGTTTTATTAAAATTAATTGAAACACCTTTATAAACGGTTTATTGTATAGGTATAACTCATGAGTTATATCTACCTGTAAAACTAACTATACAGGGTATTCCAAAACTCGACGTCAACCCGGAACCGGGTGAAAAGACAAGATATGCTGGTTGTCAGAGAAATATATAAAAAAATCTAAGTTGTATGATTTTAAAATTAGAGGCATTTAAAAAAACACATAAAATTTCACACCCTATGACAGTCTTTTCACTCCTGTTGCCACAGATATTAACTATTTCCAGAGAAAAAATTTTCGGGAGATTTTTCCAGAAAAAAATTTTCCAGAGAGATTTTTACAGAAAAAATTTTCCAGAGAAATGTATCCATTTCTCTGAAATTTTTTTTCAATATTTGAATCAAAATCTACATCTACAGTGAAATATGGCTACAGCATGACGGTTGCCCAGTGCACTATGTTCGAGAATATCTCGATGATGAGTTTCCCGGAAGATGGATCGGACAAAAGGCAATCGAAAGCGAATTTGAACTACGGCAGCTACAATTTACCAAGTATTATACCTACCATTTTGGAATCCTAACTAAATGCACCAACTTTTGACAAAACTTGCCAAACTTGCGTAGTACATTTTTTCAATACAGTCAGTTAAAACAAGGCAATTTCTTCTTTTGAATTTTTTTCTAAGGAGTCAGTCCTATTTTCATGAAACCTAGAGCAGCTGGTATCAAAATTTTGTTTACAGTTTAGACCAGCATTATTCAGAGTTACACAGCAAAAAAAAAGTTGAAAAAAATTGATATTTGTGGCAACAGGAGTGAAAAGACTGTCACAGGGTGTGAAATTTTGCGTGTTTTTTTAAATGCCTATAATTTTAAACCGACAACCAGCATAACTTGCCTTTTCGCCCGGTTCCGGGTTGACGTCGAATTTTGGCACACCCTGTGTGATCAAAAGGTTGCGAATCGGACATTTCCTTTTTCCTCGCTTAATATATCCGTACTTTTCCTAAATATTTCCTATAATTCTGAAACATATATGGTTACCTCAGTTACGTTGATCAATCTGTTGGAAAAAGCCAAGCCAAAATTGTCGAACAGAAAATCGAACTGTCCTTCTTTCATCCAGAAAATCAGTAGAGTAGTCCCGAAAAATATAAGACAGTTCGTTATCGTTATAAAGATGTAAAAAAAGTAAGTTCTGTTCTCAAACACTCTCCTCTCCCTAGCCAATTGCTGTATAAATTCTATTTTGGCATTTTCATCAACGTAGTTTTCCCACCAACCAAATGAGATGAAAATTCCGGCAACTGGAACTAGCAACAATGTAGAATTCCATTCTATCAATGGCCACATGAAGAATGATGTTAATTGTGCCATTATGCAGAGCAGATCCAAAATCATTACTGTTGAAAGGTCCACTTTGTTTGATCTATCGGGGTTTCTTGAAATAAAAGCTGAAAGTGAGAAAATGGCGTGAAAAATAATTCACTGGGTTATTCTTTGTTCTTGAATGGTATTCTTCATATAAAATATATTGTAGGTTCATGAGTTTCCACTCTTAACTATTAAAAAATTAAATTGATTGATCGCAACTTATTATGTATGAATTAAGTATACATCTTTTACCTACCTACAACAGCTGGCACAAAGCAAAAAGCATTAGTCAAACATAGCTCTTTAAGTACGTCCAATTCAGGTAATACAAAACAACACCAAAATGGCGCTCCCAATGGCAGGTAATGTTCCAGTGACGAAAAGCATCAAAAAACGACCTCCATTGAAACACTGACTTCAGTTTGGTATCATTCTTCAATAATTTGAATGAACAAAATTCGAAGAGATCTCAAAAAGGTTCCTATCTGAGGTATAAAATAGACGAAAATAAGTATCCAGATCCAAACAACTCTTTCTTCTGTCGGTAGTTCGACTGTGAATTTTCTTTCAATATCTGTTCAATTAAAAACAAGCAATTAAAATTAATGATACTCAACTTAAACAAATCTCTAAGTACTTTGAATAAAATGAAAATAAGATGATTAAGAACATTATAACAGAGTAAAGGACAATTGATGGGTCACATGGTGAATTGGCTCTAGCGACCAATTCACTAAAATCACATTAGGTAGTGAATTGGCCCAATAGAAATAAAAAGAATTATTTTTAGGGCCAATTTCATAGGGTACAGGGTCTACAGTGATTTGGACCTAGGGGCCAATTCAAAAAATTAAATTTAGGTTGTGAATTGGCTAGCGGGTCATTTCACAATAAACCCTGTAACCTGTGAATTGGACCTTTCAGTTATAATGTTCTAATCGTCCTATTTTAGAAATAAGATGATTAAAAACCTTCGACAAAGTCTAAGTAAAAACATTATAACATTAAAGGCCAATGAATCACAGGGTGTACTGTGAATTGGCCCCAGGGGCCATTTCAACTAAACTCACATTTAGGACGTGAATTGGCCCACTGGCCAATTCACAATAGAAATAAAAAAAGATTATTAGGACATTATAACACTATAAGGGCCAATTCACAGGTTACAGGGTCTACAGTGATTTGACCTACGGGCCAATTCACAAAAATGAAATTAGGTCGTGAATTGGCTAGCGGGTCATTCCACAATAACTGTGAATTGGCCCTCTCAGTTATAATGTTCTTATCGTCGTATTTTAGAAATAAGATGGATTCAAAACCTCAGACGAAGTCTAAGTTAAAAACATTATAACATAAAGGCCAACTGATGAATCACATGGTACAGTCGACTCTCGTTAACTCGAACCTCGATAACTCGAAATTTCGATAACTCGAAGAATTTTCAATCCCCTAGGAAAAACTGTCTAAGTCGAAAAAAAATCAATGCGTAACCGAAATTATTTTACCGTTATATTTCACCTCAATTACCTTTATAAGTCGAAGAGCACACAAAATTACCTCTATAACTCGAGTTCAGTGCCGCACAAGTCACATGTTAGCGAATTAATCATGATTTAGTGGTGGAAAATTGCGTCGTGAATATTTGTTCTGTTTTTTTTACCTCTATAAATCGAATTTCATTTGGTTTACCTCTATATCTATTACCTCCTTAAGTCGAATTCTATCAAGGTTGACCTCTATAACTCGACTATGCCTAAGTCGAACTATACATAACTCGAAGAAAAATCGTGGTCCCGTGGATTCGAGTTAGCGAGAGTCGACTGTATATGGTGAATTGGTCCCAGGGGCCAATTCACTAAACTCATATTTAGATCGTGAATTGGCCCGTTTGTCAATTCACAATAGAAATAAAAAAGATTATTAAGAACATTATAACTATAAGGGCCAATTCACAGGTACAGGATCTACAGTGATTTGACGGGCCAATTCACAAAAATGAAATTTAGGTCGTGAATTGGCTAGCGGGTCATTCCACAATAAACCCTGTATTCTGTAAATTGGCCCTTTCAGTTATAATGTTCTGATCATCTTATTTTCATTTCATCTAAGATACTTTTGAGTTTTGTTGAACACTATAGAAACTAACAGGGATCACTCACCTAAAGTTTGGTTACAGAATGGCCTTACAGTATTTGCTTTCACTTGGGATGTCATCAACAAAAGCGTACCTTTCGAAAGTACAGCACTAGAGAGAACTACGAGAAAAACAAATATATACGCTATTATTTTGAGAGATTTCACCATGAATTCATATAGTTCAGAATTGCTGTCGGACCCAGTATCCGGTTTTCTTGTGGCATCTTTGAAAATATTCCATGAGTAAGATTCCTCTGGTTCTTGTCTGAAAATTGATTGACCTTATTGATAATTTCACCCATTTTTGTTTTATGATTAACAAATTAGGTTAACTGAACTTCCCTTCAAACCCTCACTTTTTTTGCGAATATTCTTGGTAAGGTATCTGGTTGGGCAACCGCTTCGTACTTTCGTTTGAAGAGTTTCACAAAATCTTGTACATATTTTTATAAAAATTATACAATGCCCCGGCCTAGAGCCTTATCTGTCTTTTTTATTCATTCAATCGATTTCATCTTTAAAAAAAGATGGAATTCGTTTATATTTTTCGAATTTATTGATGCTATGTTCGACGGACATGTGAATGGAAGTTCTGTTTATAAGGATTTGATGAAAAATTCGGATCTTAACATTTTAAACAATTCAAAAACTTACGTATCTGCTTTAGCATCGTTGATTAGTTGAGTCGTATCATCATTATCATAAAATCCTCTTTTTCTATTCATTTTGCACCCTTTTTATAGTTTGCACTAATTTCACATATTTTCACCCTCAAAAAACAACGTAAAAATCTTAGAACATCTATTAATAGATATTACCTTTTAGGTTACACTGAAGGTATTAACGATATCATTGGAGATTATAGATTGATAAGATATTAGAATGTCGTTTGAAACAATTACATGTTTTCAATTCGAGATAGAAATGATGTGAATCATCAAACCGTTGTTTCCTCAGAGAAATTGATCTTATCGGTTCTTTTATCTCGCGCAGAAATTAAAAAAAGTAATTGTAAAAAAATAATATGAATTTCAAAATCGCTTTTTCATACTTTATCAGCTATTCAATGAATTACAAACATTCCTTAGAGATGGATCACTATAATAATGAACCCCCTCCTAATATACTTCCGTTCGTAACAAAGAAGGGGTACCACAAGGGTCTGTTCTTGGCACTGCATTATTCGTTTTTACGCAAAAATCGGCTTATTTTTTATACGTTTTCGAATTTGTGATTCTGTTTTTAGCATAAAAGTGTTAATTACTGACTGATTGCATTTCGAATAGATCGAGTTAATCATCAAAATTTTTCTTGGGCAGGATTTGGTTTGATTATTATTGAAATTCGTATAACACCTTGAGAATGATTGTTTCTTTGGTTTTCGTTCATTCTAAGGTAGATAATTGTAGATATATAGGCCAGAAACATAGCAGATGATGAAAGTTTTCACTTGAGAAAGTTTGCAGAAAAATCCCTGAGATCAAATTTTTCCCACGTCCATTTACAGGTATTAAGTATGTACAATAATACAATGTAGTTAAAAAAAAGTAGGTATATTTGTCAACATCTATATACAATATTGATACATTCATATCAAATTTTCAATTTTCTGTAAAGTTTTTTCAACACAATCTCTATCAAAGAAATTGAGTATATCACAATGCAATGACAATCTTTTAAATATATCCTTCATCTTGTATATTATAGCATGCTTAGATTCCTTCATAACCAAATGTTCATCCAAATCCATCATTAAAAATTGAACTAAACTAGAATGTCTACAAATTAATTTAACCCCAAATTCTGACCTACACACAGCAATCAAAATGTTCAAAATAGCCAGTTTGGTTTCTTTATCACAGGTTACTGCAGAATACATTTCCGTCAACAGTTTCAACGCCATGGATTTCGAAAAAATTTTAAAATCATTCTCAGTAATCAAACCGTCTATTAAAATTTCAAAGATAAATTGACGATGGTCCTTGAAATCAACATCGGAACTGTGAAGGAATGTGTACAACTCTGGTATTGCCGAGAAGTCTAAACTATGTTTGGCAACAAGATAATGTGACAGATGAGGTAACATTATGTGCGTTGGTTTGGACAGTATCAAAGAAGTCCTTGCTAGGAATATCGTGGCAAAATTGTTCATCGGATCATCTTCTGAATCAGCGATCCATACACAAATCCCTGTAATCAGTTTCATGTACAATAAATTATCTTTCCCTTTTTGTTTGGCCTCAAGGTGGAAATAAAATCTTGACAGCACGTCACAACTGGCTGCCCGCATGTTTTTATCTGGACTACTCAGACCTAGAATCGTCAGGGCTAAGGCTCCACTTCTTGCGAAGTGATAAGTCTGTACTACGTTTTCTGGGGAGAGTAAGTGTATGAATATATTGACCAGGAACTCCAAGTCATAAATTGTATTTTCGTCTAATTCCTCCGCTCTGTTACCACTTTTATAAAAGTGATAATTTTTTATTGTTGATAGGACAGTATTTTCTTGAAGGATATTCAGTACGTCTTTTATTTTGGGTTGTTTGAACAGGGAATCTCCAATGTCTATTCTGACGGAATAATGTACGGCCCCTGCATTACCCCAAAGATAAGGCCTGAAGTCATGGAAGGACACTCTGTCTCGAACTGCTTCATACCTTAAATATAAGAAGAATATCATATATTGAATTCTATGGTTAACTCAAACTTCAGGTAGGGTTAGGTTAGGTTAGGTTCTGTTATGATTAATTTTGACATTTAACTTCCAGTAACAAAATACCATAGACATATAAAAGGATGGTCAAGGCGTCACGTGACTTTCGCACTAAATTTCGTGCTCCCAACATAAGAGAGAGAGATACTGTGAAGGATGGAGTAATATTAGTTTAGTTTAGTCTATGCACCACACTAATATTACTCCATCCTTCACAGTATCTCTCTCTCATAATGTTGGGAAACTGACAGAACATAAAAATATCTAATGCGATCCAATGTTTTTATTATATGTTCTGTGCTTCGCACTAATATTATTCTATCCTTGTCTGAAGTCAATATTCTCTCTCACACGTCCTGTCCATTCTTTTATAAGTCTATGCAAAATACTCGCATTATCTTATTGATATCTCAAAATGAAAGCTATAGTCCGTTCACGAAAGGTTGAGCCGTCGGTTGGCCATGATAATTTGACATATTCCACTGTGTATATTAAAATTTTAGGTTATGATGTTTATTTTCTTGTCAGATTGATACGCAATGATGTCAATATTGCATAGAGTCGTCTGATAACTCGCAAGCTCGTCGGACGAGGCTGGGTACACTCGGCAACATCGAATTTATTTTACGTTATGACAGCAAAACGCCTACTATGTGCTCAACCTTTCGTGAACGGAGCGAAAGGTTGAGCACATAGTAGGCGTTTCTTTATTTATCTGAAGTTGGCAGTATTTGCTGTCATAACGTAAAATAAATGCAATGTTGCCGAATGTACCCGGCCTCGTCCGACGAGCTTGAGGGCCGTATTCATAGTTCGTACTTGAGGGTGAGTGACAGTTGATGTCACCTTTAAAGCTAGTATTCATAAGGGCGATAAAAACTCACACTCACCCTCAAGGGCGAACTATGAATACGAGCCTAAGAGTTATCAGACAACTCTATGCAATTTTGACAACATTGCGTATCAATCTGACAAGAAAATAAACATCATAACCTAAAATTTCAATATACACAGTGGAATATGTCAAATTATCATGGCCAACCGACGGCTCAACCTTTCGTGAACGGACTATATAATTAATATCAGTTATTATAGGAATCAGTCAGAAATCAATTCATACTTACATTTTGATGAGTTTGAAAACCATTCTGTCAGTTTCTGCCACTGTAGCTCTATAACAAGAAAGTAATTTCGGAATATGACTTCGTGCCATTAGTTGAGGCCAGTTCCCACAAATAATCGTCCACAAAGATAAAATTCCCTTTTTGCACTTATGATTTTCACTTAAAAGTACATCTAAGAATTGAGAATGTGAAAATAACATATCCATGATTAATTCTATTTGATCTTCATCGAATTTGTCACCAATTAATGATATAAAACTTTCTACAAGTTGTAAAAGTTTTTCATAATCGCTCACACCATATTTCAAGGAAAATTTTATCAAGGTTTTGAAAGACTCATTATTCTGTATGGTTTTGAAATCATATTTGTCCGAATATTTATCTAACTCTTTCAAATAATCTATGAAACATTCAGAAATAGTATCGACACCTTCATCAGTCTTTTCTTCAGTTTTTGATAACCTTTTCAGCGTGTTGAGAAGTAAATGTACATATGTTAATACTGTATTACTAACTTCGTTATTATCCATTCCATTCTCAATGAATTTCCTGAATATTGAATCTAAAAGACGTACATGGAACACTTTGGTCATCTCGTATTTAGAAACTTTAGAAACATATTCTTGAAATTTATCTTTCTGAAAATGTAGCTCAATCAAAAGACAAACACCCTGATAATTTTCATCAAGATGTTGACTAGCTTTTTGAGGTTTTCTCAATGTTTTAAAAAGAACTTCTTCGAAATTTTCATAAATTTTGCGGAAAAGTTCTTGATACCAGTCTTTCTTTTCATCATTAACATTCTTATAGTTTTCACTTAATAATTGCAAAACTGGGTAAAACATTCCTTTTACGAAAAGTAAATCTTCTAATTTTTCATCAATACAATGAAGTAGGTCATCTCTCTTTTTCAATATGAAAACAATCAAGTCTGTATTTGCTTTTTGATATTCTTTCATACTCAAAATAGAATTAACAACGTCTTTATCAATAAATTCAATATTTTCAGTAAACTTTGAAAAGTAAACCAAGAATTGTTCAGATAATTCAAATGTTTTAATTTCTCCTGCTGTATTTAGAGATTTATAAAACACAAGTAAGTTATTTAAAATATCCTTTGATAGAGCTTGAAGTTGTTCAGACTTCGACAAACAATATTTTTCCAAGCAATGGACTAATATAGAATAGAACACTTTGTATTCACATTTTTCTAAATTTTCAGAAATAAAGTTGGAGAGTTTGTTTAAAATATCAAAATATGTTTCAGAATTCATTTCAAAAATATTTATAACCGGTACAATCTGCAAATTATCGAATTTTTTCGGATTTTTCAGTATTTTGAAGATCATTTTCACAATCTTTTTATTGAAAAATTGCATATGAGTATCAGAAATATCATATTTTTCTTTATAACATTTGATGAATTCAATTATGAAATTTGTGCAACAATTCAATTCTTCATCCAAAATAGAGAAATTTTGTATGAATAAAATATTATTTAAAATAATACTAGGGTCTATAGGTCTTTCCTTAAGTAAGAAACGTATGTACTGTATCAAATTTCTGGAATAATTCACCTTCTCCGAACAATCAAATGTCAATATCTTAGAAAGATAAAAAACGCCCATTTGTAACAAATCCAAATATAAATTGGGATACAACATTTTTGTATTCTCTGTTATAAACGATTCAAAGGAATCACTCATAAGAGCAGAGTTGAAACTACTGAAAATATCTTCTTTACCCAAAACTCTCAGTACTTTTGGAATTTTGAAAGGTATTAATTCTTCTCCCAATAAGCAATTAACATAATCTAGAAGAGGAGCTTTCAAGGAATTGGTGTTTTTAACAATTTGCATAATAACTCGAGTATCATTTTGAAGAAATATCAAATTTGGAAAAACGAAATTAAGGTATGCCAATTGACTCTTTTCTGGATCTATTGAGCCCAAATGTTCTAAAATACCCAATACCATAGGACTCAAACTTGAAACTGGATAATCATTATCTTTGATAGATTCTTGATATTCAGAAATGACTTTCAAATATTCAACACTTTTGAGATCTGCGAGTTTAAGAGACGCAGTTATAAACTCAGAAACGTTATCTTTATAAGATTTGAGGCCGAATACTCCATTGATCCACACATCAATTTCTTTATCTTGTGCAGAATCAAATATCCTGGTATTCTTTAAAAGTTTCTTCAAGACCGAAACACCTTTGAAGTTTGGAACTTCCACGTTTTCGTAGCAAGTTCTAAAAAGGAACGATAAGAAGAAACTGAAAGATTTAGAATCAAGAGAAAAGAGGCTAGGGTTAATCGTTAGAAAAACGTCGATAATTTGGACTTTTAACAGTTCCTTCTCTGAATGGTCATCTTCAACGGATATAGAAAGCAAAATTTCAAGAAAGTTCTTCAGATCGTGGTGTGAAAAGCTCAGGGAATTCAATAATTCGGGACACAAATTGATATAATTCTCAAATATATCAAAAACTAAAGAAAGGTACTTAAGAAGTTTGAAAGATTTGTCTTCTTCTTTTCCCGTTTCAATATTCCAATTTTTTAGTGCTAGTTCACCGGTTGGAAAGTTTCTCTCAATATAACTACCTAGATAACTTTTCAGTTTATCATACTGTTCCTGGTTCAACCAACTTTTACAAGCCGTTATGTAACTATCTATAGATTTCAGCATTGAGGATATCACAGAAAATGTATGGTACTTTACTATTTGAAGATCATAAGTGCAGTTTTCAGGAAGAATTACCTTTAATACTGGTAAGGGCGCAACTAGAACTGTGATAACTTGGCCTATCTGAAATATAGAAAACTTTTATTACCAGACATGTTCAAAACACATAATGTTCATTTATATGATGATTCGAATCAAATTTCTTGATAATTTTTCCACACATCACTCTTTTGAATTCTGTATCAAATACAGAATGAAGAATTATCACTGGGAAGAAATGAAACATTCCTTAAATAATACAGATTGAATCTCACCTGATGAGCATTTAGTTTCAATGCATAAGGCTCAAGACAGGAAGGTTTGAGCCTCTCCAATAACCTCTTCACAAAATCAACGGCAGTCAACCAATTGGATGAAAATCTTGGTTCCAGCGAAACTTTCATACTATTCCAAATATATTTGGTAATATCTGGGCATGCAAAACAAATTTCTATTACCAGTTCAGAGGCGTAAGAGTGCTGCCAGGCAGAATCCATGCTATCTACAACAGTATATATCAAAGGGTTTTGTGTCTTCTTTCCCATTCCAACCAAAGGATCCCTAAATATCACTCCGTGTTTGTGGGAAGTGCACAAAACCATGAGAAAGTCATGTACGCATTTGCTTACTTTTGCTTTTTGAACCTCGTCAACCTATAAAATAAATACATATTGTCAAGACACGGTCATTCAAAAATATTATGTACTTCGACAAGAAAAATCACTTCTTTCTTTACATAAAATAGTATTCCACTGAATGAATAAAGAATACAGTGAACAATTATTATATTGCATGCATTTCACTTATATCTGTTAATGAATCACTATAGGTATTTCACTTGATACATCTACAGGTTTGGAAATTCACATCTGAAATATACGATATACAATGCATCAGACAGAGAATTTTTCCCTCCAGTTGCACAGATGAATAGTCGAGACAATCACTAGCTGTAACACACTGAATTCAGTTGTCTCACTTCATTATTTTAGTCTTGTCTCTCTCTTATCGTTTAGAGGAGCGTAATTCTCTAGTATGGTAGGCAACAGTAAATACTTGAATCGCGTATTACGGGCAGCCTAACAAATTAAAAATTCTTTATGTGCAGTGCGGGTTCCCTACCATACTGCGATAAGAGAGAGACAAGACTAGATTAATGCAGTGAGACAGTTGAATTCATTCAGTTAGCGCACTTGATAATCTCGCCTATTCATCTGTGCAACTGGAGGAAAATATTCTCTGTCTGATGCCTTGTATATCGTATGTTTTCGATGTGAATTTCCAAATCGGTATATGATATCTAATGATATGTGAGGCCTCATCAACAATTGACCAATTTAATAACGATTAACTTACCACTACTATTTGCTTTTCTCCTTTATCTGCTTTCAAATTACCAGGTCCTTTCCAATTATAAAGATTCACTATATTTTTAACAACAATTGTATTGAATGTCTTCATTTTCACAGTTTTCTTCACTAAGGGATTCTCCAAAATATTATTTTTCATTGCTGTCAATATGAAACAGACAGTATCTACATCATCGTAGATCAATCCAGGAATAATGCTCGTAAGCAAACCCTTTGTGTTGAGTAGCAAGGATAACACAGGATATTCAATTTCAATTAATAAAGCTGTTAAGAAATATACAAAATGTTTTCGCACAGCCTTATTTTCTATTCTACTTTTACTCAACAACTCTATTCTTGTTAAATTGAATGTGACGTGTGTTAATATATCCTTGGAAAGGTGTGAAGAGTTCGTTGCCATGGTTGTTAAGAATTTTAGAACTGCAATACGCTCAGCACCAGAAGAAGCAAGACCCAACATTTTGTCAACCACCAAGGCAAAATTTTGCAGAAAGTAACGGCAAGATTCAAACGCTGCTTCTTTGTAATCCACTGCCCTTGTAATGATTTTCAGTAATAAATTATTCACTATTTCCAGCATTAAAACTGGTGGCAAAGCTGCATCTTCCTCCATACATTGTAACAGTTCCTTTATACTTCCATTATTCTGTAGGTATTCAAGAGCAACATCTTGACTATTGTTTTCTTTAATATTTTGTAGAAAATCCTGTAGAGCTGCAATTATGATGGTAATGAAATTCAATATAGGTTTTCTAGTTTTTATATCTTACCTTTCAATTTTTCACTGGTTTTCAACTTATTCCGGAATTCTTTTGCAAAGAATTTTCTTGGTTTTTTCTCAGAAACAGGTACAGGCTCTGAATTTTTGTGTTTCTTAGTTTTCTTATCTGTTTCAGAAGTATCCATAGTCATTTGTATAAATATAATAATTCTATATCTAATTACTTTGATAGGATACACAGTATCCGTTAAATATTAATATAATAATTTCAAATTAAATTTATTTTTGTTGTGTGCGACGGTGTTGCAAAAGTGAGGTTATCGAACATAACCTCAAAAATTTCATTCGAATCATAGAAAAAAAATCCATTTATCTATGAATCATGAAAAAGAATACGTTCCATGAATTAGTTTATTAATTTCATATTTATTCCATTAACTGTGGGTTTCACTAAAATTGGCTCACGTTGATTATTGAAATGAATATTTCAACAACAAATTTCTTCAATTTGTTGGACTGATCTAATTCGCAATTTCATTTAATAGAAAAAGATAATTATCGTGAAAGAAAACACAGTATAGATATTTATAAATATAATAACTGCTATGCAACATCACTTTATACACTTTATACAAAGTTTCATAGTCTGCATTCAAATATAAATAACACTTTTGAAACAAAAAATAACATTACTAAAAATACAAACTTTCTGCATTAATATGAAACTCAAATATATCAAACAACTCGAACACATGATTACTTACATTCAATAAAGAATACATACAAAAATAAATTTTCACATTTAATAAAATGTAGTTGAATCGGACAAATCAAAAATACGACCATGCTTATTTGAGAAAGCCCATATAAATATTAACTTTTTGACAGTATCTACACCCTTGGAAATTTTAAATGCTACACTTTAGAATTCTGATGATTTAGTTCGTCTAACGATTCGTTTGAATTTTCTGATCCGGAGCTCAATGTACCTGTAAATCAAAAATAGACAGTTTAGAAACAATCCATTGATCATCGGTTCCAAAATATCCTGATTTGAACTTAGGGAAGCACTCCTTCCTACATCTACATGCATGTTATACTCGATAGATGAGAATTTTTATGATATTTGTGAATTTTAAACAAGATAACCTCTCTCTCGGACTCTCGACTGGAAAACGCGTCGAACGGTAAGGTTACGCGTAGCCATCGTAACTAAACGTTAGCTTACGATGGCTACGGCTACATTAACGTTAGGCCTGGCAACGTTGCATTGAAAGTGGCGAATTATTCCCAAAACTACCAACCTAAGATAATGAAACCAAAGCCTTCTTTGTGCTCAATAATATATGAACGGAGTACATAGTCCGTTCACGAAAGTTTGAGCGCATAGTAGGCGTTTGTTCAATTATTTACTGTCAAAACGTAAAATAAATTCAACTTTGTCGAATGTACCCGGCCTCGTCCGAGGAGCTTGCTAGGTATCAGAGAACTCTATGCAATATTGACAACATTGCGTATCAATCTGACATGAAAATAAATAACATAACCTAAAATTTTAATATACACAGTGGAATACGCCAAATTTCCATGGCCAACCGACGGCTCAACCTTTAGTGAACGGACTATACGTAACGTTCAATATCCCTAGGCTCTTATGCTTAGTCTGAATATTCTGCTCGGCGTGCACTTCTTGCGCTCAGCTGGTCTTTTATTAAGCTCTCTTCGCTCACTTCACTCTGCATCGTGATCTTTTATTATCAGAGCGAGCAAGAAGATCAGATATATTCGCTCCCGCTCAAAAGCTAAGAGTTAGTTTAGGACAGTTTAGATTAGTTATTTATGTTCTGGATGTTTTAACGAAAGATGAAACTAATTTTGTTACAATATGTGGTATCGCGAAAGCAGAGACATCGTTTCAGAACGAAAGACAGCAAATAATGATTTTGAGGTTACGAATTCTTTAACTTGACAAGCCTTTGCGCTCGAGCGTTCTTTTATTATTTTCACTCTACAACAAATGTCTTGACGTCACAGATAATCTTGCTCGCTCCGCAGATCATATTTTCAGACTAAGCATTACTCACAATAATTTTTTCTAAAAAAAATTTCAAAACATACCACTCCTCCCGTTGAACTTCTCCATAGCTGCAGGCCTATGATCCCTTCTCCTGTTGAACTGAGAGTAATTCCTTCTATGAACGGGCGATGTGCCATATTCAGACTCGTCATAGGAAGGAGAAGGACTCCTGTCATACGGCGAATATGGCCTGCTAGGAGAATATCTCGAGTTCAAAGGAGGGGACGACATCCTCCCTAGCGGTGGAGGCCTGTGATCCCCTGGGAACATATCGTGGGGAGGCGGGGCATAAAAGGTAGGGGAGGTGGTGGAAGATAGGACGCCCCCGTGGGAGGTGGCGGTGGAAGGAAGGAGGAGCCAGTGGGCGGGGGCAAGAAAGGAGGTGGCATCCCAAGGATTGGCGGTGATTTGGTCATGTGATCCCTGGAATTGTACAATAGGGGAGGTGATGCTGGCGATTCTAAATGGAGGGGGGATATGGGTAGGTCTCCGGTCTGTTCCAGAGGAGATTGCATTCCTGAAAAATAACAATAACATCTATAAACAAATTTTCAGAGATATTCGAAGATTTGAATGACTCTATACGTTCTCTACTTGAACATCAATTTCTGTCTATAACTTGGATCAATGAACGTTGATAGGACCCAAGCGCGATATCAGTGGAATGGATTGGAGGATCATACATAAAATGCAAATGTTTGTATTTTGTCCTGAATCTTAAATAATAGATTCTAGTTGGTGTTTTCTTTTCCGGAGCCATGTCTCCTTTTCCCTCTCAAACTTTTTTGTGGTACGCCACTGATCAGCGTACAATCAATTTTTGATTTCTCCCTTCAATTTGAGAACTTTTTTGACTCCTGTAATTTTTCGTATTTCTAACCGTGTTTGTGTAATAATACTCGGAATTTATGCCCAAAATTTGCTTTTATTTTGATGGCTCGTCATCTGAGACTCAGCTTATTCAATATCAAACTGAGTTCAAAAATTTTTTACTCAAAAACGGTTAGAGATACGAAAAAATTACAGGAGTCAAGAAGTTTTGAAATTGAACGGAGATATCAGAACTTGATTTTCGGCTGACCAGTGGCGTACCGCAAGGAAGTTTGGAGGGAAAAAAGAGACATGGCTTCGAAAAAGAAAACACCCTGTAGATTCTAGTTAAAATTCCGCAATGATGGAGACTGTTGAAAATATCTCACATTCCAAATTTGGACTGAATATCTCAAAAACTGCAGAAGTTATGAAGAAAAATTCAATTTTTTTTTGCAAATGTCAACACCCTCTAGCTCCGTCACGAAGCTTTTGCGGACCCATGTTTTTATAGACTTCTTTTCTTCAAATTATACGTAGATTCATCTCCTCAAGTTGTGACATATTATTATGTAACACCCTGTATAACAAAAAAAAACTCAACATATACTCACGATTGTGTAATCGATCATCTTGCAGAGTTCGTTCCCTGAGCGTTAACCTGTTCCTTAATTGAGCAGCTTCCTGTTTGAGCTCCTCTAGTCTTCGTTCAGCCTGTCTCGCACTAACCCAATTTTCGTGTACTTTTTTTTCTAGTACCGAAATTTGACCCTTCAGCTCCACTTCTTGGGATACAATCTCCTGTTTTAAAGTTTCGTTCTGTGCCCTGAAAAAAGAAGATATGGTAAATATAGAATTTCATTGAGTCCTCTTGAACAACATTAGTGAAACCAACAGGTGGCGGTCTGTCTTAGTTTAGAAAATATAGACCCCAAAAATGTTCCATCTTCACGTCGCTTTTTTCACTATAAAATCACAAATTCATTGCTCCAATTCAATCTATATATTACCTTCGATCTTTCAAAAAACTATTTAATTAGATTCATTTAAGGTATATTCAATAATTATTGCAGAAACATCGATTTTCTAGAGGTATCCCATATCCACAAACTAAGGAAATCCTGCCGTTCTTCATGGTAAGTTTGGCACCACTGCTCCGTCCTTCGGCGAGTTACATATCTAATGATGGGGCATTCACGGGAAGGCATCGTATCATATTCGCGCGAATGAATCTGCGGCAGTGCCACATCTACCATTAAAACGTCTGGCTTTCCTTAGAATTTGTGGATATGTCACTTCTTATTTTTTCGTCGTTTTTGCTGAGTTTTTGAATCTAGAATCTTGTATCACAGATTGAATTGTATGGTAACCTAATTTCTTTATGAATATGTTTCACAACAAGCATCAGTGGCGGCTCGTGGGTGAAAAAAGAGGTGAAGAGCTAAACAAGCAGAAAAATCTAGAAAAACATATTTTTTATGTAAACTCACCTATTTTTTGTATATCAGGTCCAACCTTTGGTCCTTTAAACTAGCAAATTTGTCCGTAATGTCTTCATAAAATGGTTGTTTGTTTGTTAGTTGAATTAAAAGTTCTTTTTGAATGGAAATATTGGCCAAAGAGGAAAGCCTTTGTTGAGATACAGAATTTCTTAAATAACCAATTGTATTCCGAAAACCAAGATGATTTGAAATTAATATTATATGATTTGCCATTTTTCATTTCTTTTCTTGTAGAAATTTTCAAGTTAACAGTAGGTCGACTTTCATTTGATGAAAGTCCTTTTTGTCTTCGTCTTTCCAACTATGAAACGGAGTTTCTATTAACTGCACACAATGTCATTAATGGGGTTCATTTTAATATCGAAGCCGAAGCACTTAAGGTAAACAACGGTCAGACGTTCTCACTGGAGCGACACAGTTAGAGGCGACGCGCGGACAGTAAAACATTGACGAACGTAACAGGTGCAGACTGCAGAGGGTTACTGGAGCTCTTCACTACAGCGAGAAAACGTAATAGAAAGCCCCGGTGACGTCACCCGTTACCATAGCAACGCAGTCTGCTTGAGCGATCGAGGTGCAAGTTCCGTGACAAACCTCTTCACTCGATGCGGCAAGCGACAAGATATTCATAATGAGTTTCGTGATTCGATAATAATCTCGATAATAAACGTCTCCTGAGTTCTGACATGGAGCTAATGAAACGATTAAATTATTGTATAAATAGTGAATAATAATTATCATCCTCAATGAACATTCTAGGTGACCCTGACCCTAGGAATTTTTAGGTGAAGAGCCACTTCACTCCCTTCACCTGAAAAGCCGCCACTGACAAGCATGAAAATAACTTACTTGTAATTTTGTACTTCGCTCTGCAAATATTTGATTCTCTCCGATGTTGATGTGGCTTCACCCTGCTTGGCCGACCACATACTTTCATATTTGGAAAGCTCCCTAGAAAAGTAACAGCTATTAACACGAAATTTTCTTCCTCCTACCAACTTACTTTTGGAGTTGTTCCTCTTTTTCCTTGAAGTAATTTGTCAGCACTTGCAACTTCGTTTCTAACTCTAACCTGGTCTTATCAGTCTCGTCGAATTTAGTTTTGATAACATCGATTTCTTCTTCAGTCGATTTCACTTTTTTCTCCAAGATGGAATTGGATTCTTTTTCTTTTCTCAATCTGTCACAGTGACCTTGACATTCTGATTTCAGCTGTTCCAACTCTGCTTTGATAGAATTAACCTCAAGGAGAGACTCCAGTGTGTTTGCATTCTTTATGTCCTTAATTTGTTGCATGCTTTTTTTAAGTCCTTCGAACTCTTTTGTTTTGAGTTGCAGGTTATGTACTGAGGTAGATAAGTCGTTGTTTAATTCTTCAATTTTTTTGGTATAATCCTTCTGATTACTATCTAATTGCTCCTTGAGAGAGCTTATGGTTGACTTAAGGTGAACCATTTCTCTTTCTGTATTTTTTTCCACCAATTCCTTATCTTCTTCTAATTTTATTATATTGGATAACAACTTGTCTAGTTCTGATTGAAGATCCAACACTTTCTTATTTGCTATATCTAGTTCTAAATTGAGCTCGTGGTTTTCAGTTTCTTTAAGACTCAACACTTCTTTCATGCTGCTTACGATACCTTGCTGTTCTGCCAACTGTGCCTGCAAGCCTTCTATATTCAACATCAACGTTTGACCTGCATTTTCGCTGTTCAAAACTTCAGACAACATTCTGTTCAACTCTAAACCAACCTCCGTAGAATTTTCCAACTCTTTTTCCAAAGTTTGCACGTTGTCTTCTAAGTACTGCACCTTTTCTTCTAACGCTTCCTTTTCTTGCTGTAAATTAAGAAATTCTTCACTGTCTACATGTTGGTCTTCATTTTTCTTGTTTTCCACTTGCTCAACGAGTATTTCCTTCTCCTTCAGCAATATCAGGAATTCCTTCTCTAATTTGTTAATTTTTGCAAGAAGGGGGCCTTCACGTCTGCTCTTGTCGAGTGCAAAATGGCCCAAAAGGAATATTATGACTGAAACTGCTGTCGTTACTAAATACAGGAAGATGTCCGAACTGAAATTGAGTAGATCCATTGATAACATAAAGTCTTCTGATGATTTGGGATTGTTTGGGTTTGGACAATCTTCTTTTGTACAATAATCACCTGAAAAAGTTTATAAATGTTTTTGCAGTGTTCTAAAAGGATAAATATTTTGTAATTTTGTTAAATAAAAACTATACGCTGTAGAGAAGTCATTGTATAAGATTTGTCAATATCATAAATAGTGAATTTTTTCAAAAAAACGGACAATCACTATAATTTTCTGAGGTTCCATTTTTTTCTTGAAATCACTGGAGATGCCCATTGTTTAAAAGAAAAGAAAATGAATAAGAATAACACTGAACTGAAATTCCATATGAAAAGTTGATTCACTACTTTCTCCTACACTTAATCTTACTGATTTTAAAATTTACTAATATAATAAACTCAACTGTTTCACATTACAGATTCTTTAAGCAAAAAAGTATTTGCCCAATACCTCCAATATTATCAATTTTGGATTTAAAAAATAACGAATGTTAGAATTATTGTTCTACCGTAAAACCCACTATTGACTGGTGTTCCATATGCCGAAATATAATCGATATAAAATTGATAAGATTGTGTGGGAATTTTACAGCTTATTATTATAATTTCATGAAAAACAGATAAACTGCGAGTTCAGGTTCGTGAATTTTCAAGGATTACTTAATGAATGGCTGTGATTTACAGAGCATATAAATTTTCATCTAAAAGATATTGGTAATCTGGGTATCAACATTTGTCAGTCTAAAAATCAATTCTGTGACAATAAGGTAAAAATAAATAATAAAAAATCACATATTTACATTAATGAAAATTTTCACTCCTAGATTATTTAATATCTACATGCCTCATTTGGTAATTCCTCATTTTACTTATGAAATACCAAACATTATACTGATACGAAATGATTTCTGCATTTCAGTAACGTCATGCTTCTTGCTTGTGAAATTTGAATTTATAATAACCTTTAAATAAATTCATGAGGCAAAAGTTCAGGACCGTAATAGATCAATTTATTGGAAGTAGATTTGTTATTTTACTAGTATTCGAATTTTTAATCTTTGTCATAATAGTGGACATATTGAAAAATGAGGTGAAATGTTTTGTTTTACATTTAAAAAAAATTATAGTTATTTTAATTCGTTTTTTGTTGATTGTAATGAAAGATTGGTTGTGTTGAAGACTACCATTACTTACTGATATTTATACTATTCTTACCTTCATGTATATTTCCATTAGATTCCCAATCATTTCTTATAATTTCCTCTGCAGTGCCAGGTCTTTCAATTTCTTCATCATTTGAGTTTTTTTCATTTTCACTATGTCCGAAATAAGAGAAAATACTGGGTGTTTCTGTTGGAATACTATCTTGATTAGTTTCACTTTGTATTTTTTCTTTGTGTTCGTTACTTTCTGTTGGTAAATCGGGATTATGAACATTTTGAATTTGTTCATGATCCAACATATCTTTGACAGAATCAACATTAATAATCGGCATTTCTTCTGTAGCAACTGGCTCATATCTTAGCATATTATTGTTGACTTCAGTATCATTCTGTTCCTTTGAATTGTAATAATCATAATGGGGAGTATTTTCAGTTGGTTTTTGAATATCTTGTATCATTTTTTCAGCATTATTGTCATTGTTTTGAGTATTTGTAAGATCCCCAGATTGACTAGAACCAATTCCATTATCAGAAATACCTATTTGTTCTTCTGTACCTACAAGAGGTTCAGGAATATTTACGTCCATTTTATTTTCTTCATTTACATTTTGAACTGGAGGAGTTCCTTCTTCAGAATTGGATTTTATTTCAACAGAGGGAGGTAGATTATTTTCTACTGTATTTGACACATTTTCGTTTGCTATTTCAATATTTAAAGATGGAGAATTGTTTATTTCTTTATCTGTATTTGTGAATTGCGAAGATATAGCTTTTTCAGGCAATAAGGAACTATCATTTTGAATTTCAGCAGCAGAATTTGAAGGAACATCATTATCTTTAATATTCAGCAAATTTTGGGTCTCTACCTTATTAGCTAAATCATCTTTTATTTTCATTTCTGAAACTTGAGAATCAGATTTTAAGTATTCAGAATTTTTAACATCGTTTTGTTTGCTCTCTGTCATATTTGCCAGATCATCTTCTTTAACTTTAATTTCTGAAGCTTGTGAACCAGATTTTATGTTTTCAGATTCTTGAGATGCAGTTTTATCAACAGAATTTTGTTTGTTTTCTGCCATATTTGCTAAATCATCTTCTTTCACTTTGATTTCTAAAGCTTCAAAACCAGATATTATGTTTTGAGAATCTTGAGATGCAGGTTTATCAGCAGAAATTGAATTCTCATTGAGTAATTTTTCATTATCAGAAAATAAGGGAATATTTTTTACATTATCTACAACTGCATCTGGTGAATTTGTTGTTTGTGTATTCAAATCCTGCATAATATGATTTAACTGTGAATCTGGAAGTTCTACTACCTTTGGGGGGTTATTTTCACTGAATGAAGAGCTTGCTTGTTGATTAACACTTGAAATATTAGTACTACTTAATTCTATTTGTACTTCAGATTCTTTATCTGAATCTGCTGTATTTGTTTCAGTAGAAGCTGAGTCATCTTCCCTCAGTTCTTCTTTTTTCTCTACAATAAAACCTTCATCTACATCTGCACCTAATACATCTTTTATTGCATTTGATACAAATGCAAAGGGATTTAATATTTCATGATCTTCAAACGAATTATCAGATTCAGAGGCCTCTTTTTCTTCATCAGCATTTTCATCTTTGATATTCTCAATAGTTGAAGTAATATTGCTGTTTACAATTTCTTCTTTCAGTTGATTATCATCTTGAAGACTAATAACATCTTCAGAAGATATTAGTTGACTCTCAGTTGGCACCTGTTTTTTTCCGAATTAACATCTGTATTTACCGGTTGAGAAATAATTCCTGCCTGAGTAGATTCAGCTACAATAGGTTCCCCAGTGCTAGGAATTTCTGTAGCTACATTTATTTCTAAATTAGTAGGATCATTATCAATTTTTGAGGCATCTAAAGTTTCAGTGGCTTTTTGTTCTGAAGAATCCTGACTACTTGCAACATCTTTACTTCCTGTGTCCATGTATATTGTGGTCCCATCGCTTACTTCAAATATTTGTTTTACTTTGCTGGGATTAACTACGTCTTCTTTCAAAGGCACTTGCGGTACAGTAGGAATATTCGTGATTTCTGTATCTACTAGAAAAGTGGGAGTTGCAAGCTTTTTTGTCTCTCTGACACGACTTTTAGGAATGTAACCCCTCTTTCCTTTTATTTCTGCACCCCAAAGACTCTCATCAGATCCAGCAGATTTACTGAATATCAGAATATCTTCATTAGGCTCAAAGGACAGTCTATATTTATCTGGGCTGAAATATCTTCCTAAGGTCTTCGCCCTTGATACAGGACCTGATAACGAGCAAAAGTGAAAAATTAATGCAATAAAATAAGATTTGAAGTACTTACTGTTGCATTCTAGATCAGCACACAACCTCTTGTCGGAAATTTGAGCAAACGAAAAATAAATAAATAACGAAAACGTTAAAAAATGGAAATAAAGTGTACTCATTTTTCCATATTTTGATGTTTGAAAGAGAAATCAAATATATAAACCTGACATAACCACAAGCCACATCACTATCTGTCTGTCAGATTGACTCATTCCATAGAATCTGAATTAATGAAATTTGTGATCCACATAGAAAAACATTTACAAGACCTCTGAAGAACTGCATAATCATTGTTATGAAAAAATTCCAGAACAGAAAGATTCTTGATGGAATAGTTTCATATCATACTTTTTCCTGAATCAGGAAGCCAAATGACAACACATATAACTTTAATATATATTTATTAATCTTAACTCAGACTATGTATGAATGTTACAATTTAATTCAGTTTTTTCAGATGATTCAATAATCTAGTCACAAAATTCCACATAAAATTGAAGCTATTGAACTTAACTATGATAATGATGATACAAAATGAGAGTAATTGAGAAAAGTGTTTATTTACTAATCTTATAACTTTATTTATTTACTTTCAACATATTAATACACACAGTACAAAAAGAATTAAATCTAAACATGGAAAATCTTAAATTCTTAGTCTACTTCTTGTTTCGCTTTGTAGGCCTGCATAGCTTCTTCGTATATTCTTTTGTATTCCTTAGCTTTAGTCTCCCATTTTGATTTGTCCTCCATTTCTCTCCACTGCCTTCCTCCTTCCTTTGCTATTTCGGTGACTTTCATATCTGGGTTCTTTGCCTTGATTTTATTTCTGTTTTCATTCAACCATAACATGAAAGCTGTCTGGGGCCTCTTTGGCTTGTCCTTATCTTGAACCTTCTTTCCTTTCACCATTTTCGGTTTGTCTTGAAAAAGCTTGGATATACAGTAAGTCTGTAAAGAGAAAAATATACAATACTTGGAAGATTGATGAGAGCAATTTCACAGATTAAAAATTGATGTAGATTCTGTGTTCTACCAATATCACAATCAACAAAAGTAAAATTTTTAAGATTGATGAAGAGAGAAATTTCACAGAGTAAAAATTGATGTATATTCTGTGTTCTACCAAATATCACAATAAACAAAAGTAAAAGTAAACGTTTTTAAATGAAATCTGTTGAAAAACTACTGGAGCTGATGAGATCTTACAAATAATTAATAAAATTTTGAATGAATTACCCAAGATGCAATATTTCCAAAGTTCCTATTTGCCCTTCAAGAACTATCACAATAAAATTAACAACAAATCGATGTTATTCCCCAAAACTATCATTATTCGCGATTTATCGTTATTAATCGAATAAAAGGCGGCAAATAGAATAATCAAGGTTATAAAATATTAGATGTTAAATAAAGGCGCCAACAACACAAAGCCAAATCTAACGGATTTTGGTACCCATTTTGTGATGCTACTGAATGACAACAAAATTTGCAATCTGCGTAGAATGGTTACAACAAAAAATCATCGCCATGTGTAGTTCACCTTCTGGTGAACGAAACATTTGATGAAAGTTGAAATGGAAGCCAACGAAATTTCGAGATGCTAGCATCATAAATATTAATAAAGTCATATATCAAGATGAGAAAACCTCCCACAATATCAGAAATCAATAATACAAACGAAGAATATCGCTAAAAGATGATAATTAATCTAGAAATAACTATATCGAACGGTAATTTTAGTTCCCTCCAAATTTCACCATACACCGCTACGAGCCACTTGTTCCAAGCATATGATGAAAATGATTTTATACGATTTATTTACAATAATTATTCAGAAAAATCGTGCAGATATTATAATTATATTCAATCAAATAATATTAAAATATTTATTATGTTTCACATACCTTAAGATCTCAACTGATGCACAGCACAGCAAAGAAAAATTGAACGAAGATGTACACTTTACAGTTAAGCAGCACCAACAACCATTTTAAAATTGTGGAGCTCGAAGGACGGAAGTGGTTTGGTGGGAGCATAGAATAAAGCGTGCTCATAAAAATGTTTTTCTTGGAATATGTTCTTATAAGAAATTTTTAGTCGAAATAATCGAATAGGGAACAAATTCTACGTTATTAGAATAATAATTTCATGAAGGAATGATTAAAAAAAATAGTATCATTATAGAAAAAGCACATTTGGTTCCATTCTTCAATAATTTTATATTAAAATTCACAGAATTTGATCACCAGACAGACATTGGGCATATTCGAATTTTGCTGTTTGATTTAGCGCCCTTTTTGAGATTTTGATAACGTTTTTTTTCGAATACGATTTTGATTGTATATCGGTTGTATTCAAAGATATTTTATATTTTTGTAAAATATCTTTGGTAGTATTTCTTTGTTGTATATAGTCACAATATTCTATTCATTCAAGATCACTACTCATTTTCTTATTAGATATTTTTTCAGTAGAAATTTGAAATAATTTTGTAAATTTAATTATTTCATTGTTCAATGATGAATTTATGAAGTGAAAAAATAGCTGTCATTGATTTTTATAGAAACACAATGATATAGGTTTTTTTACTTGTCGAAAAGATAAAAATAAATCAAAATTAAGAGAATATTTATTGCATTTTATCAATACTTAATATCAACAATATTATTAAACTATATACAATGTAATCAGATATGTAATGATATTCCAGGTTACATATAATTGAAATCATATCATTGAAAACAATTCAAACAGGTCATTAATATCATTTTTAAAATACAAACTTCATTATAACTATTATTTCAACAATTAACATTACATATTTGATTGTCATAAGGCACATTCGGTGAAACACAAATTATTCTTTGTGTGCACAAATAAAAAATTAATGAAATTACAAAATGAAACTTAATAATATTTCCTGTTATGAAAGAACATAATAAAAAAATCAAAGTAATGAATACTAACTCTACAATACTTAAATTTAAAGGGCACCACTTTTCGTAACATTTCAAGGAACAAATAAATACAGTACAGAGTACAAGTAAAAAACCTTTCGGTTAAAAATATCGTTGATTAGTTCAGTTAATCATATACGAAGAACATGAGATACAAACAATTATTTGGTTGAACTAATATTACACTACATGTTAATAAAAATTTTTTGTTAGTTGAAATTACCATGCAACATAACAAATTGTAACAACAAACTATATAATACGATATAAAATATATAATACATGGGTGACATCAGATGTTCATTGATAAATATATGCCAAAACAACGAAAGTAGCTTATGCACCCAATTCAAACGATAAATCTTCAAAATAATTATCAAATCAAAATATCAACGAATTGAAAATGAGAAATTTGTCACATGAATATCTCAAATTGTTTGGTAATCCATTATTTGTACCAAAAAAGTTTCCATCAAAAAGAATTCCCAAGAGCGTACAGGTGTTGGAATTCTTTGTTTAGAAACTAAACAAACCATCTAAGAGGAACTGTTCAAAATTTATATTCTTTGTACAGGAAGTCTTGGAAAATGTGGGAAATCTTTTGGATTCAGATAGAACATAAAAAAATAAGATGACAAGTTTCCATAATTTTTTTTCCTAACGGCCCTCCCTACGAAGATAAGTCTTCCTAAATGACGCCTTATTTTTTTTCGAAAACGGTTCATTTTATCGACACTGAACAAGAGTACCTTTTCTTTAGCTTAATGTTCAAGGTATCCGAATTTGTTTTTTTTAGCACCTTATCATACAGGGTGTTAAAAATGTAAGCATTAAAATGTACAACCCAGTCCGCCCCTGGTAAACTGAACAAGCTAATTGAAATTTGAGTGCGGTGATTTAAGAGGTCCTTAATACTATTAATCATATCAAATTTTCATCAAATTATATCGATTAGTTTGAAACTTATTCCACTAAAATGGATTTCCAGTGGCGTCATTTAGGAGGTCGTATCTTCGTAGGGAGGGTCGCTAGGAAAAAAAATTAAGGGAACTTGTCATCTTCATTTTTTATGTTCTATCTGAATCCGAGAGATTTACCACATTTTCCGGGACACCCTGTATATTAAAGACCTTATCAAAACAGACTATCTTCAAAGAACAATGCGAAATCCTTCAAATAAATTTTTACGATAAAATATTTCAAAGGAATACTACAAATTTACTAATACAAAATGATGAATCTTTTCTTTGCTATCATCTGGAACTAATTACCTGATTCATCATTATCAGTAACTGAAGTTTTAGTTTGTTTTTCAATAAAAAATTTATTCTTCGTTTCAACAAATATACCTAATTATAAAAACCGTTATCTAAAATGGAAGAAATTGATTAATATTTGACATTATCCAAATATGAAAATATCACAAAGTGTATTCCTTTTCATCATCATTATTAGTTTATATATTTCTTCACTCAAACAATGGTGCAAAATTAGCAATTGCTTCTACAATTGATGGAAGCGCATCATCTCCATATCTATCTTTCCACATGTGACTATAAAGAAATCCCTTCACCAAATGATCAGGATAATACTGAGCAGACATACAGTCATACACAGCTTTTTCCCAAATCGTAGACAGAATACTTTCGAGATTTCTCCCTATAGTTTCGTGTCTTAGCAAACCTTCATTGCTGGCCACTACACTGATCTGGGGTTGATTTGCACAAATATCCTCAAAAGAACAAATAGTATTGTTTCGTCTTGCTACAACGGCAGAATTTGGATGTACAAATTTTCTTATTATCGCCTGGCAATTAGATTTCATCTGAACCATATCTCGGCATTTTGATGAATCTGTTTGTAATGGATGGTATGCAACAGTCATCGGGAAATCCTGATAACAAATCACACATCAAAATAAAGAACAAGACAAAAAAAAATTATAAATAACCTTGATCAAATGACAGATAAAAGTTTTCTGAAACTTATTAAAATTCATATGAATATGATTATCTGATAGTAAAAAACTTACTTTCAATTCAGCTAAACAGAGTATAGGTCTATCATTTTGTTTGTTTTCAGTGAAATGCGTTTCAGGAAAGGTCTCTACAAGAACTATTACACCAGGCCCACCGATTTTCCATTGTGAAATATTATCTTCTATATGTTTTTCAGCTGCTAATCCAGCGATAGCAAAAATTCTCATTATAGTTGATGTTCTAAGACCTATAACGATTAAATCAAATAAAAATGAATTCAAAGTGTCTCCGAAAGGTGGTAAAATAACATTGATTGAGTTTGATCATCACTCACTCATATTGTAACAATTTTTTATTATTGAAAATATGAATTTTCAGCGTGTGTTATACTTTACCTTCCATCACCTTACAATGACTGCATTAAAAAAACATATATTTAAGTATTCAAGTTAATAAATATAGAGTTATTACTGGGAAAATTAGAATAGTAAACTCACCCAATCTATCTGCTGTTCTATCTATCTCTTCATTATTGCACCAAGACCCCAAAACTTCAAGGATATCTTCGATTCCACAGGGGATAGTATCTAATATGGAACCTTCTCTTATTGACGAAACCTTTTTACACTCAGGACAAATCCATTCAAACATATCGACAATTGATTGGGAAAGGTGCCATGTCATCATATTGTTACAGTGAATGCAATTTCTTGATTTCCTTAGGAGACCCATATTTTTAAAAAATTTAACCGATTCAGTTTTTAGAACAGTAAGAGAAGTCACAGGAGGAAGAACTTCAGCAGATTCCCTGAAATATAAAATAAATATGAATAAACGCTCAGTTCATCATGTGGGACCCCTATAATGATGATAAAAATCAATAACATGCAACAAGTGAAATGCATTCAACAAGTTAATCAATATGTTGTGGAGAAATCAACGCTTTTGAAATGTTTGTTGTAATATTGTTCACGATTTGGGTATTGAGTTATCATACCGAAATCTTCAATACTTCTAATAATTGTCTTTCAATTAGATAGTTAATTTACCTAAATCTAAAAGAGAAATTAGCTTTGACAAATACTTACTGTTCTTCAATAATAAATATAGAATAGGGATAGTAATTGATTAAATTGTTATTTCCGTTTGCTATCGGCCAATGTGTACCTTGTCCCAAATTTCCTGCCATTATTAATATTAATAACAATAATATTATAATAATTATTCTAATTTTAAACTATAAAATACGAGACGCGATATGACAGTTCATTCTTTAGAGCTTCACAAAACAAAAATACAGAGAAGGAGCTCTACAGTCTACGGCCTCTCAGCTCTTTGGAAACTCTTCCTAACTGTAAATGAATTAAACCTCAGTCTACAAATGGATAACACAAAAATAAATTGTAAAGCAAGATTTAAATAAATTAGAAATATATTGAAAGCAGAATTTAAACAAAATTAAAATTATCAGTCCACAACATTTATGTTAGGCAACCAACCATATAGTCCGTTCACGAAAGGTTGAGCCGTCGGTTGGCCATGGAAATTTGGCATATTCCACTGTGTATATTAAAATTTTAGGTTATGTTCTTTATTTTCTTGTCAGATTGATACGCAATGTTGTCAATATTGCATAGAGTTCTCTGATAACTAGCAAGCTCGTCGGACGAGGCCGAGTACATTCGGCAACGTTGACTTTATTTTACTCTATGACAGTAAATACTGCCAACTTCGAATAAATAAAGAAACGCCTACTATGTGCTCAACCTTTCGTGAACGGACTATACCTGTTATTTGCCCATTATATAATTTTGGGTTGCCTGTTTTAATTGAATTAGAGTTTGAGGCAAATATGAAATAACTTTGGAATAAAAAATTTAAAACTTTTCAAAGTTAAGGAACAACTTCTAATTTCATCCAATGCAGGAATTATAACCAGAAGGAAACCTAAATAATACAGTTCATATTGATTTTGTTAATTATATTGATACAAACCAAATCCTACATTCCAGAGATTTAGTTTGCAAATTGAATATATTAACGAAAAAAACAAAGCTTTAAAGAAAATGTCATATAATTATTCCTTATGATGAGATAACAATAAATTAACAGTTTCATTATTATTTTATTAGATAATATGATTCTAACAAAAATAAATTCCTCTTTTTAAAGTATATGGCAACACTCAGTTAATCCCTCAATATAATTCATGAATAAATGGTTGTAGATGAACTATATGCCTGGGATAATCCTGGATCCACAAATAAGGCGGTATTTCCAACAATTCAGCCTATGCATACTTTCATAAAATTGACAACACTGTATCCATATTCAGCATCATTTTCTTCAATTCAGCTTTTTGTTCTTCGGTTTTCATTTTCGCACAATACTCTTCCAATTTTTTCTGCTGGTATCTTTTTATAAACAAAAAACAATGTTTCATAGTTGCTCCAGTAAATAAGGTAATGATATTTGCTCTAACTGGTCCGATGTTTTTAACAAAGGGCATAGAACTTGCAACTATTTCATGAGGGCCATGTCTACATCGTATGATTGCAATTTTTGTTTGTGCATTGCAATATTTCGCTACGAAACCAGTTTTGATGACAGCAACACCAAAATCACCATGCAGGTGCTGAACTGCTCCCGTAATAGCTCCATATACGTTTGCCGGATGCAAATGAAGGGGCGCATCTTCAGGAGCTTCAATTTCTCTAATTCTTACTACGAAGTACCTAAAATGTGTAATATTATTAGCTTCTGGGAAATATTGTAATTCACACTTAACTTACCTATTCTTGTGTCTTACCATTTTAATTAACAATTGTATTTTTTAAATTCTGTTATCTGTTGAAGGCTTGTAGCAGCTGCATGGATCGAATCACTTCTTCTAGGGATACATGCATGTAATAACTAATGAGTGCTTCTAAATTTTTAAAGTTTTTCGAGAAACAAACAAATATTTGGAGGTTAGCGGAAGAAGTCAGAAGAAGTGGGGTTATGGACATAACCATAGAAAAATTCATTATTTTCTATGAGTCCTTATCTTTTTCTTTATAAATTAGGACTTCTAACATAGACAAATAACTAATAATTCAAGTTCATTCATTCAATATTTGCGTTCTTATACTTCTAATAAAGTTAAAACTGGAAGCTAAACGTATATATCATTAAAAACCAACTCAGATTATGTGAACGAATAAATTCAACAAAAAAACAGAGAAATTATTTTGGTAGCACAAAGAACAGAGGCGTCTGATGCATGATTATTTCCAAAATATAGTACCTAGCGCATTATCTTATTGGAAAACTGAAAACGCTCACCATGAGCGTCTAGACATGAACCTGTACATTAGGTAGACTTTGGAATTTAGGATTCCTTTCCGTGTGCCAAAAGATAGACTGTAATTCATTCGTGGACTTCAGAGCGTTTTTATATTTTTTAAGGGTTCACAATCATTTACCTTCTTCATATCGCAAAAAAGTAAATAGCAGCATTTCTTACTAACTGTGTTTTTTGCTAAGCATTTACATTGTTTAAGGAGAACCCATTAAACAATGGTATTTATTACACATTTTGTAGCAACAAAATCATTGATTTAAACCATTGTTTAAGGAGAACAACGCAACAATTATTGAAATAGATACATACGTATTGACTCCAAAGATTAGTCTTTGTTTTTCGAATTGAAACATCAAAAGAGCAGCAGTTGCAGCAAAATTATATAATTTTTATGAATGAATTGATGCATCACGCCTTCTCGTATTAAGTAATAATACACACTGACGATAGATGGCCCCACGATAGGTTTTTTGAAAAATCAATACATATGTTCCAATGACGTCACCAAACATAAGTAAATAACTCCTTTTCAGTAAAAAAAATCAAATTTACCGACAAAAAGTTCACATTCGAATTAAGTGCCCCTTTGGAATTGTAAAACACATCGAAATGCAACGATCCTGTTTATATTTTATGGAAGAAGACGTTATCATATAACCTAAAGGCATTTTTAAAAAGATTCAATCCTGTCGACTAGAGAATTTTCGGATAAAAGGATGCCGGAACAGAGCAACGACTACCGGGTGGTAGTATTTGGAGCTGGAGGAGTAGGAAAGAGTTCCTTGGTGTTGAGATTCGTTAAAGGCACTTTCAGGGAGAGCTACATACCTACGATAGAGGACACATACCGACAAGTATGATCAGATATTTTGTACCCCCTTATAAATTTCCATCAAATCCTAGAAGATGCTATTTTCATGTAACCTGATTTTATTTCTTGGAGGCTTTTCTTTTTTGAATTTTGTTGTCCTGGGGTGAGTTCTCTATTTTTTCATGTTTTTTCCTCGATAGTTATTCCCTTTATTTTGAGTTTTATATTGCTATTTTCGAAGAATGGAAATTCAGTGACTAAAATCCAAACAGTATGGGAGATTTGGTCACTGAGCTTTGAGAACTTCCATTATTTCTCATATAATTGAGTTAGTCAGTGGAAGAAGACTATTAGCTGTAACTGCTATCCTTCTGTCAGCACAGTAAGGTAAAATAAGAACTTCTGACCATTATGTGTATAAAACTATGTATTATGAATACATTCCACTAGCTTTTTTCTATCAAAAAGTCTCTATTCAACTGACTGGTTTGATTATGAACTTATTTTAAATGTTTCCAATTTTATCTATTTTATTCCTCGAAAATTTTATGGTTTTCTTAATTTTACAGGTAATCAGTTGTAACAAGAATATTTGTACCTTGCAAATAACAGATACAACTGGTTCACATCAATTTCCTGCCATGCAGAGGCTGTCCATCAGCAAAGGACATGCTTTCATTCTTGTCTACTCAGTATGTAGTCGACAAAGTTAGAAGAATTGAGACCTATAATGGAGGTGATAAGAGAAGTAAAAGGTCCAGATCTGTCCCAAATTCCGATTATGGTAGTTGGTAACAAATGCGATGAGAGCGCGGAATTGAGAGAGGTGAGAATATTTCAGATAATTTTAGTTTATTAAACTGAAATAATTATAATAGGTATTGATTGACTACAGTTAATGATCATTTATTTGAAATTACATATCGTCGGTCCCAAGGCAAAACCATGAATGTGCAAAATTGGTGATTTTTTCTTATCTATATTTTCAAGAACCTCTTAAATAGTTCTTGACAATGCCAAACCCCGAATCTCTCAGCATCATGCTTAGGTGGTGTAGATGTTCTGCCCTTGACGTAACTTCAGTTTGTACTCAACTGACATTTTAGAAGGTGGGGGCTAATAAACAAAAAAATGATAACCGGTCATAAACTGTTGAAGCAGATCCTACATCTGCGAAGAAATTAAATTATTTCAACAACCACCAACAAAACCTGAATTTTCACAGAGCATTGAAACCTTAAATCCTAAATAACTCCAATAACGATTTTTCACATTCATGGTTTTGGCATTGGACCGACGATATTTATCAATCCAAATTGATTACGAGTATAATTTACGGTTTTTCTAAATGAAGAATGGGTCGTATGAAAACTATGAAAGTTGACTCAAATTTCGCAAAACCTTCACTTTCCTAGACTTAGAAAACCTTAGAAATTGGTGAATGAACAAACATATCTGAGATGTTTGAAAGTAAATCTGGAATCTATACTAGGATATTGTCTTTGCCTTTTCATTTTATCTCTGCTACATGTCGAAAGTAGCTCACATCGTTTTTATATCAAATGATAGTTTTTAGGTTAAACGAGAGACAGTATTTTGACACTCAATAATGAAATTACTTTTAAACATCTCAACCATAGATTAAAGAGTATAGAAAGATAGGAAACGGCCCTGCATTCGTAGTACTAAAAACGATTACATTTTTTAGTTCACATTTGACCCAGAGATGGCGCTGAAGATCAATTTTTATATAAAATCTGTAATTTTGATTAGAAATTATATAAAGAAAACTGTAATAAGAATTGACGCGAAATTCGTATTTCCTTCAGGATGTTTCATTTTTATATTTTACATTCATAATTTTCAATAAAATTCAGTATTTCATGTGTAATATTTTTATTATGCATTTATAGAAGATATTACAGAAATATTTGTCCTAGAGATGGCGCTCATACACTGTAGTCGTGTCGTTTCCTATCTTTATACTATATAATCTTTGATCTCAACTATAGTCCGTTCATGAAAGTTTGATCGCATAGTAGGCGTGTGTTTATATATCTGAAGTTGGCAGTATTTGCTGTCATAACGTAAAATGACTATAATGAAGTCAACGTTGCCGAATGTACCCGGCCTCGTTCGACGAGCTTGCGAGTTATCAGAGAACTCTATGCAATTTTGACAACATTGCGTATCAATCTGACGAAAAAATAAACAACATAACCTAAAATTTCAATAATACACAGTGGAATATGCCAGATTTCCATGGCCAATCGACGGCTCAAACTTTCGTGAACGGACTATAAGTATAGTCCGTCCACGAAAGTTTGAGCGCATAGTAGGCGTATGTTAATTTATCTGAAGTTGGCAGTATTTGCTGTCATAACGTAAAATGAAGTCAACGTTGCTAAAAGCACCCGGCCTCGTCCGACGAGCTTGCTAGTTATCAGAGAACTCTATGCTATATTGACAACATTGCGTATCAATCTGACAAGAAAATAAGCAACATAACCTAAAATTTTAATATACACAGTGGAATATATCAAATTTCCATGGCCAACCGACGGCTCAACCTTTTGTGAACGGGCTATAATTTCATTTATTGTATTGAAATGCACTATCACAAAGTAACAGACTACTTTATCGGGTATTATTTATTCTTAACAGGTAGGTACGAGTGAGGGACAGGCTCAAGCTCAGGAATGGGGCGTCAGTTTTATGGAAACATCAGCCAAAACTAATCATAACGTAAAGCAACTATTCCAGGAGCTACTCAACCTGGAGAAATCCAGAAACGTGAGCCTTCAGATAGGCGGCAAAGCTAGCAGTCGAGTTGCTAAAGATAAGTGCGAAGTTATGTAATTTGTAAGGTTGAGGATAATTGTTATACATTTCCATGATTTAAAAGGAAGACGACCCAATTGTAAGAAAGTTTTTCACTTAAGAACAAATGTTAATTACTGATTTTTGAAACGTTCTTTACTAGAATGGAAAATGAAAATTATTGCTCATTCGTGAACGAAGAGATATTATAGGAAAATTTGCACTGATCGATATTTTGAAAAGATTTTTATAGGGCTTGTTATATTTTTAGGGCCAGAAAATTATTAGATATTTCGATTCTAGCACGAAATTTCACATCTTTTATCTTGTCTCGACTGCTTGTTACATTTTGGGATTTCATAATTTTACGATGTGTGACTCTTGAAGAATCATTAGTTAGATATGTCTATCTTCGAAGTATTCCTTTCAAACCTTTCAGAACTAAAAATTACTTCAAAATGAATATTGCTTGAAAATAATATCAAAAGGGTTTGAAATCGTTTGAAGGAATATTTAGAAATTATCTTCTTTTAAAATTTTGAACTGACACCAGACAATAAGATATCTCATTCTTATTAGTATATAAAAAGTCTATTTCTATGTGGTGTGTTAGGAACACTTGTTTTTATATAGAACTATTTACTTCTCGATAACTGTTCGTTTATAGTGTAATGCACCTAGAAGAGCTCTTTTAGTTTTCACCACTTTTTTCAGGTGCAAAGAATAAAAAAGTATAACTCAATTCTGATATAATTTATGCGTTTACTTTTATAAAAGCTATATCTGCCTTCTTCAGAAAGTTATTTGAAAAATTTCTCCTTAGATGCTTCTTTCAGATTAAGCAAACACCCTGTATATTTAATAGTGCATGATGGCGAAAGTGTCAAAACACAAAAACTATTTTTTTCTATATTGCTATAATGAAAAAAGTTTATAATGACAATTAGAAAGCTAGAGAAAAAATTGAATATTCCTTACTTCAATAATCAAAACATGGTAAATTTCACTTTACTTCTAAATTATATTTTTCTAAAAATATTTGTCTGGTTGCTATTCTACTTCAATTCAAAACGAATCTATTATTAAAAATAATACAGTTCATTTCGTAAATGAAATAAAAGACATTTTATATCATGTTGAAAATCGTGGCAATATTCACCATCTTTTCAATAAATTTTCTACAATTGGGTTTTCCATTGATAATAATTGTTACCTAGTCACATAACTTTGAGTAAATTCAATGTTTTTCAAATCGTTCTTGAGAAATATTTTTATTGTTATTTTTTACTGAATATTGTTGTTGAAATTTGATATTCAAGAGCAATATAAATGTTCTTTCAATTGCTGATTGTTACACCTATAACAATATCAGAGCACTGATCTTTTTCAAGTATTTGAAAATATATTTGTATTGCAATTTTTCATTAACTTCTTCAAGTCCAGCACTTTTCTCTATCTTCAGCTAACACTTCTATCTGTTGCGAATATAATTCATGAGAAAGTTTCAGGATGTATATTTTGATTTTTTTTAGGTGATAAAAAATGTAGATGCCAAATATTTATTACGAAAATCTATATCATCAGAATTATGAAAAACTGCAGTCAATAACTCTGTTCAATATCCACATATCACAAAGAATCATTATTTTTTATTGAATAGATATAATCCTGAAAATTATTCAAATGATTATTAAAATTTGCAATGTTCTTTTTCAAATTTAAATATGCCCATTTACACTTGGTATATAAATATGCTTCTATCTTGCTCTTTCTAGTCATAAACCAATGATTGATTACTTGATCTAATTCTTTTTAATGATATTCTTGCCAAATAAACTAGGAAAAAACGAGTTATACGTAAAACGAAGTACTTGAATAATTTTTCCGCCGATCGAAACGAAAAGAAAAACCGATTAAAGATTCAATTTACCGAAAAAAATATGCATATTCTCATCATATCACTGAAGAAATAGAAGAAATGTTATAGAGTTGCTATGTAAAACAAAGATAGTTGAATAATTAAGGCTGAACTCCTTTTAAGCATTTCAACGATGATTTCCTTTCCAAATAAGCCCATTATTATATTTGCAATATGCTTAATTTTTAGAAAAATATTTTATATTATATTCGATCAGATTTTCGAATAATGAGAAATTTTCATTGCGTCAATAAATACATGTTCATATACGTCAAAATATACTAGAAACAAAATTTTTATAGAATAGCATAAAGAATTATATCAAGGAAAGAAAAAAATTGTTATGAAACAACAATAAATTTTATAAAATTTAAAAAGAACTTCGTTGCACATTATCCTGATGTGTTTTTTTGTTTCCAAATTTATTCAATCGTTAGTTGATATATAAATTTTATGAATTAAGCATGCTGTAAAAAATCAGTAACGCAGTGGACCATCGAAGGCAGCAGAGGCTGTCTGACCTATTTTTGTTGGAATGCTTGAAAAGTGAACTATTGAAACTTAGACTGGGTGCTATCAATCCAATATTAAAATTGTTGGTGTTATTTACCATTTGTTATTTAGGGGTTGTGTTAATTCGAGAAAATGACTATCAGAATCAGTGGCGGCCCGTGAGCAGCTACCATAGGTATGCAGGTACTTCATAAAGTGGTGGTTGTATTTAGCTGAAGAATCTTTTAATCTTTTGATTAAAACCAATGTACAACGAATAGATTGATATGATGCAGAGTCAAGTTCACATGAATTACAATTTTTAATGATTTGATTTCCCAAATCACTTTGAATTTATTCTGTACTAAATTATGCACTCATTGATTCCAATTAATATTATACATAATTGTCAATATTAATGAGTTAGCATGAGAAAAAGAGGAGAGAGATATATTCGAGTGGTATTTTAGCCAATGGTTTAAGTCAAAAAGGAATTGCTTAAAAATAATGACATTTCTTTGAAGTGATGAAAACCAATATAAAAATACAATACAAAAAAATGTGAATTGGAATTGACAATGATGATATGTGCTGGAATTCAAAGTATTGCTTGGTCCAATGAAAAAAGCTAAATTTTACGCAATTTTTTAAAGTTCTTTGTCTCTTGAAGATTTTTACCTAGACATGGAAAACATTGTTTGAATTAAACATTGTTTTATGAAATTGTTTTGTCGGCAGTGCCGTCCCTCACGAACCGCCACTGATCAGAATGACAGACACGATTTTTCTAAAGTTTTGACCTATTGGAACAAAAATTTGTGATAGGACCTAATGATCGAATGTTTAAAAAAAGAAAAACTTTAACTTTCAAACCAAAATATTTCAGGAGTCAAAAATGAGTTAAATGACAAAATTCCTGTTGAATTTGATAAGATAATTTATGCCACAAGATATTTGGTTATACGAGGGCAGTTCAAATATAAACGAGACTTTTCTATTTTTAGGCACAATAGTGGGGGGAGAACATTCCTGATTTTTTTGCTGTTGGGTAGGTTTGTCAGGAGTAAGAGAAGCACGTCGGATTGCATCATCGACCCTCTCGGTGTCCACTGTGACGATGTTTGAGCAAGAGGATACTCCGTCATTTGCGCAACGTATTGTTCTCTCCACTCCTTACTTGCTTGTTTAGACTCTGGGGTGTAGTGGTGCACCCATGTTTCATCACAGGTGATAATGTGAGTGAGAAATTGGTCTCCTTGTTCCTGAGATCGTGCAAAAAGACGCCTACACACCTGAAAACGATGCAACTTCTCTTGAGCTGTGAGAAGGCGAGGAAACCACCTGGCGCAACCCTACGGTACCCTTGCTCCTCTGTGAGTATGGAGTAGGTGCTGCCATAACTTATCCCGACCTAACTTGCAATTTCAGAAGTTGTACGACGTTTGTCGTCTTCAATAAGCTGTCGAACACTACTGATGGTGCTCGCTGCGGTCATGGATCTCATTTTCAACACAATCACGACCCTCCAAGAACTGTTTATGCCATGCAAACACTCTGGCTCAGGACAGTGTCTCTTTTCCGAACATCGGCAGTCAATCTCCTCAATATTTTGGCCAGTTTTACGCTTTCTGCGGCTAGAAACTTGATTACAACACGTTGCGCAATTGACGGAGGAATCTTTTGCTCAAACATCGTGTCGCAGTGGACACCGAAAGGGTCGATGAGGCAATCAGACGTGCTTCCCTTACTCTTGACAAACCTACCTAACAACAAAAAAATCAGGAATGTTCGTCCCCCCACTATTGATCCCGAAAATCGAAAAGTCTCGTTTATATTTGAACTGCCCTCGTATTTTTGCCAGTTTGCTTTCACTGAGGAAAAATACTTTCACTTCGATATTTCACTGAATCGTTTCGAATGCATGCAGCCCCATAAAAAATATGCTTTATAGTGTTCACTATATGAACTGCAATTGTGATGAAACTATTTTTAAGCGTATTTATGCAACGAAATATCTCATATTTAAACATTTAACATGTAGTCTAGTCGAAAATGGATGAAATTTTCGATCCGTAGTCATATTTTAAAGGTTTTCTTTTAGAGAAATGAATACATCGGCTTCGAATTAGAAAAGCTATTAAATCCTATAAGGATGGCGCGTTTTTGGCGTAGAAATTGCCATAGTTTAATATACTTATATTTTCGCTTTTGGAATATAATTATATTTATGTTCAATACGAATTTCTCAGATGATTTTGTATTGCACAACTTTGTATATAGTTTTTTTAATAATATTTGATTATAAACGAAGATTATTTTGTAATCAAGATTCCTATTAAATACCTTCAATATACGATTAATTTTATTTTTTATTGAAGTCCTCTTTTATACATAATATTCATTATACATGTGGGTATGAAAATTCATATGGAAACATACTATATACAGTGGAACTTCCCTACAACAAAAGCGTTAAATCCGCAAAAAATTTGTTTCGCAAAGTCGCGGTCGACTTCACTGACAAATTTAAGTTTATCATTCAAACTTAAGCTTTTAGACCTTTTCACACTTGTTTAATGGTTAGATCGAAACCAAACAGCCAGGGGTGTATTTAAAACTGTTTCAGAAGGATCTCTCTACTCGCCGTAATGATTTAGTTTAAGGTCGGGATTCATTACGTACGTCCGAAAAAATTTCGGAAAACACCCACCCTCATACCTTCTTACCAATACCAATATTTCGCTATAGAGATAATTTACTTCGTTTTAGAGGGTGTTTTCAACATGGAATTTGATTCAAGGTGCAATGTCTTGTACGAAATTTGTTATACAGACGTTCGTTGAAGGGAAGTTTCACTGTACCATGCGTCAAAAAAAGAATTTCAAAATCCAATGAATGGTCCAGTGCGAATAATATGACTGTCTTTCTCGAATCGAGTAGCACGGGTAGCCTGACGCATTGAATACTCGATTCGGGTACTTTAGGTTGCCTACCATACTGCTTGAATTAAGCCACTTCCAACAACAAGAGAAAGACAACAACATTATTCGCATTGGACCATTCATTCCGTCAGAAACATAGCACGTAAATCCTCCGAATATACTGTTCGATTTAATTTCTTGAAATCAATGTACAATATGCCTCAATTCAAAAAATAAATAATACATAAATAAAAACCTAATCCAACTTTACATTTTCCCTGATTGAAAGTCTAATAAAGTTGGATATTGATATGTTTGGTGCAATCAACAAATGTTGTGTATATTAATAGAACTAGATCGTTTATCTATGAAAGATGACCTTTGATGAGAAAAAATTGTGTAATTCCTGCAACGAATCGACTGTTTATTATTCAGAAATTTTCTCTGTTCTGAGCCTGAAATACGCATGAAATATTCCAAGAAAAAGCTTTTGCGTGCTTGTTTATATTGGGAAAACGATTAATCCAATTTGAATATACTGAGAGAGCTATTGGTTTCGCTCTATTTCTTTCAAGAATTCATCGTTCCTTTCCAACCTACCCTGAAAATTTCTAGTTTTGAAGTCGTTCCCTCCGTTAGTTATCGTGTTTACGCCCGAACAGAATTTTATTAGCTTACTACGCAAAGACAAAATATTTTTTTAGAATTTCTAACGGTACGTTCCTTGCGAAATTTTGCCGAAGTTTGCACGTCATTATTCTTCTTCAAAATACCAATTTTCGAATTGATCCCATCTGTGGTTTTGAAAATATCGGAAAAAATTAAAAATGTTGAATACTCCGAAACTACTGGAGCGTTTTGCCCCGTTAATGAAATTAACCGAGTCATTAAAGAGTTAACCAAACTCAAATAGAGGTCCTACTTGAATAAAATGTCCTCTATTTTGACATCTGCTCATGCGCATCAAAGAAATATTTTAAGGTGGCCTTTAATGAAATACAGGCATACCTTACTTAATTTAAATAAAGGACGATCGTATTTAAATAAAAGGTCCCTTATTTTGACAGTTCTCTCATCCTTTTGGCTTATTTTATGTCAGGTACCTGGTATGACCCTGGTCAGTGGTCAGGTACTACTTTGTTTGGTGCACTGATTAATTTGAAATGCGTTAGTAGTGGAGAGTCAGTAGAGTATATTTGATATCGTATATTGTGAAAATTTTGTGAAAAAAATTTAGTATTGAGATTGAAAATATCTGTCTCAAGTTCACTTATGAGGACGTAGTGATTTTATTGGGGGAAGTCTTGACGAAGAATTCCTTCATGAATGCTGAGATGTGGGAAGAAGTGAGAAATGGACAATTTCCTTTGAAAAAAATTATTTTTCGGAAACCGCCCTTTTTCTTTTCGGATATTTCAATGAAGGAAATGCCTCAGTAAAGTTGACAGGAAATAAGTCGTTCTTATAACCCCAGTTTTTTCTCGGACTGTCTCTAGCTTTACTTGCATTTAATGGCTTTTGTGAAATCTGTCTTATAATTACTGGTGTGCCCTCCCATGTTTAATGTTATCTTTAATCTTTGAGTTACTCTTTTGAAGAAGTAAAGACGCCTTTAACTTAAGCGTAGAAAGATCTGTATACAAAGTTATGAACAAGTTGTTTTACATTATTTTCTTGGCTCATAGAACCACACATTTTCAATTGAACCAAACCAAACTCTCTTCTCTTTCCATAATTTTTAGGAATAGAATTATGAAATTACTAAGAAAAGAGTAGGAGACATATTCCCGCCTTTTTCCAATACAAAATTAAACTGCAGTGCGCATGTAGTGACTCTACGACCCAGCTCTTATGTAGGGTTACGAAAAATCAACCTCCGTCATCAGTGATCGTACTTTTCGAACACGGGTGGATGTTCGGGTTAGGTAAACGAACGCGAAGGTTAGGGGTCGAGTTAACCCGAGTAAGTGTCTGAAAAGAACAATACACACATTTGGAAAAATGATAGCATGCTGTTCCTTTAGGAGCAATCGCTCAAAAATAATCATTTAAATTTTCAAGTTTCACTGAGATAGTACACGAATTAAACGAAACAATTTCAAATCGCGGTTGCAAAAAAATTGTATTTGTTAGTTGAAAAGAATAATATAAAGTTATAAATGCCATACTATGCAAACAAAACTAAGTCTATTAGAAAATGTTTACCCAAATTGGCTTCGACATGGTTGCAAATGTTGCATATCTAATTTCGGCAAAATTAAAGCTCCCTCAGGCAAGATCGCGCCATAAACTTCAATAATAACATAGTTAAACTTGTCAAAGTCGACAAAATGCCCCAAGCTTCTACAAGAAGTCATACGATACCATTCTTCAATGCCATTGGGTCAAAAGGTAGAAGGAAGGGAGAATAGGTGTCTAGTGCATCGATATAGTTATACCTGCTGACATGGCCCATCATTTGTACCATCACAAAAGAAGGCCAACAGCTGCCGGCTCCATTAAAATTCCTGTGTTTGGACCTCTATCAAAACCCAGATTTATTTCACCGATACAGAAAAAGTATCACTTAACAGAAACAGCCATTGACGCAGTTTCTTATCGAAATCTGGTAATCGGTCTAGACAACTTGCCCCTTTATTATCAACAACAAGAAATTGGCCACAACGAGGTAACACCATTGAGGATTGGCCCCTTTCGTGACCTTTAGACTTTGTTTTTCTGATAACAAATGACTTCATCCGTGGTCTTCCAGATTTCCGGATATTGTTTTAAATGACTGCACACCGCTCGAAAGTACTTACCTATAACCAGTGCATCTGAAGACATTTCGAAATATGGTGAACAATAGTTCGATTTTTTTGCAGACGATCATGTTATCATGAATCAGAGCAATTTTCAGGACACGACTTCTTATAATTATATTATTTGGATATTGGAAAGGGTAAGTGTTTGTTATTATTTTATTATGATTTTATAAAAATAGTGCCCCCGGCTAAAAGTAAACTTATTTATATTTATTCAACGTATTTAATTTAAAACACATTCGGATTTACAGTTATTCTATTTTTTTATATTGTTTTTTTTTTCAAATAGAAAACCAATTCGATAGATTTGAAAACCCATGAAATTTAAATAACAGTTACTGTTTTTATCCGAATATGTTGAATAATTAGTTCACGAAAATATTCTGCTCAATATAGGTACTAGATAAAAATATTATATTAAAAGTATTCGAATTGAATTGAAACATTGATACTTATTCTTAATTTGTAAATTTAATTCTTGGGTTTTGGAAGTATAGGGTGGAAATAATATTTCCGTTTGATTAATAATATAATATGTAGATACAATACTCTGATCAAATGAAAGTATAACTGTAAAACTCAAACGCAAACGAAACTCGAAAAACCAGATGGGTTATTGTTTTTTCCGAATAAATTAGAGTAGATAAAATTAATTTCTTAAATCCAGAATGAAAAATTATCCTTCGCATCGAAAAATACCCAAATAAGTATTTGAAAAAAAGTCGTGGTATTGATTAAATATTAATAAGCAAAACGCTTTCATAAAAAAATAAAAATTAATTTCCATAATACTGCTGAAAATTATAATTGATGATATGATTGACGACTATAATATATGCGATATAGAGTAAATAAGAGATTACCTAAGTTTTTCAAGAAAAATCGAATCTAGATTCTAGATTTTCCATTCAATTATGACGCAAAATTTAAGAAAATCAAAAATCATTCTATTCGAGATCATTTGTCAGAATTTTTCTTTTAATTAAGCTTTTCATTCAGAAATATTCAACCTTTTCATACTATACGGATACTAATATTGATATTGTGTATTTTCATGGCTGAAGTTCAAATGCAAAATACTTCATACATATTTTTTGAAAATAGCATACTAACTTATTTTGAGAATGAATTACCAATTTACCAATTGCCAATATACATTGAAAGCCTGATTGGCAATTGATAGTAATGCATTAGTCAATCAATTAACCGAAAATAAATACTACTATACCAATTTGTAATTCAATAGACGCAAATACAAAAATAATTGTGTAATTCCATATATCTGACTACACGCAATTTCTCGTAATTTAAATCATCTTAAATCAGCAATTCGCGTCATGTTCTAACATAATTAGAAACATTTAGATATCTAAAATCGCAAAATCTTGAAATTTCCTAAAAATTTTCGCTTTATCTACTCCTTTCGTCGAATCTCATGTTATGGTGAAATGCTTTTGTGTTCGTGTTGCTAGGAACAATTTCAGATAAAGCTCATTTTTATTTTTCCAAACACTCTGTTATTTATCAAATATTTTGGAAATTGCTGTCTGAAATTAAAAAACTGAAAAAAATTATACGTTTACTAAATAATGTGGAAGATTGTGATTATTCGTTTAGAATTTCATTTAGTATTTTAGGTACATATACAATGTGTCCCGGAAAATGTGGGAAATCTCTAGGATTCAGATAAAAATAAAAAAAATAAGATGACAAGTTCCCATAATACGACCTCGAAGATACGACCTCATAATTGACGCCACTGGAATTCATTTTAGTGGAAAATAAATTTCAATTACTTACTTCTCTCATTTTTGTTTTCGAAAACGGTTCATTTTATGGACACTGAACAAGAGTACCTTTTCTTTAGCTTAATGTTCAAGGTATCCAAATTTGTTTTTTAGCACCTTATCATACAGGGTGTTAAAAATGTAAGCATTAAAATATACAACCCAGTCCGCCCTGGTAAACTGAACAAGCTAATTGAAATTTGAGTGCGGTGATTTAAAAGGTTCTTAATACTATTAATCATATCAAATTTTCATCAAATTATATCGAGTAGTTTGAAACTTATTCCACTAAAATGGATTTCCAGTGGCGTCATTTAGGAGGTCGTATCTTCGTAGGGAGGGCCGCTAGGAAAAAAAATTATGGGAAATGGTCATAGTGGTCATCTTCATTTTTTATGTTCTATCTGAATTGAATTACCAAATAAATGATCTCTTATTAGATTTAAAGTAGGCAATATCAAAGTTATTTTTATACAAAAATTTGAGGATCAAATAATGTTTTTAATTTTCATAATTGGTGCTAACATTGTTTAATTTGAATAATGGTTATAGTGTTTAGAAAACTTTTTTAAGTACTCTTGTACTAGAATACACAGATTTGAAAATATGATATTTTGCGGGCTATTTGGCATTCTATTTTGACTTCGAAGAATTAACCAATTGGTCAATCATTCAATCAGATATCGATAAACTTCGATCGGCTTCAAATTCGTTATTGATAAATAATTGTGGTCTAATATTGTTATAGCTCCAAATGCAACAAATGTTATGGTATTTATGGATGCTTCGAGGTGGGTGAACCTTGGACAACCAGACATAGACCAGTGTCATATTTTCCCAATGATTTAGAACAGGTCTGTGAGTTTTTGTACTCTTTTCATTATTTTTTCACCAGAATGCAGCTTTTTGATATTAAATAATGACCATATTTGCAGATAGAACCAAAATTTCTACTTTATACTCGTCGCAGACCCACTAAGCCTTTTGTACTCGATCTAAACGAAGAGGACACCATAGGGTTGGCACCTATGAACCCAAAAAAGCCCTTATACATCATTTGCCATGGATTTCTGGAGGGGGGTGGTCAGACCTGGGTAAGGTATACTTTTTTAGGTATTAAATATATAATACTTTGGTAGCAATAGAAAATAAAGGCGGAAACACATTATCAAAACACGACGCGGACTCGATGAAACGCGATGAGTGTTGAGTCGAATCAAATGCATTGTTTTCTATAGACCAGAATCACACTATATATATATTTTATCTATGCACACTATCACATCCGACGGGTATCGATACATTGCGTCGCGTCGCGTTTTAAGAATGTGTTTCCGCCTCAGTGGCGCAGCCAGGATTTTATTTTGGGGGGGCTGAACTGAAACATTTTGATGATACAGTGAATAACGAAAGTTGCAAAAAAATAAAGAAGAAAGAAATAGCGAGGAATTTAATCTTTGGGGGGGGGCTGCAGCCCCAAAGCCCCCCCTGGCTGCGCCAGTGTTCCGCCTTAATACTCAACGGTCAAAACTTTCTGGAAAGAAATGATAATATAACCTTTAGCTCCTGCCAAAGTATACCCATAGTTTTAAACAATGATTTTAGCCTCCAAATTTTTTCTCAGTGTTTTCCTCTACAAGATTTTAATTTCCAGATCAAGGAAATGACCAGAGAGCTGCTACGAATGGAGGACTGCTCGGTTATAGTGGTTGACTGGCATGGGGGTTCCAGTCCACCTTACACCCAAGCAGTTGCAAATATAAGACTCCTGGGAGCTATAACTGCTCATTTGGTAGCTGAAGTGTCCACTTACACAGGTAATAAAGGACTGAGCCACGTGCATTGCATTGGCCATTCACTTGGCGGCCATTTGTGTGGTTATGTTGGATACACTCTGCAAAAGGTGAGTAGGAGTTCCTTCCCTTACAAAGCGTTTTCGGGTTACCTCGATCCCTAACCTTCGCGTTCGTTTACCTAACCCAAACATCCAACCCGTGTTCGGAAAGTACGGTGCTATTAACTCGATCACTAACTCATATTAATCTATCGTAACCCTACACGAGAGCAGGATCGTAGAGTCACCGCATGCGCACTGCAGTTCAATTTTGTGTTTGAAAAAGGCGGGAATAAGTCATCTACTCTTTTCTTAATAATTTCATATATTCTATTCCTGAAAATTATGGAAAGAGAAGACAATTTGGCTCAGTGTAAAATGTGTGGTTCCTTGAACCGAGAAAATGATTTGAAACAACTTCTTCATAACTTTGTATGCAGATCTTTCTGCGTTAAAGCTAAAGGATTCCTTACTCCTTTAACATAACTCAAAGATAGTGTGCGAGGGCACACCAGAAATTATAAGACAGATTTTACAAAAGCCAATAAATGCAAGCAAAGCTAGAGACAATCCGAAAATAAACTGGAACTGAAAAAATAAATCCATAAAATATTTGGTTATGTTATTGATACGACTGTCGCTTCAAATCCTAAACCAGATGTGTTCGTAAACTTAGAACCCGAGTCGTGATCCGAGTAGATCCGTCACGTGACCCAATGGATCGAGTTAGTCACCCTGAGTAAGTTTCGGAAAACGAGTTACATATTGATGATCTTTTTCAGGAATTTAATTTAGTTCTGGAGAGGATCACAGGTTTGGACCCTGCGGAACCCCATTTCGCCAAATCTGTAGCTCCTGTAAGGCTTGATAGAACAGCTGCAAAGTACGTTGACGTAGTACACAGCGATGCTAGCAGATTCCTTTTAGGTGGATTTGGAATAGTAGAACCCATTGGGCACGTAGATTACTATCCCAATGGAGGCAGTGACCAACCTGGATGCAACATGAAGGCTTACCAACATATGTTATACCAAGACGAAAGTTTTGTCAGAGGTGTCAGGAAATATATTGGATGCAATCATATTAAGAGTTACGAATTTTTCATCGAAAGCATAAATCCAAAGTGTTCGTGGTACACTATGGCTTGTTCTTCTTTCGAAGTAAGTATTCTACAAGTTTAAGCGAACAACATCAAAGTTAACACTTGTTGTTACAGGATTTTCAAGATGGTAAATGTTTTGAATGTGGTGAGCACAACAAGAATTGTTTGAAGTTTGGATTTCATGGAAGACGACACTATCTTCAATTGATAGCTAAAGGTGCCATAGGACAACACGACAATTTGACACAATATCTGATGACTGGTCCTGATCGTCCCTATTGTCGTGAGTAGACATGAATAAGATGCTTTAGTTAAATTGATATTATACATGGTCTCTATAAATGATTATAACAGCACAGTTGGCGTTGGAATATTATAAATACAGTGAAACTTCTCTGTAACGAACGTTTGTATAACGAATTGAATCCAAATTGCATGTAAAAAACACCCTCTAAAACGAAGTAAATTCTCTCTATAACGAAATATTCAAAGAACGTCACTTTTTGAATGGGTATTGGTAAGAAGCTATAAGGGTGGGTTTTTTCCGGACGTACGTAATAAATCCCGACCTTAAACTAAATCATTACGGCGGGCAGAGAGATCCTTCTGAAACAGTTTTAAATACACCCCTGGCTGTTTGGTTTCAATCTAACCATTACGCTAGTGTGAAAAGTTGTGCGAAAATGTCTGAAAGGAAGTGCTTAAGTTTGATAGATAAACTTAAATTTATCAGTGAAGTCGACCGCGACATTGCCGACTATAGAAACAAATTTTCTGTATAACGAATTTTTTTGCGGATTTAGCGCTTTCGTTATAGGGAAGTTCCACTGTATTCATATTCTAAAGTAAACTTTAATTTAAACAGACGATATTGTAAGTTTAAGCTGGTCATCCCGAAAGAAATTGAATAATATGTCTTTGCATGAAAAACAATAAGATAAAACATTTCTAAACCAACCTACGATGTTACAATCATTTATAAAGACCCCTTACAAGTTTGAGATCACTAAATGCATCCATTGACACAAAACCAATTGGAGTGATTCGAAAAGATAATTTTATTATTTCAGGTGCTCACTATAAAATAAAGGTGACAATATCAGAGTCCGAAAAGAGCAAACTACACAGAGGAGAAGTCGGTCAGCTGGTTTTTACAATGCACAGCACTACCGATGGCAAAGGACACAAGTCAGAACCGGTTCCATTCAAAGGGGGTTATCATGAACCTGGGCAAACTTACACTGGTGTCATTCCTACTGATGAAGTTCGTAATCTGAAAGCAGTTGAAGTTGAATGGAAATATAACAGTAGTATTTTGAACCCTCTTACATGGAGAATATTAGCATCTCCTCGTATATATTTGAAGAACATAACAATAGAATCTTTGGAGCTAGGAAGAGAGTGAGTATAAATAGAGTACTTATCTTATCACCCATAGAGATAGGATAGTATAGAGTTGCCTTCATTGAAATGAACGTGGTATCAGATGCGCCATATTACTACCACCTAACGTCAAACTTGACGATCGTTGAATTTCCTGGAGGAATTGTGATTCTTGCGCCTGTTTCTAGTTAAATTGTGATTCTTTCTGCTTAGTAACATGCAATAAAATGTATCGTGCACTGTAAGGCTTTTTTGAAGCAGAGAAGAGACAGATAAGAAGAAAATTAGAGGTAAAACATATCACAGGTAGGGATGAGTACTGAACTGATCCGCATTCCAAATTTTTGCAAGTCTGTCTTGGTGTTCTGCTATCTTTTATATGTGTATATTATCGCCTGAAGAAAAATTGTTTATTTGATATTCAATTGACCTTATTTCAACAGGATTCCTAAAGACCCAACATGTCGTATTTTTTGGGTAAAATTTGTAACAGAAAAAACTGACAACTTAATTCAACCCTGAACTTTCCGCCATATTGGTCCCCGACTTAGCCCCGCCCTGTGGTACTATTTTTCTTTACTCAATTGTATGTCATAGCGTCTCTTCTCTTTTATATCTCGATGTTATCACCTATAATTTTTTGTATCGCTCGCCATTTTTGTAAGGACAAGTAAACATTATTAACTACATATTCTTTTTTTTTTCAGAATAACGGTATGTCCAAAAGGTGATGTGCCTTTAATAAGTGGGTTTCCCCAGTTATTGATTCCAGCCTATTGTTGAAATTTGACTTGCCTAATGATTTATTTTTGATATATTGCAACTATTTTTCATATACCTGTGATATTATTTGTACTTAGTTTTAAGTAATTTATTAATAAATACTGAATATTTTACATTCCATCAAGTTTATTCAATTCCCTTTACCTAGAATATTTTGATATTATTTTAAATTCGCTAAATAGATTCAAAAACATAAAGAGGAAAACGATATGTATTTGTTTTTGTTATCAACAATATTACATCAAGAGTTAAGACAAAAGTTTAATATTATAATAGGATTTAAGAACTTCAGCAATCTTGCAGCATAAGTTTCAAGTTTTTAAATGATGAAATAAATTAATAAAAATAATACAAATTACAGTAGAACCCCTCTAATCCGTCACCTACGGGGGACGGGTATGGTCGGAACGCAAAAAAGGTCGGATTATCCAAAAATCCAATATTTATTACATTAAACATGTTATACAGACATGTTTTACAGTGAAATAAGTGATCTTTGATCTTAGAAAATGTTTGTAAACATTGTTTCAACTGTACAAATCAAGAAGTAGATATTTAATAAGTAATAAATAAAAGTAATGAAAGAAGAATAAAGATACAGAGCTTATAAAACTTAGTAAAAGCATTGTATAAGGATTATACAATGGTAAAAGTTAGGACGGCGCCTGGTCGGACTAACCGGAGTGACGGACCAGCCGAGGGCGGATTAGAGGGGTTCTACTGTAAATTAATATCACAGTATTTAGGTATACTAGAAAAATAAATACACTGTACATTGGAGAGTACTAAAAATTAATGAAAGTGCAAACCATTTTTGCATATACATATAAATTAAATAGTCATCTCGAAATTATTTCACAAATTTACCATTTTTACACAACAAAATCACAAATATTTTTTTAAACTGTTGATTGAGTATCAAGGTATGTATTTTTTCAAAAAGCCAGCTGATATTTACTCACTTACAGTTATTGTTAATTGCTTGGTTTTACAGTTATCAAACTTATCCATGGTTTTGATATCCCAAAGAGCAACAAGTGAAAGCAGTAATACCACTATCAGTAGACTAGATACAAAAATTCCTGACCAGATAGGAATCGTAGTGAAAGAAATGCAGTCATATGCATCATCGAAACTTTTTTTGGATGAATCAATTTGAACCTGCATATCAGTTAGATGTAAATAAACATCGTTAGATGTGTCTGAAAATACAGTTGAACCCGAACAATGATACGAAAATCGTTCTGGGGCATAAACTTCTTTATCGATACCCAAAGTGTAATCCGAATTATCACTGGTATCAGTTATTCTTACTGATGTAAGGAACCAATAAGAATCCACCCAAGAAAAAATGAATTTCAGCAATATTTTGCTACCATCTTTCTGCGGTATATTTATATTCAACCTAGTGATGGATTCCCTAGGTACGGTATCGACAGAAATCAAGTCATCGCTTGGCTTCGTTAAATACAATTCTGTTCGGTTGTTTCTTAAAAGTAGGGGCGTGGAAGAATATATTATTCCATATTTATCTTTATCTGTTATATATTCACCAATATAGGCAACTGGACCTTTTGGTTCTGGAGTAGTTGTGACAAAATCCTCATCTTCGGTTTCTCTCTTGGATCTCAGTTCCGGTGGTGATCTGATTATGAATAAGGTGTTTTGACTTTCGTTCTTTGCAATCTCAATATCATTCTTGATTCTAGTGAAGTCTGATTCTTCCTCACCTGTCAAGGCTGTAGATATAAAATATGCATTATTATTGTTGTATTTTTTTTTCTAGGATGGTAAATTAGTCCCTATAGGAACTTATACAAACAATTAAGCCTCGTTTTCGATAGAGAATTACTCAAAAAAAATGGGATTTTTTGAAGAAATCAAGAAAATCCTCTCATGCTTATATTTGTTGCATGATTAATTTTCTTTGAAAACAATTTTTTTCAAAAATATTACCTACCAATAGTATTCACATCTAAGAGATCATCATTGGTGCTGTAAGCAGAAAAATGATCACCAACCAAGTCCTTGAATTTCAGGGGCATGTTTTGGTTAGGATTCGTGTACGCCATGACTTTCGGGTTGTCCATTTTTTCCACAATTTGAAGCAAGTCATCGTCCGTAAATTTTTGTAAAGGAAGAATGTCTATTTCCTTGTTACTCCATAAAAATAATGTACAATTAACTAAGTAAATGTTGAAAAGCATTAAAAACAAACAGAGGGACTTCATCTTTCTTCCCTTTACTACCCTGGAATATGTGGGTTAGTTACACAATAAAAATCGATATTTTATAAGGGATTGAATACACCCCTCGAGAAATTAGACTTATCATTGGAGAATTATTATGTAGAGTTTCCCTAGTACGAGATTTTTATTCAATTAAATGAATTTTTAATTCACGCTCTTGATTTGAAAGATGTTTCATCCCTAAGTTTTATCATTGTTTAAGGAATTCTCCTTAAACGCAATTATGGTTTTATGTAGGTAATTTAAAACCTCAAATAACGTGTAATTCTCTTTGAGGGTGCAAGCAAGATCAATTCAATTGGCCAAAGATAAATAAATATATTACAATGTATACCTATGTTGAATAAAGTTACTGAAGGTAGTAAAAATCAGCATTCGATACTACTTTGAAAGTATATTAAAGTATCAAAACATTTAACAAGTTTCTCTAATCTCTAGAGATTTCTCTGGGAATTTTCCCTGGATGTATTGGTATGGATCTTAGACAAAAGACTTTCTAAGTCTTGTCTAAGTACATGTGATTAATTTTATGGAAAACCTATTAGGAAGGTATTACACAAAGATATTCTAGAATATCTTTGTTATTATATCATATGCATGAGAAATTCCAAAATAAGATGTTTTTATGAAATTTGGTTCACAACGAATGTTACAAGTTATGGGATTCGCATTGAATAACAATAAAATGATAAACTTTCAGATATTTTATAGATTTATATTTTGAATTTCTATAGGAACAGGCTCTCAAAAATTGGAATCAAATGTAATGATGATCAAAATCTGTTGAAGACAAACTACAAATTTTTTTTCATAAGTTACAATTTGAAGGAAACTACTTTTTATAGTTTATAGAGGAACCTGTATCCTCAAAACTAGTAAATGAAGATATGAAATCAAGAACTCAATAGTCAAGTGCATTACCGGCTTTAGACAAGTCAGCGCCGGACTCAGCCCAAATTGGATGTATTCAAATGCGATCAAGTTACAATATATCTTTCATTTTATGACTATCTATCTTTTTCGAATGAGAACTCGAGTTTTTTATCTTTTCGTAAGCTTTATCGAATGTTTACTCTGAGTTTTGTCGTAACCACGAAATAAGATTTAGTCTGGGTGAAGTGTATCTCCTTTAATATACAAATATCATTCACAAAATTGTAAAGCAACAATTCTTATATCAAAACAGAGGAATTTCGCCAGAAAAATTTTATCTCTAGCCATATTATCGATAATAAATATGAAAAAATGAAATATGTAAAAAATCAATATTAAAAAAAATTAATTCTAATGATTCAGATGATATGCGACCTTCTTGAAATTTTGCATGAATATTCAGTATATCAATCTTCATTCACAAAATGAATTTCACTCCAATCGGATATCCTGTTACGAAAATATAAAGATTCTTCTTTTCAATATTCCAACTGAATTTTCTATGATTCTGTTAACACTATGGCCACAAAATTTTGCAAGAGGCTTATTATGAGCATCTTAAATGTGGCTGCAAAATTTTATTTCGAATGGTTACGTTTTGTCTGAGATATTGAGGAACAAAAATTTTGGCCATATTTTATGGAACGCCCTGTACGAACTCGACCGATGCATCTGGGAACCGAACACACCCTGGAAATCTCAACTCTCTAGGATAATCCACAGAACACAGGTGTTCTGTGGATAATCCCTTCGAAAGTTATCGTGCTCACGACCATCCTGACGGCCCCACAGACAGAATTCCATTTGACCACGAATTCGTTTTCAGGGTGGAACCTTATCGGTTGACACCATTTTCGGCTCAGAATTCTAAAATTACAGACATTTTGGCAAAACGCTCGTTTAAGTAGAATATTGGAAAATACGTGAAAAGATGGAATATGAATAAACAGAAATCATTTTCTGACCAGAATTTTCACTGACCCAACCATTCGAATTATTATTCACAAAATATTTTGCATCAATAAAGTTTGATATTTTCTATCAATTGAAAATTCATTTCTTCATTTTCCAATTTTTACTACAAATTCACCAAAAATTCCGATAAAGCCAAGTTTACCTTGTCCGCATATAGGTGGACACGTGTTCAACGGTATATTTTCAATTGCTGTCCCTGATCGTCAGATGTCTATGCGATCAGCTGATTTAGCGTCCAGCCAGCAGCGCTTGGAAACGCCAAACTGTCAAGCAATGCACACAGACGCGTTATTTGGGTTCAAATTCATTGTTCGAATGCTGCTACCAAATGGGGAATTTTCATGTAAGTTTTGCATAATATACTCAATTATTATCTCAATCAATGTTTTGTTTAGTTATTTCCGTAATTCATTCGTTGTTTTCTCGGGAATATCGCGAAATATGACGTTTTTCCCTAAAAGCTTTTGGTGACATGGTAGCTTGGCTTTTCGGGTGGGTTACTTGATTATTACTGTTCTAATAGATTGTTAATTCGATTCAGTGTTCCTTGAAGATATTATTTGTGTTTGAGGACAATTTTCCCGTTGTTCTGTGGAAAAAAAGTACAAGAAATTCATAGAAAAACGTCATGGCGTTGGTCGAAATTCCACATAGTCCCTTACGACGTGGGAGATTATTTCCTCAAGGAAACGGGTTCCTTTTAGTGATAAAACCTTCCATAAAGCTGTGAAATGTTTATCATGGGTTTTAGAAAGTTATCTAGTGTTTCGTTTACGTTTTTGGCTGATTAGTTTCACTTGAAATGTGGTTTCAAGTCTGCCATATTTGATTCTAGAAGTTGAAATTGTTGATTGGAATTTTGTGATACTTTGAAGCTTTCCACAATATGTGTAGTTTTAACATGTTTTTCTTTGCAGATTATGGAAATTTCATTACTTGAGGACGCAATTTTGTGGCAGAAGATGAACAAGTTCAAATGGGTTCCTGAAGAAAGTAAGTTAATGGAGGTCTTAGGTAAATTGTAGAGGTTTTCACTTTGGTATCTACTTTTTATTGATTTTCCCTTGGTTTCATTGATTATTTCTTGTGGATTTGCTGACATAAGTTGTTTTAAAACAAGTGAGGGATGGTTTCATATCACAACCAATATTCTCCTTTACGTGTGATTACTCTCTGAGAGAATTTTATAAACATATTTCTCACCATATTTAAGGACTATTTCACCTGTAATATTTCAATTTCATCACATTCCAATTCTGCTTCATACATTTTTCCAAGTCATCTGCCACATACTTACATTCTCCTATGTTGTGAAATTCTGAATCTAAAAAAAATTGTTCAGAGACTGAGCTGCTCTTCAAGAATTCTTTCATTTTATGGTTGTTGCAAGCTTTCACCTATTGATATAAAAATATATAAAAAGAATTAACATTCTCTTGAACAATCGACTCTTTCGATGATGCAATATCAATTCAATAATATGTTTGTTTTGATTGACAATTTCTAAACATTCAAGTTGAATATTGCTTAGGAGAACTCTAAGTCATATTTCTAATTATTTCTATTATTATTTAGCGTTTTTCACATAATTGAATATTGGTTGTGACCTCTAAAATGGCCTATAGGTTTTCGAAGAAAATTAGGCTTATATTACTGCCATGTAACTTCATTACAAATTACAAAAAGGGTTTCACTTGGAATATAGGAAGCATCTTATAAAGTAATCTTCTACGGTGTGAAGCTTTTTTCGCTAATCTTTCATCAATATATTGAGCTTTCAAAGAGAATATTATTCAATATAGGGATCTGTTGATACCTAACATTTGCAATTCAAAAAAGTGTAAAAACAAAGGTCAAGAAACTTAGTTTTTCTTAATCAAATCAACCAAGGATATTATGCTTCATCTGTCATTTTAATTGTCCTATGTAACCTCTTCATTTTTCAGAATTACTTTCACAATAACAAAATAATATTGATTATACTGTTTACTCATAGGCTTCCTAGAAGCTAGTAATTTGAATCATTAAACTATTATCGCCATTTTTCAGTACATATTTGTGTTTTCATCTTCTTATATTTCTTAAGCACATAGTTGAATAGTTTGAAAATCTATTAATTTATTGCCGAAAGACTTGGTTTAAGTTTGATGAAGTATGAGAGGTATAATTTTTTGTTCTCAAAATTTTGGAATATGCTTCAAATTCATAGTTTATTGTAGTTTATTGGTAGAACAGCTATTTTTTTCTAATTCATAATTAAATATTACATCATGAAAATTGATGGAATATTCTGTTGTAAGCTTTAAAACTTATCTCTCGATAATTATGAATACTTGCATATTAATTCCAGACTCGTTTTCTCAAAGAGAATTGAACAAATTTCATATCTGCTGTACGATAATCATCCAAAATTGTCTCATTCTTTTTGACAAAACGAGTCAAAAACAATAGGTAATATCCATATATCATATTTATAATTATTGTCAAAAGATAAGTTACGACAGAACATTAAAAAATAGCTATTTATGATATGAGTTTTAAAAGTGACGTTTTATTTTGTGAGTGAAAAAGTTTGTAAAATGAGCGAATTGAACAATTTCACGAACAAAATAAAATCACTTTCAACACAAATACCATACAATGTTTTTTGTACGACTGCCCTATTTTGATAATGAAACGGGCGAATTTGCAATGACAATAAACTTCAAAATGATACGAGTTAAAAGTGACATTAATTAATGTGGAAGCGTTTTAAAAATATTTTCCGCCGACCTCGAAATAAAAGGTGATTTTAATGTATACGAAATTGATCATTAATGACACATATTAATGCTCAATTTTTTGGCTATTTTAATGTGCAATCCTCATGGCAACCGTTCACAAAGTATTCAGAAGCACTACGAGAAATGTCAAAACTCTACTGGAACATAGATACATAGAAATTTCATTATGACAAATGTATGTCTTGTGCAGAATGAAAATGTATTTCAATCAAGTATTCATACATACTTAAATAATTAATTATGAGATCGTCGGAAAAATCTTGTAATCAACTCGGTTACTAATCGAGCGAATAATGGTTTTGAACTATTAAAGACTTGTGCAGAATGAAAATGTATTTCAATCAAGTATTCATACATACTTAAATAATTAATTATGAGATCGTCGGAAAAATCTTGTAATCAACTCGGTTACTAATCGAGCGAATAATGGTTTTGAACTATTAAAGAGTTCGCTCCGCTCACGCTTTGAAATATCTCGACCATTAGTCGTTGTCTTTAATAACCTAGTTGATTAAATAACTATTTTAACACGCCTCCACGTAAACAAACAATTTTAACATTGTTTGCTGCCATTAAAAGTGTCACTTTTAATGGCAGTTGTACAAAAAAAATTATTGCTATTGATCAAGTTTTTTTGCACTTCTAAGATTTTAATTGTAATATAGCATGGCAAAAAGACTTTCCTCAGATAATCAATCAATCTTTTGAAATATTCACTGTAGTTTCATAAATAAAATAAAAATATTTAGGGTAACCCTTTTACCCATCACTGAGTCCGCCACTGAGCATTAGTTAATAAATTTTAACAGGAATATTTTCATTGAAAATTGCTTGAGGGAAGTTCTAATATTTTTAACTCTTTTCTGTCTAGTATATTGTTATATGTTTAAATATTTTTTTTCAGAAACATGACTTGATTGAAAAAAAAATTGAGGAATCCAAGAAATGAATTGAATTTCAAAACACAAAATCGAACTGGAAATATGAGAAAAGATCTATGGTTTGGTTAACACAAAAAAACAAGGGAAATGAGCACTTGATCGAGTTGATCACATTAAATAAACATGAGAGGAATATTGAGAGAATTTAACAACAATCAGTTGGAACCTACAAATGTTGATCAAATGGTATATAAAACTACTTAAATAAATGAATGTTGGAATGAGACATATTCAGGAATACTGGAAATCTCGTTATTTAGCCTTTTACAACATGAATTCAGTGTGAAGAAGAAATGAAAAAAGTTTTTAATTTTGGCTGATTAAATATGGACTGAAAATTTCACTAATACTGATGATATCCTTTGAAAAAGAAAGTAATTGAGGCCGTAATACCCTAATTCACAATTTCTTAATTGCATACTTTTTTAAAAATAAATTATCGATTTATCCGTTAACATGATACATTTCAGGCGACCTCCCCTCGAAAATTTAATGGAATATTCCGATCGATCGATATTTTAAAACTATTTTTCCAATTTACTGCAGAATAAAACATTTTTATATAATTTTTCAATTGAATATATTCGATTTCAGATCAAATTCGACTCAAATCCTATATTTCTCTTTCGAATTGACGTAATATTTATCAGATTAGAAAATTAATTGACCGGCTGCCATGATGGATTCCGTCGAACCAACCGGCAAATTGTTATCTTCGATCTTTGCACCGTTCGTTCTCAGTAAATATCGGCCGATAGAGGTAGAGGATGGTACCAAAAAATTCCTCGTTTTTCGTACTAGATTTTGTTAACTTTCGTTTTTCGGTTACTTTCGATTTTTTCCCGCAAATATAGGTTAAATTAAAAGTCAGCGGTCCAACGTGAGTAAGGTTATAGAAAACCAGATCGTGAGGTTTTTTACCGTTCATCCGTCAGCCAATGGCAAAAGGGCGGGAAGCCCACGTGACTTGCGCTATCCAATCCGGAGCGCGGTATTTGAATTCCCTCTTCGTTCTTTGTGGTTAACTGCGAGTTTGTGTACATTCGCAGGGTGTTGTGTGCTGTCAGTGTCGAATTTTATATTTATGCATAATTTTCGTGGAAATACGATTAGACATTAATTATTGACAGAATATAATTAGTTGGTAAGTATTGTCGATATAATCTGATCATTCTTTAGTGACATTTCTGTTAAAAATCTATGGAAACAGACAAACACCGTTTTCATAACGTGTATTGGTAATAATGGACTGGTCCCGCCATTGATATCCCGCTCTTTTACTTAGATTTCTTATAAGAATTTTTCTTTTCATGTTTTATTTTGAAATTTTACTGGAATATGTGGTGTGGAAAGATCATTATTATTTGAACGAAGGTAGGTGGAAAATCGGTGTGTTAAATTAACTTGAGAAATTTTTGTCAAATATAGATTGTTGGTAGGGTACACCCACCTTCAATTGATCGAAAGTTTTATTAGCTTTTCCTGATGGGATTTTCAGATGATTTGTTAAAAATTGAGAAAATTTGTTTGAAAAATACTTATATTTAATAAATTTTCCACTTCGTTTCGTGTTATAGGCGGGAATATTATCTGTAAAAACTCAAGGTCAATAGGAAAGTAGTTTTGATATCGCGAGAAGATTTCATTATAACGACGATACCGTGAGATTCGAACTTCCTTTTCCCATGAACCACCTCAATCTTTTCTCCTATTCTAGCATTACTAAATCACGATTTCCTTCTTTTTCTAATACCTGGCTAGACTTCTTAAGTTCGTTGGCTGCAAATTGGTTGATTGAACTTGAACCACGGAATTTGAGTTCAAATCGGAGATTTAAAAATTAATTTGGATTATTCTCATTCATACGAATTTATTTCAAGATATCTGGTTGTCTTTGGGGTGTGGACAGGTACCTGTTTAATTTGTGGGAATATCCTCCGGTTTTCTCAAGATGAACAACAATGCTCTTTTGTGTTCGGGTTTCTTTTGAGTCTTTTCATGCGTTAAAGTCAATATTTAGGAGTCACCCCATTGTATCCATTTCGTCCTTTGGCCATTTAAGCTGTCGAATTATTGTTGTTAATTTTCGAGTTTCTTGGGTATTGATTTTTCAGAATGTCCCTTTTAATATTCCTAGAGGGGCTGTGCAATCCTGTTTTCTCACCCTATTATATTAGGTCCCCTCTTTTATAACAATCGCAGGAAGGATAGAGGTATATTTTTGTCTCTATCGGATGGTTAATAGGTTCTTCAGCACTTCAGCTTAACATCTGCCGACATAATATACAGCCGGCCATGAATTGGTTGATCAAAATGAAAAGATTATGTTAATTTTTTAGTATTTAGGTACCTGCCTTCTTCGATTCGAAGGATACTTTTTTCGCGCTCTGAATTGGTGAAATTTGTCATACTATTTTCGATTTCTGAAATTAAAATAAGAGTCTATCCACTTACCGTTCAGTTGGGATGTTGTATTACAATTTAGATTATTTCAAGAAAATATCCAAAATGTTTCAAATAATCAGAAACATGTTCTACGTGTTCTATATGTATGATAAAATCTCAATATATTTATTTCTTTATGAACAAGCTCTATTTGAATACGGATGCTTTTTTGGATTTTATTTGAATATTATTCATTGCATCAAATTGAAAACAGCTTAATGAGAGTAACAGCTCAAGAGCTTGAAGCTCTCAAAACGAATACAGTATTATCACAGAGTAATAATTATTATCTCTGGTATTAAATTTTTATCGAAGACACGGTGTCATGAAGAACAAAAAAGACTGTATTGTAATCACAGAATTTTCTCATTCTTTAATTGAAAAAATAAATAACATACTGTAGAAAAATTTTTGAAGTCGATAAAAAATTTTGGAAATAGTATTTTACCTTACTCAAATTATTACAACAATAAATAGGAAAAAAATTTATTTTTCTATTCGATGTTCCGTTAAAAATCCCAATTTAGTTTCTGAAAATTTTTGCTCGAAAAATGTTCGAACTATCTATAGTCCGTTCACGAAAGGTTGAGCCGTCGGTTCAACGGTTGGCCATGGAAATTTGGCATATTCCACTGTGTATATTAAAATTTTAGGTTATGTTGTTTATTTTCTTGTCAGATTGATACGCAATGTTGTCAATATTGCATAGAGTTCTCTGATAACTCGCAAGCTCATCGGACGAGGCCGGGTACATTCGGCAACGTTGACTTTATTTTACGTTATGGCAGCAAATACTGCCAACTTCAGATAAATAAACAAACGCCTACTATGCGCTCAAACTTTTGTGAACGGACTATACTCTTTACGCGACCGAAAATATTGAATAAAACTTATCAAATGAGAAATAATGGTCCCTTATACAAATGTATAAAATGAATATTTACAATTTTCGTGATGCAAATTTTATCAAGTATATTATTTCGAACCACTTAAATTTTTGTTCCGTATTGATGCAATTCAATTCCTTGTCCATAACATTGCATAAAAAATATTCAAGGTATTATAATTAGGATAATAATAATACAAACTGAAAGAAATTAATATAAAATCTTCAAAATTTCATGGAATATTTATATTTCATATTTTGAAACTCAATGCTTGTACGGAACTTTTTTATGAAGATACAGGCTGGTCCTTAATGATTATGGTAATATTTAAAGGGAAAGTTCCAGAAAAATATTTTATAGCCACAGTGATGCATTTGCAGATATTTCCATGAAATTTGGTACACGTTTTAAATGCATTAAGATTAATTTTCTGATGTAAAGACATTTATTTATTATTGGATTTTTATCAGTTTTACGCTGAAGTAAAACTATTTTTAATTTTTCAATTAAAAACCACTTGCTGTCAGTCGAGGTAAAAACAAAAGATCAAATTTGTTCATGAATTAACGAGAATTAAAAAAAGTAGTTTCAATTTGAGAAAAACCAGTGTCTCCAAAAATATTCAATGCAAAACTATATTTAATAAAATTGTTCATACATCAGAGTATGCATCTTGATGCAGTAAAAAAATGTAAAAAATTGAATTTTTAAACTCATTGTTTTTAATGGAAAAATAGTGTATATCGAAAGTGATCACGTTTCCAATATACATTCATTTGATGATTTTTCCAAATGGTTAAAAAACAGTTCCCATAAATATTCGCATGTCATGAAGATACACCTGTATGTTAAAATTTAAAAACTATAAAAAACGACACTGACAAAAACACTGTAGAATGTTCATTCTGCATTTATGATGAATGTTTTAATTTAATTATTCACATCAACAATTTATTTCAATACTTTTTCCTTTATTATAGATCAATTTCACCGACAATGTCTGCAATGGATCTTTATTTGAGCGCTACGGATCCGATATCGTTTCAAGATATGCTGGACATCGACATCAAAACTGAAATAGAAACTCTTGTCGGAGGCCACAGCGATTTTCCAAGTTTCAGCTTCAGCGATTTACCACCACTAGAATTCGAGGAAGTGCACGACATAAAATGGTTCTCGTCCAGCTCAGATTTATCCAATTCTAGCCTAAACCTGGATTTCAGCGGAGATGACAGGACGACAATGGTCAATCCAAACGCTGTTATGCCACTAGTTAGTCTATCACAAAATGTCAGATCTCCATCGCCATCTTTGAAAGAAAGTCATTTGACGTTCTCTCCTTCGATTCTTAAAATATCAACAATGAAACAGGAAAATACAGTTGTGAAGAAGGATTTAATTAGAAGTTTGAACGAGGTCGAAGAAAAACCAGTATTGAAAACTATAACTAAAGTTACTCCTATTCTTGCCAAGCCAGCGGTTAAAGCAGTATCTAAACCTCCTACGGTGTTAACATTCAGAAATACTGTTACAAAACCCATAAATATCACACAAGTAAATAATATAACTACGGTTCGAACAGTAGTTCCAGCTAACACCAAGAAACATTTCAACAATAACAATAGGGTTATTATTGATGAAGATGAAAGGGCGTATCCGAAACCTGCTTACAGTTACAGTTGTTTAATAGCGATGGCCTTGAAAAACAGTCACAGCGGCAGTTTGCCAGTCTCGGAAATTTACAACTTTATGTGTAAGCATTTTCCGTACTTCAAAACCGCTCCTAGTGGATGGAAGAACTCGGTCAGGCACAATCTATCACTTAATAAATGTTTCGAAAAGATTGAAAAACCCCCGGTAAATGGAACCCAAAGGAAGGGTTGCTTATGGGCCATGAACCCAGCTAAAATCAGTAAAATGGACGAGGAAGTGCAGAAATGGTCTAGGAAAGATCCCACAGCTATCAAGAAGGCTATGGTCTATCCAGGTGAGAAAAAAAGCGAAATTTGGTTGTTGAAATTTGTTTTGAACTTTGGCAAAACTCACAAAAACTTCAAACTGAACAGAAAGTACGTTTCAAAATTTGTAATCTTCTTTCTTTTTCGAAACTTTTTTGTTAAACCTTTCAACAAATCACAGATCTCCAGAAATGAGGTGTCAGTTGAAACAATTGAAAATTTGAATCTTGTAAAATCTTCAATAAAAATTCTCAACATCCATAGTATTTTATCTTTTTAGTCAACAACTTTTTGATTGCAATAAAATACTGATGAAAAAGAATTACAAAATTCTCCATAGGGCACTATAACAAACTTTTGTTCAATCTTAGGTAAAAGAACATTTATTTGAGTTATAAAAAATATTATTGAACTTCAATTTGTCATAGTCTGTTCACTAAAGTTTGAGTCGTCGGTTGGCCATGGAAATTTGGCATATTCCACTGTGTATATTAAAATTTGAGGTTATGTTGTTCATTTTCTTGTCAGATTGATATGCAATGTTGTCAATATTGCATAAAGTTCTCTGATAACTCACAAGCTCGTCGAACGAGGCCGGGTACATTCGGCAACGTTGACTTTATTTTACGTTATGACAGCAAATACTCCCAACTTCAGATAAATAAACAAACTCCTACTATGAGCTCAAACTTTCGCGAACGGACTATACTTGAACTGTCCTATGTGATTTGTAACTCAGGTTAGGTTAGGTACTTCTGGGGGCTTAAAATTAAGAAAAAAGTTTCATTGGAAGTGACAATTGTTTTGAAAAGGCTCTCTCTTTAGAACATCTGGAAGCACTAGAAAGAGGAGAAATGAAGTTCTCATGCAGCTATGACGAAAGTGATAACTATGTCGATTCTTGTGGCAGTGCAGAAAGTGAGCAATCTGACTCTGAACAAGAAGTTGAAACAGAAGTAGACAACAATATGAATGCCGAATATGAATATGTAGATATTCATGTTAAAGCTGAGGACGAAGAAGAATACGATATTCAGGTAGGTGAAACGCTCTATTTTTTTTATGCGAAGCAGTTGAAAGTTGCTTAAACCCATTCTAAAGTTATTTTTATCTCTTAAAGGTTTCTGAAGACGGTTATGAAGACTTGGAGGAACATCACGAAATGCTGCGAGTAGAGGTGGCACTAGCACAAAAAGAGCTCCTAGAATATGAAAGAACGATTAATAATAAGCGACGAAAGACCTACATCATTCAGAACTAAGGCAATAAAAGTTCACCGAATGTGCTGAGCACATTGTTGGCGATCAAGAAGCCATTTCCGTGTCACATGACATCAAGAAAAGTGAAGCTGTGTAAGATTGGTGATACTTGTACATAAATGTATTTTCTCTCCTGCCCATGTATCTCGTAATAATATAGAAGTTAGGTCGTAATTAGGTCAAGACTGTTTTTTTTACATGATGCGATCGTATTTGCTGGTGAAATCTTATGAAAGTTCGTAGTTGCCAGCTGTGCAATATATTTTGAACGGTTCACTAATTTCGAGTGCGTTATAACGAATTGGAAAACCGTTTGAAACTGATTTTTATTTACCCGTTTTTGAGGGTAACACAAATATTAAACAGATTCTTCTGTTGACTACAAACAATACTAGTGATTTTGAGGTATCTCACAATTTGGTTTTTTTCGTTGAAAGAATAAAATTGAATGTGAAATATTTTTATTTCGTCCAGAAACGTTCCTTATTCTACTTTTATATTTGTTTATAGTACTGAATTTTGTGTATCTATTTATTTTTTATACCTAATGATATATTTTCATTCCGAGTCTATATCAAAGATTAAATTAATTAACATATTCTTAATACCATTATTCACCAGCTTGAAGTGAAATTATCAATATATTTTTATAAATTATACAAAATTGCAGCGATAATCGAACACGGGACTTTTATAATTTGTAATTCTTTAACAGAAATCATTGTTTAGCTATAGTTTGTTGAGCGATGAGGCCTGTTGTTCGAGAGTTTCAAATTATGAAATAACACAACCTAATTTAAAGAATGAATGTATTATAGAATTATTTATTGATCTAATTTTTATCCTATTTGTGATTCAAATTTATCATAAATTATCGTAAGCTGAGAAGAAAACCGTTGAAATTGTTATACCGGTACGGAAATACACATCGTAAACATACGGTATTCAATGCATAAGAGAGAACTTTACAGTCTAGGTGAACAGTGGTTTATTCGAAATATTTACGTGCTACGTTTCTGACGAAATGAGTGAGATCAACTGCGAAAATGTTGTTGTCTGTAAGAGAAAGACAACAACATTATTCGCTGTTGATCATTCATTTCGTCATTAACGTAGGTCGTAAATCTTTCGAATATACCTATGTTCAACTGGACGGCCAAGTTCTTATTCTAATGCATTAAATATCGAATGTTTCCGATGTAATTTTTCACGCCTGCATGTATATTTGTTCAAAGAACAAAATTTGTTTGTTTCGACAAAGTATTCAACAGAAGAATTTTTTGTATTATCAGGCAGAAATGAAATTGGACCATTCAAAAATTTAGAATAGATCTTATCTAGGGACAATCTTATGTATAATCCTATTCATGTTTAATTGCTTACCTACCACAAATTCCAGAAAAATAAATTTTTAAGGTGGGTGCAAAATTTTTCCGATGATTTGAAATGTTAGTAATATTTCTTCCATTAGAATGTATTTTTGTATTTAAATCTTCTAACTGAATTGGAAAATTTTTGTACCTGTATCAATACGATGAGAGCAATAATATTTGAAAAATTTGCTTCTTATTGGCTGAACTTTGTTTTTATTTTATTTGACATTTTCTGTTCAACATTTTATAATGAAATTGAAACTGTGTGTTCAGAAGTTCTGGACAGTGAAGTTCGATATCTTAAGTTGATTATTATAGTAACGTTTACTAAAATAAGTAAAAATTTTCCTCTATTTTGACTTCAGAGCTTGTTTAATTTTGCAGGATTAATTTTTCAGTCTTCTTCATTAAAATTCAGATTAAAGAAATGTTTTATCTTCAGTTTTTATTGTGATTTGTTTCGAAATAATGCTATCTAGTTTTTGAATGTACTCCTTGTTTTCTGCAATGTACTTATATTGTGATGGAACTTGTTTTTTCTTCCACTAAAAATTTGACATAGGTTAAACAAAATTTGTTCTTGCTGTATGTATTAAATTATATTTGTGTAATTCTAAGGTTTTCCGTGATATATTCATGAATATCTATAGACCATATTGGTTTTCAAATGAGGTATTTCTTAAGATAAAAATGTGGTGGAAATAAGATAACTACCACACCGAATAGAAATCAACACCCTCATTTATTTTTCTTGTAGAAATTATATTTTTGATATGTTTCTTGAAAAAATGAATTTATTTTGAAATTCCCATTTTGCATGATTTTCATATATTTCTGTACAAAATGGGTTTTATATAGTGTCAATTGTGTAAAATAATTTTATAATTTTATATTAACATATTGTAGAATTCATGTACAAATTTTGTTAGGATTTAAGAACTTAACATGATAACGATAAAAACAAAATAAAAAGCCGTGATTTTCAAACTGTTAGTTTTTTCTATTTCTCCTATAATATATAGTGCGCATGATTTTCAAACTAAAAGTATTTCTTTTTCTAAACTATTCTCTCCGCATTTTTAACATTCAAGAAATTTTGAAGACGTTTTCACACTATTCTATGACAAAGATGGAAAAGTTCAATGCGCAATCGCAAAAGTCACAATTTGAAGCCGCGTCATTAGCGATCTCCGTCCAAAACGACAAGAATCTATGATAAAATGGCGTCCTGGTAACAGGAGTGGTCAGCACTAAATTTAAAATCTCTAAAAATTTGATGCCTAATGCTTCATCTAGAAATTTTAATCAATAAAAATAAACTCAATAGATCTCTATTATATTATTCTTTACATATCTGAGCCAAGAAAGCTCGAAAATTAGAAAGAATTCCAAAGAAAATAGGGCTCCAGAGGACCCGACGAATATTAAATAATCAAAATTAGTGAATGTATCAAGTTATGTAGAGTGTGGTTATTGCAGTGGTGTGAAATGGAATTCTAGGTGAGTTTTTATTTCTTACGTTATGTAGTATAGCCCTAATTATTATTTGTAGTGTATTGAATACCGATCAACCATTTTTTCGACCCACCCTAAAGATTGAGAGGAATCGCCATAGCTTTTCAATCAAGGTCATTCATGTCAAAACCTTAAAAATCGGTATTTAGTACAATTTCTACACCTTGCAATGTTCCAACTATTTTTTCACTTCAGTTTAATAATACAATTTTCAAAAATGTTCTTCGAGTCTTCCGATCTTTCACTACATGCCTGTCGGTGTTGTCAATACCTCGATTGAAATCGGCAAAATTTGTTGTTAAATTTTGGGTGTTTATTTTTATTGAATCACCTTGATTTACTGTTGTGCTTTTTTCCACAATTGAAATATTTCAGTGGTGAACTATCTGCAAGAAATGTTTTATTTAGTTGTTAATTTTTTATAAATCAGTCATCATTGCGTGAAGTGATAGGTCCGATTACGTGTCACGTGGTATTACCTGGTTGTCAGATTTTGCAAAGAATACTTATATCTAACTATTCAATTATTTTAAATAGTCCATGTTTGATATTTCCTGCAAAAATTAATACCTAAACGTATTATATCCTAGACTTTTTTACTTACCCTGTAGCATTGATTTTTCCTCGAACAATAAAAACTGTTTCAGTATAATTTGTATTGTAGATTAGCAATTTTGAAGAGATAAGTTTAATTTTTTTTATCATGTTATAGAAGTGAAAGGTTTATTAAATAAATTTGATCAGATATTGACTTATTTCATTCGAACAAAATGAGTTCATTATTATGACCCATGAAATTCAAATAGTCAACTTAAAATTCCAGAATTGGTTGTCGGTTTGGCAACATTGACGCATGTCACCCCCCTCCTCCTATGTCAACATAACCTAACCTAAATGTAAATGATACGAATGCAAAATTTAGTGAAATATTTGAATGTGCTGAATTTGTAGGAAAGTTTTGCCTTTCGGGCAAAACAGCACAAATTACTATGTGCTATTTTCGAATAAGTGCGTCGTAAAATGGAAAAAAATAGACATGGTAAGCATGCCAAAGACAGACCTAAAAAAACTAAAAAGCGTAAAACTAGAGATGAACACAGTAAATCTCCCGATAGCTCAGCAGTGAAACCTCTAGTTGAATATTCAGATGTGAGTTCAGAAGACCTGTCAGCACCTGAGGCAGGTGAAATACAAAGTGGTGAAGGTAGTTTATCGCAGAGTGATGAAGGAGAAATCATGAACCGAAGCAGTCATTACAGTCGTTATCCTGCTATCGATGAAGGATACCTTTACAGGAGGCAATCTTTGATAGTAGATTCACCAACAGGTGGGTTCTATTATTGTTCTTTTTAACAAGTTACTACTAACCAGGATGAAACTCAACTGAAAGAAAGATTCACGAAATTATTCTGTTGATGAATCCGACCAACCAGACTTATGTTTAGTTTTCCCCCACATACATTAGGTTGATTCAGTGAAAAATGTATCGTAGTTAGAAAATAAAAGTTACATTAGATGATGCAACTATACTGCTGGACAAAATTAGCGCACCACCTAAAATTCTGTTAAATTTTAACAATTGATATCTTTCCAATCTTTAGTGAGATTTCAATGTTTTTTTCTTTCAATTGTAGCTCTGTTATTTTCGAATTTCCTCCATTGAACAGAAGTCCAAAAAATAAAATCTTCATGTTGTACAGGGTCGTTTAAATAATGTCATGTTTTATAGTCAAATTTTAACGTTTTCTGTGAGTAATGCCAGGTTGCTGAGGCATATAGAAATAATAAAGCGTTGTAGCCTAGTATCTCTTGCGTATTTTGTTCTCTTAAAAACTAATTTATCTTGGAATCGTCCAGAGATATTGAACATTTTATTAACTGTTGTATTTTATGAATAAGCCATGAATTTCTTCGCAACCATTTGTCCGATTTGAATGGTTTTTTTAGTTGTAGCTCTTTTATTGGCGAATATCATACTACAATGAGATGTTCAAAAAGAGAAATGCATAATGCTGTACAGGGCGTTTAAAATTTCGGGTTTTTTTCATTACAGTTTAACGCCTTCTGTCGGCAATACCGGATACCTGAGGCTTCTAAAAACTATACAGTTATGTAGCCTGATGTTTCTTGAGTATTTTGTATTTTTAAAAAGCATTTTAACTTGTAACCCTCCAGAGATATTCACATTTTTATAACATCTTGCATTTCATTCAAATCGGACAAATGGTTGCGAATATATTCATGGCTAATGCATAAAATACAAGAGTTGATAAAATGTTGAATATCTCTGGAAGATTCCAAGATAAATTGTTTTTAAAAAAAACAAAATACTAAAGAGATACTAGGCTACAACTCTTCATAGTTTTTATATGCCTCAGCAACCTGACATTGCCCACAGAAGACGTTGAAATTTGACTATAAAACATGACATTATTTAAACGCCCTGTTCAACATAAAGATTTTATTTTGTGGACTTCTGTTTAATGGAGGACATTCGACAATAACAGGGCTACAATTGAAAAAAAAAACATTGAAATCCGACTGAATATTGGAAAGATATCAATTGTTAAAATTTAACGAAATTTTAGGTGGTGCGCTAATTTTGTCCATCAGTATATTAGGTGGTCAGAAAATGTTCTAATTATGCATTGAAACATTCTTTAATTAATTATATTGTGGAATATTCATACCAGTGTTTGGGGGTCAGAAATAACTGTTCTTAAGCAATTTAAATGTTTCTGAACACATTTTATGATTTCCCTGGGAAAAAATTGATCTTTCTATGAACTTACAGCCAGAAGATCTCATAGACTTGATCCGTCTATGGTTCCAAGGTCTCCCTCACCAACTCTATTGGTAGCAAGAGAAAGAAAACTTTCTGTTTCTTCTAAGTCATCTTCTAGTGAATTGAGACACAAAAAGTTAGTAGAAGGGTCCTCTCCGAATACTTTCAGAGTTATGAGATCCCCACATTTTCTGGATTATGATTCAGATAGAAAAAAGAGAAAGAAGAAAGAGAAAAAACACAAGAAAGATAAAAAGGGGAAAAAAAGGAAGAAGAAATCGAAACATAGGTCTAGAAGTACAAGTCTGTCTAGTAGAGATAGTGGATCAGCAGATGAAATAGCATCACCGAAGTAAGTACACTTATAATTTTGTGTTTCAAGATTACAAATTATATTTATGAGTACAATTAATATTTTGTACATTTCTCCCTTTATGAATCTTTCTTTTTGAGCGCTTGTTCTACTCAAACCAGTGCTATATCGTTATGCCCAAATGTCTGTAATTTTCGAATTTTGAGCCAAATATGGTCTCAAATCATAGGTTTTGACTACCTGATGACGAATCCGTGGTCAAAGTCAATTCTGTTCATCCATCAGGTCATTCGAAGGAATTCTTATAGAGAATTGAGATTTTCAAGGATAGTTTTGGCTTCCAAATGCCTCAGTTAAGTTCGTTAACCAGCCAAACTAAACCAATCGAAATGAAAATAAATGTTGCGGCCACATGCAAGATGTTCATAATAAGCCTCATGCAAAATTTTGTGGCCCTAGTGTTAACGGAACCAGAGAAAATTCAATTGGAATATTGAAAAGAAGAATCTGTATATTTCCATAACAAGATATTCGATTCAAGCGAAATTTATTTTGTGGATAAAGATTTATATACTGAATGTTCAGGCAAAATTTGAAGAGGTTCGCATCATCAGAACCACAGAACTTAATTTTTTTAAATAAAGTCTTATACAAAATTTTGAGGTAATAGCATTATTGCTCCACCAATGAACGAGCGCGCGAAAGCATCTGCCTAGGGCTTTTCTTAAATTTTTATTTATGTTTTATTTATTATTTTTTTTTATTGTCCGGCTGAACTTTTTGTTTGACTGTATACTAACCGCCTTCTGTTCGTTCCTAATAGAAGAAAATTGTTGATTAGAACCTTGAAGAAGATAAACTCGAGCCTAGATCCGGAGCCCCTCTCAGACTGGGAACCGCAGGATGTTACGAGAAAAGAAAAGGAGAATACATCTTTCATCGAGAACAAGATAGACGAGTGTTCTCCGGTTTCGAATGACAGCCATATCGCTTCTCCGGAACCGATTTTGGAACGGTCTCCCACTCCTAGGTCGGCAACGCCGCCACCGAAACCTTCCTACAAGAATTACCATGTACGGGACTCCCCCCATACGCCTCCCATTCATCATCACAAGCATAACAATATGGTTAGGTCGAACTCGCCGATTATCGTGGATGATCATATTTCTCTGCCAAGTGTGTCACCTCGCATGAACCCCTATAGGTAAGTCTGTTTACATTCGAATTGTTTAACCTTGAAAGAGATGTAGGCTGGTTTACACAGATGGCGCTATTTTGATTATTAGAACGTATAGTCCGTTCACGAAAGATTGAGCGCATAGTAGGCGTTATCTTCTTATCTGAAGTTGGCAATATTTGCTGTCATAACGTAAAATAAAGTCAACGTTGCCGAATGTACCCGGCCTCGTCCGACGAGCTTCCGAGTTATCAGAGAACTCTATGTTATATTGACAACCTTGCGTATCAATCTGACAAGAAAATAAACAACATAACCTAAAATACACAGTGGAATATCCCAAATTGTCGTGGCCAACCGACGGCTCAACCTTTCGTGAACGTACTAATATTAGCAGGAAAGCAGTTTGTTTCTTTCGGGGTTAGGTTTGGTTTTTGTGAGGTTATTTTCAGGGTAGTTTGATGGGGCAAATTAGTACAATAATTCACATTTTTCAATTGTGACCTGAAAAAATTAGTATTTTGGTATTAAAGTAATAAAAGTTTTTCATTTTATGTATTGTATTCGGATTGCAAAAGTTAAATTTTTAGATGGGTATACTTTTTGACGCAACGAATTGATGTTTATATTTTCAAGCCAAGTTCTCATTGGTTTTCAAGCAATACTCCACTAAGTTAATGGAAAAACAAGAAAAAGCCGAGTGTATAAGATGTTTAATGTTGAGAATACAGTGGAATTTCCCTATAACGAAAGCGCTGAATCCGCAACAAAAATTCGTTAAAAGAAATTCGTTATACAGAAAATATGTTTCTAAAGTCGGCACTGTCGCGGTCGACTTCGCTGATAAATTTAAGTTTATCATTCAAACTTAAGCACTTGCTTTTAGACATTTTCGTACAGCTTTTCACACTAGCGTAATGGTTAGATTGAAACCTAACAGCCAGGGGTGTATTTAAAACTGTTTCAGAAGGATCTCTCTGCCCGCCGTAATCATGGTCGGGATTTATAACGTACGTCCGAAAAAAAATTCGGAAACACCCACCCTTATACTTTCTTACCAATACCCATTCAGAGAGTGATTTTCTTTGAATATATCGTTATAGAGAGAATTTACTTCGTTTTAGAGGGTGTTTTCAACATGGAATTTGGATTCTAAGCGCCATGTCTTGTACAAAATTCGTTATACAGACGTTCGTTAAAGGGAAGTTCCACTGTATTTAAATTAAAAAATAATGAGTTTTTCTGACTCATCAGTATGTATTTATAATTGAAGGAAAGCATGAAATTTAAAGAAAAATCATACCTAAATATTTTTTCTTATCAAATGCGTATATTTTTAGTAAAGAATATTTTAAACTGTGTTGATTTGATTCCATAACATTTTGTATTATGTGTATCAGCCATATGTAGTTTGTTTGTTTTGATGATGATCATAGTAACCCCCTATATGGGATGGAATTCAATCAATAGTTAAAAGAGCAGTGATCAAATACATTCAGGTTATGAAGGGATAAAGTTGAAAGTTGCAGGACAATGCCATCAATTAAATTCAGATGTGATTTTTTATATTTCTCAAGAAAGGGCAAAAACAGGAACATAAAGTGAGTTAAAGTGTCTGGTTTGTTGGTTCAGTGGATTTTCCTAATAAAATTATAATTACATATTTAATAATAATCAACTTGAGAATTGAAACAAATTTCAATTTGTTTTATTTCTTAAGTTCGGAATGTGAAAAGTCTCAATTCACCAAATGATGAACAGTTTTGGCAAAGATTTTTTGCAGTTGGTATTAGTGTATTCGTATTTTTTGGTTTGAAAAAAGTTTCTCTTCTTACAGTCCTGATTTAATAATAAGGCACCATTCGCAAAGTCACAGAAGGTCAGCTAGTCCGAGTAAACGAAGAAGATCTGACAGGGACAGTCATAGAAAACACAGGCGAGAAAGAGAAAGAAATCGAAGGGATACGCGAAGTAGGAGCCCTGTAAGAAGAAGATCCAGGTCATCAAGCTACAAAAGACATTACACTAGATCTCCGAGTAGAAGTGGTAGAAAGAAGAGATCAAGGACACCTCGAAGGGATAGGGAACGAACCCCCCCAAGGTAAATAATTTGTTCATTTATTCAAAATTTACCCAGCCTTTTTCTGCAACTGATAGAAATGAAGCCATCAAATCGGAATGCTTCTCTTTTATAGCATCAGCATTTGGTAAACGTTAATATCGATTATTCATATTGTTATTATTCGAAATTTTTTTTAGTTTTTGTGCACAAAGTTTTGCCAGAAATCATAATACTCATAGATACTTGCATGTCTCATTTGTCATTATTGTGTTTGCACATTAATTGTTTTTAAATGCTTTCAATTTGTTTTCTCAAATCTCCTACATTATTAACCTAACCTTTATAATGCACTCAGATCAATAAAAAACATAGATAGGCCCTGTCAAACGTAAACAAAGGCCAAAATGAGGAAAAGATCTCTATGTTTATATTCCCGCCCTGCTTTTTATAAATAAAAACCTAACTTAACATGATTTTCAAGATAAGATTATTGATAGTTTTCCCATAATTGAAAAAATGTTTTAAGGTCTAGGTTGATAACAGGCATATACCTTATATTATTATTTTTTTTTAATACGAAGTATTCTGAATCCTGATAGGAAAAAACATTCTATGTGCAGAAACAAATACAGAAGTCCATCTCCTCACTCCATCAAAAGTTCCAAGCTTAAGAATAAGATAACCGATGCTAGCCTATTCGCCGAAATGGTGAAAGACAGACATAAAAGGGAACTAGAACTTAAGAAGTTAGAAAAAGAATTAGAAAGTAAGACGGAGAAGAAACCGGAGCCTGAAACTGCAGTTGAAGCGACAAACAACAGTGAAAGTTCTCAGGTTGTGAACAATAACGGTAACACTGTGATTCCCATGGACATTGATGATATACCCATTCCTTCGGAAGCTGTGGGTGATATATTATTACCTACTGATCCAGGTGATTCAGGGATTCTCTCAAATGTGCCACAGGCTTCAGAAAAGCCTCAGCATGTTTCACCTCCTAACAATATTAGTAAGGTGAGTAAATGAGCGACAATGAATTGATGATAGCATTTTTATATCACCCTAGTTTTTAAGGAAATTTATTATTGATTTTGTTGTCTTTGTTTTTAATATTAAATATTTATTGTAGTGAATATTCATTTCAATTTGAAGTGAAAAATTCAAGTTCCTGTTTTAAGTCAAAATATTTTCAACTTGTTGTAATGTTACAAATTTGATTATTTTATTCGTAAAAGAGTTGCTCATGAGGTAAAGGGTTTTCCAATAAGAGGTGTAATTTTGATATTAAATATATATATATATAAGGTTAATTTTTATGGTCGATTTATTATAAAGGGTGAAATAAGGGATTTCGAACCAATCAATATAAAGTGTTTTATATTACTCTTTATTCATTGAATAAATGAATGAATAAAGAGTAATATAAAACACTTTATATTGATTGGTTCGAAATCCCTTATTTCACCCTTTATATATATATATATATATATAATATAAATGATCAGATGTTTATTACATTATAAAGAAGTAGCTATGTCGTTAATGGTGGAAAATAACATAAGGCAAATGACCACCATGACCACGCTTACAGGACCATATCTTTTTAATGAAATTTTCCATAACCAAATCGCAAAGTGGCTGCCCTATGTCCTCGATAACCTCACGAATTCCATCTTTGAGGTCTTGAATCGACGCTGGGCTATTGGCGTAGACCTTCTCTTTCACGTGGCCCCAAAGGAAGAAGTCGCAAGGTGTTAAATTAAAAGATCTTGGTGGCCAATTGTGATCACCTCTTCTAGAGATAACACGGTCCGGAAACTTTTCCCTCAAAAGATCAATGGTTTTGTTGTTTGTGTGGTACGCAGCGCCGTCTCGTTGAAAGTAAACATTGTCCTGATCAATACTATCCAATTTCGGCAATAAAAAATCATTAATCATATCTCGATAGCGCAATCCATTCACCGTAACCGTTGCTTCAACACTTTCGGCTACAGCAGCAATATTGTCGGCTGTTCTTGAGCGACGTGCACGGGTTTTATTCTTCACATCACTAACTTATCCCAACAGCTCGAATTTTTTCACCAATTTCTTTATTGCGGTCCAACAAGGTGCTCCACGACGACCCAAAGATGTTCGAGTTTTATGAACTGTTTCTGCCAAATTTTCACCATTTTTATAGTGAATTTTGATAATTTCTATGCGTTCTTGAAGCGTGTATCTTTCCATTTTTATTAATGGCCTAGTTTCTACTTGGAAAATTTCAAAAAATGACAGATTCAAACGTGACATCTACCGAAATAGCGGGCTATTCAAAATAACACCTCTTATTGGAAAACCCTTTATTGAGTTTCAAGAAAAACCTGAAAACATCCAATGAAAAATTTTGAACCAATTAGCTTGAAAATTTTTTGAGGTTAAATTAGGATATTTCTTTGATTTTTCAGGTTACTGAGGACACTACCACAACAACTGAAGTACCCGTTAACAATAAACCAAAGAGTGTGACTAATCTACCTTTGCCACCCGGTATTGACCATACAGAGCTGGAAACCATAGAGTCCCCACCAAGTAGGTCACCTAGTCCTATGAAAGCTTCTGCTGTTATTCCGCCACCTCCATCTAAACCAAGAACTCCTCCCAGAAAGAGCATCATGAATCTACCAATGCCTCCAGGTAGGTTTCGATTAAAAACAAAAAATTATAACATTCTCACATTTTGCTATAGTCGTTCCAGGTACTGAGGATCTCAGCGGAGATGAGCTCGTAACTACACCTCCTAGAAATGATGTAAAAGCAATCGAAAAAAAGATTGCCCCAAAACCAGAGCTGAAAAGACCTAAAATACTGAAACGACGAGGGTCTAGGAACAACGTGACAACAATGTGCGGCAAAGATTGGGGAGAAAGATGTGTAGATATGTTCGAGGTTATAGCACAAATTGGAGAAGGTGAGGATTTATGTATTCTGTGGAAAATTTGAATATTTTCAGAGAAGAACAATATCTGAAACTTTCAAATAACACTGTTCATTATTCTCAGAAAGGAAGAATTGCTAGTATTATATTTCAGAAACCCTGAATAATTTTCCTAGTGAATAATGGCCTTTATTCTCAGTCTTATACATTGCTTTATCTGGGACAAATAAAGTAAATCTCTTAATTTTCAACGTATTCCAATGACATGTCAATTATGAATATGTGTTCAATGTTTCTATATTAAATATTGGGAATAATGAACAGTGCAGAATTCATTATTTCCACTTGGTTCATCAACTGTTCATTACTCCTAAGTGGGAATAATGAACATGTTTTTGTCCTAGGAATAATTAATTCAGCACTGTTCATTATTCCCAAGTGGAAATAATGAATTTTGATCTGTTCATTATCCCCAGGAGTTAAAATGGATTGCATTATATTACAAAACATATTCATTTTTCCCAAGGGAATGATGAACAGTTAATGAACCAAGTGGGAATAATGAATTTTGCAATGTGCATTATTCCCAGGCGTATTGCACATGCATTACATCAGAGAAAAACAATGATTGAAACAACAGATTATCTGAAACTCTCAAATTACACTGTTCATTATTCTCAGAAAGGAAAAATGATATTTCAGAAACCCTAAATAATTTTTCAAGTGAATAATGGCCATTATTCCCAGTGTTACACACTGCTTTACCTGGGACAAATAAATTAAATGTCTTAATTCCAATAACATTATGTCAATTATAAATGTGTTCATTATTTCCACTTGGTTTTTCAACTGTTCATCTTTCCCAAGTGGGAATAATGAACTGGTTTTTGTAATATTATACATTTCCCTCCTGGGAATAATGAATTCAGCACTGTTCATAGTGTTCATTATTCCCAAGTGGGAATAATGAATTTTGAACTGTTATCCCCAGGAAGGAAAAATGGATTGCATTATAATACAAAAACTTGTTCATTATTCCCTTGGGAATAATGAACAGTTAATGAACCATGTGGGAATAATGAATTTTGCACTGTTCCTTATTCTCAGGCGGGTTGCATTGTATTACAGAAACTCACAATCATTACACTCAAGTCTTGGATAAAAACTATTAATTTTTTTCTCTAGAATGAAAGATACCGATTTTTCAATGTATTTTTTAGGAACGTACGGACAAGTATACAAAGCCAAAGACGTAACTGCCAAGGAGTTGGTTGCATTGAAAAAAGTAAGGTTAGAAAACGAGAAAGAGGGCTTCCCGATAACCGCTGTTCGAGAAATAAAAATCTTGAGACAGCTGAACCACAAAAATATCGTAAATCTGAGGGAAATAGTAACGGATAAACAAGATGCACTCGATTTTAGAAAGGTTTGTTGATGTGGCTCGGTTTTCGAACGAATTCTAACAGCACCTCTTTCAGGATAAAGGTTCATTTTATTTGGTTTTCGAATACATGGACCACGACTTGATGGGGCTTCTAGAATCAGGTTTGGTGGATTTCAACGAACTGAACAACGCGTGCATTATGAAGCAACTATTGGACGGATTGAATTATTGCCACAAAAAAAATTTTCTGCATAGGGACATCAAATGTAGTAACATATTGATGAATAACAAGTACGATTGTTTTTATTTTCTGTTATATTTGCAATTTTTTCTAACGTTTTAATTTTCAGAGGTGAAGTTAAACTAGCTGATTTTGGATTGGCTCGACTTTATAATGCCGAGGATAGGCAACGGCCTTATACAAATAAAGTTATTACTTTGTGGTATAGGCCGCCTGAATTATTGCTGGGAGAGGAACGATACGGGCCAGCTATTGATGTTTGGAGTTGTGGGTGTATTTTGGGAGAATTGTTCCTTAAGAAACCCTTATTTCAGGTAATGCAGTGTCCTTAAAAATGTGTTTTGAATTGTGTTGAAAGTCTAAAAATACCCATTCTTATTCTCCATTTGAAACATATGATATACAATGCATCAGACAGAGAATTCTTCCATTTAGTTGCACAGATAAATAGTCGAGATAATCATGTGCTGTTACTGAATGAATTCTGTTGACTTATTGCAATAACCTAGTCTTATCTCTCTTGTCGCAGTATGGTAGGGAACCTGCAGTACACGTATAGAATTATTTAATTTGTCAGGCTGCCCGTAATACTTGATTCAAGTATTTACTGTTGCCTACCATACTAAATGAATTATGCTCCTCCCAACGATAAGAGAGAGACAAGACTAGAATATTGCAATAAGACAACGGAATTCAGTGTGTTACAGCACGTGATTATCTCGACTATTCATCTGTGCAACTGAACGGAAGAATTCTCTGTCTGATGCATTGTATATCGTATGTTTCAGATGTGAATTTCCAAACCTGTTTAAGACTGTTAGTGATGTTTTTATTTTTCACGATATATTTTTTTCAAGGCAAACGCAGAAGTGATGCAGCTTGAAATGATCTCCAAACTTTGCGGGACTCCAACTCCTGCAGTCTGGCCATCGGTGATTAAACTACCTCTGTTCCACACGTTAAAGCCAAAGAAGTTACATCGTAGGAGAATAAGGGAAGACTTTGTATTCATGCCCGCTTCTGCGTTAGAACTTCTGGATAAAAGTTGGAGCTTGATCCAGAGAAGAGAATCACCGCTGAAGATGCTCTCAATATCACCTTGGCTGAAGAATATCAATCCAGAGCAGTGAGTACCAATGATTACATTTTTCATTGACAATCCAACTTTTCTATTTGACGCTGCAATACTTCCAAACTGATGCAAAATCAGTTACGCAGCTTTCCTATTGGTCGATTCGGTTAAAGTGAAGTGATTTCTTCAGTTAATCAGTCAAATAGAAAAGTCCCTTGTTTAGAATCAGCTGATTGACCTGTCAAGAAATTTGTTAGGTTAGAAACATTTTTCTGTGCTTGATACTCCAGACCTCAGAGTAGCAAGTAAACCTAGAGATGCCTTCACGCATTTGTTGACGCAGCCAAGTAGAATCTGTTTATGCAAGTGAACAACATTCCGGCGTTGCGAACTTGTGCCGTATCTTTATTCCGTATTGTAATAATTGGTCTACCCCTCCCCTAGTTTGGCAACATCGTCTCTTAGTGTTTAGTCATTTGATGCGTCGTGTTTACGTTGTCATTTCTATTTGATGTCCATAAACTGAATTATTTCAATGATTCGGTGGCAGCTTATTGTTGCTTAAGGGTATTCCGGTAATTAGAGCAAAATTACAAAAATGTTGTATTATATTCAGGAATTGTAAAAATGAAAATCTAACCTATTGTTTACTGCTTCCCAGCACGGCAGTGAAATGCTTTCCATCTCATTCTAGAGCTTAGCTGTTAATGCAGTATAGTACGTTCAAGAAAGTTTGAGCCGTCGGTTGGCCATGGAAATTTGGCATATTCCACTGTGTATATTGAAATTTTAGGTTATGCTGTTTATTTTCTTGTCAGATTGATACGCAATGTTGTCAATATTGCATAGAGTTTTCTGATAACTCGTAAGCTCGTCGGACATTCGGCAACGTTGCTTATTTTACTTTATGACAGCAAATACTGCCAACTTCAGATAAATAAACAGCAGCCATTCCGAGAGAACAGTTGTTTATTAGATAAGGCATCGCATTGATGTTTCAATTCTTCCACTGTTCTATTGGAACCGTTCTTAGTTTAAAAAAGCAGTTCGTATCTTTAAAATTCAAATTCAAAACAATTTTATTTGCTAAGTACATAAGGGGATTTACAATTTTTTAGTTACCAAAACAAGCAAAAGCGGACTGTGCAGCGACTACATAAGCGATCACAGCAGATGCCATGGCACACACTGTGTAGCACAAACGCATGAAAATACCACATATGAGAGTTTGAATGTGGAATTCATGGAACAAAAAAAATTTCCAAACCTGTATAAAGAATTTTATAAAAACATATAGCCCTTTCACGAAAGGTTGAGAGCATAGTAGACATTTGTTTATTTATCTGAAGTTGGCAGTATTTGCTGTCATAACGTAAAATAAAGTCAACGTTGCCGAATGTACCCGGCTTCGTCCGACAAGCTTGCGAGTTATCAGACAACTCTATGCAATATTGACAACATTGCGTATCAATCTGACAAGAAAATAAACAACATAACCTCAATTTTAATATACACAGTGGAATATACCAAATTCCATGGCCAACCGACGGCTCAACCTTTCGTGAACGGACTATATATTATTATAAATGTTATTGTTGAATTTTGTTTGTGTACGTTTATTGACATAAAAAAATTCCCCATCAGAATCAGCGCTCCAGAGCTGCCAACATGGCAAGATTGCCACGAGTTGTGGAGCAAGAAACGAAAACGTCAACAGAGGGAGCAACACGAAGCGATGTTGAACCTGCCCCCTGGTAAACCACTGATGGGACCGAGAGATCCAAAGATGGTGCTAAAATCCGAAGACTCTTCCGAGGTTGGGGGGTGAGTGTGGTTATTGAATATTCAGTGTTTCAGTTCTGAGTTGTTAGTCGCTGAATTTCCGAACATTTAGTGGAGTTGGAAACTATATTTGATAGACAGTTTAAACAATTTTTTATGATTAGGGTTAAAGGAAACTAGCAGCTCAGATATATTTGTGGACTATAGTGCATCGTGGACTTGCAAAATTATATTTTGAGTTGTATTATTCCTTTATTATGTTGTACAATAATTTCTGTTTGTTTTCCTGGTACTAACTTCAAGTACCATTTTCATTGATGAAAAATTGAAACAAAACATTTGACAGTGTAATGAAAGCTAATCCCCATAGAAGTTATTTTTAATGTTTATAAAAATCAATTAATCGTTATTAATGCTATTCATGATAATTTTTTTAAAGTTGATCCTGATTTAAGAAATCTCAAGGGAAACAGGGTATTCTGTTCTTCACGAAATAATTTCTGTTTTTATTTGTAACGAAAAATTACGAAATTAATACTAGAAATATGCAATGACATCCTAGTACTGAGTATTATCAGAAATTGAGGTTATGTTTATTATGCAAAATTTTGAGAAACATTCTGCATTTATGATCAAACTAATTTATAAGTTAATTTAATTTTCGAATAATACCTACTGTTATAAATGTCAGTAATTTCTTTCAATGTTCATTCATATGACTGTTTAATTTTTATAGCCAATATGGGACCCGGCTTTCAAAATAATCACTGTGAATACTGTATATTTTGTAACTAAAGTAAAACGCAAGGATAATTTATTGTATATAATAAATAGATCACAATGAGTTTATTATTATATTTGTTTCAATCATGTTTGTAAATATATTTTAAATTGAAATAAATGGGAATTATTTGTTTTTGTTTTCTTTTATTTTATGTGAGCATGTGTGTATGCATGAATTCCGTTCAATTCGAATTTTGTGAATGCAAAATGAAAATATCGAACACATTTTCTGAGTCCTATAAATAGTGAAAAACTTGTTTTTCCTGTTAAATCTCCAGATTCATAAAAAATGAGATGAAACAATGGAAGCTACAAAAGTATTTAACAAAAAATGTGATTTATTTACTTTCGATTTTGCCATATATCCAGTGTTGAATAGCGATATTTATTTGATCCAATTCGTTGCCATCGGTGTATCACATATAAATTTGACATTTAGGATAAATGTCGCCAACAAACGTATGTATATTAATTCAAAACACTAACAAAAGGATGATTTCATTACTCATCAGGTCAGAAATTTGTCAGTAGGATTATGAAAAAATTGTTGAAGGGATTTTATTTCTCTTTCATATGAAGATCAGCTTTCTGAGCGTTGATGAAAACTCTTCTTATAATAGAAGTTTCAATGTATTTAATCATTGATATACTTTAAGAAATTAGGAACTCGTTACCTGTTCATAGATCTTTCAACTTACAAAACCAAACGGAGACATCAAATTTGTTCGAACTTTCAACTTGTAAAAGCAAGAGATTTTTTCATTTCAAAAAATCTTTGATGTTGTTCATGAGAGAAAACCATTTGGTGGTGGTTTTCAGATTATTAAATGCATTTCAGCTCTTCCAAAGTTCTCAAAATGGAGGCTTATGATGCCGCCGTCCTTTCATACGCACTTGCAACAGCAAAAATCAAACCACCATTTATGGTGTCCTCATCTAAATTGAATGAGATGGAATCTTTAACTCCACCTTCTAGACAAGAATGCGATATGGACGGAAAAGCGTACTTGTATCAGGCACTCAGTAGTATCGAGCAGCAAATAATCAGTAAAAGTGGAATACATATTCAGCAACTCTTGGACATATGTTCAACTAAGCAGGGCCAGGTAAGAGTGAAAGTATTTATCACTAAGGAATTCATAATCTGACTATAGGGCAAGGCCATATGGATCTATATTGAATGGACATGTATTTATAGTTATTTAATCAACTAGGTTATTAATGACAGTGACTAATGTTCGATTCACTTCACTTCATTAGAAACGTACTGCTTTTTCTATTCAAATTTAAAGGGTTGTGGGGATAGCACAGGGTGCAACAAAAATCCTTCAAAAATGCATTAGAATTTGGTAAAAGTGAAACAAAAATTGACCTGTTTCAGGATTTTGTTGCCAAAAATGTTTCTTCTGAGAAAATGAATTTTTTCCATAATTTTGACGCGCACTGTATACAGGCTGTCCCGGAAAATGTGGGAAATCTCTCGGATTCAGATAGAACATAAAAAAATAATTTGTCAAGTCCCATAACTTTTTTCCTAGCGGCCCTCCCTACGAAGATAAAACCTTCTAAATGATGCCACTGGAAATTCATTTTAGTGGAATAAATTTCAATTACTTACTGCTTTATTATTATTTTTTCGAAAACGGTTCATTTTTTCGACACTGAACAAGAGTACCTTTTCTTCAGCTTAATGTCCAAGGTATCCAAATTCGTTTTTCAGCACCTTATCATACAGGGTGTTAAAAATGTAAGCATTAAAATGTATAACTCAGTCCGCCCCTGGTAAACTGACTAAATGAAATTTGAGTGCGGTGATTTAAGAGGTCCTTAATACTATTAATCATATATCAAATTTTCATCAAATTATATCCAGTAGTTTGAAACTTATTCCCCTAAAATGGATTTCCAGTGGCGTCATTTAGGAGGTCGTAACTTCGTAGGGAGGGCCGCTAGGAAAAAAAATTATAGGATTTTGTCATCTTCATTTTTTATGTTCTATCTGAATCCGAGAGATTTCCCACATTTTCCGGGACACCCTGTATGTAGGTAGTGATTATATAGCAGACAAATTTCATTTACATAAATAAAGTAGTATGTTGCTCAATTCGTTGACGAATTATTTTAAACAAATTTGAAGCAGGATCGAGAAATCGAGAAAAACAGAATGTTATAGGAACAAATATTAGAAACTTTAAACAATTTTACCAATATCTCAGAGCCATGTTCATGAAAAAATACTTAAGTTTTTGTATTTTCAGTCTGACCAAGTTGTTATTCAGAGTTTGGAGTCCTTACAGCAGGAATTAAGACATATTTGCAAGACAAATACAGGTCAACCGCATGCCTTACAGTTATCCTTTGATGGTGATAGTAAGTTGTTAGGAAAAAGTAAGAATTTTCGAGCTACATTTCAATCTATTTTCAGACTGTACATTACAAGGACCTTTGAAGAGTGAAATAATTTGTAGGAGTTTAGTTGAACTTTTAAATCAATTTGGACTAAATATTGGATCGAATATTTTGAAGAAGTGTATCTGATGAGGAACAATTGAGTAGCCTTATTATATTGTATATATTTATAAGTATTTATAAACAGTATATTTTTATTATTTTCACATTCCATTTTACTTTCAATAAGAAAAGATTTTGCATTTGATGATGTTATTACATTAATGAATTTCATGTGCGTTGATCTATTTCCACAAGATCCGATCTGTAAATAGAGTATATATTTATGATAAGCAAAAATAAAATTTCGTTTATTCTGTAATAATTCTCAATCTACCGATTAAAATACATATTAATGACTAGGTTGATAATCGTGAAATGGGAATATATAATGTGATTGTAGATCAGAATATTTAAAAGCGACTTCGCTATTTTTCAAAAATTCAAAATCAACTGATTCAGAGCGTTGGGAAATTTTGAATTTTCCCAGACCCTGGGCTGGGACGTCCTTGAAAAATAATAATTTTGACAGCTGAAAACTAACCTAAAATCAAAATAACTGTTGACAGATATTCAAATCGAAATTTTATTTTATTTTCTTGTTTTAAACTGTTCGCGACAACATGGGAAGTTTATTCAATGAATGGATACAGTTATTTGACGAAAATAATTTTCAAAATCTCAAAGATGAACCTCTGGGACTCAGATCAATTACTATGCTCTTTGTAACAATTCAACAGGAATTTCGAAGTATGTATAACTACTCTTTCTTGCTCATATTTACTATTAATTCCAATTGTAGAAGTTGAAGATGCTTTGAGTAATAAATTACAAACTTATAAACTTGCTATCGAGGCCAGAAATTGTATGCAAGTTAAGAAAGAACCTGTTGAGGAAGAAACTGATATCAGTCCTCCAAAAGAAAATTACAAGAATTCCATGAACAAAATGATAAAGAATAATAAACCACTGCTAAAGAGTCCTACATTTGATCGACACAGAAAGATAAATTTGAAGAAAAAACCTTCGAGTTCTATTAATGTTTCTGGAGTATTTCCACTCAATAATGTCAAATCGTTTTTTACCCCTTCAAGAACAGATCAGTCTTCGAAAGTTATTCTGAATGCCTCTGATGATGAGGATATATTTGATTCTTCTATAATAGGAGTGACACCTAATATTGAAGTTACAAAGAGATCCAAAAACATGCTTCAATCGCAAAGAAAGAAAAACAATTCTAAAACGGCTTTAAGGAATTCAACACTTACACAAATTTTCAGTGGAATGGTTTCTAAGGATGAAGAGAAGAAGTGAGCGAATTTGGTTTCATATTCAATAAAAAATGTGGTGCATTTTTTTAGGGATGAAACGACTATGATGGATATTGATGAAATTCTTCAGAAGGTTGAGAATTCTGACAAGATGGACGCAGGAGTTAGTGAATGTGAGAATTCCAAATCAGTATCAGTTGCAAATAAAATGCCGAATTCATTCTTTGAGGATTATGATAGGTGAGTACGGAAAGGTCATTAGCAAGTGGGTTAATATCTAGGTTACCTCCCACTAAACAATTTTTTAAATATACAGTGGAACTTCCCTTTAACCCTTTCGAGACGGGGTTATTTTCTGAAGTCGTGCCTTATATACGGGGATTTTCAGATCCTTCGAGTTCCTTTGAGATCCGCGCTTTTTAGCGGTTGCCGTCTTTTGGGAGTTTTTTTATTCTCCAACTTATAGTTTAAAAACTCACTACAATGATACCTTTTTCTCACAACGTTAACCATTCAACGCTATTTTTAGGAGTTCAAAAATATGTGTCTCCCGCGTATAAGTCAGTAAGCGATTTGCGCGTCTTAGCGGTTCCGTCACATGTTAAAATACCCTCTAAAACGAAGTAAAATCTCTCTATAACGAAATATTCAAAGAACATCACTCTTTAAATGGGTATTGTTAAAAAGGGTGGGTTTTCTCTGAAATTTTTCCGGACATACCTAATAAATCCCGACCTTAAACTAAATCATTACGGCAGGCAGAGAGATTCTTTTGAAACAGTTTTAAATACACCCCTGGCTGTTTGGTTTCAATCTAACCATTACGCTAGTGTGAAAGTTGCGCTAAAATGTCTAAAAGGAAGTGCTAAGTTTGAGTGATAAACTTAAATTTATCAGTTAAGTTGACCGCGACATTGCCGACTATAGAAACAATTTTTCTGTATAACGAAATTTCTTCATAACGAATTTTTTGCGGATTTTGCGCTTGCGTCATAGGGAAGTTTCACTGTATTTAAAAAAATACAGTTGCACTTTGAGGCTTGAGAACCGGCAAATCAATATTTCCAGAGAGAATGGAAAACGAATTTCAATAAATCATTCATGATTCAAGTGCCATTTCTCTTAATACGAGCCTGATGCAAATGCAACTACTGCTGTAATACGCCAGTGGCAAAACATATTACGTTGATGTAGGTTAGGTTAGGTCAGGTTATTCTATGTTAGGTTAGGTTACGTTAGGTTAGGTTATCTTCAGAAGGTATTTATAAGAGTTAGTTCACAGAACATAAAGTATAGTAGTTTTACCCCCTATTCACTCCCTATCCCGTAGAATTCAGGATAAATCTTAGAGTAAAAAGTAAACCCAGAGATGCTTTCACGCATTTGTTGACGCAGCCAAGTAAAATGTTTATGCATGCAAACTTGTGCCGTATCTTTATACTGAATTTCTACCATTGAAAAAACTAGTGGGAATCACTCAAAAACATTTATTTTCCACTAAAATATGAAATTTGGAAACTGGACTAGGGACTAGGCGGTTAAACTTGATATCTACTCTCATTTTTTTAGAATTCCAGATCAAAGAAAATCTCCTGTTAAACCATTTGTTTACAAGAAACTGTCAGAGGAAATGAGAAAAAAAAGTTGAAAGGTTGGTCTTGTAAAGATTGTGAAAATGTAAGTTTATATTTTTATTAAGTTTAGTAGGAGTTTAATTTGTTATATTTAGTTCTATAAAGGTATGAAACTAACAGAGGAAGAATTAGAGAAGAGGATGAATGAATGTTCAAAGCACAGAAGTAGATTCAAACCCGAGGATGAGACAATACCTGGTAGGTGATAATTCTTTGTTAAGCACTAATTTCTCTTTCACGATAATTCTAATTTTTGGAAGTTTTTGTGCGTTTATTCTCGACTTCTACCATTCGGTATTTCGTGTGTTATAGTTACTACAAAGATAAATAATAGTATTACCTTTTGTCTGAGTCTAAACATGTTCTGGTTTGATTATTAATGATATCTAAATACATATTAGCAAGGTTTTTTCTGTGAATAGGCAACGCTTTATTTTGAGTTATTTCATTCAAATTTAGTGGGTTTATATGTGTTCATAGGAAGTCATATCTGAAAATGTTTCACATGTCTTAATTTTTTCTTTCAAGGATACTGGGATCTGTCGATTCCTTCTAGCTCTGAAGATGAAAAAACTGAACCACCAGAATCACAAGAAATTAGCCAAAACAGTTTTGACGAATCTACAATATTTTGTTTCTATAAGAAGTGAAAAAAAATGTGATATAGAATACTTAAGTTACTTTTATTACAAAAGATAATCACAATATATAAAATAAATAACCTATAGTCTAATAATTCACAAGTTGCCACGTTTAGCTTGCTCAATTTCGATTGCTGTGAATAGTGCTTTGAAGTTTCCTGCTCCAAAACCCTGAAATGTTGCATATATTTTTTATATTTGTATTTTGAAATATACTTTTGTTCTTACGTTATGGTTTCTTCTTTGTATTACTTCTAAGAATAAGGTTGGCCTATCTTGAAGGTTCTTCGTGAAGATCTGCAGTAAATAGCCTTCCTCGTCGTAATCAATCAGAATTTTCAGTTCCTGAAAAAAAAAATAATGGAAGATTGAAATTTGAGTGTGAATTGATGAAATATGGAAATGTCCATTTCAGCGTTCTTTTCGAAGTTACTATTGAACAAGTTGATTTATATGAGAAATTGTTATTTTCTTAACAAGTGCGGAAAGTGATACTTTCCGGCACGCGACTGCCGTTGACCCGAACGACGCGAAGCGGAGTTCGGGCAAGCAGTCAAGGTCGGGAAAGACACTTTACGCATGAATTAGGAACATTATTTTTTTTCTAAGAGCGATACAGATTCAAAAAGCATATTGAAAATTTTATACGCACTGCGCAAAAAAATTTACGTACATTCCGAAAATCTCAGAGGAAAGTTAACTCTACATTGACTTTATAACTTATTTTCTATGTTCTCTCGGAAAGGTTTTGAACGAAACAAGACACATTAAATGAAAGAAAAATTCAGGATTTCACCGAATCTTATGCGAAAGATGAGAAATAAACAATTTTCAAAATACTGGATAGCTGATCAGTGATTTAATACTTGGAATTTCCTTCCCTTTCGTTAATTACAGCTCGGCAACGACGGTTCATACTCAAAATGAGTGATCTTAAAATGTTCTGATCTAATCCTTCCCAGATTTCTGAGTTGGATTCCTAAGTCATTAAGAGTAGCTGGATAAGTTTCTGAACTTCTCAGCCTTCTCAGTTGTCTCAAACCTGCTCAATCGGATTGAGATCTGGACTTCTTGCTGGCCATTCCATTCGAGAGACTTCAACCTCTTCAAGGTACTCCTGAACGATGCGCGCACGATGGGGCCTGGCATTATCGTTGATAAAAATGAAATTTTCACCAATGTATGGGCCTGTGCGAGCAGTAAAAGATATTCCACTCCATACAGAATAATAATGTGGACGTCTGTATACAAGGGAACGTCGATCACAAAGGTAGAGGCAGAATCTAGACTCATCTGTGAAGAGAACTCTTTACCCATTCAGCCTCTTCCCAATGGATATGCTCTCCAGGGCCGGATTTAGAGGTGTGGGGGCCCCGGGGCAAGAAATAAGTGGGGGCCCCCAAGCCTCGAATTATTTTCAAAATAAAATTGATGATTTTTTAAAGTAGGGGTTTTCAACACATAATTTATCGAGAAACCAAGATTCTTTTATTATTTAACAAAGATAGTATGAGAAAACAATAATTGAGTGGCATTAAATGAACGGAACCTTCCGAGCTTTTTTGGCTGAAAAATCGTCAATTATTTCAGTAAAATCCAGTTCACGGAGTAAATCGCTCTCAATGCTTAGGAGAGTAAGCTTTGAGAGACGATTTTGTCCCATAGTCGTTCTGAGTCTATTTTTGATGATTTTCATTTTCGAAAATGATCGCTCTCCAGTGCAATTGGATACCATAAGAACCAAATACATTCTCAACGCGATTTCGAAGGAAAATTTTTTTACTAGTGTTTTCTAGTTGAAATTTAAAATTTTCCGAATTTTCTTGAGTGGTGACTCCTTTTTGGGGGGCCCTATTTTGTGGAGGCCCCCGGGCAGTTGCCCCTGTTGCCCCCCCCTAAATCCGGCCCTGATGCTCTCTCGCAAAATCCAAACGCGCCCGTCGATGGGCTGGGGAAAGAGCTGGGCTTCTTGCCGCGACACGAGACCTTAAATCATATTCTCTGAGGCGATTTCTTATTGCCTGAGTGTTAATTTGCACCCTATGAGTTTGCTCAAGCTGATTTTGAATTGAAAAAAGAACGGTCGTAGAAAAAAATAATATTGTATTATAGCTGACCAGATCAATCGTTGTTCAATGACGGACAACCCAAAAAAAAAGAATTCGTTGGTATTGATGACCTTATTTTTTTCTCCACCAAAGATTACACGATTTGTTCGACGATCTCAACATGAATTGTGTATAAATTCTTGTTTGAAATAAGTAGTGCTTCTGAATACTTTGTAAATAAGTAGTGCTTCTGAGTACTTTGAGTACAGTTACCATGAGGATTGCACATTAAAAAAGCAGAAATTGAGCATTAAATTGGGTCATTAATGATCAATTTCGTACACATATCACCCTTCATTTTGAGATCGGCGGAAAAAGACATTTCCTCTGATTTTTACAGTTAAATTCGAGATTTTGAGTTTTGACGGACACTTTGACGGAGGCTTATCAATGACGGACTCCTCGTACGATTGACGGACTGTCCGTTGCACTGACGGACTGTCCGTTGCACTGACGGACGTCTGGTCACCCTATTGTATTATCATTTAGGTACTATATTCTTCATACTTCAGAACGAACTATCGTTTACAAGTCGTCAAATTTATAACCTCTATAACAATAGTTTATATTCTCACCTGTAATATTTTCAAATCCTCTGCGATTTGTACACTACTTTCGCCCAATTTGGTTCTCAGAATGTCGTAATATTCATCAGGAATATCCAAAAATTCTATTCCCCTGGCTTTCAAATTTTTCACCTAGAAAAGTTACGGCATGGATAAATAAAAGCTTTAAAAGTAAAGAATATTTACAATGAGAGCAGAAAATAATATTAATCGATTTAAATCAACCAATATTAAACTCATACTTCAGAGCTAGTCACGTTAAGATCCAAAAAATATGCAAGGTGGTAATAATATCAACCAGAGCATCCATAGATAGCTATTTCGCACTATCGGTGCTCATCAGTATGGATAATAGCTCTGAATGATAGAGGCATTTTAGGAACCTTACTTCGATCTGGCGCTCAACTCTGGATATAAACCAGGCATGGGCAACCTACTGCCCGCGAATAGAATTTTCTTGGCCTGCAAATAAAGTTTTTCACACACGACAAACCTCCAAATTAGCTCTTGAAATATGTGATGAGACCGTAGCAATTGCGAAAGAATATAATTTAAGAAGACATTTTACTACCAAACATTTGCAAAAATTCTGAAGTTGAACTGGACAATTTAGAATTGAAAGAATAGAGAACTTGAAAAAGAATTTGGTTGGACAGCACAATATCTCTGTGAAAACTAATGAAGAAGCTGAAGATGTTCAGGCCAAATTATATCGTTAATAAGAAAAAAGCAGGATACATTTTCAGGAGGTGAATTAATGATAGAGTGCTTGATAGAACTCGCGAACACTTTGTATCCAAATGAAATCAAATGTTTACAGAAGTAAGTCTATCAAGAAGAACAGTCTCAAGACAAATAGATGCAATAGCTGTAATTGTAATTGTCGCTTTTGGAAAAGTGGTAGGATCTGTTGCTTTTTCCATAGCATTGGATGAAAGCACTGACATTATTGATACAGCACAGTTAGCAATCTTTTTCGCGCAGTCGTTCAATATTACCGAAGACTTGCTTGCGCTAAAGCCAACCTAATATTGATGCTCTTGAGAAAAAAACGCAATCTTAAGCCTGCGGTTCTCAGAGCTTCGTCGTGTTGCCAGCGACAATCCCCTACTACTATTATTTTCTCCCTCGCTGTCGCAGAAATACAAGTGAAGTTGGTTTATTTCAACTACAGAAAGGGCGTGTCGCGACAGATTTTGACAACCAGAAACCAAAAGTAGGGGGTCAGGGGAAGTTTTGTTGATATCCTCATATTGGTTGAATTGCTGTCGCTGGACTCGCTGGCAACAGTACGAAGCTCTGAGTACCAGGCTGTAGAGGTGTCTCATTAGTTAAGAATTCCTGACGGATGAGTCACAGAGTTTTTTCTTGAATTATAACAGTTTCAGTTTCTTTAATCTCTTCCATAAGGTTTATTTAAATTTTGTTGAATTCATTTTATTACTTTTTTTCTATTTGGCCCTTTACAAAAAAGGTTGCTCATGCCTTGTATAAACAGAAAGAATATGTGTTCTAGTGTTCTTACCGAAGTTATAATATCTTGCGTATTGAGCGCGATATGCTGTACACCAGCTCCTCCATAATATTCAACATATTCCTCTATTTGACTGCGCTTCTTCCCTGGAGCAGGCTCATTGATCGGAAGCTGAAAAAATTCCAATAAGAAACTTTTCAGAAAATTCAGAAGCACTGAACTCACTTTGATATTCTCTTCCCAATTGCTCATAACAATGGACCTCAAAGCTGAATACTCTCGTGTGTAGCTGAGTATCATCTACTGACCAAAATCGGTGGAATTGTAGGATATCTTCGTACCATTTTGCTGCAGACTCCATTCCATTGTCTGGTTGATTACCCACTACATGGTCGATGAAGTCCAAATTCGCTGGTGGCCTAAAAATAAAAAAATATTGAATCTAAACATATACATATAAGTTCGACATTGGAAGGTTATCATCCGGATGGGTGTTCGCTGTTAATTAAACACTTACAAAGTTTTTGACATGGAATCCTCAGGTGAAGGTACGTATCCGGGTAGAATTGTCCTCTGTATAAACTTCTGTCCACAAAAGTATGTGTCGTGTCGCCATACTGAAATATACAGAGTGTTAGAATCAGTTGCATTTTTCAGAGATGCAAAACTCACTGTTTGTACTGTGGCAAATCTCACAATACCGTTCAAGTCAGATTCTTGCCATATATCTCTTACTATTTTGGCCCCTCTTTTCTTGGCTATCTATAAAAAATAATAATTTTTAGTTCAGAAAAAGTTAAAAATCGGAAGTGGTTCTTGATGTGGGTGGAAAACAACTTCCTACAATGGGCATTTCCATTGGTTTCTGAGAAAAATTCATTCAAGAAATAATAACCCTCAGAAAATCATAGCCATTCTCTGGTTTTGTAGTCAGGCTTTCAAGAAAAAAATATTGAAATCACCGAATTAAATATTTTAGCTACAATCTTTCGATTCGAATAAAAAACTCAATGTCCGATTGTTTAAAAAAGTTATAAATATCTGGCAGAGAAAATTATATGGAATAATGTTATTTTTTGAAAAAACGTTAAACAAGATTTTCAAATTATATGAAAGTGATTTTTTTGCGCAGCAAGCCATTCGTCAAAACTTTTTAGGTTTTCACTCTCAGTCTCTGAAGCAGGAATAAAAAAACATTTTTTAATTAAGATAAAATACACAATTCCAAAGATTTAACAAATTTGTCTGAAGAAGGTGTTTGATATAGACACCGAAACGTTACATTATCCTTTTCATTTATTCTTTTTTTTAGTTTTAATGTAAGGCAACAATTTTTTCAAAACTAATTTGTTCCTGACTAATAAGTGCAAAGACTTAAGCAGGAGCATTTCATCTTAATTAATTTTTTTAAAATTATTTTTGTTTCAGAGATTGGGAGTGAAAACCTAAAAAGTTTTCTAGAAATGCAGATTCCTCCCAGATTATATTTCAATCGATAACAGTTAAAACAGACCTAGAAAAATAAATGACCAATTCATTAATCGATTCAAAATTCTCCTAACTTATTACCTCTAGAATACTGTCTAAATCGTGAACTGCAAAAGCTATGTCTTTAACACCATCACCGTGCTTTGCCACATGTTGATTCACTTCTTCTTCATCTGGATTGTAAGCTGATTGGAACACGAATACAATCTGGAAAAAAATTTTCAATAAAAAAATTTTTTTGGGAATATTCCAATTATTTGATGATTCAAAGCTGTGCATACCTCGTTTTGTCTAACAACGTGACTAGCGTAATTTCTTTCTCCAGTTTCAAAACCTTTGTATCCGGCAAATTCGAAGCCCAGTCTGGTAACATAATAACTTGCAGCCTGAAATTCAATTTATGTTGAAATAATGTAAAATTGGGTAAAAATAACAAAACAAATAAAAAATTTATTTGAAAATTACCTGTTTAGCGTTTCCTACATAAAATTTGATATGGTCAAAGCGCAAGAATCTACCTGCTTCTGGTTTTTTGCCTTTGTTCGTATATGTGGTCTGAAACAGAGTTACATTATTAGAAATATTAGCTAAATTTCGAATGAAAAAAAATTGAAATTTATTCAAAAAATCAAGAAAGCCCTGAGCAGGTGCTTTTGAGCGCTCGTTCATGTGTGGAGCAATGAGGCTATTACCTCAAAATTTTGTATAGGACTTGAGATTGATACTAAATATATAAATGCAAAATCTCAGCACGATCGGAATAATATTCTGGAAATTATTCGAAAACTGAAATATGTAAAAACTTGACAATTAAAACAATAAATCTATGGTTCTGATGATGCGAACCTTTTGAAATTCTGCATGAACATTCAATATATCAATTTTCATACACAAAATAAATTTCACTCGAATCGGATATCTTGTTATGGAAATATGAAGTTTCTTCTTTTCAATATTCCACTTGAATTTTCTATGGCTCTGTTTACACTATGACTACAAAATTTTGAATGAGGCTTTCAATGAGCATCTTGCATGTGACCGCAAAATTTCATTTCGATTGGTTTCGTTTTGTCTGAGATATTGAGGAACAAGAACTTTGAATGGCCATATTTTATGGAACACCCTGTACGATTTGGCTGGTTAATGAACTCAACCGAGGCATTTGGGAACTGAACTTACCCTGAAAATTTCAAGTCTCTAGGACAATCCCTTCGAAAGTTATCGTGCTAAAGGACGGCCCCACAGACAGAATTGAATTTGAACACGAATTCGACATAAGGGAGTCGAACCCTATCGTTAGAAACTATTTTCGGCCCAAAATTAGAAAATTACAGACATTTAGGAAAAACGAGCGTTCAAAAAGAAGATTTTTCTTTCTCAGAACAACGCAAATTGAACGATGTTCAATGAAATTTCGAATCTCAAATTGGCGAATGTACAAAATGGATGATGCAATATTGTCGAGTACATTACATCAGAAAAGTTTAGATTCCGATTCCGAACTTTTGAACTGAAAAAGAACTTTCTACCTTCTGAAGATACTCTTCAGTCCATTTTGCACCCCATAACTTCTTATACCTTCACCCCAATCAATTAAAAAAAAATTCTAATTCCAAAAAAGTCATTTGGAGTCATATCAAGTTATTATAAGAACAGATGAATTTTGACTACCATCAATATGAGAAATACTAAAAAAAATGTACTTACCATGCTCACACAAGATTCACTGTCAATCACTTGTTATACTGTAATTAATATTCAGCTTACTCGTCCCCTCTTTTATATAACCTCATGAGCTCTTTCGAAAACTACGTACGTGATTACGAAAACTTTAATGGGTAGATACGGAAATACAAACAAATTTTGAGAAGTGCCAAAACACGAAATATTAGGATATTGTCCTATTTCATAGAGGGGAGGTAACTAACGAATAATTTTGGGAAAAATCGCAAATTTATCTGGAAAATCTGCTTTGCAATTCATTATATTATGTACCACCTATGATAGCAAATTTTGAACAATGAGACAAATCAACTTCAAATAGAGTGTCTTTTTAACATTCTAAAAATTGGAAAGCCCTGAACAGGTGCTTTTGATCGCTCGTCTAGTGGTGGAGCAATAATGCTATTACCTTAAAATTTGTATAGAATTTCAGATTGAAATTTAAAATATAAATGCAAAATCACAGGACAAACGGCATTATATTCTGAAAATTATTCAGGAAATGAACTTTGTACAAAATTGATAACTGTAAATATCAAAATTCCATTTTTCTGATTTCACAATGCTTTTGAAAATTTGCATGATCTTTAACTTCCAAAAATTTACATCCCCAAACTCGACTTCATTTCAATTGAAAGTTTTTTCATGGGAACATTAAATTTTTTTCAGATATTACGATAGAATTTTCTATGCTTTTATTGACGAAACACCCATAATTTTTTGCGTATTGCTTTGATTGATATTGAACATTCTACTGAAGAATTTTAGCTCGATCGTATTGACAAATTCTGAACTATTCGAAAAATCAGATAATTGAGAAATAAATTAGATTCTATAATTCTGATTATGTAATCCTCTCGAAATTTTTCATGAACTTTCAATATATAAATCTTCACCCTCAAAATGAATTTCACTCAAATCAGATATTTTGTTCTGGAAATATAAGAACTTTTCTTTTCAATATTTCAAATGAATTTTCTACTGTTCTATCAACTTGCAAATGATAACCCCTTATGATTTTCGATCAAAAATTGTTTTCGTGGGATAGATTTTCGAAAAATAAATTCTCCGATGGTTTCCCATTCAATTCTGGGAGAAAAGTCTGTTGCAAAATTTCTATACAGTCGATACTTTTTTCGGAAAAAATAATAACTTACAAAATACAAGCAGTTATGATCACTGTTCATTCCATTTCATCGTATGTTCCATATAATGAATATTCTAAGATATTGTTCATGCTCAAAATTGGTTTTGTCAATTATGCTTATTAATCGAAAAAAGTTCTATTTGTGAAATTAAAATATTACGGATTTAATTTTCTTCCGGAAATTAGTAATTAAACCTTCAGAAAGATTTATAGAACATCTTTATCTCCTGTCATAGACATACAATATCTTAGAATATTCATTCTATGGAATACTCATACGATGAAAAGAAACAGTGATCACAACTGCTTGTAAGTGATTATTTTTTCCGAGAAAAGTATCGACTGTATCGAAGTTTTGCAAGATTTTTCTCCAGAAATGAATGGAAAACCATAAAAATTTTTTTTTCGAAAATTTATCCCACGAAAACAATTTTTGAACGAAAACCATAGGGGTTGTTATTTTCAACCCCTAATAATAAAGTTATGAGATCTAAAAAAAATATGTGAGTACCATCTACTTAGTGCTTCATATTATGTATAGTTTTATGACTCAGTGTTTTTAAGAAGCCTTAAAAAAATTAAAAACTGTCAACTCGTCATCGTCTTCCAAAGGCTGTATCTTGGAAGAGGGGTCCATTTCGAAAAAAAAATTATATGAACTTCCCCTGCTTATTTTCATCGAGGAATTATCTCCCAAAGTCCCTCGCGTTTGTTTATAGACAACCTGTATATCAAGAAAAATTTCGTTGCCTAAATAGTACTGCACCAGATATAAGTATCTATCCTTATTATAGTGTTTAAATCATTTTGATATCAATATATATTTTTCTCCTAAAGATGAATCAACGTTAAGTAAAAATTGATTAAATCAATAACAACCAATGACACATATTTTATTAGCCCAACGTCGTTTTACGAGTTTTTAACAATCTTTTGTGAAAATTTCAAGATTGGCAACTTTATTTGTTTGTTGCTATGTCAATCGGTAGATTTCAATACATCATCTGGGTAATCCACATCCTCCTTTGCTAGATATCTCATTGGCAGATAACAACTGTCCAATAGCATATAATGTTTTTCCTTAATTCTTGCGTTAATCCACATTCCTTGTTGTTTATCTCATCTCATGGAATATTTGTTCGGAGAAAACAGCACGTCAATAATTTTAATCTATATGATGATCTTTCGAAATAAGCCATGGAAAATTTATTGTTAGGCGTATAATTCCAAGTAATCATTTCCAAGAATACCTCACCAGAAAATTACACGAATTGAAATCCGAAAATCTAAAGAAATACAGGAATTTAAGAAAAAAATTGATAAAAAAAAGTGATACCATTCAGAAGTAGAAATATTGAAGCATGATTACTTTTTTTCTTGATGTTATGAACCCGAAGAGAATATGCACTGGTAATAAAAGGGCAGGCCATCGTATTGAAGTGAAGAGAATTCTTGGAAGAAAGAAAAAGAGCGATGAGGAAAAACGCAAATTGATGAAGAAACAGAATTGCTTCGAAAAACTGAGTTTTTTCGGAGAGGGACGACAACGAAATGAATAGTATTGATCTGTATTGATCATATTGGCATAAGTTTTTCTTTCCCCACCATTATGACAAAATAAGATGATGCAAATCAGAAAGTTGCTCCGCATGTATTGCATCAGCCAATTTTGGTGAGTTTCATGTGAAATTTTAATAATTTAATGTAAGAGTTCGTTTGCCTCCATTCAAAAATTCTATGCAAATGGAGTCGCGAAATCATAGTGAATATTTCCCCTTTTGTCAAAAATTCTATGTAAAATGAGCAAATGGAAAATGAGATGAATAATGAAAATTCTGTGTGAATGGAGTGCAGTTGTCGCAAAATTGCAGTGAATATTTCCCCTCCTGCTTGAAATTCTATGTAAATGCGGAGTGTAATTCTTGCAGAATTACAGCGGATATTTCCCCCCTGTCAAAATTTGTATGTAAATGAGTAAATGAAATGTAGGTGACGCAAAATTACAGGAAATATTTCCATAATCCCTCCTATTAAAAATTCTTTGTGAATGGAGTGCAGTTGTCGCAAGATTGCAATGAATATTACCCCTGCTGCTTAAAATATATGTAAATAGAGTATAATTCTTGCGAAATTACAGCGGATATTTCCCCTATTGTCGAAAATTGTATGTAAATGAGTAAATGGAATGTAGTTCACGCGAAATTACAGGAAATATTCCATAATCCCTCCTGTTAAAAATTCTTTGTGAATGGACACAGCGAATATTTCCCCTCCTACTTAAAATTCTTTGTAAATGGAGTGAATTTCTTGCAAAATTACAGCGAATATTTCCCCTCCTGTCAAAAATTTATGTAAATGAGTAAATGGAATGTAGATGATGCAAAATTACAGGAAATATTTCCATAATCCTTCCCGTTGAAAATTCTTCGTGAATGGATTGCAGTTGTCGCAAAATTGCAGTGAATATTTCCCCTCCTGCTTAAAATTCTATATGAATAGTATAGTATAGTGTAATTCTTGAGAAAATTTCAGCGAATATTACCCCTCCTGTCAAAAATTGTATGTCAATGAGTGAATGGAATATAGTTGACGAAAATTATAGGAAATATTTCCGTAATACCTCCTGTTAAAAATTCTTTGTAAATGCAGTGCGATTGTCGCAAAATTGCAGTGAATATTTCCCCTGCTGCTTAAAATTCTATGTAAATGGAATGTAATTCTTGCAAAATTACAACGGATATGTTCCCTTCTGTCAGAAATTGTATTTAAATGAGTAAATGGAATGCAGGTGTCGCAAAGATATTTCCCCTCCTGCTTAAATCCTATGTAAATAGAGTGTAATTCTTAAGAAAATTGCAGCGAATATTACCCCTCCTGTCAAAAATTGTATGTCAATGAGTGAATGGAATATAGTGGGCGCAACATTACAGGAAATATTTCCATAATCCCTCCGGTTAAAAATTTCAGTAAATATTTCCCCTGCTGCGTAAAATTCTATGTAAATGGAGTGTAATTCCTGCAAAATTGGAGCGGATACTTCCCCTCCAGTCCAAAATTGTATGTAAATGAGTAAATGAATTGTTGTTGACGCAAAATTACAGGAAATATTTCCATAATCCCTTCCTTTGTGAATGGAGTGCAGTTCTAGCAAAATAGCAGTGAATATTTCCCCTGCTGCTTAAAATTATATGCAAATGGAGTGTAATTCTTGCGAAATTACAGCGGGTATTTCCCGTCCTGTCAAAAAGTGTATGTAAATGAGAAATGGAATGTAATTGACGCAAAAATACAGGAATATTTCCATAATCCCTCCCGTTGAAAATTCTTCGTGAATGGATTGCAGTTGTCGCAAAATTGCAGTGAATATTTCCCCTCCTGCTTAAAATTCTATATGAATAGTATAGTATAGTGTAATTCTTGAGAAAATTTCAGCGAATATTACCCCTCCTGTCAAAAATTGTATGTCAATGAGTGAATGGAATATAGTTGACGAAAATTATAGGAAATATTTCCGTAATACCTCCTGTTAAAACTTTTGTAAATGCAGTGCGATTGTCGCAAAATTGCAGTGAATATTTCCCCTGCTGCTTAAAATTCTATGTAAATGGAATGTAATTCTTGCAAAATTACAACGGATATGTTCCCTTCTGTCAGAAATTGTATTTAAATGAGTAAATGGAATGCAGGTGTCGCAAAGATATTCCCTCCTGCTTAAATCCTATGTAAATAGAGTGTAATTCTTAAGAAAATTGCAGCGAATATTACCCCTCCTGTCAAAAATTGTATGTCAATGAGTGAATGGAATATAGTGGGCGCAACATTACAGGAAATATTTCCATAATCCCTCCGGTTAAAAATTTCAGTAAATATTTCCCCTGCTGCGTAAAATTCTATGTAAATGGAGTGTAATTCCTGCAAAATTGGAGCGGATACTTCCCCTCCAGTCCAAAATTGTATGTAAATGAGTAAATGAATTGTTGTTGACGCAAAATTACAGGAAATATTTCCATAATCCCTTCCTTTGTGAATGGAGTGCAGTTCTAGCAAAATAGCAGTGAATATTTCCCCTGCTGCTTAAAATTATATGCAAATGGAGTGTAATTCTTGCGAAATTACAGCGGGTATTTCCCGTCCTGTCAAAAAGTGTATGTAAATGAGAAATGGAATGTAATTGACGCAAAAATACAGGAATATTTCCATTATCCCCCCTGTTAAAAATTCTTTGTGAATGAAGTGCAGTTATCGCAAAATTACAGCGAATATTTCCCTTGTGTTCTGGGAACAGAAGAAATTTTTTGAGCACCTTATAATACTATGAAATATTAGCATATTGTTCACTTTTTGATATCAATGATAAAATATAAGTATCAAATAATGGTTACTCAAAATTTCACGTGTTCTTATAAGCCATACAATATTAATGAGACTCCCTGTATATACAGATAAGTTAGCAAAACCTCCTGACCTCGTGTCATTGCCCTTTCCCGAACTATACCAAAAACCCGGAAGTTTAATTGATCAACGTAACCCGCATTCCTAAAAAAATCCACCTGTACCTACAAAAGGTCGTGTGATCGTCGCAGCAGATGTGGGTGTAACAGGACTACAAGGATTCATTGATCCTGCTTGCCTTCGACCCCGAAGGAGGGATAACGAGGCCAACCAACATGGCGGTCGTTTACTCCGAGAAAATCTCTCCACGTTTGTCGTTTCCCAAAATAACAAGGAGTCAAATTTTTTCCTCGCTTATCGTGATCCTGATTCTAGATTGACATGAAATTTGTGTTGCGCAGGTCTGCCCGAAATTAATTTAACGAACTGAAGTGGTTTTTGTGACATATGGAAGTGGTCTGGTGTATTAAATGGATTTTGGGACAGGTAAGGGGCAACGGTTAAGTACCTACACAGGTTATGGGCCTGATATGTAGAAGAAAGTCTTTGTTTGATTGTTTTCTCAGAGCCGGACCGTGAGCGTGGCGAGGGAGGCATTTGCCACGGGCGCAAACGACCTAGGGGCGCAAAATGTGAAATATGATATATTCCATTTTAATCAAGATTGACTACTGGCTCTATATTTCAAAGTGGCGAATTCAACAGTTTACAAAATTGAGAAATACGTAGTTAACGAACACTACCAAAACGGAACAAAATCCTAGAAAATTATACATGGCGAAACACGACTCGCGGTGCATTGTCCATTACCTTAAAATATGGGAGATTATTGTCAATAAAAGGTTCTTCAAAATAAAGGGTTTTCCAAAAAGATGTGTTATTTTGAATAGCCCGCTATTTCGCTAGATATCACGTTTGAAGCTGTCATTTTTTTGACATTTGACAAGTAGACAAACGTCATTAATAAAAATGGAACGATACACGCTTCAAGAACGTATTGGAAATTGAAATCATTAAAATTCACTATAAAAATGGAGGAAAATGTGGGTCGTCGGAAGCACCTTGTCGGACCGCAATGAATAAATTGGTGGAAAAATTCGAACTGTTGGTATAAGTTAGTGTTGTGAAGAATTAAACCCGAGCACGTCGCTCGAGAACAGCCGAAAATATTGCTGCTGCCGCCGAAAGTGTTAAAGACAATCCAGATTTCTCCATTCCTCTTCGTTCTTTGGAATTAGGCATTCCACAAACGTCATTACACCGTATTTTGCATAAAGATTTGGGTCTAATGGCTTATAAAGTTCAGTTAACACAAGAACTCGAACCGGTCGATCATCAACAACGACGTGTCTTTGCTGATTGGGTCGTTGAAATGCATGAAAATGATCCGGAATTCCATCGAAAAATCATCTTGAGTGATGAGGCCCATTTCCACCTCGGTGGCTTCGTCAACAAGCAAATTTGTCGCATCTGGGGCTCGGAAAACCCAAGAGTTATTGTTGTAAAGCCTCTCTATCCTCAACATGTGACTATTTGGTGCGGTTCATGGTCCCGCGGAGTCATTGGACTTTACTTTTCGGAAAATGAGGCTGGAGCAACAGTTACGGTGAATGAATTGACCTATCGAGAGATGATCAATGATTTTTTATGACCGAAATTGGATAGTACTGATCTGGAAACGTTTACATTCAACAAGACGGCGTTACGTGCCCCACAAGCAACGAAACCATTGGTCTTTTGCGGGAAAAGTTTCCGAACCGTGTTATATCTCGAAGAGGTGATTACAATTGGCCACCGAGATCTTGTGATTTAACACCTTGCGACTTCGTGAAAGAGAAGATCTACGCCAATAGCCCAGCGTCGATTCAAACCTCAAAGATGGAATTCGTGAGGCTATCGAGGACATACGGCAGCCACTTTGCGATTTGGTTATGAAAATTTCATTAAAAGGATATGGTCCTGTAAGCGTGGTCGTGGTGGTCATTTGTTTTATATTATTTTCCACTATTAACGGCATAGCTTCATCTTCATAATGAAAAAACGTCCGATCATTTTTTTTTAAAATGACATTTTTTTACACATATCAAAATAACACCTTTTTGGAAAACCCCTTATAATCAATAAATGTCAATTATAAAAATAATATATTTATTGAAAAATAAATTTCTTTAAGGGCGCATTTTGAAAGTTTGCCACAGGCGCTAGAACCCTAGTTCCGGCTCTGGTTTTTCTTTTGATGTTATGGATGCAACAGGCAACAGGTTTATTTATTTTTAGATGTAGATGTGGTGGAGGGTTCTTCAACCCTCTGTTTTTATTTACTCGGGGGGTCGTGAGTTTTTTTGTATTATACATATTTAGATGCCGATCTTGGCGAACAGAACTTTTAGAGAAATGACTTTGTTCCTTACACATGATTTCATTGTTGTGAACTGATTATAGCTGGAATATTCAGTGTCATTCAAGTTAGGTGTGAAATATTTCGAAAATATTGAGGATCTTCTAGTGTTTCGCGTATTTCTCTGATCATCGACAATCCACAAATTTTGGTGATTGAAAATTCAAGAAAAGCCTTGACTTGTAGTCAAAAGCTTGTTTGTATACATTTTGTTCCTGAATTGGTGCAAAATATTTAAGGAGATTATTTTATGAAAACTAGTTCCCATAAATGTAGATCCAGAAATGCATTGGTTCCGAGATACAAGGTGCTGAAGTTTAACTTTAAAAAGACAAAAAAGTTGATACGATAAAAAGATTTCTATGCCACTGAGATATTATAATCAAAAAGTTATTTATGAATTCTTCTTTCAATTTGTGACCAAAAATCTGTTCTGCTTTTTATTCGTGTTGTAGAGACATATTACATGAGATGTTTTCTTTTTTACAAAAGAAAGGCACTCCACACGAAAAATGGCAGGATAGGTTTCACAATTGAAGGAATAATTAATAGTTATTAAAGACAGCGACTAAAGGTCAAGATATTTTAACGCGTGAGCGGAGCGAAGTCCATTAGTCGCTTGATTATTAACCGAGTTGATTACAAGATTTTTCCGACAACCTCAATATGAATTGTGTATAAATACTTGACTGAAATATTTTCATTTAGCACAAGACATACATTTGACATAATAAAATTTCTATGTATCTATGTTCCAGTATAGTTTCGACATTTCTCGTAGTACTTCTGAATACTTTGTTAACGGTTGCAATGAGGATTGCACATTAAAATAGCAGAAATTGAGCATTAAAATGGGTCATTGATGATACATTCAGTATACATTAAAATCGTCTTTTATTTAGAGTTCGACGGAAAAAAATAATTTTTAGTTTGAAATATCTCTTTTTCAAGTTAGACTTCAACACACTGCACTTTGGAAACAATGCGAAAGTTCCACGTTTCTCTAAATTTTTTGCATTTGTTCTCATATAGGAGAACAGTGTGTGTCATAGTTTGCACAATTGTCTTAAGTTTCGGATATTGAGGTCTCTATCTCTATTCTTCGAAATATAAGATTTTTCAGCCGGACAAATATATAAACTTGTACAATAGATGATATTCCATAGTTATAGTTATATTTTAAAAAGGGGTTACTGTTCACTGAGACCTCAAGGTCTATTATTGTGCCTCTGTACAGAGCAGTTCTGACTACACCCTTTACAGCTCGCCTTCCAGTTCCAGAGATCTGATGAAATCCAATGTGAAGGCTTCAACGAGGCTAGTTCCTCAATCTTACAAGTTTCTCGCCTAAGGCATTCTCTCGTTAGGCTCGCAATGCCAAAGCATCCGTGACTAGGTGAATGTTTCTTCCTCATTACCACAGGACCTACACTCGCCAGTGTCCAATAATCCCATCATCAGCAGGTGCTTCCTGAGGTGACAATGTCTCGTAAGAAAGCCAGTGAGGAGGAGTAATTGTTTCTTACTGAGATCCAGATATCTTTTGGATCTTGCTGTTTCAAAGTTCCGAAGGAACTTAGTGGAATGATCCATCCCTGGAAGATTCCGCCAGAGTTTTCCCTCTTGGCTTTCTCCTTCTCCAAAAACTGCTTCTTATCGGTACATTTACCTATACCACAGAAGGGTTCTGGGCCAATGAGTGACATTCGTGCGCAATCTTCGGCAAATGTATTGGCCTCTTCGTTTCCTTTGATTCCCGAATGGACGGGAAATGATATTCCATACTAAAAACCTGAAGTATTTCGATGTAAGGAATGCAGATGAATTTATTTCTACCGTATCTGACGGATAACTATCAGTGGTGAAACAGGCTCTAAATATCATCGATCAAAAATTCAGACATGTATTTTATAAAAATACTCACTTTTCAAATGAATTTTTATGGTTATTTTAAACTGCTTTGCTCGATGGTATATCAGAAAAAAATATTAGCGTGTAAAAAAGTTATGCCCCTACAAAATTTATTTATATTGCACTTTCTCATGATACGTTATCTTTCACCAAATAATAACAATAATTATGTAAAGTAACTTCCTGAACACCTGTAAACTCCCATATTATGCAAGTCGATCGCGCTTAGAGATATGCCCAAACCCTTACGCTACAGGTTGTTCGCCGACATGGCCTTGCGTCTATAATTTCCATGTCGAATTACACGCTGAAATCAAGACTATACCTCGTCTTTTCATTGTGCGGTAGCAATATCATATTACGAAATAAGGTATATCTTATATTCTTCCGTATACAGACCGCATATTATCGAATTAATATTATACTTTTGTTGTGCCATGATAAGCGATAGTGCTTATAGGTGTTCCCGCAATAATACTTTATCGATTCGCCGACAAGTTTAAATGTAATTTTTGATTTTTATTGGTAGTGGCTCTTCGCGAAATTGAGCTTGGAGTGAAGAAAATTCGTGGAAATGGCAGCTACTGACGACAGCATGGACGATGATGTTTTTGAAACGGAGGACGATGCTAGGGACAAGTTGAGGACTGGAGAAAGGCAATTGCCTAAGACGCCGTCTCCTACTGGTTACAGAGGTTATAGGCCACCACCTGAGGCGATTAAGCTTGCACAAAATGATGTGTTTGAAGATAATGAGCAGACTACACACAAGGTAAATTTTGAAGATTCTTGGTTATCGATTGAAAATTAATCTGGGAGGATTCTGCATTTCTAAAAAACTTTATAGGTTTTCACTCCCAGTGTGATATAGACACCGAAACGTTACATTATCCTTTTCATTTATTTCCTTTTTTAGTTTTACTGTTAGGCAACAGTTTTTTCAGAACCAATTTGCTCCTGACAAATAAGTGAAAATATTTTCGTAGGAGCACTTAATCTAAATTGGAATTTTCTGAATTATTTCTGTTTCAGAGACTGGGAGTGAAAACCTATACAGTTTTTTAGAAATTGAAGATTCGTGTTTTGATTTTCGAGCGCTCGTTCTAGTTAAACGAGTGCTATATTGTTTTGCCCAAATGTCTGTAATTTTCTAATTTTGAGCCGAAAATGGTCTCAAACGATAGAGTTAGACTCCCTGATGACGAATTCGTGGTCAAATTCAATTCTGCCTGTGGGGCCGTCGAGCCGTATGTTAGCACAATAACTTTCCAAGGGATTTCCTAGAAACTAGCAATTTTCAAGATGAGTTCTGGGGCCTATTGCACCAAATACTTTGCAACTTTTCACTTTGCACTTTTCACTTTTCAAATGAATTAAGTTGCACACAATGAAGTCATAAATGAAAAGTACAACATGAAAAGTCGAGTGCATAGTGAAAAGTACCCCGCAGAAATTAAACGTTGGGAGAAATGTTGTGCATCATAACTAATTTTCACTTTTGAAATTTGAATGCAAAGTGCAAAGTGAAAAGTTGCAAAGTATTGCAGTGCAATAGGCCCCTGGTCTCAAATGTCTCGGTTAAGTTCATTAACTAGTCAGATCATACAAGGTATCCCAAAAACTATGACCATTCAAAATTTTTCTTCCTCCATACCTCAGAAAATACGAAACCAATTAGAATGAAATGTTACGGCCAAATGCAAGATACTGATAACAAGCCTCATGCAAAATTTTGGGGTAATAGTGTGAACAGGACCATAGAAAATTGGAATATTGAAAAAAGAATATCCGTTCCAATGAAATTTTTTTTGTGAATGGAGATCGATATTCTGAGTGTTCATCCAGAATTTCGTGGCCATTGTTTTAACAGAACCATAGAAAATTCAATTGGAATATTGAAAGAAAAATGTTTATATTTTCATTACATGATATTCAATTCAGGTGAATTTTTTCTGTGAATAAAGATTGATAGGTATACTGAATCTTCATGCAAAATTTTGTGGTCATAGTAATAACAAAACCAAAGAAAATTCAATTAGAATATTAAAAGAAGAATCTTCATATTTCCATAACAGAATATCCGATTCGAGTGAAATTTATTTTGAGAATGAAAGCTACTATACTGAATGTATGTGCAAAATTTCAAGGGGTTCGCATTATCAGAACCTTTATGGGGTGATAATTTTATGTTGCATAATATCTCTTCTTCTGTAAATACAGTGGCGTGCAAAGATATACGAGAATGATTAGTGAATTCATTTTGTTCATGCAATCTCTAAAACTATCTTTATATTCCTATTAATTTTCAGACTATTTTATTGGGGGACAGTGGAGTTGGAAAAACATCCCTGCTGGTAAAGTTTGACACAGGAAAATTTCAAGCTGGCAGCTTTTCGGCCACAGTTGGAATCGGATTCACTGTAAGTAGGTAATTACTCGAAAGTTTCTTTTTGACTAGTTTGATTCAATTCTGGTAGAATATACAGTCTAACATCGGAAACTCATTGAAGAATAATCGATTCAGCTTACAATTACCTTTAGTCCGTTCACGAAAGTTTGAGCCGTCGGTTGGCCATGGAAATTTGGCATATTCCACTGTGAATATTGAAATTTTAGGTTATGTTGTTTATTCTCTTGTCAGATTGATACGCAATGTTGTGAATATTGCATACTTCTTTGATTACTCGCAAGCTCGTCGGACGAGGCCGGGTACATTCGGCAACGTTGTCTTCATTTTACGTTATGACAGCAAATACTGCCAACTTCAGATAAGTAAACAAACGCCTACTATGCGCTCAAATTTTCGTGAACGGACTATAAATTCATTGTGTTCGCAATCACGAATTAAAAAAATATTGAATGAGTTTAATTTGAATACTGTGGTGGTATTTGATTTCTACATATTCTTATAAATTTATGCTATTAAATTTCATTCATTTCAGAGATGCAGTCATAAGTATAGTATAAGACTGATCCTCCAATAACGCCTTCGGAATTAGAATAACTTCAAATGTGTTGCTCTATGAATATAAAGTTTATTGTTATTACAGAATATTAATTGAAACTATTCACAATCTTACCTATGAATATAAAGAAATGACAATTGAAGTCGATTCTTCAAATACTGAATCTATCTCAAAGAAATATAAAATATAATACTTTGAAATCACCCACTTTCCCTGTTCAAATTCCTGATGGGGTTGAAACCCTCTCCAGGGGTGTTTTTAACATGGAATTTGGATTCAAGGTGCAATTTCTTGTACGAAATTCGTTATACAGACGTTCGTCATAGGGAAGTACCACTTTATTTTAAAATATTGGAAATGCTAAATTCGCTGTGAATTGGACCTCCTTATAGTTTTGTTAAACCAACAGTGAATATAAATGTTCATGAAGTGAATATTCCCAAAGCTACAGGGTGTTTTTTTATGGAATAATAGTACCGATAAAACTAAATGAAACATTCAGTTTATAGAACACAAACTACATGTTCATACAAAATTGAATCTCTGCCTAAATTTGGGCGATAAATTACCCTGGACTTTACCTATCCAAATTCCTGATGGGGTTGCAACCCTTTCCAGGGAGTTGCTAGTAGAAACAAGCTTTGTATCCCAGATCATGTCTCCCTGTCATAAAAAAATCTTTGAAACAAAAAATACACTGAGTTTAAAAAGATATTTCTTCCACCTTCAAACTAAATAGCCCCATAAATTCCCAATTTATGTTCATATCGGAAAAAAAATTCTGGGCATTAACATCGCTGAAATATTCAAATTCCTGATCGAAATTTTGTATCCATGTATCGTGAGACTATTCACCTTGAACCAATACTGAATTTATGACCGAAATTCGGAATTTCATTTCGTAGGTAGTAAAAAGTAGGACATGAAAATAACTACGATTCTCTAGCACTGTATATAGGAATTCCTGACCGTATGACTACTTACCTTCATTCTTATCAAAATTCGCGGTGGGTGCCGAGTTCAACGATAAAAAATACGTTAGAGAAACGTCGAAATGAAGTAGTTTATTTATAATTCCGAGCAGTACTTTAGCCATGTTCGATTTGACGAGAAACAACGAACTAAGGGTGATAAAAGTGGTAAAACCTGGGTCTTTATCTGATACAGAAGACTCCTACGATGATAGACTGAAAATTATTGAATGTAGGGAAACGAAGAGTTTGGACTTGAATTTGGATTATAAGTATGAATATTGGGATCCGAATTATATGAGAAAACAATGGTTCGCTAATTCAGATTACGACTATGACATTTTTTCGAAGGTGAGTTACATTCTTTGAAATTTCATCTGGTTAGAAATACAGTGGAACTTCCCTATAACGAACTTCTGTATAACGAATTTCGTACAAGACATTGCGCCTTGAATCCGAATTCAATGTTAAAAACACCCTTTAAAACGAAGTTAATTCTCTCTATAACGAAATATTCAAAGAACATCACTCTTTGAATTGGTATTGGTAAGAAGATATAAGGGTGGGTTTTTCCGACATTTTTCTGGACGTACATAATAAATCCCGACCTTAAACTAAATCATTACGGCGGGCAGAGAGATCCTTCTGAAACAGTTTTAAATACACCCCTGGCTGTTTGGTTTCAATCTAACCATTACGCTAGTGTGAAAGTTGTACGAAAATGTCTAAAAGGAAGTGCTTAAGTTTGAATGATAAACTTGAATTTATCAGTGAAGTCGACCGCGACATTGTCGACTATAGAAACAAATTTTCTGTTTAACGAAATTTCTTTATAACGATTTTTTTTGCGGATTTAGCGCTTTCGTTATAGGGAAGTTCCACTGTAAATTGTTTCGATATAGCTGGGTTTGTTTTCCAAACATCTTGACGTGTACTAAGCCATTGATACATTTATTGCGTTTCTTAATGTGAATATTTTCGTCTCGACATTTGTAAAAAAAAACAGTTCTTACAGTCAATTTCAAGAAAGAGCTTTATAATAAAATTTATGCTCCACTTAGAATGTTGGCTTCAATGATAACCTAATGTAGGTAATGATAACATTATGTTGCATTATGTCGTTCTACTAAAATTGCCCCAAACTATAATCTGCGACTGACTGAATGACGAAGCAGTGGTCAAATTCAATTCTGTCCGTGGGACCGTCCGTCTGTAAACACAATAACTTTTCTACAGTGAAACTTCTCTATGGCGAACGTCTGTATAACGATTTTTTTCTGTATAACGAATTTTGTACAAGATATTGCACCTTGAACAAAAATTCCATGTTAAAAACACCCTCTAAAACGAAGTAAATTCTCTCTATAACGAAATATTCAAAGAACATCACTCTTTGAATGGGTATTGGTGAGAAGGTACGGTGGATTTTTTTCCGAAATTTTTCTGAACGTACGTAATAAATCCCGACCTTAAAATAAATCATTACGCCTGACAGAGAGATCCTTCTGAAACAGTTTTAAAAACACCCCTGGCTGTTTGGTTTCTATCTAACCATTACGCTAGTATGAAACTTGTGTGAAAATGTCTAAAAGGAAGTGCTTAAGTTTGAATGATAATCTTAAATTTATCAGTAAAGTCAAACGCGACATTGCCGACTATAGAAACAAATTTTCTGTATAACGAAATCTCTTTAAAACGAATTCTTTTGCGGATTTAGAGCTTTCGTTATAGGAAAGTTTCACTGTACATATTTCCATAACAAAATATGTGATTCGAGTGAAATTTATTTCCATAGAATTTTTTTTCTAAAACATCGATTTTTTCCAATAATTTACGATTTGTGAATTCGATCAAGCTGAAATTTTACAGTAAAATGTTCAATACCAATTCAAAGCAGTACGCAAAACTTTGTGGGAGTTGCTTCATTGCAGCCTTAAAAAAGTCTATAGGAATATAGAAAAAAATTGTTATATTCCCATGAAGAAACTTTCCTTTAAAATAAAATCGAGAATGATCATGCACTTGAAGTTATAACTTTTCCCTAAACCGAATGAAAAATGATTTATTTCATGAAATTTTTCCATTCAATGACAAACCCAGCATATTTGCATGAATAAGTGAAGCTATAAATCATTATTTATACATTTTTATGACTAGATAATGCTATTAGGCGACTCTGGTGTAGGAAAAACATGTCTTTTAACTCAGTTCAGAGATGGACATTTCTTATCTGGAAATTACATAGCTACTATTGGAGTTGATTTCAGGGTAAGTGAAAGTTTGAAAACTCGTCGCAATATGGCATCACATCGACTCAAATGTGAAAACATTAATGATAAATTAAAATTGTAAAAAAGACTGCGAATTAGTAGATAGGATATTTTTTCTGAATCATTTATCAAATTATCATAGGTTATTTGCCAATGGAAATGCTTTACAATATCTTCATTTCCATTCGCAGGTGCTGGTAAGGTGTAAGTATTTCGTGAACAGAAATTCTTCAATTTGGTATTCCGATGTCAGAAAATAATTAAACTCAATAATTAATGATGATTACTTTTCTATTATTGATTTGTTACTATTTGATAGTTGGATGTTAGTTAGTTAAGTATGAGCAATTGAAAGAGTTTGTGTTTTTATAACTATTAGTTTCGAAACTTCATTCTTTCAAAAGTGATAATATTTCTATAATAATAAGGTAATTCTATTAGATTGAAATTATCATTGCTATGCATTCTTCCACAAATATGTGCAAATTAAGAGCTAGATGTTATAAAAAACAAGGGAATAGGTTTTCTATAGGTATTGAATTTATCAATTGGAAAATTTCTTCAACTCGAAGTGATCCCAACTTTCTTGAATTCTATTGCTTTTTAAGCGTGATTTTTCAGTAGACTTTTGACCGATATAAACCGATAGCTGATTTTTTATCTTAATATGTATTTCAAATATTTCAGGTATTCATATCTGTGCTTTTATCTTCAGAATTAGAGCCCTCTGCTAGAATATTTCTTGTTTTTGAGCGAGTGCTCTACAGGATGTTACATAATAGTATGTCACAACTTAAGGGGGTTAATCTAGATGTAATTTTAAGAAAAAGGTGTTTATAAACATGGGTCTGTAAAAGCTTTTTTTGACTCTGGTAATTTTTTCGTATCTTTAACCGTTTTCGAGTGAAAAATTATTGAACGATTGTATTTTATTCACTAAATAAAAAAAAGGTAATGGAAATACTCGATAGGTATGCCCAAAATTTGCTTCTAGTTTGATAGCTCATCATCTGAGACTGAGCTTATTCAGCGAATGCATACAATCGTTCAATAATTTTTCACTCGAAAACGGTTAGAGATACGAAAAAATTACAAGAGCCAAAGAAGTTTCTAAATTGAACGAAGATATCAAAAATTGATTTTACGCAGACCAGTGGCGTATCTCAAAAAAGTTTGAAAGGGAAAAAGGAGACATGGCTCCGAAAAAGAAAACACCCAGTAGATTCTAGTTAAGATTCAGGACTTGCAATGATGGAGACTGTTGAAAATAGCTGACATTTCAAATTTGGACTCAATATCTCAAAACCTGCGGCAGTTATGAAGAAAAAAACATTTTTTTTGTGGAAATTTCAATACCCTGTAGATCCGTAACGAAGCTTTAACGGATCCATGTTCATAAGAACTTTTTTCTTGAAATTATACGTAGATTCATCCCCTTAAGTTGTGACATTACACCCTGTATATTTGAGCTTACTGTTTTCACTAATTTGCCAATACAAAAACACCGACGCATTCGCCATTTTGCAAGCGATAAAATTTGCCATCCAAATATCTTAACAATGGAAAATTATTATTACCATCATCTGAAAATAACTTTTTCTGAATGAACAAGGTTTTGAAACAGTTTCTCAGGCTATAAATTAAGAATTAAGCGACGGGAGTGAAATATTCAGGATAGTTTTAATAATTGAATAGGAAAGGAAAGTTGAATTAATAAATGAATAGAGTGAGATCAATAGTTCTAACCATATTTGAATTATGGTTTTTCTAATATAAAAGCTTTGAATGAGAATTTTTTTTGTAAAAAGTCCAACTCTTTTTTTAGAATAAAATAGTAACAGTCGATCAAACTAGAATTAAATTGCAAATATGGGATACAGCAGGCCAAGAAAGATTCAGGAGTATAACACATGCTTATTACCGCGATGCCCATGGTGAGTTTATTAATTTTATTCTTTATCCTCGAAGCATCACCTAAATTATATTCTTTTCAGCACTTCTTTTATTATATGATGTGACGAACAAAACTAGTTTTGATAACATAAGAGCTTGGCTGGGAGAAATACGAGAATATGCCCAAGATGACGTTGTGATCATGTTGCTTGGTAGGTAATGAATCTTAAGGGTTTTCCAATAAGAGGTGTTATTTTGATATTCTAAGAAAAATGTCATTTTTCAATATAAGTGATCGGATGTTCATTTCATTATATAGTAAAAGCTATGCCGTTAATAGTGGAAAATAACATCAGGCAAATGACCACCACGACCACGCTTACAGGACCATATTATTTTAATGAAATTTTCCATAACCAAATCGCAAAGTGGCTGCCCTATGTCCTCGATAGCCTCACGAATTTCATCTATGAGGTCTTAAATCGACGCTGGGCTATTAGCGTAGACCTTCTCTTTCACGTGGCCCCAAAGGAAGAAGTCCCAAGGTCTTAAATCACAAGATCTCGGTGACCAATTGTGATCACTTTTTCGAGAGATAACACGGTCCGGAAACTTTTCCCGCAAGAGATCAATAGTTTCGTTGCTTGTAAGGTACGTCTTGTTTAGTAAACGTTGTCCAGATCTATACTATCCAATTTCTGCCATAAAAAAAGTTTGTGGAATGCCTACTTCCAAAGAATGATGAGGAATGAACAAACCTGGGTTTTCTTCAACATTTTCGGCTACGGCAGCAATATTGTCGTCTGTTTTTGAGCGACGTGCACGGGTTTTATTCTTTACATCATTAACTTGTCCCAACAGCTCGAATTTTTCCACCAATTTCTTTATTGCGGTCCGACAAGGTGCTTCACGACGACCAAAAAATGTTCGAGTTTTACAAACCGTCTCTGCCGAATTTTCACTTTTTTATAGTGAATTTTAATAATTTGTATGCGTTCTTGAAGCGTGTATCGTTCCATTTTTAGTTTAGTTTAGTTTCACCTTGTCAAATGTCAAAAAATGACAGCTTCAACGTGACATCTACCGAAATAGCAGGCTAATCAAAATAACACTTCTTATTGGTAAACCCTTTATATATTTGACTTGAAAAGCATTTCAAAGAGTTTTTTAAGAAACGAAGATGTTATAGTTGATATAGTCACATTTCATGTTTCGATCACCTCTGTGGCTGTATTGGTTAAGGGAGCATATTAAGATAAGTAAGTCTGGGTTCGAATCCCGGTGCGGGTATGGAAATTTTTGTATGTCCTTGTTTATCTCAAATGAAAATTTGAGTTAGTATGATAAGTATGGTAATGGGTGACGAATGAGTGTAAACATTCATGTAAATTTCAGAAATGTTTACTATCTAGACTATCTGGTGAAAAAGCTTGACATTTAATGTGTTTTTTGCTAAACTAATTTGAAATTTAAGGTTTCTTGTATTTCCGAAAAGTGCAATTGATATTCCAGACTTTATTGAGTAATAATATCAAAAAGAATTGTGTAGAATTTCCTGAATATATCTCTAGATAATACTCTTCGAAGTATTTTAATAAAATTCGCAGGGGTTAAATTTGTGATCATTCTGCATCTTTACGAAAAGACCTAGAATGTTTTAAATTAGGAAATGGTCAGGAAGAGAAAAAATCTATTGCTAATAGCGCTCTTCATCAAATTGATAATGCTATGACACAAAAAAAGCGAAATATTCAATCATTGTTTTTCTTTTAATTATTTTTTGTTGAAATAACTCTTGTTTGCTCTGCATATTATTTTAAATTTTCACTATAGGCAATAAAGCTGACTGTGGAATATCAAGAGCAGTTCGTAGGGAAGATGGGGAAAGGCTAGCTAGAGAATACAACGTATCATTCATGGAAACTTCAGCCAAAAGTGGACAAAATGTTGATCTTGCCTTCCTTGCAGTCGCGAGGTGAGCATGTTGAAAATGTCTGCTTCTATTAGATTCAATATACTCATATATTTCACTCAACTTCTTTCAGGCTTTTTTGTATCCTTTCAAGATTGTTCAACATATCTTTTAATGAATCTTAATACTGGGTGGTCAACAAAGGAATTCCGATTAAAAAAGAGAAATAAAACAAAAACTATCAAGTAAATTTAGGTTTTTTTTCTACAAATAATGCACAGCTCTCTGGGAATGTATTGCTCAAAAATTACGCTGTCCAAATGTCCACCGTTTTTCTGCTGGCACTCTTCGAGTCGAACCCACAAATTTAGAAAAAAAAACGTCGCAAAGTTTCTGGACGGATGGCTTGAATTTCCTGGCGGATATTTTCCTTCAACGCAATTGGAGTGCGGGGATTGTTGCGGTAGACTACACTTTTGAGGTATCCCCATAAGTAAAAGTCGCAAGGTGTCAAGTCCGAGCTTGTGGGGGCCATAAAAGGTCTCCACGCCGAGAAATCAATTTTTCAGGAAAAAGCGCCCGAAAACAGATAAATACCGATTTGAAGTGTGACAAGTGGCCCTGTCTTGCTGAAACCAAGAGTCCCGATTGTATCCATCGAATTCTTGAAGGGCTCGAAAAAATTGTTCAACATGTCCACATAACGATCAGAATCCACTGTTACTGCTCGGCGCGTCCGTCTTCGAAAAGTACGGGCCAAAAATGCCTTGTGCGTGTATTGCACACCAAACTGTGACCTTCAGAGTATGCAATTGAGTTTCATGTTTCTCTTTGGGGTTTCCGAAGACCAATACCGGCAATTTCGTTGGTTTACATGGCCTTTGAGATGAAAATGGGCTACATTGAAAAAAATGTTGATTTTGGTAATAAGCGCGCACACAGAACGAACGCTCCTACCCGTCCAGCGAACCATGGCGACTGAATTTCCATGAACCCTCTTTCGTTTCAGACCAACCCCACTTCTCTATTCCTATTCAAAACAATTTAAGAGCGCTTTTAAAGCGGAATTCCTTAGTTGACCACCCAGAACATCAAATCGGTGTTATTTTCTCCTGAGAGTTTCAGATCGGTCATTCATTTTTATTCTTCAATGAATATTCATAAATTAGGAATTATGCTATTTAAGTTAAAGCTTTTTTCTGGAACCTCAAATCCAGAAATAACAAATTTCCATCTCAATAAACTTGGGTTGATTACCTATATCATTCCTATTTTGTTGCAGAGAACTCAAGTGCCGCCAAACTGGAGAGAACGACCAAAATAAATTTAGTGTTCAAAACGTTCAGAAAGAACAAACTCACAAAAGTCAGTGTCCTCCATGTAGCAGTTAATTTTTGATACATACATTTCTGATTCATAATAATGTTACGAGTACTAAACTAACAATAAAATAAATGAATACAATAATATAAAAACACCAAGCTTGGTTTAAGCATTTACTAGCATTCATTTTTCGGAAAAATTATAATAGAGGATATTAACAAAAGTTCATCTTGCAAAGTCGCTTTTGAAAGAAATTGTACTATAGAAAATATACTCTGATATAATAAGATATTGTTTTGTTTGAGATGTATCTATAAAAAATATAAATTTTTGTTAGATTTGTTATTATGTTAATATTTAATTTAGTGTTACAGCTATAAGAAGTAAATTATCGATAAAGTGAAGAATTTCTATAAGTGATACTATTCTGTAATGAGTACATATTCTACTACTAGTTGTACATATTATATTATTTTTCAAATATATAAAATCGTAGAAGAAGTAATTGACGAAAAAGAAATAGTTGAAGACTGCGTTATTCTGAATAACTTAGTTTTTGTGGATTCGAGTACAAACAGAACGAAAATTTTTTTAACAATAAAGATGAAGTTTTCATTGTCAGTAATTACATATCTTATGAAACATTTATATTAACTGAAGAAGTGAATAACCTTGTAATGCTTGTCAATGTCATCAGCTATATTTGAAACACAAAAGGCATGTGTCTATTTTTATAAATAATTTTTCTTTGATCTGTAATTCTGCAGGTTTAACAATTGGTTTAATATCGGTACAAATGACATATCTGAAGATATTTCCGAAAATTCTGTAATTTGATGAATTTGAGTTCAATATTTTTGTAATTGAATTTATGTTTATGATAGTTAAAAACTAATAAACGAATATATACAGAATAATTAGCAATTTTACTATACGCCCAAACAATGCTCCTAAATAGTTTATATGAATCGACAATATTCGATTTTTGGATTTTGACCAAGAGTAATAAAATTTTCAGTTAAACGGAAGCTGGCAGATTTTCTCATCACACATGATGAAGTAATTTAAAAAATTTCATTCTTTATTTCAATAAAAATGCAAACAATTATTGGTATTCTCAATTTTTTTCAGATAGAAGGTACCGGGTTTTTCACTATAATTTGAACCCCCCTTTAACTTGTTCCTAAAGGAATACAGAAAAAATGTTCGTATAAAAGTTTCACGAAATCAACTGAGGTTTTTTGATATGAGTCCAGAAACTGAAATATATACAGGGTGTCCAACATATTGATGGCAACTTAATCTTTTCAAATGGAACACCCTGTATATTTTTCCATGTTTGGATAGATCTTTTCCCCTGATCTCGAATATAAACATATGCTGGTCTATCTCTTTTATTCTGGGAACCACAGAGTTTCAAATTTCTAGAACCACCTTCCAAGATCTGTAATCATTGTGGCAGAATGCGTTTACTGAAAATGCTCATTTTTGGAGTTATGATAACGTCAATGGGGAGATATACAGGGTGAACAACATTGAATGCAAATATACTTTTTCAAATGGGACACCCTGTCCTGTATATTCTTCCTTTTTTTGATATGCTATTTCCTCCTGGTCTCGAATATAAATGCGTATGTGGATGTGTCTCTTCAATTTTCAGAGTTTCAAAGTTCTGAAATGATGACACCGAATAAAAAAATATGTGAAATACTTACGAAATTCTTTATATTCAAGCAATCTACTCAAAAGTATTATTTTAGAATGGATACTTAACAATTACTTAACCGATGAAAAATAATAAATAATACTAATATGGTAAGAATAACATCAACTAAGGAAATTGCTCAAACTGACCACCTTCATTCAATACACATAGTTCATGTAGTTGTCCAAGTTGTTCAGACTATTTTTATTATGGCTCTGATTCAAGTCAGAAGCTTCAAAATTTGTTTCTAATAATTACAATATTACCATTATTCTTGTGCGTTGACGAAATTAGTTCCGAATTATGGTTGATTTTATATCATTAATATTAATCTCCGCTTTCATTGATTGTCATTATTGCTGAAGTAAATTTTATCTTCAGGAACGGCTATAAAAACGTGTCCAACGGTGTTAAATCGGGACTATTTGGTGGCCATAAAATGGTGCGCCATTACCAATCCAAAGATCAAATTGGCCACTTAAATATTCACGAACTTCCAAAACGCTATGCCAGATGGTTATTGAAATTTGAAACTCTGTGGTGCTCAGAATATGAAAGGTAGACCAACCTATGTTACATATTCGAAATCAGAGGAAAAAGAGCTAACAAATATGGAAAAATTTACAGGGTGTTCCATTTGAAAAATGAAGTTGCCATCAATATGTTGGTCAGCCTTATATATTTCAGTTTCTGGACTATTATCAAAAACCTCAGTTGATTTCGTGAAACTTTTTTACCAAACATTTTTTTGTATCTCCTTTAGTAACAAAGTTAAAGGGGGGGTCAAATTATAGTGAAAAACCCGGTACAACATAAATTATTGTAGCTGTCTATGTTGAAATTCATACTGTCATTTCCAAAAAGCTGTATGAATAATTCGAAATGCGTTTAGGTCGTATGTTTTTCTACTCAGTTTATCTGATTTCAAGTTGTTTATTCCTTGGGGGTTCTTTTGGATATGTAGTTGACAGTTTGGAACCTTTGACACGTCATCCAAGAGCTGCTGAATGTAGACTATCAGGATTGAAAATCATAAACTGGTGAGTGAAAAGAAATTTCCAGTCATTTTGAGTGTTCTATTTTTTATTTCATGTTTTTCATCAGCGATATACAGGTTTCACGCTTTGTAATGAAAGGATAAAAGCAGAATATCAGCAAACATGTAATTTGAAAGACAAGTCCTTCAATTTCGAGTTTGGAAAGGTGAGATGTTGTATGATTTTCGAATAATGCGTATGTCTCTGATTTCCGTTATACAGTGTTAGGTTATAGTCTCAAATATAATTATTATTTATCCACGACTATTGTAAAATCCGCCCATTGTACGTCTGTCAGTGCTCGGCTATAATAATACCCATTAATCACAAGGGAATAATGAGATATTAATCACTGCTTTCAGATGCTTCATAGGTTTAGCTTTGATATAATATTTTTTGAATTGGTATTTCTTCAGTAATCTGAGATACTCCAACTAACAAATATGGGTTTACCTTGTCAATCGAGGGCCAAATCTACTTTTATTATATCAATTAAAGCATTTTTCATCACAAAATATACAATGACCAGTTCTCCAAAAATTTCTCATGTGTTAGCTTGACTTTTTCCACGCTTGTCGTAGAAGGGTCTTGTTGCGGTCGCCAAAAGTTGAAATCTTCAGTGCTCGTGAATAAAGTATAGTATGCTACTCGCATATAATGGCTGTTACTCACTAGGTGATTTGGGCAACTCGCCTACGGCTTGTGTCCTAAACATCACCTCGTGAATAATAGCCATCATTATACGCTCGTTGCATCTATTTTCCGATAATTCAAAATTGATGTGGAGTGAAAATTTTCAAAAAGTTCAACATTGAACTACTGTCTCAAAACATGATAAAAATCTGTTTATTTTGTAGATGGAGAATATTCTCATTCGGTTGTCACTACTGATCCAGTAGTTACAGTGGTTGCAATGAAAAGAACATTAGAAAAAGCGGAAAAAGTATTCTCTCCAGGTACACACTATATATCTGTCAAAATGACTGCTAAAACTTTGAAAAATGAAGCAATGAGCGTTTCTAGTAACAGGGTAGGTATTATTCATTTAGCCTATTCGTTTTGAAGAGTTTCGTGCTCCTGGGCAACTCGAAAGCTCCAAATACGAGTTGCCATTGGTTGCGCATAAGCACTGGAACAGCTCAGGAGCACGAAACTCTTCAAAACGAATACTATAATTACACTGCTCAACAATTGATAGGGATCACTTACTGGTTCTAAATTTATTTCTGAAATATTCGCTCCAAGATTATAAATTTAGTCAGAAATCAGAGTATTTTCAGTTGATAATATGGTTCAATTGAGAAAAAAATGAAAAAATTGAAAGTTGGGGAAAAAAAAGACTTTATTAGGAACACTCAAAATTCTGTGTTTGAATAACATAAAAATTTTATGTTAAGCTAGTACCTAGTTGGTCCCCCACGAGCTCGTCTCAAGCATTCTACCCTACGAGGCATACTTTCGATCAAACGATTTATAAAATTTTGGGGCAAATTCGTCCAAATATCCCGTAAAGCGTTAGAAAGGTCCTCCAGGTTATTGATCGTTTGTTCTAAGGTTGACAATTGTCTAGACATCTCAGACCAGACATGTTCGATGCAATTCATGTGTGGAGAGCGAGCTGGCCAGTCCATCCTATCAATAGCATGAGTTTCTAGCGCTTCATTAACCAGACGACGACGGTGTGGACGGGCATTATCGTCAATTAAAATGAAATTCTCGCCCACGGCAGCCGCAAACGGAACAATTATGGGTTCAATAATCATATCGTGATATCTCTGGCTGGTCATGTTGTGGGTACCATAAACTATTCTGCATACCTTCGACCTCTTTCCTCTAAGCAAGAATACGTTTTCATTTCTTCAATTATTGCCATCTTATGTGTTTGAACGAGAGAAAAAAACAGATTTAATAACAAATACCACATTGCTTTTCACTCCACCTGTAACAGCCTACAGATAATAATCGATTTTGTGATAAAGAGCCGATGAAGTGAGGAAGACTTTGATATAATCAACTCAAAACATCTTACTTTTTCCTTAGAGAACATATAATGTACAGATATTCACGAGATAACTTGAAAAAAATACAAATGAAGAGAAGTTCATAAGTGATCTGTGATCACTAGCAATTGTTGATCAGTGTATTATTCGGATTAAGGTCGCTATGGCGTCCTTTTTTTCTATCCTACTCATTCATGGAAACCGAAGGAGGTTGTCAATGGCTTCGATAAAAACTACAACCTTACTAGGAGCCTTGACCTTAACCTCTTGGGTGTCCAGGACCGGTTTGCCCATATGGATCGTTTTTAGGGCAGCAGATATTTTTGCTTCCGATCTACAAAGCGTGCAAATCCAATCTGCTGTCTTTCTCATACTGTACCAATGTCTTTTGTACTTTCTAACTTGACGACTTTCAGTGTAAATTCTACGTAAGGCACGAAAATGCAACAGCTAGTCTAGGTTTGCTAAACTTGGTCGTTTCAAGTAACCAGGATGTAATTGTTGACGCTAGAAGAAGCAAAAATAATGACCTTGAAAGGAAAAATTCCTATTTGGAGTATAGATGGAGTTGCACTGATACTGGAACGTATTGCCTAGATTATGAAGATCTCGGAGTAGGTAATGTCGATGATTTTGATTATATGTGTATATGAGGAGAAATTCTTCGACGGTTTGAAATTTAGAGAGATACAGCCTGAAGTTCGGCTCTTCTCATCATAGGAAAGCATTTCAGAAATTTTCAGGAATTGATCATATCGATCAATGATAAAAGCTTCAGACCAAATTTATGCTATTATTATTATTTGTACTTGAGTCGCTATAGCTAGGTTAACCTTTCGGTAACTGCCACCATGTAAGTTCTTTACCCTACACATTCTGGGAGACCCAGGAAGGTTATCAATGGCGTTGATGAAAGCCACACCTCTGAGGAAGACGTAAACTTCTTCCTCTGAGAAGGAAACTTCTTCCTCTGAGGCCACAACCTTTTTAGGAGCCTTAGCCGATACCTCTTGCCTTCCAGGATCTTAGATTAGATTAGATTAGATTAGAGGAGGGGCGGCAGATCAAAACCGACCTTGCGAGCCCCTGACCATAAGATCTATTGTGTATCCCCGCGCTGTTTACCAGTCAGGCAGCAAAGTCTCAATGAACTTCACCACCTTTCTGGGGGCCACATCCATTACTTGTTCAGGCTTTAGGAACCAGGAACCAAGATGCCGTAACCGTTTCTAGACAGCTTCACACTCGCACAACAGGTGTCTGGCTGTCTCAGTGGCTTCCTGACAGAAGCGACATGCACTATCGGGCGCTTTTCCCATGTTTTTTAAGTGATACCTCACGGGACAGTGTCCAATGAGAGCGCCCGTCAGTATCCTCAGTTCCAATTTGCTGAGTGAGAGAACTTTCTTGGCCCAGCTCGTCGAGTAAGAGAGAAGTGACCTAGCTTGCCTTTGACCATTAGTCGTTCCAGGATCTTGGTTCACATATGAATTGTTCATAGGCCAACCAACACTTGCATACAACTTATTCAGCTGTTTCTGCTTCTGATCCACAAAACTGCAAATCTTATCTTCTAGCTACGGTACAAATGATATATGCTTTTACCGACAGAGCCCCGTCAGCAGTCCCACCATCAAGAGAAGAAGCTCTGCTCGTGACAGCTTCATGAGTTTTCTGGTCCCGTATTCTGGACAAGTGATCTTTCAAAGCGTATACGAACTTTAGTGCGCGAGTCCTTCTTTAACCTGCAAAAATGCACACCGCGCAAAATGGAGTTCGTATACGCATTGAAAGATCACTTGTCCAGAATACGGACACAGGTATTGGTAGGTGAAATCATAAGGAATTTGTTGGACTGAGTAAGTCCAGGGATGTTTCCCCATAGAGTTATTTTGTTATTCAACTCCCATAGCAGGACCACTGCCTAACATTGCTTTTTTCCAAGCCCATATTTCACATGGGCTGAAAAGTCCCGGGCCTAGCACATAGATGGCGCTAGTTTTGTCGCAGTCACAGCTGTTAAAATTTCATGACATTCTATTCATTAGTTTGTGAGTTATTGTGCTAAGAGTTCTTTTCCATTTTCATTTTCAAAAAAATGGATCAAAAACAGTTTCGTGGTTTAATTTTAAACTGCTTCTTGGTGGAAAAATAAACCGTTCAGGCGAAGCAATGGCTTGAAAAGTGTTATGGGGACTCCGCTCCATCAGAAACAACAATAAAACGTTGGTTTGCTGCCTTCAAACGTGGTCGTAGAGACACCGATTATGCAGAACGCAGTGGACGTTCAAATGAGGCGGTAACACCAGAAAACATCAAAAAAATCCACAAAATCGTTTTGAATGATTGAAAAGTGTACTTGCGTGAGTTAGCTGGCATCGTAAAGATATCAAAAAAACGTGTTGGCTTTATATTGCAAGAGCATTTGAATATGAGAAAGCTCTGTTCAAAGTGGGTACCGCGTTTACTCACTGTTGACCAAAAACAAGAAAGTTTTAATGCTTCTGAGCAGTGTTTGGCCATGTTTAAACGTAACAAACCGAAATTTTTGAGTCGATGTGTGACAATGGATGAAACATGGATCCATCACTTCACTCCGGAATCAAAATGATCGTCATATGAGAGGACAGTAACTGGTGAACCTCGTAAAAAGCGCCCAAAAGCACAATAATCGGCTGGAAGGGTTATAATGGCCTCTGTATTTTTGGGATGTGCGTGGTGTAATATTCATCGACTATCTTGAGAAAGGAAATACCAACAACAGTGAATATTATATAGCGTTTTTGGAGTGTTTCAAGGCCGAATTGCAAAGAAACGACCGCATATGGCAAAGAAAAAAAAAATTGTTTCCTCAAGACAACGCACCGTGTCACAAGTCAATCAAAACAATGGCAAAACTACGTAAATTGAACTTCGAATTGCTCCTACATCCACCCTATTCGCCAGATTTGGCTCCCAGCGATTAATGGCTGCTCACAAACCTGAAAAAAATGCTCGCCGGTAAGAAATTTCGCACGAATGAAGAGGTTATCGCTGAAACTGAGACCTATTTTGAGGCAAAAGATTAATCATTCTACAAAAGTGGTATTGAAATGTTAGAGCGGCTCTGGAATGATTGCGTTGCTCTTGATAGAGATAACGTTGATGAATAAAGCTAATTTTGAACCAAAAAAACAGTGTTGGGATTTTTCAGCCCATGTGTTAAAGACCTAGGTCCGGCAGTTGTTAACCTAGATACATCTTTTGACAGTTCATCGGCTCTTTCATTTCCTTCAATACCAACGTGCCCTAGCGCACATAGCAGAGTCACTTAATTGCCTCTTGTCAAATGTTTTTTGGTAATACGGCACTCCCAAGTCAGCTGAGACCTCTGGAGTGCGATTCCATGGATCTCAGCGAGCCTGGCTGTTTGTGGTAATGTAGACATGCGCCCCCTTGCGGACTATATTAATATTTCAATCAAAGCTTCTTTTCAGTGTAAATATTGAATACTAGAGACACTTTCACATAATTTTCAGGAGCTAGAGTTAAAATACCAAGTGAATACGTGGTTGATGGTACGAAGTTTACGTTCACAGTAGAAGTGAGATCAATACCAACAAGCTGGCAGAAGGCTACTCAATACATCACAGTGAATGATCGACAACCATTCAGCATAAAGTAAGTTCAAGCAGCAGCGCGACCGACTTGTCAATTTTCCAATAAGATAATGCACGATCACATGAGTTAACAAGAGGTAGGAAAAATCTATAGTGATAGACACCTTAATGGCATGAATACTTTCAGTAGGGTAATTCGGTTCTTTATTTTACTGTAACACAATGGATATTATTAAGGAGCTATAGGATTGTTGCTATTTTGGTATTATTATATTACCTTCAAACTTTCAATAAATATCGATTGAATATTCGAGGAGACACCAATTTCTTCAAAATTACATATTTGTTGTCATTGACATACTTCGATAGTTATTGACAGTATGATAGTCATTGACACACTTTCATCTCACTTTTGCATCAATTTTGGTTATGATATCATACCTATAATCCGTTCACGAAAGGTTGAGCCGTCGGTTGGCCATTATAATTTGACATATTCCACTGTGTATATCAAAATTTTAGGTTATGATGTTTTTTTCTTGTCAGATTGATGAGCAATGTTGTCAATATTGCATAGAGTTGTCTGATAACTCGCAAGCACGTCGGACGAGGCCGGGTACATTCGGCAACATTGAATTAATTTTACGTTATGACAGCAAATACTGCCAACTTCAGATAATAAAGAAATGCCTACTATAGTCCGTTCACGAAAGGTTGAGCACATAGTAGGCGTTTCTTTATTTATCTGAAGTTGGCAGTATTTGCTGTCATAACGTAAAATTAATTCAATGTTGCCGAATGTACCCGGCCTCGTCCGACGTGCTTGCGAGTTATCAGACAACTCTATGCAATATTGACAACATTGCTCATCAATCTGACAAGAAAATAAACATCATAACCTAAATTTTGATATACACAGTGGAATATGTCAAATTATAATGGCCAACCGACGGCTCAACCTTTCGTGAACGGACTATATGTGTCCAACCTTTCGTGAACGGAGTATATGTCAGAATGACATATAGAAGAACAATAATGAATTTGAATATGATGAGGATTACTCAATTTTATTTTCAGCTGCATGGAGGAGTGTGGCAAATATCCAAACACTCTATCGCCTAACAAACATCCTGTGTTTATGCAAGACTGTGAAGATCCAAAATGTCAACAATATGACATGAAACTTGTACATGGTATCCTCCTCGGCAAAAACGAAGACTACATTGCATTATGGGACGACTTCATTGAAGCCTTTGCTCTTCCAGAGAAATTGCCAGCCGGTGAAAACGTCACGTGTAAGGTCTATTATGGCGACATAAGTGAACGTAAGTATTATTATTACACTGATCAACAATTGCTAGGGATCACTTATGAACTTCTCTTCATTTGTATTTTTTTAAAGCTATCTCGTGAATATCTGTACATTATATGTTCTCTAAGGAAAGAGTAGGATGTTTTGAGTTCACTTCATCGGCTCTTGTTCACAAAATCGATTATTATTTGTAGTCTCTTACAGGTGGAGTGAAAAGCAATGTGGTATTTGTTATTAAATCTGTTTTTTTCTCTCGTTCAAACACATAAGGTGCCGTATCAGTCATGCCGAGAAGACGTTTGGAAACTGTGCAACTGGACCAAATCATACGGTGTATGCAGGAAGGTTTGTCCCAGCGAGAAGTGTCCCGGCGGTTGAATGTTTCGCAAAGTGTCGTGAGTCGGGCTTGGAATAGGTTCATCCAAAACGACTCAGTAGCTTATGTTCATGGGGGAGGTCGGCAGCGCAGTACAACAGCTGCACAAGATCGTTTTTTGATCCTCAATGCTTGGAGAAATCCCACTTACCCGGCGTCGCGGCTCGATAGATCACTGAGAGTTGCAACGGGAGTTCTAATTTCGAACCAGACTGTAAGACGACGACTAAATGTTCGTGGTTTGTGAGCACGTAGGAGGGTACAACATCCCCGTTTGAATAGGGAACACCGGGTTCATCGACGGCAATGGGCTGAGGAGCACCGCAATTGGACACTTGAAGATTGGAGCCGATGTTTATTTACGGATGAGTCTTGATTTCGTTTGGTCAACTCCGATGGACGTATTCTTGCTTGGAGGGAAAGAGTTCGAAGGTATGCAGAACAGTTTATGGTACCCACAACAGCTTTTGGCGGAGGTTCTATATGTGTATGGGGAGGCATTTGTTAGAACCAACGCAAGAGTTGGTTGTTCTGCAGAACACCACCATGACCAGCCAGAGATATCACGATATGTTTATTGAACCCATAATTGTTCCGTTTGCGGCTGCCGTGGGCGAGAATTTCATTTTAATTGACGATAATGCCCGTCCACACCGTAGTCATCTGGTTAATGAAGCGCTAGAAACTCATGCTATTGATAGAATGGACTGGCCAGCTCGCTCTCCAGACATGCATTGCATCGAACATGTCTGGTCTGAGATGTCTAGACAATTGTCAACCTTAGAACAACCGATCAATAACCTGGAGGAACTTAACGCTTTACGGGATATTTGGACGAATTTGCCCCAAAATTTTATAAATCGTTTGATCGAAAGTATGCGAAGAATGCTTGAGACGAGCTCGTGGGGGACCAACTAGGTACAAGCTTAACCGAAACTTCAGCCTTCTTGTGATTTCATCATAAAATTTTTATGTTATTCAAACACAGAATTTTGAGTGTTCCTAATAAAGTCATTTTTTCTCTCCAACTTTCCATTTTTTCATTCTTTTCTCAAGTGAACCATATTATCAATTGAAAATACTCTGATATCTGACTAAATTTATAATCTTGGAGCGAATATTTCCGAAATAAATTTAGAACAAGTAAGTGATCCCTATCAATTGTTGAGCAGTGTATTTGAACTGGGATCGTAATGTCCAGGTTAGCCTTCCAGGAATTGCGAAGATGTAGGTCTTTCGTTCTCTACTCTACTCATTCATAGAAACCTAAGCAGGTCAATAGTCAATAGTCTTGATTAAACCGATAACCTCCTTAGGAATAGTTTATGGTCCTACCATTACCCGAAGCTCAGCTCGCGGCAGCTTCGTAAGCTCTCTGGTATAGGTAGCTGAAATCAACACGAAATTTTGGGCTGAGTAAGTCCAGGGCTGTTTCTCCAAAGGTTTATTTAACTACCATTGCTCGACCGCTGCTTTATATTGGTCTTATCCGAGCAAACAGAAAGACTCACGCTGGGTTTCACAAAACTCCAATCACCTTGATTTTAGAAATGTCTGAGCAATAATCAGTTCCTTCTTGACATAAACCATGGACTTAATTCAAAATCAATGATTTGATTGCCCAACTAAGCTTCGTGAAACCCATGGAAAGTGTTAACCTTGATGCACTTCTGGCAAGTTTTTAGACTTTTTATTTTCTTCAACACCACCACAGTGCCCAGACACCCATAGTAGAGTCACTTTATCGTCTCTCACCGGTTGCTTTATGGTTTTATGGCACTTCCAGGTCAGCAGAGTCCCCTGGCAGTGCGATTCAATGGTTTCTAACATTACTTCTATACTTACACTTTCCTCCAATAAAGTTCCTGGATTTGATCTTCCAAGGAGAGTTTGGACTCTTCTTTATCGTTTAAGAACAGGTCATGGCCATTGTAATAGCATGCTTTTCAAGTGGAATTCAGTTCCTAGTTGCGAATGCGGAGAATCAGAGGAGACTATAGAACATCTGATGAATAAATGTCCAATATTTAAATTTCAGGATGGCTTAATGGCTATACATGAAGTTACAGAGTCTTTTTTGAATTGGGTTGTTAATTTTAAATCGATTCAATAGAGTTTCAATCATTTTATTTTTCTGTTCCTTTTTTCTGCTTCGATTTTTTCGTTTCAGATTCAGAATTCCGAAGGCATATTGGAGAGGGTTATCGGTTGGACTCAATAAAGAAGAAATCCCTCAATATTCGAATAGTTTTTAAGTGTTATTTTTGTTGGAACGGCGAGACAGGGTTTTTTCTACTGGGGTTTTTCCCTGAGCTCCGGGTGTCAATTCTTGGGATGACTCGTTCATGAACGTTTACGAGCATATCGTCAATAAATCGTTTCGACGAAAGCTCAAATTAATTTCGAACGAATATAATTATTTTAATTTACAAAAATCCACACTCAAAAAGTCAGGAGCGTATACGCTCATCGAACGAGTGATCCCGAGAATTGACACCCTGGTATCATACGAAAAAATAGTATGGTATCTCGTTTCACACTAACCTCAGTAAGGGATTTTTGTCTTTGTTTTATCTATTGTATTATGTTAGCTCTTGAAAAGTATCCAACTAGATTTCAGCGTAGACATTTAATTCTCGATTATGGAGAATATTTGAGTTGTTTTATTCAGATCTTCCGTTAGCATTCTTGCAAATTGAACATGATGAAAATAGCTCAAATGGTTTACAACTAGTGAAATAGTTTTTATTCATATTATTCAGAAAATTTCGTGGGCGAGCAGATATACCGAGTACTACCCTATCCTTATTTGGATAACTGCAGACCAATTCCACCAAAAGGGGATCCTTTAACCAAGTTCAAAGTCAAGTGCGATTTCAAAGAGAAAGAGAAGAAGAATTTCGAAGTTCGTGTTGAAAGTGATGACACCAGTGAGCAAATTCATCATGAAAAATAAAGTTTTGAATCATTCTCCTGTCTTCAACTTTTTTCTAGTTATATATTCTGCCAGCTCGAAAAACCTGGAAGATATAGAATTCTTGGTTTCAGCAGAAGATGCAGTAATAACCGTTAAAATGACAGACTATGATGACGTTTACATGGAGAGGAATTTCACTGTTGATGTAAGATACATATTCTTTAGGATACTCACAAATTTTTATAGTTGCTAGCTTAGGTCAACTCTGAAATCTACGGGTAGATAGTCAACATTATTCTGTAAATCTGGTTGAAACAAAAATAGTGAATTGTAACATTGGCATAATTAAATGCCTCTTTTCTACCTCGTTGAAATTTGGTATTATGCGAAAAAGATATCATGTACAGGAAACTGTCTTTATATAGCGAAATCATCTCCCACAGATTTGAGCTGAGTTATATGGCCAAAAAATCAAATTTAATTCAAAATAAAAACGAAAAAAACTCATTGCTATACAGGGTGGTCCCCCAAGAAATTTTTACCACGTATTCTACATCAAAAATAAGTACTTGTGTGTCATACAAACATATGTCGAGAAATGTTTCTCTCCGAGATACGGGGTGTTAAAATTATACAAAAAAATGTTTTTATTAATAACTTTCACACTGCTTGAAATATTTTATGAAATTTGAGACATATAGGTTCTGTGCGTCAAGGAGCACTTTTTGCATAATATCATTTCTTTTCTATTCTACCAGAGGCGTCCGTACTGTAGCGAGACTTAATATTTTCAGATGAAAAAATGATAAGCCACTGGTTTCTCTGACAACAAAATTACTATTTAAATCATTATTTAACTTGGAGCCAAATCGGTATCTTGACTTTTTGCTGTACAAGGCACCGTTTCCGGTTAAAAATAAAACACATTCTCATGCTTGAAGAAGTCGCCAAAATTTGATAGGTGGGCACATAATTGCAATAAGACTATTTTTGTGAACGAAACGAAAGCGATTTTTTCATGCATGAAAATGTGTTTCATTTTTTTAACCGGAAACGGTGCCTCGTACAGCAAAAAGTCAAGGGACCGAACTTGCTCCAAATTCAATAAGGATTTAAATAGTATTTTTCATTGTCGGAGAAACCAGGGGCGTATTATTTTTTTATCTGAAAATATTCAGTCTCGTTGCAGTACGGACGCCTCTGGTACAATAGAAAAGAAATGATCTTATGCAAACAGTGCTCCTTGACGCTCACAACCTATGTCTCAAATTTCATAAAAATATATCCAGCAGTGTGGAAGTTATTAATGAAAAAACATTTTTTTTGTATAATTTTCACACCCCGTATCTCGGAGAGGTTAAAATTTCTTGGTTACGATCTGGACCACCCTGTATGAATGCTCTAGATAAAATCACTCATAAGCGAGGATCAAGATGTAACTTCAGCCATGGCTCATTTGAATGATGTTTATAACGGAAAGGTGAAGGGTACCGAATCAGTGAGCGATCTTATAAAAAAGGGCGACCACAGCAAAGCTGTTCAGATTATTGATGTTGTGGCAAGAGGCATGGCTAAAACTGCCATCAACAACGAAGAAGATAAAACCAAAGTTGAAAAGAAAAAGAAGGATATGTTGGATGATTTGGGAAAGGTAACTTCACTTTATTCACTTTATAAGGTTGTCATAAAAAAAATTCATATGAAGGGTTTTCCAATAAGAGGTTTTATTTTGATACTCAAAGAAAAATGCCATTTTTCAATAGAAATGATCCGATGTTTATTTCCTAATATAAAGAAGAAGCTATTCCGTTAATAGTGGAAAGAAACATCAGGCAAATGATCACCACGACCACGCTTACAGGTCCATATTCTTTCGATGTAATTTTCCATAACCAAATCGCAAAGTGGCTGCTCGATAGACTCACGAATTCCATCTTTGAGGACCTGAATCGACGCTGGGCTATTGGCGTAGACCTTCTCTCTCACGTGGCCCCAAAGGAAGAAGTCGCCAGGTGTTAAATCACAAGATCTCGGTGGCAAGATGATTTCTCGATAGAATTCCGGATCATTTACATGCATTTCAATGACCCAATCAGGCATCAGCAAAGACACGACGTTGTTGATGATCGGCCGCCTTGAGTTCTTGTATTAACTGAACTTTATAGGCCCCTAACACCCAAACCTTTATGCAAAATACGACGTTTGTGGCATGCCTAATTTCAAAGAACGACGATGAATAGACAAACCTGGGTTTACTTCAACACTTTCGGCTACAGCAGCGATATTCTAGGCTGTTTTGAGCGACGTGAACGAGTTTTATTCCTCACATCACTAACTTGTCCCAACAGCTCGAAATTTTCCACCAGTTTCATTATTGCGGTCCGACAAGGTGCTTCACGACGACCCAAAAATGTTCGAGTTTTACGATCCGTCTCTGCCAAATTTTCACCATTTTTGTAGTGAATTAATTTCAATGCGTTCTTGAAGCGTGTATCGTTATATTTTTAGTAATGTCAAATGTCCAAAAATGACAGCTTCAAACGTGACATCTACCGAAATAGCGGGTTATTCAAAATAACACCTCTTATTGGAAAACCCTTTAGATGGTTGGCTAAGGTTAAGACGAAAAAATGCGAATGCTTCCGCTTCCACAAAATTTTTGCTATATTATGGTATCACATTGATTATCATATCACAGGTACACATCAACAATATTGACATGTCAAAATCTGTCAGTGGAGTAATGAAATCATTGGCGACAGATGGAATGGATAATGTATCCAACTCAGATATGGCTAAACTTCTTACAGAATCTTGTGGCACGGTTGCTAAGCAGCAGCTTTATCTTTTACAGACGATTTATCTGAAGATATTACCAGAAAAGAAGTTATGGATATAACACGGTGAGAATATAAACCTAACCGCCATTTTATTATTGAAAATTTCTTCTGAAATTCTGTTTCCGCACTTCTTTCTTTTATGTTCTGTGTTAGGAGCTATGTGCATCAGAAATGAATGCATATAGATATCTAATTCTTTCTTATTCTGCTTAAGATTATGTCTATCTACTTATACCGTTTGCAAATAGTTTAAAGATTGATGTTTAGTTTTGACTCGTCAATTTCTGTTTTCTTCCCTTACTTGCCCCAAAAAGTTAATTCTGAAGAAGATACTGGACAAGTTTTTTAGGACCATAAATATTTTTTCAGCAACCTCATGACTTGTGCTGAAACTGAAACGTCTCCATATTATGAAATTTTTAACGAGACTGCAATTGACGTAGAAGTGACAACCCCATACCCAATTAATGCGAATCTTTCGGAGAAAACTTTTGAAGACTATCCTCAGTATGTTGCAGATGATTTGATAGAGGAGAAAGTAAAGGATGTAAGAGACAAATCACTACTTTTAACTTTCACGAAAACTCATCATGAGGTTGTGGACGACCTTGAATTCAGATTTTTTCATTCTTTTTCAATCCCCATTTGGTTTTTTCAGTTTTTGTCGGCCGCTCAGAACATGGTGGATATTTGTAAAGATATGGGTAATTCTTTGGCGTATTCTTTCGCTGCCGAAATGCCAAAACCCATCTATATCCCTAGAAAGACCAGCACCATCTCGGTGATGAAAAACCTTGGTCCTAAGTTGGCTTCAACTGTGTTTCAGCTGCATAATGTCACCATCATTCCACCGAATTACCTTGAGACTTTTGTTGAAATCACTTTGTCCATAAGAGTAAGCATTTTGATTTCACTGATTTGAAGTTATGATTATACTGGTTACTTTTGGTGCTGAGATTTTGCATTCATACAGGGTGTCCCAGAACTCGACGTCAACCCGGAACCGGGCTAACTTCTCAGATAGAAAATTCAAAATGAAAAATTGCCTGGTTTCGACTGACTGTATTGAAAAAAAAATGTACTACGCAAGTTTGGCATGATTTGTCAAAAGTTGGCGCATTAGTATGGATTTCAAAATGGTATAATACTTGGTAAATTGTAGCTGCCGTAGTTCAAATTCGCTTTCGATTGCCTTTGAATACACTTTTTCTTCAACTGCTTAACAGTAAAAAAAGTCTTCTTCCGGGAAAAAAATATTTACAGAAAAACATTTTTTCAGATAGGTACAATAATTTTTCCAGAAAAAATTTTTCCGGTGAAATTTCTCTACAAAAGTGTATTCAAAGGCAATCGAAAGCGAGTTTGAACTACGGCAGCTACAATTTACCAAGTAGACAGGGTGTGGAATTTTGAATGTTTTTTAAATGCCTATTATTTTTGAATCATGCAACTTAGATTTTTTTAATATTTTTTTGACAACCAGCATTTCATGCCTTTTCACCCGGTTCCGGGTTGACGTCGAGTTTTGGGACACCCTGTATATTCATGCCGGGTTTCACAAAACTCTTGATTATTGAAATGCCATCATTTCTCTGCAATTTTCAGTGCATTTCTGACATAAACCATCGACTTAAACCAAAATCAACGAATTGATTGCCCAATCAAGCTTTGAGAAAACCACGGTTAGCATGAATCTCAAATCCTATACGAAATTTTGAGGTAATAGCATGATTGTTCCATCAATGAACGAGCTCTCAAAAGCACCTACTCATGGCTTTTTTAAAAATTTTTATAATTACTTCAACTTTTCTCCTCAAGATTTGCAGCTACGAGAAGGATCCATATTGGTCGACTTCGAAAGACTACAAGATACCAACGAACGTGGTAGATATCACAGTTATGAACGAGATGACAGGCGAGGCTTTAACTTATTTCAAGAATAATGCAATGAACGTTTCTTTCGACGTTTCCAAGCATCTAGTCAAGAAGACGTTCTCCAAAGGCACAATGCGAAAACCTGATCTAACATCGAAGTTCAGAGAAGACGAATTTACCATAATCATGGTCAAAGCTAGGGCGCAGGAATCCTTCTTCGTAGATTTTCACAACTTGAAGAAAAGTGACAGTTTGGAGGTAAATTATGAGTTATAGCTGCTCTGAGGGGCTGATTACACTGCGCAAAAAAATTAACGCACATTCTGAAAATCTCAATTTTAATTGAAGTTAACTTTATGTTCTCTCGGGAAGGTTTTGAACGAAACAAGACACATTAAATGGAAGAAAAATTCAGGATTTCACCGAATCCTATATGAAAGAAGATAAAAAAACTATTTTCAAAATACTGGAATGCTGATAAGTGATTTAATACTTGGTATTTCCACCCCTTGCGTTAATAACAGCTCGGCAACGAAGGTTCATACTCAAAATGAGTGATCTCAAAATGTTCGGATCTAATCCTTCCCAGATTTCTTTGAGTTGGATTCCTAAGTCATTAAGAGTAGCTGGATGATTTTCCGAACTTCTCAGCCTTCTATTGAGGTTGTACTAAACCTGCTCAATCGGATTGAGATCTGGACTTCTTGCTGGCCATTCCATTCGAGAGACTTCAACCTCCTCAAGGTACTCCTGAACGATGCGCGCACGATGGGGTCTGGCATTATCGTCCATAAAAATGAAATGTTCACCAATGTTACATGCTCTTCAAGAATGTTCCTTATATACCTATCAGCATTCATAGCTCCATTATCAACGACCACTAGGTCTGTGCGAGCAGTCAAAGATATTCCACCCCATACCATAATCGATCCTCCCCCGAAACCAGTAGTATTCAGGAAATTGCACTGAGCATATCTTTCATGTGGACGTCTGTATACAAGGAAACGTCGAAAACAATGGTAGAGGCAGAATCTAATCTCGTGAAGAGAACTCTTTCTCAATCAGCCTCTTTCCTTCTCTCGCAAAACCCAAACGCGCCCTTCGATGGGCTGGGGTAAGAGCTGAGCTACGGGTGATGGTGGGACTGCTGACGAAGCACTGTCGGTACATCATTTTTACCCTATGGAAAACTCAGCAGATGAAATTAGCAGGCTTTGTGGCTCAGAAGCAGAAACAGCTGAAGACATGGTTTACAAGTGTTCAGAGCTGTCTGGCCTTAGAACAATTCATACGGGGAAACCTTTACTGGACACCCAAGGGGTAACGGCCTCCTAAAGGAGGTCGATGGTTTCATGAAAACCATTGAGGGCTCTTGGGTTTCTATGAATGGGAAGGGTAGAGAACAAAAGACTGTATGGTTCAGTTGTCTCATAATTTGTGACCAAGTTTTATTATAATGATAAATTACATGAAATTGTAATACTTTTTATATTCTCTAGATAGTTATCATTCCCATGGAGAGGCCTCGACTGAAAGATTTCACAGATGCAATCCTTATAAACCGAGATAATAACAAATATTTTGTATCGCATCCAGCAAAAGTGGACAAATGGTTCATGATAGGTATCAAGCCTGGAAAGCATATGGTAACTTTTGATTATTTTTTTATTGAATTACTACTTCTGTTTCTCTTGAAAGAAACAGCGTTTATATTATTTCTTCTACTCATTATCAACGTTTCGATGAGAATTCGCCAACTTCAAGAAATATCTAGATAGGCAACAGAATCACAGATTTTTTCTTCAAGAAACGGACCTTTTTTCCTGCAGACAGAATTGTCTACAACAATTCATGTGAATATTTAAACATAGAAGCAGTTACAAAAATGTCTCCTCTTTGTAGGCTAATGATGGAGAAATTGACCTAGATTTCGTCGTTTACACCCCTAAGTGCGTTTCTTGGAATGATTTTTCGAAAACCTGGGAATTCGCCTGCTCGGTAAGTTTTTCAATGCCTTCATCATTAGGTTGTGTGTATTCTTCTTTAGGTATAGTGAATTCTACTTATACCCCAATAATTCGAAATTTTGAATGGCGGAAGAATATCTGTAAAAATATATTGACAATTATAAGATCTTGGTGGTCCATTGTGAACACCTTTTCGATGAATAAAACGACTAGGAAACATTTCTTGTGAAATTGCAATCGTTTTTTCGCTCGTGTGGTACGTGGCGCAGTCATGTGAAATAAATATCGTTCATATAAATATCTTTCAACTCGACTTTCGACATAGAAAAGCCATATGATGAGTTTCCATCAGCAATATTAGCTACAGCAGCAATAGTCCCAGTTTTTTTTAAAACGGTTTCGATTCTTCACATAGTTTTTCTATTGTCGAGAAGGAGCTTCAAAAAGACCCAAAATTGCTTTAGTTTTCTGTACTACTAGATATTTCAGAATCTGTAACAGAATCAACTTTTCCAGGTATATATGACTACCACTCCGGAAACTATTGACTGTAAGTGTAAACACTTATCCACCCTTGCTGGAGCTTTCGAATACAATGAACTGAAAACTCATCCGAAGTTTATTTATCTGGATATCGAACTAGAAGCAGCGCAAAGTTTCTATATCGTTATAAGCGTTTGTGTGCTTATTGGAGTATACTTCTTTCTACTACTGTATTCGGTACAGAAAAATGAGGTGAGTGTACGGGCATGTACTGACGAAATGAATGATCGTCTGCGAATAATGTTGTTGTCTTTTTCTTATCGTTTGAAGTGGCCTTATTTTTCTGATCTTTATCTTTGTGTAATTTGATAAATAAACACAATGTTTAAATGTCACTTGAAAGCACGTTTCTTATGTAGACTCTTGAAGATGCTGTCTACCTCATGTCCGATGTACCAGCTGAGAACCGATTTGCATATCTTGTGGTTGTGCATACTGGCGGAAGGATTGACTCAGGAACAACTTCGGAAATAGTTGTCAAACTGTTCGGAAGGGATGGATGTTCGCAGGTAAATCACAGCCTTCATCCTTCGTTGATTATTTGACAACTTATGATTACTCAGGAACATGTGGTCAATTTTCCCGATCCTTTGTTGGAACTGCTACAACGGACCCAGCAAGACTACTTCGTTTTAGCCACACCCATATATCTTGGGCCGATACAAAAGATGCATGTGTGGTACGACTGCACAGGGGATTCACCGAATTGGTAATAACCTTAGACTAAGACTAATAACCTTTGTCTAAGGTAATAACTGAATTTTTACAATATTGAATGGCTAAATCCATTTATCTATAACGTAATATCCAAAATATTTCAGGTACTGCAATAAAATTCGCGTTTGCGATATGCAAACGAAAGAATGGACAGCTTTCATAATCAATAAATGGTTCAAAGTCGATGGAAAACCAACACTCTTCGTGAGTGTCACTGCATCTAGTGACAAAGAGGACAAATATGACCAAAAAAAGAAGAGTCGGTTGATGAGGAGTTTTCTCAGTTTTGGTAGATTCGACAAGACAATATGGCATTTATCTACACGGTGAGAATTCTATTTGAAGCAGTTCAGTTTAGTTTAAAAAGGGGTTACTGTTCACTGCGACCTTAAGGTCTATTGTGCCCCCTCCAGCTCACCTTCCAGTTTCAGAGATCTAATGAAATCTAATATCTGTGAAGGCTTTAACGAGGCTAGTTCCTCACTCTTACAAGTTTCTCGCCCAAGGCATTCCCTTCTTAGGTTAGCAATGCCAAGGCATTCCGTGACTAGGTTAATGGGGGTTTCTTCCTTCTCCCCACAGAACCTACACTCGTCAGTGTCCTATAATCCCATCCTCAACAGGTGCTTCCTGAGGCGACAATGTCCTGTAAGAAAGCCAATGAGGAGGTGTAATTGCTTCTTACCAAGATCCAGATATCTCTTGGATCCCGCTATCTCAAAGTTCCGGAGGAACTCAGTGGAATGATTCATCCCTGGGAGATTCCGCCAGAGTTTTTCCCTCTCGGCTTTCTCCTTCTCCAGAAACTCCTTCTCATGGGTACATTTACACATATCACAGAAGGGTTCTGGGCCAATGAGTGACATTCGTGCGTTTTTTTGACAAGTGTATTGGCCTCTTCGTTTCCTTTGATTCCCGAGTGGCCGAGAACCCAGATTAAAAAGACGTTATTTTTTTTGCCTACCTCATTGAGTTTGTTCTGGCACCCCCAGATTTGAAGCAGTTGCGTTAATGCGCACATTTTACAATTTCAAGGAATATCTTGGCGATAAACTGAGCCATAGTAAAACATTTGAAGAATAGATCATGTCGAATTTCCGAAAACTCTTTATAACCACATTTGTGTCTTCATTCTATTTTTCAGAACAACCACCCAAATTTTGCCTATCCGAAAAGACTGACCTTGATTCTGTCCGTCATTATAACCTTGATGACAGTTACTATGATGTTTTATGGTAGACCAGAATTTCTACCGAGAGATACAATAACTAAGTACTGTTACTTCAAGATGCGTCCAAACAACCTGTACAAGGGTATATACAGTGCTTTGATTACATTTTTTCCGCACCTTATCGTCATGGAAGGATTTAAGTAAGTCAATTCACAGGAGATACATGGGTTTTTTCTATTTTTTATGGTCCGACTTGGGTTCATCATGGACCTATAATACTAACTGGACGTCGAACTTCCTTACTGTCACGTAGAAAAAAGTGAGGCAAATAGCCGCCATTTGCAGTTTGGGGTGAACCACAAATATTTTGATGTTTTATGCCATTTGTGCTCGAATTCATAGATTTATAATAGGTCCATGCTCGAATTTTGATTGAAACATAGACGTTCCTTTGAAAGAAGTGATGAAAAACTAACTCTATATATTAGTGTTCTGTGAACTCTGACATTTCGGTCTATTGAAATTATAAATATTTTCGATTCTTGTGCTTAATTATTAAACAATATTGGTAATCCTATCATTTTAATTCGTTGAAATAAAATAAATAAAGGAATATTGGTAATTCTAATATTTCAATTCATAGAAAAATTGACAACTCTCAAATTCACCCCAAACTGCAAATGGCCGCCGTTTGCCTCAAAATTTTTGACAGGTTCGCCATCTAGTTAGTATTATAAATCTATGTTTTTAACACCTCTTATCGTAGAGATAGGATAGTATAGAGTTGCCATCATTGAAATAAACGTGGTATCAGATCCGTTATATTACTACCACCTAACGTCAAATTTGACAATCGTTGAATTTTCTGTAAGAATATAACAGAAAAAACTGGCAACTTAATTCATCCCTGAACTTTCCGCCATATTGGTCCCCGAATTAGCCCTGCCCAGTGTACTATTTTTCCTTACTCAATTGCATGTCATTAGTCTCTTCTCTATTATATCTCGATGGCTCTAATTAATAATTATTTTGTTTTGCCTATATCGTTTACATTACTGTATCTTCAGTTTAACAAATCTTCAATTTTCAGGAATTCTAGGATTCAGTTTCAATCGAAATTTTCACAAGATGCTAAGGTTCTACCAGCAGCATGCACAGTGATTTTTTGGTAGGCAAAGATCCATTTGCTTGTTACTCACCTTAATACGCTGTATTTTCACAGGGCGATCCTTATTACGAACATCTTCGTTCAGATCCACTTGCTTCTCATAGAGGGCTACGAAGTTATAGCCCCAACAACATGGGAATGGATGGTGTCCACTTTATTTGGTTTCTTCTTCTACGTTTTCATCCTGGATTATCTCTATAATCTCTTTCTCATCATTGTTGGGGGAGCGGTCAAACCAGTGGTTTTGAATTTCGAGAAAATTATACGAAATATAGAGGAGCAGAGGAAGTACTTATATAAATTCATTGGACATTACATTTACAGGCCGATTCTTGGTCCAATTTATGAGCTCATGACCAGGGCGGAGTATGTGGTATGTTAATAATGTTATATTATAGATTTCAATTTTGAATCCAATATCATAAGGTGAACTCAGTGGATAATATGAAACTTTCAATAGATTTGTCCACGACAGCATGTGATGTTTTGATATATCTAGTCTGCAGTTATTTAAGAATGTTTTACCAATTTTAATTCAATGAAATATATATCAACAGTTTTGTCATGCAATTTGATGTGATTTCTAGAGAAAAAGAATCCACTTCAGACAGAAAAGAGAGATGGTTTGGCAAGTTCAAGATTTCTTCATGATAGTTACGTTCATGCTGCTGCTGTACATTATAGTTTTGGGTGAAAAAGATTCGATGTATGACTTCAGAGGTCACGAGGAGGCTATCAAGCTGACGATGGGGCCACCAAGTCAAAAAAAAGATCTTAATTCTGTGAACCACATGAGGGAGTGAGTTGAAAAAATCATTAGACTTAACATTTGTTTAGTGGAAACCTAAGACTTCAAAATAAAGGGTTCTCCAATAAGAGGTGTTATTTTGAATAGCCCGCTATTTGGTAGATGTCATGTTTGAAGCTGTCATTTTTTGACATTTCACAAGAAGAAACTACGCCATTAATAAAAATAATAATATAATAATAATAAAGTTTATTTAGATAAATAAACAAGTTACATCACAGAGGACGGAACGATACTCTTCAAGAACGCATTGAAATTATTGAAATTCACTATAGAAATGCTGAAAATTTGGCAGAGACGGTTCGTAAAACTCTAACATTTTTGGGTCGTCGTGAAGCACCTTGTCGGACTGCAATAAAGAAATTTGTGGAAAAACTCGAGCTGTTGGGACGAGTTAGTGATGTGAAGAATAAAACCCGTGCACGTTGCTCAAGAACAGCAGAGAATATTGCTGCTGAAAGTGTTGAAGAAACCCAGGTTTGTCCATTCCCCGTCGTTCTTTAGAATTAGGCATTCCACAAACGTCATTACACGTATTTTGCATGAAGATTTGGGTTTCAAGGCTTATAAAGTTCAGTTAACACAAGAACTCAAGCCAGCCGATCATCAACAATGTCGTGTCTTACTGATTGGGTCGTTGAAATGCATGCTCTCAAAGAGGCCACCGAGATTTTGTGATTTAACACCATGCGGCTTCTTCTTTTGGGCCACGTGAAAGAGAAGGTCTACACCAATAGCCCAGCGTCGATTCAAGATCTCAAGGATGGAATTCGTGAGGCTATCGAGGACATGGGGCAGCCACTTCGCGATTTGGTTATGGAAATTTTCATTGAAAGGATATGATTCTGTAAGCGTGGGCGTGGTGGTCATTTGCCTGATTTTATTTTCCACTATTAACGGCATAGCTTCTTCTTTATAATAAATTAACATCCGATCATTAATTGAAAAATGGAATTTTTTTTTTCTCTGAATATCAAATAACACCTGTTATTGGAAAATCCTCTATTTTGAAGGGAGAGAAACAAACATCAGATGCAGTTCATTCACATGGCAATACCCAAATGTTGAGTTTCATTGAAAAAAGAGGGAGATGTCAACTTTCAAATAGGCCATGCATCTTTCTTCTTCCAGAACAGTACTGCACCTCACCATTACGCTTTTTTTTCAGTTTTGAATCCTTTATGGAAACCGGCTTCATCCCCACCATGCAGTCGTACCAATGGTACGGAAAGTATGTTTTAAGAGTGCAGGTAGTACTTCAGACGCTTGTAACAAGTACCTGGGCGTATTTCGTCTGAGACAGCACAGGTTGAAGAGGACTCCTGCGATGTATCGGAAAAGATGCGATTCCTTAACAAAACTTGCGAATCTTCTAGATATTTTTCCGGTACGACTACATGAACTATACGCCTGCTTGGAACAATACGATACCTGAAGTGCATAAATCTAGGATGGGCAGTGTATGGGGTCACCAAAGTGGCATTGGCAAAATAGTTATTGGTAAATAAAATCCTGTTAATGTAGTAGTCAGAGTATGGAGCGTTCGCATGGTGCCTAGCTGGTCGCTTAGGGACTATCCAGTAAACAAACGCTAGGCTCTAGGCGCTAAGCAAGCCTCCTGCCTATGCGGACGTAGCCTAACTGTTGCTCTAGCCTCATTTTCGAAAAAGTAAGGCCCAATGAATCCGCCGGCGGACCATAAACCGCACCAAACAGTCACACGTTGAGAATAGAGGGGCTTTACAACAATAACTCTTGGGTTTTCCGAGCCCCAGATGCGACAATTTTGCTTGTTGACGAAGCCACCGAGGTGAAAATGGGCCTCATTCACTCAATATGATTTTTTGATAGAATTCCGGACCATTTTCATTCATTTCAACGACCCATCAGCAAAGACACGACGTTGTTGATGATCAGCTGGCTTGAGGTCTTGTGTTAACTGAACTTTATAAGCCTAAGACCCAAATCTTTATGCAAGATACGCTATAATGACGTTTGTGGAATGCCTAATTCAAAAGGTAGACGAGAAATTGACAAACCTGGGTTTTCTTCTTTCGGCTACAGCAGCAGCCATTTTCTCGGCTTTTCTTGAGCAATGCGCACGGGTTTTATTCATCACATCACTAACTTGTCCCAACAGCTCAAATTTTTCCACCAATTTCTTTATTGCGGTGTGACAATGTGCTTCACGACGACCCAAAAATGTTCGAGTTTTACGTCTCTGCCAAATTTTTACCATTTTTATAAGGAATTTCAATAATTTAAATGCGTCCTTGAAGAGTGTATCGTTCCATTTTTATTAATGGCGTAGTTTCTACTTGTCAAATGTCAAACAATGACAGCTTCAAACGTGACATCTACCGAAATAGCGAGGTATTCAAAATAACACCTCTTATGGAAAAAAACCCTTTAGAAAGAGAAATGTACCTCAACAGTGGCACAACTGTTTCAAATATGCGACAGTAGATTCAAGATTCATTAGAGGGAGGACATTCTTCTACGATATGGTCCAGAGTTTCCTCTCCTTCTCCACAGAATCTACATCCATCGTTTTCGGCGTAAACCAGTCTCCTTTGGTGTTTTCTGAGACGGTAGTGACCCATGAGAAACCTTCGAAATCACTTCTGCCAAAGTGACTTTTGTCTGCCTCCTCCTTTCGTGTGAATTACTCTTTTTAGGTATATTCTTTATAACACAGAAGATTGCTGGTCTCAATCATTTAGTGCGCTGTGGTATTCCCACATCATCTTCAAACAGGTGGTGCTGAAGCTCAGCGTTTTAATTACAGCTTCACTGTCCGTGTCTAAGGCTATATAGAGTTCCCAGAGATTACTTTCCAGATAGTAGTACTTTGAAGAAAAACAAGCATAAATCTATCAAAAACTCATACACAAACACCAAGATAAGATATAGATCAAGCCTAGATTTATTGGAAGGACTCGTTTCCGTAGCTCAGAGAACTACTACTACTACTACAGAAAGTTTGTGATATCTGAGCAAAAATGTTTCGACTGTGTTAGTGTGTTGGTCTCAAGTGTTTTGGGGAGCGGCAGCAACCCTTTTTTTATTAAAACCTAGATATTTTCAAGGAATTGCTGGATTCTATGAAAGTGGAGGCTATGTTGCAGACCTCGGAAGAACCATCGAGAACTCTTACGTAAACTTCAATTACCTGAAAAGATACAACTGGCTGGATCGATTCACGAGAGCTGTGGTTATGGAGTTTTGCCTATATAACGTCAACAAAAACCTCTTCCATTTCGCTGAAGTTGTTCTGGAGAAGACACCTGCTGGATACATCACTAAAGATGTAACAGTAAGTAAACTGCCATAACATTGACACGATTCAGCCGATACAGCTTCCTCATTTCAGGTTAAAACTGAGAGGGTTGTTAAGCACAGTTCCAAAAGTCAGAGAATTGCTTTGATATGCAGTATTGTGTTTATTGGTTTGGTATTAGCCATGTGTATAAGAACATTTATAAGAATCATAAAGACAAGAGTATGGTACAAGAGAGATCTTTGGCATATAGTTGATGTGATGATAGTCATCCTAAGTTCTGCCTGGATAGGGTTGTATTTCAAAAGATTTGATAACCTCCATGCATTCGTGAATCATTTAGAAGAGAACCCGAGTAATTCTTTCGTGGACTACTTTCCAGTTCTGAACACTGAGTCCTGGTTGAGGTCCTTGGCTGCACTATTGATTTGTGCATCTACGATAAGGATGTGGAAAGTAGTTAGGTTTGGTGTTATTTTTAGGACAGTCGAAAGAACTCTGATGATCTCTATGAATTCTCTATGTACGATGTTGGTGTTATACGTTATTTGCTTAGTAGCGTTTGGAGTTACTTTTTTCGTTACTCTTGGTTCGAGAGTTGAAATATTCAAAGATAATTACCATGTCTTCCGAACTCTACTTTCCATAACTATAGGCATAGAAAAAGCTAAACCCAATGATGTATCCTTGAACGATCGAGGCTTGGGCTATACCTTCTCCATACTTTATTCCATATTCAGTCTGTTCTTCACTACAATCTTCATAGCTGTTATCATATTTGGTTACGCAAAAGCACGTCAGTTTGCGTTCGAAGAAAAGCTAGATTACAATCTCAAAGATTACGGGAGAGATAGATTAGAAGGTTTAAAATTAAACGCAAGAATACTGGCACATAAATTTCGTCTTACAGCAGGTGGAAAGAATGTAGAGGAAGAACTGGTCACGCCGAAAGAGGATAAGATGAGGTACAAGAACTGCGTCCACACAGACTCAAATAGAATGAAAGCTATGGCTAGTATCGCCAAATGTGTACTTTTGAAGATACAGAAAGGGCGTAGAGTAGAAGAATCAGACCATGAAGTTATGATGAGAACTGTAAGAAATCTCTGTAATAAGGAAGAGGGTGAGAAGGAGATTTTCTTCAATGAAAGTACCAAAGATTCGGTTCATAATATGGTTGATGATAGAAGAATCCTCATGATGGAAAGAGTTGTAAAGCGCATGCTGGAATCCAAAGAAATGAAGGCCAAGAGAGAGGACATGGAGCACATGGAAGAAGCGTTGCAAGCTGATAATTTGGCAAGAATGATGAAAATTAACTTCTACATGAAAACAATGTATAAAGCATTGAATAGTATAGAGATTAATATTCCTTCAAATAAGAAAGTTCAATAATGTCTCGTTTTAAGAATAAAACATTTGAATTGTATGAGTTTATTCCATATATCGTGTGACACAGACTCATGGTACAGGCCCTTTTCTTCTTTGTTTCTGTAGCTATATTTCTGAAATTTGAAACTATAGTGTAGTTTTTGAGATATTTGGAAAAAAATTCTACAATCATAGTTCATATGGATGGATACCCCACAGGTGGTACTTTCGAATGGTACCATTTGAAAAAACGGAGTTTCGAGTAAAATAAAGGTTTTGGTTTACTTTTTTGGCACGTATTACGAACCACTATGCTTTTTAAATCGAAATTACGATAGTCTGGCACTATTATGATTTTTTGGAATAATTTTAGGGAGCTCATCATGGCTCTCTAGATCAAAAAATAAAATGGGTGTTCTCTTGAATGAAACATCAACTACAGGGTGGTCCAGATTGTAACCAAGAAATTTTAACCACGTATTCTACATCAAAAATAAGCCCCAGTTTGTCATATAAATATATGTCGAGAAATGTTCCCTCTCCGAGATACAGGGTGTTGAAATTATAGAAAAAAAAAGTTTTCTATTAATAATTTTCACACTGCTTGAAATATTTTTATGAAATTTGATACATAGGTTCTGAGCGTCAAGGAGCACTTTCTGCATAATATCATTTCTTTTCTATTCTACCAGTGGCGTCCGTACTGCAGCAAGACTGAATATTCTCAGATGAAAAAATGATACGCCACTGGTTTTTCTGACAATGAAAATAACTATTTAAAATGGAGCAAATTCGGTCTCTTGACTTTGAGCTGTACGAGGCACCGTTTCCGGTTAAAAAAATAAAACACATTCTCATGCATGCAGAAATAATGAGGTAGGTGCATAATACCAATAAGACTATTTTCGTGAACGAAATTTTGGCGATCTTTTTGTACATGAGAATGTGTTTTATTTTTTTCAACGGATACGGTGCCTCGTGCAGCAAAAAGTCAGGAGAACGAATTTCCTCCAAATTAATTAAGGATTTAAATAGTAATTTTATTGTGAGAAAAACCAGTGGCGTATCATTTTTTATCTGAAAATATTCAGTCTTGCTGCAGTACGGACGCCACTGGTAGAATATAAATGGAATGATATTATGCAAAGGGTGCCCCTTAACGCTCAAAACCTATATCTCAATTTTCATAAAAATATTTCAAGCAGTGTGAAAGTTATTAACAAAAAACAATGTTTTTTTCTATAATTTTACCTCCCCGTATCTCGGAGAGGAAACATTTCTCGACATATGTTTATATGACAAATTAGGGCTTATTCTTGATGTAAAATACGTGGTTGAAATTTCTTGGTTACGATCTGGACAACCACGTATAAGGTATAATTAGATTCAGAAAATTATGGATATTTAAAAAATGTAATAAAATACTGGGTGTCCCATTTGAAATTCGAAAGTTGATGTAATTTTCGGAAAAACCAGATATTGTATTCATATTGAAATCCATAGATTCGCAGGAAAAATTTAATCTTGAGAGATGTCACATATGAGTGAACACGAATGAACACAACATCCTCAACAATCAGCGAGTAGTGTTGTGATGGAATTAATTTTCCATCACCAGTAATTTCACGTACATGACATTGAATAAGTTCAAAACATATGGCATAATTACATAGATTCGAAATATTTATTTCATAGAAAACGGATATTCCAACAAAAGAGCAACTGGTGAACAATAATCCCATTAAACTAATCAGCAAACCATAAAGGTACTCAATCTCCATAAATTAAAGGATTAAAAATCCGATATCGCGGTAAACTGCTCTAACTGCGAAGTACCTATGTACTTATCATCTCTATTCCAATTTTAGACTCACTTCTCCTATTCATCAATAAATTACTACTACCTACCTCATTTTAAATATTCTCTAGAAATCCGACCTTGGCTGACCGATTTCAATTATTTCAGTATGTACACTTGTACAGGGTATTTCACTATAATTTGACCCCCCTTTTACTTTGTTTCTAAGAAAGATACAGAAAAATGTTTCATACAAAAATTTCACAAAATCGACTGAGGTTTTACAATATGATTTCACATAATGAAATATATACAACATATTGATAGCAACTTCATTTTTTCAAATGTTTGGCTAGCTCTTTTTCCCCTGATTTCGAATATGTAACAAATTTTAAGAACCACCTGCCAAGATCTGTAATCATTTAACAAGTGGCAGAGTGCGTTTACTGAAAATGCTCATTTTTGGAGTTATAATAACGCCAATGAGAAGATATAAAGGGTGAACAACATTGAATGCAACTATATTTTTTCAAATGTATATTCTTCTTTTTTCAATAGGCAATTTCCTCCTGATCTCGAATATAAATGCGTATCTATGTTTACGATTTTCAAAGTTTTGAAATAATTTGAAATACCTACGAAAATCTTTATATCCAAACAATCTACTTAGAAGTAGGTATTATTTTAGAATGAATACTTAATCAATGAAAAATGATAAACTATGTTACTATGATAGTATGGTAAGAATAACATTCAATACACATAGTTCCTATAGTTGTCTCAAGTTGTTTAGTATATTTTTGATAGCATTATAACGGTTCTGATTCCAGTCAGAAATTAAAGCTTCAAAATTTGTTTCTAATCATTACAATATTATCAATATTCTTCGTGCGTTGACGGGATTAGTTCCGAATTATGGGTTTAATATTGGTTGATTTTATATCATTAATATTATTTTCCGCTTTCATTCCGACTTTTCTATTTGACGCTGCATCACTTCCAAACTGATGCAAAATCAGTAACGCAGCGTTCCTATTGGTCGATTTGGTCGAAGTGAAGTGATTTCTTCAGTTAATCAGACAAATAGAAAAGTCCAATTGATTGTCATTATTGCTGAAGTAAATTTTTTCCTTCACGAACGGCTATAAAAACGTGTCCAACGGTGTTCAATCGGGACTATTTGGTGGCCATAAAATGGGTGCGCCATTACCAATCCAAAGATCCAATTGGTCACTCAAATATTCACGAACATTCAAAACGCTATGCCAGATGGTTATTGAAATTTGAAACTCTGTGGTGCTCAGAATAAGAAAGATAGACCAACATATGTAACATATTCGAAATCGGGGGAAAAAGAGCTAACCAAATATGGAAAAATATACAGTGTTCCATTTGAAAAAATGAAGTTGTCATCAATATGTGTCAATATTCTCTAGAAATACGACCTTGGCTGACCGATTTCAATTATTTCAGTATGTACGTAGGTATCGAAAACAATATTACTTTCAGAAGCATGACACTGATACTGAAGTTTGCAGTACATGCGACAAGGGGGTCTGCAAACTTCAGTGTCATGATTAATTCTCAAAAATATGTTGTATTTTGGACTTATCAGTGACAACATGCCTATATTTTGGTATAAATGGATAGTATATAAACCCATATTCAACATAATTTCTTACTAGGAACCTAGAATCACGAAAAGACTATGAGAATTAGTACAAATAAATGGATTTTTTCTTTTCTCCCCTTTGAACCAACAAAATGTACGGCATATGAAAAAATATTATCTTTGCATAAAATACTTTCAAAATAAATTTAGTTCATGTTGTGTCAAGTCACCCCCTGGACTACGGAAAGAGAGGGGATTGCAACCCTAGATTTTTTCCCCTTATCGCATGATTTTTGTACGGCGTTGCGGAATAATGGATTAGAAGCAGTATTCAAATAGTATGACACAGATGCCGTACAAAATCAAATGACCAAATTCACCCTGATAATTGTCAGAAAATTAAAAAAAAATACGACTTTGTGGCTCCCCATTTTTTTACGGCGCTACGCATTTTCTTATTATTTTTCACGGATCTATCGATGGTGAGAATGCCGTACAAAAATATGTGACCAAAATGTACCCACTTTACCTCGAATTCTCACCTGCACTCAGTTGGACAGCTCACAAGTGACGGCATAGTGCTGAACAAGGGCGTAGCCAGGAATTAATTTCGGGGGGGGTTTTGACATTTTGGCAATTGACTTTGTAGGTGCCGGGAGTTTGAACAACCAACCCCCCCCCCTGGCTACGCCCTTGGTGCTGAATCTTATTATTTTATGCTCTTATATCGTTCTTGATAGGTCACCTGGTAGTTCAAATGACCCATAATTTTTTCAACACGGGCCAGTAGTCTATCAGTTCTCCTATTCATCAATAAATTACTACTACCTACCTCATTCGAAAAATTCTCTAGAAATCTGACCTTGGCTGACCGATTTCAATTATTTCAGTATGTACGTATCGAAAACAATATTACTTTCAGAAGCATGTTCTTTCTCATCTTTATTTATAGAGTTATACGTTCTTTTAATTCCAATGAACGCTGCCCAAACGATGGTTCGCTCCGACAAATTGCGAGTAATCAGCACGATCATCGAGACATATAATTTTATCGACTATCAAGTTCAAAATACAAGAGATGACATCATCGTGCGAAATACTGTACGTTACACCATTTCTCTCGTATAAGAGGACTGTTCAATACGAGGTGTATTGAAAAATATTAAGAAAACCGCTGAACAGGTATCGGACTCGAGTTTGATACTAATTATACAGGGTGTCCCAAAACTAGCGTCAACCGGAACCGGGTGAAAGGGCAAGTAATGCTGGTTGTCAGAAAGATATAAGTTGCATGATTTTAAAATAATAGACATTTAAAAAACACTGAAAATACCACACTCCGTGACAGTCTTTTCACTCCTGTTGCCACAAATATCAACTTTTTCCAACTTGTGTAACCCTGAATAATGCTTGTCTGAACTGTAATCAAAATTTTGATACCAGCTGCTCTAGGTTTCATAAAAATAGGGCCAACTTCTCAGAAAAAAATCAAAATAAACAATTGCCTAGATTCAACTGACTGTATTGAAGAAAACATGTACTACGCAAGTTAGTGTCAAAAGTTGGCGCATTTAGTGAGGATTCCAAAATGGTATAATTCTTGGTAAATTGTAGCTACCGTAGTTCAAATTCGCTTTCTATTGCCTGTGAATACACTTTTTCTTTAACTGCTTCCTAGTAAAAAAAGTCCAATAGATTCAAGTCCAGTGAACTGGTCGGCCACAAGATGGACCAGAAGGTCCGATCCATCTTCCGGGATAAATGTTCCCAGGAAAAAAATTTCCAGAGAAAATAATTTTAGCAGAAAAAATTTTTCCGGAGAAATTTCTCGGAATTTTTTGTCTGGAAACATTTTTTCCCGGAAGATGGATCGGACGTTCTGGACCAATCTCGGGAACCGGATTGAATCTATTGGACTTTTTTTACTAGGAAGCGGTAGAGAAAAAAGTGTATTCACGGGCAATAGAAAGCGAATTTGAACTACGGTAGCTACAATTTACCAAGAATTTTACCATTTTGGAATCCTCACTAAATGCGCCAACTTTTGACAGAATATGCCAAACTTGCGTAGTACATTTTTTTTTCAATACAGTCAGTTGAACCTAGACAAATTGTTCATTTTGAATTTTTTTTCTGAGAAGTTAACCCTATTTTTATGAAACCTAGAGCAGCTGGTATCAAAATTTTGATTACAGTTTAGATAAGCATTATTCAGGGTTATACAGCAAAAAAAAGTTGGAAAAAGTTGATATTTGTGGCAACAGGAGTGAAAAGACTGTCACGGTGTGTGGCATTTTCTGTTTTTTAAATGCCTATCATTTTAAAATCATGCAACTTTACCTCAGAATTTTATATTGGGTTTTGAGATTGATACCAAATGGTATATAAATGTTCTCAGCACAATCTGAATTGAATTCTGGAAATAATTATAAAAAATAAATAATTACAAAAATCTATTTCTATGGTTCTGATGATGCGATCCTCATGAAATTTTATATGAACGTTCAGTATATCAGTTTTAATTCACAAAATTAATTCCACTTAAATCGGTTATCCTGTTATGGACATATAGGGATTCTTCTTTTCAATATTCCAATTGAATTTATTATAGTTCTGTAGACACTATGGCCATAAAATTTTGCATGGAGCTTATTATGATCATCTTGCATATGGCCGCAACATTTCATTTCGATGGATTTCATTTTGTCTGAGATATTAAGAAACAAAAATTTTTAATGGCCATATTTTATGGAACACCATGTACCACCATAAATATCAAAATGCTATGCCTCTGATTTCACAATCCTTTCGAAAATTTGCATGGTCATTCACTTCGCCAATATACATCCTCAAACTTGATTTCATTTTTATCGAAACTTTTTCGGAGGTATTAGAACTTTTTTTCGATGTAACGATATACTTTTTTATGGCTGTATTAACGCAACTCCTAAAAATTGGAGCGTACTTTCTTGAATTGGTACTGAACATTTCACTGCAACATTTCATATCGATCCAATTGACAAATTCAGAAAAATTCGAGAAAATGGATAATTCAGAGGAAAATTGAATTCCTAGGTTCTGATTATGCGATCCTCTTGATCAGTATTTAGAAACCGAATCTACCCTGAAAAATTCAAGTCTCTAGGACAAACCTTTCAAGAGTTATCGTGTTTACGGACAGACGGTCCCACGAATAGGATTAAATTTGACCACAATATAGCACACGTTTTAGTAGAACGAGCACTCAAAAATTGGATAGGTATAAATCAACATTACTCTCTAATGCTGACGCATTAAAAACAAAACACCCTATATTTTGAGATACAGAAGAGGTCCGTTTCGTTAATTCTTATGTATTGAGAAATCAATGAGACGAAGTTTAAAATGAGTAACTCCGAAACCGAACAACCAACAACTAAAAATTGTCGAAATTCAAATGCATCTACGTGCGAAAAAAATGTGTTCATCAAGATTTTGTAAACTTATGCAGATTAATCTTCAAATGCTCATTTTCGATAGACAGCAAACAGATTCAGCGTAAAACTCGTTTTATTTGGAGTATCATATCTAAATTTCGATAACCACTTCCTCTTCAGCGAGGTAAGCCACGCACACGTGCGGAAACGATGCATAAACGTAAATAATTCACAACCATCAAAAGAGAGATGAATCTCTTTTTGCAGCTTCCCCCGTATACTCAATCCGATGTAGTCTCCATATAAAAGTTCACCTCGTTCCGGTTTTGAATGCAAATGTCCTCCATGTTTGAGAATTTATGACCAATTAATGACATCACTCCTCGAGCAAAATATTTACGAAGGAAATAAGTGATCGCTGAGAAAATAGACTTCATTCGAACTACGAGCTTCTTAGCGTGTACCAAACAAATGTTCCGCATCGTTGTGAGAAAACCTACGTTGTGCGTACAGTGAAAGTGACCGGGAAAAGTGATCCTCTCTGAATTGAAGAGTAAACAGTGACAAGGACCCCTAGTGACAATGCGTTCCAAAGAAAAACCGTCCAATCGCGATGAAATTCTCAGGAACTTCACTCGAGAATTTCTGATTGAAGAAAAAAGAAGATGTGAGATCGACAGATACGTTGCTGATTTTCGAATTTTGATCCATAGAAGGCCTCATGAAAACCACAACTATCTAAACCGTCTCCTTCAGGACTACACCACGATGTTTCTGTCCCATGAAAGGATTTCCGAGAACAAAATGAACCAGGATGAAGTAAAATACCAGCTCAGATCTCAACTGGCTTCAAGAAAGAAAGACTCACCTAAAAAAAGGTACGTGAAATCTAAGTTATCAGATAAAAACCAATCGAACTCAGAACATCAGAGCTACCTAGTTTTAAAGGCTAAAACCGAGGAGTTCTTGAAGAAACTCAAGGAATACGACGAACTCGAACAAATAGCTTACCAAATTTTCATTGAAAATTCCATTAATAAAGAATCGAAAACTCAACAATATGAAATTGATCCTGATACTGTTCTGAAACTTAAAAGTTCTGAAGTGTCCTCTGATATACCTTACAAAAAACATTACAGAAATGTTTATGTCGTAAACAGTCCCAAACCTATGGAAAAAATTTCCGAAAAACAAACTGTCAAAAAAGTTGCACCCAATCTACAGGAAAATTACGCTTTAATCAAAAAGGAAACTGAGGATTTTTTGTCGAACAATAGGAATTACAATGATGCGGAACAGAAAATGTTGGCCGAACAATATAAAAACAATATTTACATAAAAAAATATGTCGACACCCTAACTTCCTCGAGCAAATCCAAAAAAGATTCTCCCAAAAAAGGTATATTTTCGAAAATCAAGAACATGATAGGTTTCTCCCCTGAATCCTCGACCAAATTTTACAAAAACCTCGAAATCGACCACGAAGCTCTCGTCGATAAAACCAAAATGTTTTTGAGAAATGAGAGAAAATACAACAACTTCGAATTCGAGGCTTACAAATTGTTTTACATAAAGAATGGCCAATTCCAAAATCCCTTAATTGAAGTTATCGAGAAAATTGCATATGAAAATCAGATGGCCACGAACAAAACAACCCCTGAAAATGGAAAAAACATCAAAAACAAACAAAAAGTACCTTTGAAAAACCAGCGTAGTTCCGAAGAAATCGAATTCGAGAACTTCAATGTGGTCAAATGCTCTCCAACCGAACCTGATCAAAAAATGAAAGAAATACATTTTCAATTTGAAACACCTAAAACTGATTCTGGAAGTGGAGACACAACGAATGGTGTGAATTCAAGAGTTTATGAGAAAGAATTTATATGTTTTCGAGATAAAGCCAATGATTTCTTGAACAAACAAAGACTTTACGAAGATCAACAAAGGCATTACTATGTAATTCACCTGCGCAAATATCACATTAACCGGGTTAAAGAGAAAAAGGAAAGTTTGTTTTCAAAAATTAAACACTTATTTTTCGGAAGAGCCGATAAGTCTAAGGAAAAAATGAATCACTTCAAGGAAATAACCCAAGAATTCTTAAGAAATGAACAATATTACCATGATATCCAGAAACAAGCTAACAATATTTTTTCAAAAAATTATGGACACTCCTACAATTATTCACCAAGAGATATTGATAAAAGGAGCTATATATATGAAAAACCATTTACCCAAGATGCAGGGAAAGCTGATACGAATCAGAAATCACCAAACAGGAAATCGACAGAAAAGCTAATTCGTCCTCAAAAACTATTCGACGAAAATTCTGCCAAAAAAGAAAAGAATAAAAAGAATGGAAAAAGCGCAACACTGAAGAGACAAGACAAAGTTGGGACACCCCCTCCTACATTGCATCATCGCAGCAAATCGGAAGACTTACTGATGTTCAGAAGCAAAACTAAAAGTTTGGATAGTAGAAAATCGCCAACAGGACACAAAACATTCTCTGATCGCATCAAAAGTATGGTAGGTATAGGCAACAGAGGCAGAACCAAATCTCGAGATATGCTACGGTCTACTGATCCTCTTCAATATTTTCTTGACCACGAAAGAATTCATTATGATGGTACACCACAAAAACAAGAAAAATATGGGAGAAGTGTATCTTCTGTAGATTACGTGCCTAAAGATGGCACTATTAAGTCTAAAACGAGAAGATTTTTATCCACCGAAAATGTTCTTTACCAAGATCATAACACCCCCATAACTGGTAAACCACCAACTGGACGTCGACGTAAAGAAGAGAGGAATCGAGATAGCAAAGAGAAAAGAAGAAGCAGGACTCTATCACCTGCTCAAAAACTGGTTTCGAGAATAAGAAATCTTGTAACGAAAAACTCAGAAAAAAGTAAAGAAGATGCTGCTTTGACCAGAAGAGAAACGGACGAGTTCTTGTCAGATCATAGAAGATTCAACGATATGCTCGGACCATCTATGGCTGATAAAACTCCTTTGGTACAGGTAGAAACAACTGTAGACAATAAAATTTCCAAACTTCCAATTCCAGAAAATATTCAAACACTTGAAATCAAAGAAACCAAATCTGAAATCACAACAAAACCAATATTTGCGAAAGTTGCAATAAAATCACCAAAACGAGAGACTGCAAAAGAAGAGCTTGAAACTGAAATTCACACAAAGACAAGCCAAGTACCACCTGAAAAAAATGTATTCGAAGATTCTGAATTCCTGAATAATCAAACAAGAATATTTCTACATGATTTGAAGAAATATCACGACTTAGACAGAGAACCGAGCGCTGTGGATAAAACACTAATATTTATAAATAATAAGGATGTCTCAACAACTCAAGACAAGAAAGAAACAAGTGAAAGTGGAGCCAACACTACAGAAACAGTGTTCATGAAAAAGCCCTCCTTCGAATCAATGATACAAGGTACTGAAATAAAACCAAATATACGTCAGGAAAAAACAACACAAATAACGAGACTTGAAAGTGAAGAAAATGAAAATTTTGAAAAGGGACACTCTACTCTTGAAGGAAAAACAACTGTTATTCATAATACCATCCGGAAGGAAACACGAATAACAAAGAAAATAACAACCGAAAGTGTCCAGAGAACCACGAAAAAAATTTGGACACAAGGTCTAAACTCCGCTGATACTCCAGATGCCATAACTACACAATTGACAAGCATGCAGTCTGCCGAGCCAGAACATATTTATCAAAATGTTTCGTTTTCTGGGAATAAATATATGACAACTAATACTTCGTCCAAACCTATAATTGACAATATTGAAAAACAAGATGTTTCAACAGGACTTGAATGGCCGCAGGGTAAACAGCGTTCTATGGTTGATATAAATGTTACATCTATGGAAATCCCTAGCAAGAAACATTTTAAAAATGAAGCAATATTGCTTGGAAACCCAACTTCTGAAGGACAGAAGGTTGAATCTGAAATGAAGGTAATTCACCCAAAAGAAAATCCAATGATATTAGTACAAAAGGAAATTGAAACAAAAGAACATTCCACGAAAAAAAAACAAAATGAAATGGATATTTCAACTTCAGACCCGAAAGAAGTGGATGTGACAAGGCAGAGCATCCAAACAAATGTGCAAACTACATCACCAAAGTCATCGACAATTATACAGGAAAAACTTCGTAAATCAACTGGTAAACAGACTGGTACAGAAGGAATTACGCAGTCACCGCAAAAAGCAGTCAGAACGAAAAAGAGCACATTCTCTAAGTTGAAATCATATGTTACTGGCGCACCACAAAAAACATCAAATGAAGAATCATATAAACTTCTTCGACAATCAACGTCGATTTCCTCGACGATATGCGTAGACAACATGATGAACACAAGGAAGCTGTAACTAAGTATAATATTGTATGGCTTAGTGAAACTAAACCCAAGACAATTGAAGTGAATCAGACCCAACCAAGTGAACCAATCATAATGACTGAGGAAGAAAAAGCAGCATTAAAACTGATCAGACAAAACACTGACATTTTCCTGAAAGATCATCAAGATTACCATAACAAGCAGAGAAATGAAGACAATGTTTTCTTCGGTAAGGTTGGAAAACCAGAACATTTAATTTGGCTGTCCTCAATGCCCAAAAAGAAGCAAGATACCATTATACCAAAGTGAAGAAACTGATGTCACCACAACAATCCAAAAAGGGACTAACAGAAGCAGATGATGCCAAAAATAAACTGATGAGAGACCAAACCGACGAATTTTTGAGAAAACACCAATACCTCATTCATAAGGAGGAAACTCAGTTCAAAAAAGCGCCCTCTTCAGAACCCATTACTGCAGAGAAATTCAGTGTTACGACACAGAAATCTGCTCCAGAAAGGAATGAAAAATCTCCTCAGAAAGAAGTCAAAACAAGAAGAGCACATTCTCAAGTTGAAATCATATGTTACTGGTGCACCACAAAAAACATCGAATGAAGAATCATATAAACTTGTTCGACAATCCAACATCGATTTCCTCGACGACATGCGTAGACTACATGATGAACACAAGGAAGCTGTTTCTAATACAATATTGTATGGCTAAGTGAAACTAAACCCAAGACAATTGAAGAGGATCAGACCCAACCAAGTCAACCAATCATAATAACTGAGAAAGAAAAAGCAGCATTGAAACTGATCAGACAAAACACTGACATTTTCCTGCAAGATCATCAAGATTACCATAACAAGCAGAGGAATGAAGATAATGTTTTCTTCGGTAAGGTTGGCAAACCAGAACATTTGATTTGGTTGTCCTCAATGCCCAAAAAGAAGCAAGATAACATTATTACCAAAGTGAAGAAACTGATGTCACCACAACAATCCAAAAAAGGGCTTAAGGAAGCAGATGATGCCAAAAATAAACTGATGAGAGACCAAACCGACGAATTTTTGAGAAAACATCAATACCTTATTCACAAAGAGGAAACTCAATTCAAAAAAGCTCCATCTCCAGAACCCATTATTGCAGAGAAAGTCAGAGTTACGTCACAGAAATCTGCTCCAGAAAGGGTTGAGAAATCTCCTCAGAAAGAAATCAAAACGAAGAAGAGCACATTCTCAAAGTTGAAATCATATGTTACTGGTGCACCACAAAAAACATCGAATGAAGAATCATATAAACTTCTTCGACAATCCAACATCGATTTCCTCGGCGACATGCGTAGACTACATGATAAACACAAGGAAGCTGTTTCTAAATACAATATTGTATGGCTAAGTGAAACTAAACCCAAGACAATTGAAGAGACCAGACCCAACCAAGTCAACCAATCATAATGACTGAGAAAGAAAAAGCAGCATTGAAACTGATCAGACAAAACACTGACATTTTCCTGAAAGATCATCAAGATTACCATAACAAGCAGAGGAATGAAGATAATGTTTTCTTCGGTAAGGTTGGCAAACCAGAACATTTGATTGGTTGTCCTCAATGCCGAAAAAGAAGCAAGATACCATTATTACCAAAGTGAAGAAACTGATGTCACCACAACAATCCAAAAAGGGACTAACAGAAGCAGATGATGCAAAAATAAACTGATGAGAGACCAAACCGACGAATTTTTGAGAAAACACCAATACCTCATTCATAAGGAGGAAACTCAGTTCAAAAAAGCGCCCTCTTCAGAACCCATTACTGCAGAGAAAGTCAGTGTTACGTCACAGAAATCTGCTCCAGAAAGGGTTGAGAAATCTCCTGAGAAAGAAGTCAAAACCAAGAAGAGCACATTCTCAAAGTTGAAATCATATGTTACTGGTGCACCACAAAAAACATCGAATGAAGAATCATATAAACTTCTTCGACAATCCAACATCGATTTCCTCGGCGACATGCGTAGACTACATGATGAACACAAGGAAGCTGTTTCTAAATACAATATTGTATGGCTAAGTGAAACTAAACCCAAGACAATTGAAGAGAACCAGACCCAACCAAGTCAACCAATCATAATGACTGAGAAAGAAAAAGCAGCATTGAAACTGATCAGACAAAACACTGACATTTTCCTGCAAGATCATCAAGATTACCATAACAAGCAGAGGAATGAAGATAATGTTTTCTTCGGTAAGGTTGGCAAACCAGAACATTTGATTTGGTTGTCCTCAATGCCGAAAAAGAAGCAAGATACCATTATTACCAAAGTGAAGAAACTGATGTCACCACAACAATCCAAAAAGGGACTAACAGAAGCAGATGATGCCAAAAATAAACGATGAGAGACCAAACCGACGAATTTTTGAGAAAACACCAATACCTCATTCATAAGGAGGAAACTCAGTTCAAAAAAGCGCCCTCTTCAGAACCCATTACTGCAGAGAAAGTCAGTGTTACGACACAGAAATCTGCCCAGAAAGGGTTGAGAAATCTCCTCAGAAAGAAGTCAAAACCAAGAAGAGCACATTCTCTAAGTTGAAATCATATGTTACTGGTGCACCACAAAAAACATCGAATGAAGAATCATATAAACTTCTTCGACAATCCAACATCGATTTCCTCGGCGACATGCGTAGACTACATGATGAACACAAGGAAGCTGTTTCTAAATACAATATTGTATGGCTAGTGAAACTAAACCCAAGACAATTGAAGAGAACCAGACCCAACCAAGTCAACCAATCATAATGACTGAGAAAGAAAAAGCAGCATTGAAACTGATCAGACAAAACACTGACATTTTCCTGCAAGATCATCAAGATTACCATAACAAGCAGAGGAATGAAGATAATGTTTTCTTCGGTAAGGTTGGCAAACCAGAACATTTGATTTGGTTGTCCTCAATGCCGAAAAAGAAGCAAGATACCATTATTACCAAAGTGAAGAAACTGATGTCACCACAACAATCCAAAAAGGGACTAACAGAAGCAGATGATGCCAAAAATAAACGGATGAGAGACCAAACCGACGAATTTTTGAGAAAACACCAATACCTATTCATAAGGAGGAAACTCAGTTCAAAAAAGCGCCCTCTCAGAACCCATTATTGCAGAGAAAGTCAGTGTTACGACACAGAAATCTGCTTAGAAAGGGTTGAGAAATCTCCTCAGAAAGAAGTCAAAACCAAGAAGAGCACATTCTCAAAGTTGAAATCATATGTTACTGGTGCACCACAAAAAACATCGAATGAAGAATCATATAAACTTCTTCGACAATCCAACATCGATTTCCTTGACGACATGCGTAGACAACATGATGAACACAAGGAAGCTGTAACTAAGTACAATATTGTATGGCTTAGTGAAACTAAACCCAAGACAATTGAGGAGAAGCAGACTCAACCCAGTCTACCAATCAGAATGACTGAGGAAGAGAAAGCAGCATTGAAACTGATCAGACAAAACACTGACATTTTCCTGAAAGATCATCAAGATTACCATAACAAGCAGAGGAATGAAGATAATGTTTTCTTCGGTAAGGTTGGCAAACCAGAACAGTTAATTTGGCTGTCCTCAATGCCCAAAAAGAAGCAAGATACCATTATCACCAAAGTGAAGAAACTGATGTCACCACAACAATCCAAAAAAAGGCTAAAGGAAGCAGATGAAGCTAAAAATAAGGTGATGAGAGACCAAACCGACGAATTTTTGAGAAAACACCAATATCTTATTCATAAGGAGGAAACTCAGTTCAAAAAAGCTCCCACTCCAGAACCCATTATTGCAGAGAAAGTCAGTGTAACGACACAGAAATCTGCTCCAGAAAGGGTTGAAAAATCTCCTCAGAAAGAAGTCAAAACAAAGAAGAGCACATTCTCTAAGTTGAAATCATATGTTACTGGTGCACCACAAAAAACATCGAATGAAGAATCATATAAACTTCTTCGACAATCCAACATCGATTTCCTTGACGACATGCGTAGACAACATGATGAACACAAGGAAGCTGTAACTAAGTACAATATTGTATGGCTTAGTGAAACTAAACCCAAGACAATTGAGGAGAAGCAGACTCAACCCAGTCTACCAATCAGAATGACTGAGGAAGAGAAAGCAGCATTGAAACTGATCAGACAAAACACTGACATTTTCCTGAAAGATCATCAAGATTACCATAACAAGCAGAGGAATGAAGATAATGTTTTCTTCGGTAAGGTTGGCAAACCAGAACAGTTAATTTGGCTGTCCTCAATGCCCAAAAAGAAGCAAGATACCATTATCACCAAAGTGAAGAAACTGATGTCACCACAACAATCCAAAAAAAGGCTAAAGGAAGCAGATGAAGCTAAAAATAAGTGATGAGAGACCAAACCGACGAATTTTTGAGAAAACACCAATATCTTATTCATAAGGAGGAAACTCAGTTCAAAAAAGCTCCCACTCCAGAACCCATTATTGCAGAGAAAGTCAGTGTAACGACACAGAAATCTGCTCCAGAAAGGGTTGAAAAATCTCCTCAGAAAGAAGTCAAAACAAAGAAGAGCACATTCTCTAAGTTGAAATCATATGTTACTGGTGCACCACAAAAAACATCGAATGAAGAATCATATAAACTTCTTCGACAATCCAACATCGATTTCCTTGACGACATGCGTAGACAACATGATGAACACAAGGAAGCTGTAACTAAGTACAATATTGTATGGCTTAGTGAAACTAAACCCAAGACAATTGAGGAGAAGCAGACTCAACCCAGTCTACCAATCAGAATGACTGAGGAAGAGAAAGCAGCATTGAAACTGATCAGACAAAACACTGACATTTTCCTGAAAGATCATCAAGATTACCATAACAAGCAGAGGAATGAAGATAATGTTTTCTTCGGTAAGGTTGGCAAACCAGAACACTTAATTTGGCTGTCCTCAATGTCCAAAAAGAAGCAAGATACCATTATCACCAAAGAGAAGAAACTGATGTCACCACAACAATCCAAAAAAGGGCTAAAGGAAGCAGATGAAGCTAAAAATAAGGTGATGAGAGACCAAACCGACGAATTTTTGAGAAAACACCAATATTTTATTCATAAGGAGGAAACTCAGTTCAAAAAAGCTCCCACTCCAGAACCCATTATTGCAGAGAAAGTCAGTGTAACGACACAGAAATCTGCTCCAGAAAGGATTGAAAAATCTCCTCAGAAGAAAAGAAGTCAAAACAAGAAGAGCACATTCTCTAAGTTGAAATCATATGTTACTGGTGCACCACAAAAAACATCGAATGAAGAATCATATAAACTTCTTCGACAATCCAACATCGATTTCCTGGACGACATGCGTAGACAACATGATGAACACAAGGAAGCTGTAACTAAGTACAATATTGTATGGCTTAGTGAAACTAAACCCAAGACAATTGAAGAGAATCAGACTCAACCCAGTCTACCAATCATAATGACTGAGAGAGAAAAAGCAGCATTGAAACTGATCAGACAAAACACTGATATTTTCCTGAAAGATCATCAAGATTACCATAACAAGCAGAGGAATGAAGATAATGTTTTCTTCGGTAAGGTTGGCAAACCAGAACATTTAATTTGGCTGTCCTCAATGCCCAAAAAGAAGCAAGATACCATTATTACTAAAGTAAAGAAACTGATGTCACCACAACAATCCAAAAAAGGGCTAACAGAAGCAGATGATGCCAAAAATAAACTGATGAGAGACCAAACCGACGAATTTTTGAGAAGACACCAATACCTTATTCACAAAGAGGAAACTCAGTTCAAAAAAGCTCCCTCTCCAGAACCCATTATTGCAAAGAAAGTCAAAGTTACGTCACAGAAATCTGCTTCAGAAATGGTTGAGAAATCTCCTCAAAAAGAAGCGAAAACGAAGAAGAACGCATTCTCTGACAAAGAGACTCAGTTGAAGAAAGCTTCTCCTCAAGAACCCGTTACAAGAGAAAAAGTAAGTGTTACGACACAGAAATCTGCTCCAGAAAGGGTTGAAAAATCTCCTCAGAAAGAAGTCAAAACAAAGAAGAGCACATTCTCTAAGTTGAAATCATATGTTACTGGTGCACCACAAAAAACATCGAATGAAGAATCATATAAACTTCTTCGACAATCCAACATCGATTTCCTCGACGACATGCGTAGACAACATGATGAACACAAGGAAGCTGTAACTAAGTACAATATTGTATGGCTTAGTGAAACTAAACCTAAGACAATTGAGGAGAAGCAGACTCAACCCAGTCTACCAATCATAATGACTGAGGAAGAAAAAGCAGCATTGAAACTGATCAGACAAAACACTGACATTTTCCTGAAAGATCATCAAGATTACCATAACAAGCAGAGGAATGAAGATAATGTTTTCTTCGGTAAGGTTGGCAAACCAGAACACTTAATTTGGCTGTCCTCAATGCCCAAAAAGAAGCAAGATACCATTATCACCAAAGTGAAGAAACTGATGTCACCACAACAATCCAAAAAAGGGCTAACAGAAGCAGATGATGCCAAAAATAAACTGATGAGAGACCAAACCGACGAATTTTTGAGAAGACACCAATACCTTATTCACAAAGAGGAAACTCAGTTCAAAAAAGCTCCCTCTCCAGAACCCATTATTGCAGAGAAAGTCAAAGTTACGTCACAGAAATCTGCTTCAGAAATGGTTGAGAAATCTCCTCAGAAAGAAGCAAAAACGAAGAAGAAGGCATTTTCTGACAAAGAGACTCAGTTCAAGAAAGCTTCTCCTCAAGAATCCGTTACAACAGAAAAAGTAAGTGTTACGACACAGAAATCTGCTCCAGAAAGGGTTGAGAAATCTCCTCAAAAAGAAATCAAAACGAAGAAAAGCACATTCTCTAAGTTGAAATCATACGTTACTGGTGCACCACAAAAAACATCGAATGAAGAATCATATAAACTTCTTCGACAATCCAACATCGATTTCCTCGACGACATGCGTAGACAACATGATGAACACAAGGAAGCTGTAACTAAGTACAATATTGTATGGCTTAGTGAAACTAAACCCAAGACAATTGGAGAGAATCAGACTCAACTAAGTCTACCAATCAGAATGACTGAGGAAGAAAAAGCAGCATTGAAACTGATCAGACAAAACACTGATATTTTCCTGAAAGATCATCAAGATTACCATAACAAGCAGAGGAATGAAGATAATGTTTTCTTCGGTAAGGTTGGCAAACCAGAACACTTAATTTGGCTGTCCTCAATGCCCAAAAAGAAGCAAGATACCATTATCACCAAAGTGAAGAAACTGATGTCACCACAACAATCCAAAAAAGGGCAAACAGAAGCAGATGATGCCAAAAATAAACTGATGAGAGACCAAACTGACGAATTTTTGAGAAAACACCAATACCTCCTTCATAAGGACGAAACTCAATTCGAAAAAGCTCCCTCTCAAAAACCTCTTATTGCAGAGAAAGTCAGTGTTACGACACAGAAATCTGCTTCAGAAATGGTTGAGAAATCTCCTCAGAAAGAAGCGAAAAAACGAAGAAGAGCACATTCTCTGAGAAGGACACTCAGTTGAAGAAAGCTTCTCCTCAAGAACCCGTTACAACAGAAAAAATAAGTGTTACGACACAGAAATCTGCTCCAGAAAGGGTTGAGAAATCTCCTCAAAAAGAAATCAAAACGAAGAAGAGCACCTTCTCTAAGTTGAAATCATATGTTACTGGTGCACCACAAAAAACATCGAATGAAGAATCATATAAACTTCTTCGACAATCCAACATCGATTTCCTCGACGACATGCGTAGACAACATGATGAACACAAGGAAGCTGTAACTAAGTACAATATTGTATGGCTTAGTGAAACTAAACCCAAGACAATTGGAGAGAATCAGACTCAACTAAGTCTACCAATCAGAATGACTGAGGAAGAAAAAGCAGCATTGAAACTGATCAGACAAAACACTGATATTTTCCTGAAAGATCATCAAGATTATCATAACAAGCAGAGGAATGATGATAATGTTTTCTTCGGTAAGATAGGCAAACCAGGACATTTAATTTGGCTGGCCTCAATGCCCAAAAAGGAGCAAGATACCATTATTACCAAAGTGCAGAAACTGATGTCACCACAACAATCCAAAAAAGGACTAACAGAAGCAGACGATGCCAAAAATAAACTGATGCGAGACCAAACTGACGAATTTTTGAGAAAACACCAATACCTCCTTCATAAGGACGAAACTCAATTCGAAAAAGCTCCCTCTCAAAAACCTCTTATTGCAGAGAAAGTCAGTGTTACGACACAGAAATCTGCTTCAGAAATGGTTGAGAAATCTCCTCAGAAAGAAGCGAAAACGAAGAAGAGCACATTCTCTGAGAAGGACACTCAGTTGAAGAAAGCTTCTCCTCAAGAACCCGTTACAACAGAAAAAATAAGTGTTACGACACAGAAATCTGCTCCAGAAAGGGTTGAGAAATCTCCTCAAAAAGAAATCAAAACGAAGAAGAGCACCTTCTCTAAGTTGAAATCATATGTTACTGGTGCACCACAAAAAACATCGAATGAAGAATCATATAAACTTCTTCGACAATCCAACATCGATTTCCTCGACGACATGCGTAGACAACATGATGAACACAAGGAAGCTGTAGCTAAGTACAAAATTGTATGGCTTAGTGAAACTAAACCCAAGACAATTGAAGAGAATCAGACTCAACCAAGTCTACCAATCATAATGACTGAGGAAGAAAAAGCAGCATTGAAACTGATCAGACAAAACACTGACATTTTCCTGAAAGATCATCAAGATTATCATAACAAGCAGAGGAATGAAGATAATGTTTTCTTCGGTAAGATAGGCAAACCAGGACACTTAATTTGGCTGTCCTCAATGCCCAAAAAGAAGCAAGATACCATTATCACCAAAGTGAAGAAACTGATGTCACCACAACAATCCAAAAAAGGACTAACAGAAGCAGATGATGCCAAAAATAAACTGATGAGAGAGCAAACCGACGAATTTTTGAGAAAACACCAATACCTTATTCATAAAGAGGAAACTCAGTTCAAAAAAGCTCCCTCTCCAGAATCCATTATGGCAGAGAAAGTCAGTGTTACGACACAGAAATCTGCTTCAGAAATGGTTGAGAAATCTCTTCAGAAAGAAGCGAAAACGAGGAAGAACACATTCTCTGAGAAAGAGACTCAGTTCAACAAAGCTTCTCCTCAAGATTCCGTTACAGCAGAAAAAGTAAGTGTTGCGACACAGAAATCTGCTCCAGAAAGGGTTGAGAAATCTCCTCAAAAAGAAATCAAAACGAAGAAAAGCACATTCTCTAAGTTGAAATCATATGTTACTGGTGCACCACAAAAAACATCGAATGAAGAATCATATAAACTTCTTCGACAATCCAACATCGATTTCCTCGACGACATGCGTAAACATCATGATGAACACAAAAAAGTTATAACTCAGTACAATATTGTATGGCTTAGTGAGAAGAAACCTCATATGGAAAAAGAGCGAAGCCAATCATACGAAGCAAACTTGAATGCTGAAGGAGAAAATATAGCAATGAATCAGAGAACTGATGCACAGGAACATCACAATAAACAAAGAAATGAAGATATACCTGTAATTACCCATGTTACTTCTGAGCAAATAATTGTACCACCTCCACGTAAAAGTATCGCATCTAAGGTGAAACATATTCTTTCTCCCGCAAAAACTACCGATACCACGATATTTTACTACGATATCGATGATATCCCAGGTCATGAAAGCAGAACTGTGAATACATCATCTGATGAAATTACCGGGAACCAATATAAAATAGATTACTCTCTTGCAAAACCGATGGAATCTAATGAGAGCTTACCTCTTCAACAGATTCCTAAGAAAAAAGTTACTTTTTCAGAAATTCAAAGTAGCTCCGATCCAGAAAAGCAAACATTCGATGATCTAGAGCTGAAAGAACCTGCTCAAGAATTGTACCATGATTGTCTTTCACTGGAGACGAAAAAACCTCAAGTTGTTCCGCGTACACAAGTTGTGAAGAAAGTTAAGACTGTCCTCATCGATTCTGCAGAGATATTCAGACAAGACAAAGAAGCTTATCTTATTGAAAAAACTAGCCAATTTCTTGAGGATCATAAAAATCATCAAAACAACCAATGGGGAGAATACCAGAAAACTCACAGAGGTACAAAGACAGAAACCGAGAACCTTGAAGGACCTTCGAAGAACAAGAAATCTGAAACAGTTCCGAGAGTTATAGAGCGTAGTTCCATATCTTCGTCACAACAAAATGTTTCAGGGCAGCTTGAAAAACCTGATGAAATTCGTTCAAAAGAACCAAAAGCAAAAACCAGATTCATGTCAAAAATCAAATCTTTGGTGGGAGGTTCTCAGGAGAACATTGATCCAGATAAAAAACGGGAAATTGAAAATACTCTCGTCAGGAAACAAACAATGGAGTTCTTGATTAGTCAAAAATGTTACAACGATTTGGAAGGAAATGCTTGTATTAAATTCCACTGCAATCAACAGAATAAAGGCACACCTGTACCAAAAAGCGTCTCAAAAATAAACCAATCTCTTCTCACCTCATCGAAACATGAAAAACATACAAACTTCGATTCAGAAGAGGACTCCACTTTCTGCACTTCAAGAAAGTCATCTGCAAATGGAAGTCCCAAAAATTATTCAACAAAAAGTCAGGAACCTCAGAAATCTTCTCCTGATAAGAAGATATCCAAGACGGCTGATTTTGAAATTAAGGATAAAATTAATACTAAAATTGAAAGAAAAGATGTGGAAACTAAAGTTAAATCAGCAGAACTTTTGAAATCGATGCAGGAAAACGTAGAATTCCTGAATGGTCAAAGAGATTATATAGCTTCAGAAAACGGAATCTGGAACCGTTACCTCAAGTATAAACCTGAAGCAGGAGTAACCAGGAAACTCGTTCCAGAAAAAGAATTCATCATAAGACATAGTCAAGTTCAAAACACCGCGATACCAAAAGCTTCCAAGAGGAAATCTCAAATTGAGAATGACAAAATAGACCACGAAGTGATTCTTCATAAAACAAAACTATTTTTGGAAGACCACAAGAAATATCATGATAATTTATATGCCTATTCTCCAAAACAAGCGAAAAATACTGTCGTTGATACTAAAGTTGAAGAGAAGAGAGGAGTTCTGACTAAATTCAAGTCACTTCTACCTACAGGCCCAAAAAGAAACCAATCCTATGATATACAGAAGGCGGAAAATTATCATTCTGAACTCGAAAAGAATTCCGCACACCCAAAAAGTATTCACATAGAAACATATGGAGCATTGCAGACAACACCACCTTCAAACAAATCACAAATGGAACTCAGGAACTTAACAACACTCTTTTTGAAGGACCACAAGGATTATCATGACTCAGAAAGATCCCACATCTCCAATTACAAGTGGAAAGCAGATGAGGTAGGAAAAAAATCGAAGAAAGGAGTGATTTCCAAAATCAAATCTATGGTGACAGGTGATCACAAAAAGACATCTGCGAAAAAACCTACGAATGAAACGAAAGTAGCAGATATCAAAAATCTTGAACAAAAAAGTGAAGAAGTTTTGATAAGAGAACTAGATTCTAGCCCTACCACCTATAGAAGAAATCAACAACCTCGAACTTTAGATCAGAAACAAGAAACAAGATCAAAGATGCAAAATATTGATCTTATGAAGACATCGATAGTTGGTGACCCAAAGCAAACTTCAAATGAATCTAAAAAACCATATGGTGAATTGCATCCAGCTTCTGCAGAAGAAAATATTGAAATATTCGATGATGGGGTATTGATTAGAAAAATATCGTATGATCAGCTGAAAATGCTACCAGAGGACGAGAGAAAAAACTATGCTATAGCCAAAATAAAAACACAAGAATTTCTATTGAACCAAAAGCAATTTTATGACTTTGATGAGACGAAACCTTCTGAAGATTCCAAAGATTCTGGAGTCAAAACTTATATCATATCAGGGGAGAAAAAAATATTAAGAGATCTGAGCAACGTAACTGAACCAAAACATAACGAAGCAGAAGTATTTTCTGAGAAGCATAATAAAAATGAAAAAATTCAAAAGAGAGCTGAACTAATTCCTTCTGTACCTTCCTTAGAAGATTGTGAAGAGCTCAGTGAAAGAGAAAAGAAAAACATTCAATCTTTGGTAGACAGAAAGGTAACACCTTTATCACCTACCAAAACAATATTCAAAGAAATAAGAAGACGGGAAGATAGTCCAGACAGGAAAGTTTATGTTATGAAAGAGGGTTATATGATCACTAAAGAAAATAAAGAGGGATCAACAAAGGAGCATCTACAGAAAAGAAAGGGGGACCTAAAGGAACATATTACAACTTCAGGAACATCGGCAATAATGGGAGCAACCAAAAAACAATATTCCACTGGTGATGGACATTCGAAGAAGAGGGGAGAAGATTTTTCCACACGTTCATTGCCACATTTTGAAGACTCAGCAATGGCCAACACGAAAAAATTCACCGGTGAGTAATAATTATTTTATATGACTTTTAAAATAATGCAAAATAAAGTGTCAATTGAGAACAATTTTAACAAGCATTACAGTGGGAAAAAATATCTTTTAGCAATATTTTTTCATCAAAATTCATGTCATATTGGTCTTAAATATACAGTTATTCAGTCATCAGAAGATTCAATAGTTTCTGTACTTTTGTTAACAAGCCTATTAACGCTGAAAATATACAAAGCTTAGCTGATTTGCTGTTCGTTTTATCCTCAAGATATTTTCTATCAGTAGTATTGAGGAATCTTGGTATCTACTTACTGAATTTCATAATTCATCATGTCATTATGAGGTTAAAGATATACCCTTGAAAAAAATATTAACTGCTGCGAACTTTATCTGTCTCTTTGAAAGGTGAAGGTTACTATAATATTCCCAAGATACTCAAACAATAGAGTAATTAATTGTTTGGTTGAATTCATAAAAAGTTAGACCGTACTGCCTCCTGTGAGGATTGAACTCACGACCCCTGGTTTACAAGACCAGTGCTCTGCCACTGAGCTAAAGAGGCTTCATATGCAACGAAGATTCACGGTCACATAAGAGTACAGTCATCAAATATTTTCTGATTTGAATAGGTTTTTTGGGAATTTTCGTTTTCAATTATGTAGGTAACAAACTCTGTATATTTCAATCGAGTCAGTTTATTTATTTCTTTATTCTTTAGAATTGAGAGCTAATTAAATACAATACATGAAAAAAAAAGTTCCTAGCTGAGGTTCGTGCAAAACGGGGTACCATACTAGTCTGCGTATGATACCAGAGATCAGGGAAAAACCTCAGTAGAAAAGAACCTAAAACTTTTCAAATTGGCCAAAATTGGAACTCCCCCCGCCAATACAGGGTGGTCCAGATCGTAACCAAGAAATTTTAACCACGTATTCTACATCAAAAATAAGCCCTAGTTTGTCATATTAACATATGTCGAGAAATGTTTCCTCTCCGAGATACGGGGTGTTGAAATTATAGAAAAAAAATGTTTTTTATTGATAACTTTCACACTGCTTGAAATATTTTTATGAAATTCAAGACATAGGTTTTGAGCGTCAAGGAGCACTTTTTGCATAATATAATTTCTTTTCTATTCTACCAGTGGCGTCCGTACTGCAGCGAGAGTGAATATTTTCAGATAAAAAATTGATACACCACTGGTTTCTTCGACAATAAAAAGTACTATTTGAATCCTTTTTATTGTTTTATTTTTTCACCCGAAAACGGTGCCCCGTACAGCAAAAAGTCAGGAGAAAGGATTTGCTCTAAATTAAATAAGGATTTAAATAGTAATTTTTATTGTCGGAAGAACCAGTGGCGTATCATTTTTTTATCTAAAAATATTCAGTCTCGCTGCAGTACGGATGCCGTTGGTAGAAAAGAAAAGAAATGATATTATGCAAAAAGTGCTCCTTGACGCTCAAAACCTATGTCTCAAATTTCATAGAAATATTTCAAGCAAAGTGTGAGTTATGTATTATTAAAAAAAAATTTTTTTCTTTAATTTTAACAAGCCGTATCTCGGAGAGGAAACATTTCTCGACATATGTTCATATGGCAAACTAGGGCTTATTTTCGATGTAGAATACGTGGTTAAAATTTCTTGGTTACGATCTGGACCACCCTGTATAATACCGAATATGATGCTGATGATCTCTCGAATAGAAAATCTAAAAATTTCAACTTTACTTTAATTTACCTAAAGGCTTTTTTAGGTACAATAACGATAAAGAATCCTGTGCGAAAAAATCTTCGAAATGGGAAATTTGACAGAAGAATTTCATATTTCAGAAAATGTTTGACATATCACTGAAATTTTGGCTGTACATAAAGAGCATCGATAAATCAGCTATAGAAAAAAATTGTCAAGTTAGGAATCATCATATCGATTGAAATATAATCTGGTAGGATTGTGCATTTCTACAAAACTTTATAGGTTTTCACTCCCATTCTCTGAAAATGAAATAATTGAAAAATTTTCAATCAAGATGAAGTGCTCCTGCAAAAATCTTTGCACTTAGGTATTTGTCATCAGCAAATTGGTTCTGAAAAAATTGTTGTCTAACAGTCAAACTAAAAAAGGAGATAAATGAAATGAAAAGGATAATGTAACGTTTCGGTGTCTACATCAGACACCTTCTTCAGACAAACTTGTAAAATCTTCAGAATTGTGTGTCTTCTCATTTGCAGTCTAATTGACTTGAAAGTTGTCAACACATAGAGATGTTGACCTATTTTATTTTGAAATTTTCTGATGTCATTTATTTCTTCAATGAATCAATCCAAATACGATCTATTCCAACAGAACAATTGTCCAAATTATCTTCATATAACAAAATACATGTGGATTCCTTGATATTTTTGTTCCATTTCATCATATTAACTCCGCTATTTGAACGTACATGATCAGCGATTTGTGATCTTGTGATGTCTCTATTCTATGTTGTTCTTATGTTCCCGTTTTCTTATCTCTAGAGTTCTTGATGTCTCTCCTGTATATGATTTTTCAAATGTACAGGGAATATTGTAAACACAATTTTTTGATTTTCTTATTCATTGATTTCGTTCTGGTTAGAATGGATCTCAAATTATTTAGTGTTTTGAAAACAGTTCTTATGTCGAATTTGGAACCAATTCTTCTTATTTTTTCCGAAAGGCCAGGAATATAAGGAATGACGTTCAACAAATTTGGTTGCTCTTGACGTTTTTCTGTTTGTACCTGATCATCATTATCCTTTTCATTTATTTCCTTTCTTAGTTTTACTGTTAGGCGACAATTTTTTCAAGAGACTGGGAGTGAAAACCTATAAAGTTTTTCAGAAATGAAGAATCATCATCTCTCTAACATTATTTATAATCAGTCGAAGGGTTTAGCTAAGATTAAACCCAGGTAAAATTGACAGATCCCAAATCTATATATCAAATCAGAAAATACAAGGTGTGTAGGTAGAAGATATGGCACAATCCTCTCATATTATCCTTCCACTAATGTTAAAACTCGAAGTAAATAATGACGTCAACTATATTATCAGCATTCCCAGCGGTTTCGTCCTACGACTTAGTCATCATCAGTGACTAGAAACGAAACCAAAACCTCACCGACATAACTACATTTCTTGTTAAATTCTCAACAATTTGAACTCAAACATTCACGCCTCAAAATTGAACCCATTAGGTTGGTACAGATAAGATAACAATAAGAAAAATTACAAGCAATAATCCAATGTTTATATTGTACACTGCAATATAATAATATTTAAATATATTCTAACCGAACTGAAATTGTTTTAGAAGGTCAAGATAACGTGGATAGAAGCGACGAATCACCTCGACCAGTACCACGAAGCGATTTGGAGGTTAGAAGACACAGGACCAAACAGTGAGTAGAATACTTTTTGTTTTTTGGCTCAAGATGGACGAATCAAGGTGCAAGGGAATGCTTATACCTTGACACACCTCTCTTTGGATGATAATATCGAATATTAATTATAATATTGAAAAATAATTAGTAGGTACTCGATACTTGCGAATTAGCTGAAGAATTTAAGGTTGATTAGTACCATCTAAATAATATAGTTTAGAGCTTGCTTCGTCCTTTTTTTGAGTGCTTGTTCTAATGAAAAAATCACGCAAAAAAACATAAAAGTGGCTCCAAACTCTGTTGCATAGATAGCACTGGTCAATCTTGAAACGCGCGCAAAAACAAATTGGGCATTTCCAGAAAGAAACATTCAGAAAATCATAGCCATCTTCAGGTTTTCGGGGAAAAAATAATAGAATGAGTTTATACAATTTCATATCCAGGTATACAGGGTATTTGTACACAAATGCGAGGTGCTTTGGGAGATGATTCCTCGATGAAAATAAGCAGGGGCAGTTCATATAATTTTTTTTTCGAAACCGACCCCCCTTCCAAGATACAGCCTTTGGAAGGCGATGACGAGTTGACAGTTTTCATTTTTTTTACGTCTTCTTACACACTGAGTCATAAAACTATACATGAAGTACTAAGTAGATGTTACTCACACAATTTTTTTAGATCTCATAACTTCATTCTTAGGGGTTGAAAATAACAGCCCCCTATGATTTTCGTGATTGAATGGGAAACCATAAGAAAATATCTCCCGCGAAAACAATTTTCAAGGAAAATCATAAGGGGTTGTTATTTTAACCCCTAATAATAAAGTTATGGGATCAAAAAAAATGTGTGAGTAACATCTCCTTAATGTAATGAATCATATTATGTAAAGTTTTATGACGCAGTGTTTTTTGGGACTCCTAAAAACTGTCAACTCGTCATCGCCTTCCAAAGGGTGTATTTTGGAAGAGAGGTCGATTTCGGAAAAAATTTATATGAGCTATGCTTAATTTCATAGAGGAATCATCTCCCTAAGTCTCTCGCATTTTTTTACAGGCAAAATGCAAAATTTCGGTACAATACAAAAATTTTAAAACGAATTTTCCAATCCACAGATACGTCTAGAATAGGTATATCGAAACTTTTTCCATCTATTCAGATATAGTACTTTTTCAGTTTTTGCATCGTTTGTCAAAAAATTCTCGAAGTTATGAGTAGATCGTGGGTTTACATTCATCATTTATGTATAGAACTTTTCTATTCAATCTTAACGCCTATCGGGAAAATTCTTAGTGGTTCTCTCAGTGGCTTCTGAGAGACAAATATATAATTTTCCGACCAAGATCAAATTCTGCATTTGTTTCAAAAATAACTATGTATTATGATACCGTCTAGTGGTAAGAATAAGCCTATGTTTATAAATCCAGGCACGATCTAATTTTAAATTATTAATTGATAGGATACATCAGCACATGTTTAATGTTTATATCAAGTTCGATTCGCAAAACCTGCTATAATTGATTCAATGTAAACTACAGGATATTCTGAAAAGTTCTGTTTAAACATCAATTATTGGGAAGTTTTCCTCCTCAAAACTTCCTTGGAATGTTCGGCTATATTAAACAAAATCAATGTTTGTGTATTCGAACAAAATATGAGAAGCATTTTGAAAAAACGAATTGAAAGATTACGGAGATAAAAATTAAAATTTATTTTTGGGTAATGTTTTCGAACCTTTGACATTAAAAATGATAAATCAATAATTGAAGGGCCTTTAAGGTTGCGAATATGTATTTTTTTCTTTTTCATATCAGTCGATAATATATTCAATATGATTTATAATAAACTATAAATAATCGTCTCAGATTCAAGAAAGATATATGAGCTTTTTGAATTTACTAAGAGGTTATCCGAATATTATTATCTCGTATATTTTGCATCCCCATTTATTTAATTGAAAATTTCGATTCAAGTTTTTCAACAAAACATTTAAACGATTAGTTACAGAAGTTTTCCTATTTTCAGCTGTTTGCTTGAACCTTTACACAATGAATACTTGAATATTTTTCATATTTTGCTCGAGCGTGTGAAACTTTTCAAAGACAAACACATTGATAATCATATTATTTCATAGAAAAACACGTAATACCTAACATTCCTAACCGGTTACTTGTTAAGCTCAATCCAGCCAATAAAAAGTGAATTTTGTCGATGACTTAAGAAGGTTTATTTGAAGATATGATGGGGAGATGATGTCATTATAATGCAGAGAAAAGATATGGTCATTATATTCTCATAAAACATCTCAATGGAGCAGTCTTAATTTTTTTCAATTTTATAATTATTTATTTAATGGACAACAGTGAAACAACAGTGGAATCCTATTAAAGTTATCTACAAATAAGCAATAGTTAAATATTCTTTTAACTATTCCTCGGCAAAAATAACCACAAAATTTTTACTGTCCAAAAATCAATGATAGCTAAGAAGACATATTTTTCAAATACAGCACTTGATTTTATCACCGGAAATATGTACTTGTTTTCCTATTAATTTTTTCAATGAAAACAGAAAACTGAACACACTCTCGCCAGTGAAAAATATTACATTCCTTATTTGCTTTATAGCACCTATATGTAATTGAATGATTATTTTATACGCTATAAATGTTATCGCCATAACAGTTTACTCATTAAACCTAATATTTTCAATTGATACTTTAAACAGTACGAAATAATTAAATACGAACCGAAATTCATCAAATCAGACCAAAATTGTCTATTGTGTCCCCCATGGCCCCCATAGTTGTTCGGAGTACTAAACACTATATCTCTTTCTATTTCAGTTGTTACTTCATTTTAATCATCGTCTTTGTGGTTCTGATTGCCATTTATCTCTTCAGAGACGAAGAAGACGAAAATTAATAATAGTTTTAAGGGGGCACTGTTTTATAATTTTTAATTTGTACGTTTTGCAATAATAATGGTGGCTATGTAATATATTTTGTTAAGTTTTATAAATAAATATTTGAAATATTATAGAGAGTATTATTTTTCATACCTTAACCAATATCCTTTTAGTTTAACAATTGAAAATTTATCCAGTGATGAAACTGGATAATTATGAAAAGGTAGGAAAAATAATGCTCAGGATATCGAGTGAAAAAAATGATAAAAAGGAAACTTTGAAAATGATGAGCAAACAATTTGTTAGGAACTTTGTGTTCTGCATTTTTATGCGATTTCGTTATTTCAGAAAATGAAAAGAAAAATATTTTCATTGTAATTTTCAATTCTAGGAGACTTCGATAAATTTTAATAAGACTATAACGTTAGTGAGCGGCTAAAAAACTTGGGCATTCAAGAAACAATGTTCTGAATCCTACAGACGTTTGGGCAATTGTATAGATTCTCCTCTAGGAATAAGCGCGTAAAATATGAAATACCGTAATTTGTTTTTGTTGCCAATCCAAACTTGACCATTAAATAAAAATTGAAAATTCAATAAACAACTAAGTTGAGATAGGTGAACCGAAACGATAGTAAATCACGGAATATGAAAATAAAATGACAAATATAGTACTCAAAACTGATAAATCCAAAAAACATTAACGAAGCTCTTTGTCATAATTACTTTTAAAATGCATTTAAATGTTTGTTCGGATATTTACTCTTCAAGTAACCCCCCCTTTTCTTGAATTAATAATACAAGAGGTAACTACAGTGTACAACACAGAATAAGAAGATCGAACACGTGCACATGAAATTCTCAACAGTATCCTAACAATATTTTTCAAAACAAAACGCGTTTTCTTAACCTCTACAAAATGACCGAGTCGACTTTCAAGCGAAAAAAATTATAGAAAACCGGATGAAGTTGGTACCAGCAGCAATCCAACCATTCCGGATAAAAAAAGTTTCAAAATAAAGTTTTCGATAAACAAGTGAAAGTGTAAGATCCCCCATCAAGTTTAAAACAATTTAAGAAAAATAATATCTTTTTTTTGCAGAAGAACATTCGGAGACATGGATAAGGGGCCAGCTAAAGTTGTGACGGAGACAAGAATAGAACGTGGAAGTAATGGCGAAGAAAAGTGAGCAATTAATAATTTAGTTCTTGAAATTATTATTACAAAAACTTTATTTCATACTGCACTTAATTCAAACTAATGAAAATTGAACAATCAGTTCAGTTCTTAAAATTAAAATACCCCAAATTCATGGGCCTATCTTCAGAATGGGTAAAAATATCTAGTTTACCGCCCAGTTACCAATTTTCAAAATATGTTTTTGGCATATTGTTTCGTTATGATGTTGTAATGCCACCGTTTCAATTTGAGCACTGACAAATCAATATTTCCCGGGAAAATCGAAAAATAATATCTATAAATCGTTCATAATTCAAGGGTCAGGTTTTTTCAGTGAAAAATAAGCGTTTGTGAGCTTTTATAAATACTTGGCAATGTCCCTATCTTAGCTAACCTAACCTAACCTTATGTCACCTAACTCTAGTTAAGATAGGAACAGTGCCAATTACTAAGCATTGTTCCTTAAACTATGCTTATATGTAGTTTGGTCAGGTTAGGTTAGGTTAGCTAAAATAGGAACAGTGCCAAGTATTTATAAGAGTGGGAATCATCCAAAACTCTTATTTTTCACTAAAAAAAATCTGCCTCGTATCAAGAAAAATAGCACTTGAATTATGAACGATTTATGGAATTCTTTTTCGATTTTCTCGGAAAATATTGATTTACCGGTGCTCAAATTGAAACTGTGGCATCTGGCATCACAACATCATTATAAGGAATCAATATGCCAAATATTTTGAAAATCGGTAACTAGATATTCACCTCAGAAGGTTTTAATAAAAATAGTGTAAGTTACGATTTTCGAATATTTGATTTTTTTCGAAATTTTTTTTTTAATCCAATAATTTCATGAAAAAATAAATTATCATCTTCAATGAAGCAAATTTCCTCATTGATCATCTCTATATAAAATTAATCTGAATTATGGGATATTTTCCTAATATTTCTATTTTTTTCCGCAGGTATATTACAACTTGTTTCCTCAATAAAGTTCCTACTCCAGTTTGGTATACAGAATCGCTACTGCTTGATTTAGAAGAAAAAACGAAAAAAACTGACGTGAAGGTCTATTACGATGTAAGTAAATATTTAAAGGTGTAAAGAAAATGCTCTCGGTAATGTTAAAAATGTTCCGATTCCTGATTTTTTGGTTTAATAACCTCATTAACGATAAGTAAATTTGAATTCAACAATAATTTAAATAAACACGATGGAACTTCCCTATAACGAACGTCTGTATAACGAATTTCCCTGTATAACGAATTTCGTACAAGACATTGCACCTTGAATCCAAATTTTATGTTATAACTCTAAAACGAAGTAAATTCTCTCTATAACGAAATATTCAAAGAACATCACTCTTTGAATGGGTATTGGTAAGAAGGTATAAGGGTGGGTTTTTTCCGAAATTTTGCCAGACGTACGTAATAAATTCAGACCTTAAAATGAATCATTACGGCGGGCAGAGATATCCTTCTGTAACAGTTTTAAATACACCCCTGGCTGTTTGGTTTCAATCTAACCATTACGCTAGTGTGAAAAGTTTTGCGAAAATGTCTAAAAGCAAATGCTTAAGTTTGAATGATAAACTTAAATTTATCAGTGAAGTCGACTGCGACATTGCCGACTATAAAAAATAATTTTCTGTATAACGAAATTTCTTTATAACGATTTTTTTTGCGGATTTAGCGCTTTCGTTATAGGGAAATTCCCCTGTATTTCATTATCATCGTATAGAAATATATTACAGTATTAATTTTTAGCAGAAAAAATGGACCTAAGAAAAATTGAAAAGTATTCAATTATGAATATAATTTATTGAAAAATCACTAGAAACACGAAATCGTGAAGATAGTTATGTCATATATTATTTTGACTTTCTGTCCTTTTGATTTGATAATTGAGAAGCAATATACAGATTACCCATTGAGAACACATTGAACAGAAATAAGTATATAATTTTGTTGATGGCACTGTGTAGTTTTGATTGTTTTAATGAGCAGTTGCTCATGTCAACTAGGTTATTAAAGACAGCGACTAATGGTCAAGATAGTTCGAGACCATTAGTCGATCGATTAATAACCGAGTTGATTACAAGATTTTTCCGACGATCTCAATATGAATTGTGTATGAATTCATGATTGAAATACATTCTCATTTTGCACAAGACTTACATCTGACATAAGAAAATGTCTGAGCAAATCGAATTAATAGCGAAAATTAACGTATATTGAATATTTATAATATATTTTCAGGATCTTTATCAGCCATATCGGTGGGAAGAATCGTTCAAAACCAATTTGAGTTCGAGGAGGGACAATTTCAAATCGGAAGTAACAATTCCTGTTACTGTTGAATCAGAGGAGATTCACTATATTTCTCTGGTAAATCAACAAGAGTCTGAGACTGTTTGATTATTATTAACTTTGTATTATTGTGTATTATTTTTAACTGATACATTCCTGGATTATTGTATAGTAGGACTGTGTGAACGTTTTCAAATGAAATGTATTATATTTTATCAATAAACTTTTAAAAGTGTTATTCATTACATTATTTTATTCATTACTTCAATGAGTTCTGGAAAAAATCTGCACTCATCAAATTTACACCATAGACTAACTAAACGGAGAATAGATGAGACACTAGTAGAACAAGCTTCAACGCCATCTTTTTTTGTAGAAATATACTAATTCGTGAAAAAACCTCAATTGAAAAAGGAATCTGTATCGTAAAGCTGCCGCAAAAAGAATTCTGTAGTGCACATTTTGAATAGGTAGGTACTCCCACATAGGCAAAAAGTTTTTTGAAATTCAATTTCCAAAAGGATATCAGAAATGGATTCGTGCAAGTTATCGATGAGTGAGGAAATTTATTCTCATGAAAATAATACCTGCAACGAACTTTCCATCTGATTATCTTTTGGAATCGAGAAGTGAGGATCAATAATCAAATTCTGGATAGAATAAAAATTTATTAACTGAAATAGGTATCACCAATTGAAAATACAGATTTATTTAATAATATCTAATCAATTAACTAATAATTGCATTGAAAACATTTTCAAAAACTAACAATAATTAATTCAATAATACAAAATATGAGTATTTACCTACTAAACTTATTCAATACATGAAAAACTTTTTTGAAAACTACGAGTATCTTGATTTTTATAGGTAACAGAATATACATATATATTTTATAATTACCTTCTTGCATCTCGATTTTCACATCCAATAACACAGCACGTCTTCACTCTTGCAGGCATATCGAAATTTATTATATTTCAAAAAGAACGTGTCAAACCACTCCTTGTGTCAGTTGACAATTCAAAGGTTTTTTGATAATAATGATTTTACATACTTACTATTTTCTCGATAGGATTTCCTACAGTGACGAAATATCTCAAAACGAATAGGCTACAAATTTACATTTCTTCAAAGCTCCAACTTTTATATTATGTCATTTTGATATATAAGTTTGTCACACGTTTTCATAATTATTCCAAAATTGAGTTAGATATTTAGGATGAAATACCACTGTTTAAATCTATGGGAGATAATTACCCTCCATTAGGGTCCTGTAGCGGTCTAAGAAGAACACAAGATTCGAAAAATCATCACTTGGAAGGCCAGACCTGGTTTAAAACACCCTCCTAGTCAAAGAGCAAGAATTAAGTATTTTGTGTCTGAATATTGAAGATATTTATTCAAATAGTTTTAAGTTTCAATTTTTCTACTGAGGTTTTTCCCTGATCTCTGGTATTATACGTAGACTAGTATGGTACTCCGTTTTGCACCAACTTCAGCTAGTTTCATGTTTTGTATTTTGTTAGCTCTCAATTCAAAAGAATATGGTGGAATAATGGCAGAATCTGAGTAAGTTTGAAGTGTATGAACAGAAAATAAACTTCAATATTGTTCGAAACAGTGAAAAACAATGCTTTGAACAGAGTTTTCAAATTTGTATTAGTACACATGTATATTGATTTGACCCATGAATTCAGTTCAAAATGTATGGACAATAATAAAATTTTTAAAACTTGATGGAATAATAAAGCAAATTAACAAAATAAAAATATATTAACTTATTTACATAAAATTACTAAAATAGAATTCTGGATTTACTTATATTATAACTGACCTAATATTGCCTCTGTTTCTCCAGTCTGGTTAAATACAGCTTTGATTATTTTTGTAGCCTCAACAGGTTGAAAATTCGATTTCAAGATCTCATAATATTTATTTATTTCTACCTCAACTGAATCAGTTTTTAATACTGTTGATAGTGCTTGAAATTGACTCCAACACTTAATAAATTGCTGGTGATCACTTACATTAACAAAATATTTTTGACTTTGTTTCAAAATAGAACTAAATACACTGGAAAACTTATTAACCATTGGTTTATCGATAATTTCAAATTTTAAGATTAATTTAATCAGAAAATCGCATAATACACCGAAACAAACTCCAATAGATCTATTGAAAGCTGTATGTGATAATAAGTCGTACCACGACTCTTTCAATAAGTCTATCTGTCTCAGACATTTTTTTACAATAGATTCAAAGAACTCACAGGAAAATTCCTTATCATCGGTGGATAGTTCATGCAGATGGCTTCTCAATTTCCCAACTTCTTTCGTCATATAGTTCTCCAAGATTTCTTTACAAACAACTTGGAAAATTATTGATTCTTCCTTGAATAGAGGAACAGCTCTGGTTTCATAAATGAGATGGCTGTAAGAGATATTCCAATCTCTCAGTTCATGGGCAATGAAAGTGTAATTATTGAATAACAAAGCAACTTCCTGGGCAGTCATTCGTTCAACGTTTTTTGTGGTGAATTTTCTATATAGCCTGAATACATTATATACAGTATCAATAAGTATCTTATTTTTCTTCGCTTCGATCAAAATTTTTTTCGCTAATTCATGAAGTTCTTTAACATCACTTGATATCAGCATGGATGCTAAACTTGATGAGTTATCAACATACTTCTTCGGAAACAGTAAAGCAACTTTGGCTATGTCATGATTTTTTTTAGACATAATGATTTTCAAGTTTTCTAAAAATTTATCTTGAGCTTTACTGAAATGAATTTGACGCAGGTTTGTTGCATATTTCAATAAAGAATCATCTATTACCAACATAGCACTATTTAAATCTGCTTGGAGTGCTGTCACTTGCTGAATAACGATATTATAATCCATGGCTTTATCATCACTAACAGTATGCATATTTTTGAAGCAATGAGATATTAAATATGAAGAAATTCTATCCTTGAGTTTAATTCCGATGTATTCCAATAAGGAGGTACTTTGCGAACTGTCAATATATATGTTGAAATTGTTTTTCATGAATAATATCAAGTCTTGTAGTCTCTTAAAAACATCTTCATAATGTGGTTCACTTCTCTTCAGTACTTTAATTTGAATTTCGGTATCACTGAAAGTCATGACTACAACATAACTTATAATTGGTATGAAAATAAATTCCCATAAAAAATCTATTAATTCATCTAGCTGCTTAATATTTTCATAAAAATGTAAAAGTATTTGGATTTGATTTCCAACATCAATATTTCTTTCTACTCTGATGTAGCTAATATGTTCCTTATCTTTCACCTCAAAAATGAATTTTTTCCTTATTACGTCACCAAAGCGGAGATGCAAATCAGATTTTGTCAGCTCGAAATGTTTCCTGTAGTATTTTTGTAAAATACTTGAATTGCCATTTTCCATTGAATTTTTGATTTGTTTCATTATCTCTAGAGATTTCTCACATTCAGTTCTACATAATTGCAAGTCTACAAATTTCTCATGAATATAATAGCAACTTTGAACATCAGTACAAATTTCAATCGTACTTTGCAATTGATCCCATAGTCTTTTGAATTCATTGTATTTCTGGGAATTAGGTGTTTCTCTTTTTATTCCTTGCTCGCAATTGGAAACATGAACTTCCAGTTCTTTCTTCAATTCTAATAAGTTATTCGAATAATGCTCATCCTTCATTGGCTTTTGAATGAATTCCAAGTAAACATCATCTAGCATACTAAATATTTCTGATCTACATAAATGTACATTCTTTATAAGAACGGGTAGCCTTTCTCTTATATTATTCCATTCTATTTCTCCAGCAGATTTAATAACTTCTCGAAGAATACTCATTTTTATTTTTTATCAACAATTCTGGACAAAAACAAACTTTCAAAAATTTTCAAATAAAGTCGTTAATTCATAGAAAAATTTGACGTTTAGTACTGAATCACAGACCTTTTCGATTTTCTTATATTATATGTTCTGTGTGTTCCGAAGAAAACCAGAAATGTTAGAAATGTTGAAAAATGAATTCAAAGTTCTTTCCGACCACATCCAGCATCCAGTAATTGATATTCTTCAGTTGATCAATATTTACATATTATGTAATGTTTCACATTTCATGAGTTCTTTACCAATTGTTTTCTCACCCCTCAAAAGAAAAGAATTGATTTGTTAAAATTATGAATGCATTAAATGTACATACAACTAAGTGCAACTGTTAAATATTAATTCTTTTATTTCCTTTTTCGTTCTTCACCAGTTTAAAGTCCATTTGGTACTCATTAGGATGTCATTAGGGCAGCTTCGAGCTCTCAGGGTATTTTAGGTATAAATAAATGTTCAAATATTTCTTTGCATTTACCCTCAAAATTTCAGTATAAGCAAAGCAAATATATATATCCCCCGTTTGACTTCAACATTCAACATGAGTACTTGGGTAAGTTATATCATTTTTTAACAATGATTATATTTTTTTATTTAAATGTGTGTCGCTCGATCTCCTCAGTTGTTACAGATAGTTAATATTACTATTTTTTTCTAGAGGAGTTTTCTTCATTATTTCTCCTTTGGATGCTATCGAGAGGTAAGTAAACTTTACAATATTTTACTATTTTCAATACACGTTCGAACTAAATATATATGTATTATGTCACATATGTCACATTCAATACACATAATTTATGTGTATTGAAGTTTTGATGTAGATAATAAGTTTAGAACCGCTTGAACAGTAGCATAATATCAGAGTTAAAGTCCTTAAATAATGATGATATGGATATTGGAAATTATTTTGCGTAAAAAACTCATAAATTAATATTTTGACCGCCATTATTGAATAATGCAGATCGCCCGCACAAATTTTGAACTTTGTATATGAAACTAGAAGTTTGTAGTTGTTTCCTTCATTATTAGTTATTTTAACATGGATATTTCATTCATTTTCTAATTATTCGAGGTTCTTGTGAAGAAATTATTTGTCTACGACTATGTGTGAAAGAAGATTTCATTTAAACTTTCATCTACCTTTATGGCTCATGATTTTGACACTTGTGTTTTTTCTAACCTCAAAATCGATAAGTAATGTTTACATATTGATGAAATAAGCTCCATCAGCACATATGTGAAGTATTTATCCCTTAAACCACTATATTTTAGGTAAAGTACCTGTTTCTTATTGACTAATATCGCAAACTGAATATTTTGGTAATTATATAGTTCTAAAAGAATCGTGTTGGAATTGTGAAAAAATTGTACTCACTAAGTTTGGGTCCCAGATTACGAAAATGATAACGAGAAGTCTGCAATCCTTTTAGTTTTTTTAAAAAAAAAATCCAAAGTTTCAGTAAGGTTAGTGAGGTAAAGCATAGTTCTAGCCAATTTTCCTCTATTTTCTCAATCAATACTCGTTGGAAATGTTTTATTTATCATTTCCTGAAAGTATCCTGCAAAATATAGCCTTCGTTTGGTCGAAATCGACGATTTTATTAATTGTTTATTATCTTCACGGCAGCCATGATAATTTGCCTTTCGGCGTATTTCGGTTGTCATCGGTCGCGATTTGTGCAACGTTGCCGATGTCTCAAATCGTATAACCAGAACCAGTTACTTTCAAATTATTAGGATGAGATTGGAAATCCCATTTTTGTTAACTTTTCCAATATTAGTATGAAAGGAATTATAAAAGAGTTTGAGTTAGGTTGCTAGGTTAGGTTAGGTTAGCTAAGATAGGAACAGTGCCAAGTAATAATAAGTGGGAATCACTCAAAAACACTTATTTCACACTAAAAAAGGCTCGTAGGAAGAGAAATGGCCATTGAATTATGAATGGAATAATTCAAGTACCATTTCTCTTAATACGAGCGAAATCTTTTTTTAAATAAGTGTTTTTGAGTGATTCACACTCCTATTAATACTTGGCACTGTTCCTATCTTACCTAACCTACTCAAGCTATTCTATAATTTCTGTCATACTAACATTAAATAGATATTCTTTTTCCATTTTCACGGGACATATTAATTTGCCGGATCTCAAATTGGAATATTATCCCTAGGACTCGTATAGCAAATTCACTCTTGCCGAGTGTTTCACAAAAAAAGGGTGCGAAATGAATCATTTCAATTGATAACACATTCTTGAAACTATAATCAAATTCAAGCGAATGACCAGTAATGACTGTGGTCATTGTTGGTCATGCCCTTGGTCTTGGCACTTGAGGACATACTTGAGGAATGACCGCGAATGACCAGCTTCCGCTCAAATGCAGTTCTGGTCATCTTCGCCATTTTCGTTAATGTAGGTTAGGGAGAATGAAAACAAACACATAACCAACGATTTTCTGAATTAGAGTTTCGTTTCAGTAAAAATGCATGTATGGGACTGAATATCGTTTGTTTTGAAAATTACCATTACCTAGTTATATTTAATGAGAACCTAGAAAATCCCCAAAACCTACTGTATTACTCCCTGGACAAAAATTTGAATACTATTTTCCATACCACATCCGTACAACCACTTAAGTTAATTACATGATTTATTTTTATTTTTGCTAGCTGAATGTTGTTCAACATTTCTATTTCAGATTTACGCTACAATTGAGTCATGTCCAGTTTAGAAGTTTTCATATCTGTTGTAATTGCAAGTGAATGTTTATTTGAATCTGACATTCATGTGTTATCATAAGATATAAACATAAAACTTAACCTTATTTCTTCAATGACCAGAAGCTTGACTCGGCTCTCGAGTATGTTCACCTTAGGTCATCTGCGGTCTTAATCGATGACGTTGAAGGGCAATTCATGACGTCACATGATAAAGACCAGCAATGACCAAAAGCGCTTAAATGCAGTTGGTCATTGTTGGTCACTGTTGGTCTTGACCAATGATGACCAGGTATTCCGCTTGAATTTGATTAATATTCGAACTAGGCAACCTAAATTTAACTACAAGTTTGAAATCATTCGCGTTTCTGACTTTGACGGGGAGGTTATATTCCGAATATTTCCTAATCCTTTTGTCTAAAGTGAACGTATTTACCCATATTCCCAAGTGATTGTGTTCTTATCATTGGTTTGGTGAGTGTATTATCCTAACAGTTTCGCACAGGCAGCCAAAATGAACATTGACAGCCCGGGACCGGAAGGTTCCCGGGTTCCACGAAGCTTAACACCCAAAGCTATAGCATACACAACATATCAAACGGTGCGGGCCAATAAGGAAACAGCACTGTGTCCCACATGTTTCTACTCTACGTCGACGGTCGAACGACGTGTTGCATTAGCCGTCGCGTCGTAACGTAACCCGCATCGCATTCGATAATGACAGTGTTTTGTGGTGACAGCGACGGGATTGACAGCAATCAAATCCAAAACATCGTACATCTTAAAAATAATGCAAACGATATTTCCGTTTTCCGAAGAATTATTTTATGCGAACAAGCATAAAAAGAAAAATCTTTGGTTTTATTGTGGAAAGTGGAATGGAATTTTTTTCATTCATTTTTTCCGGAGGAAACCGTCATATTTAGAAGTTTACACTAATCGAGACAGTTCAGTGACAATGCTTTGCTTTACATGATTGGGGGCTTCGATTGAGATCGTACAGCTCATAAGAAGGCCAAAATTAATAGATTGGACGCAACAAAGTATTGAAAAAAAAAATTAATTTAGTATTCTGTTAATCCTTAGTTTCGCCCTAATTTGGTTCGTATGTTTATTTTTTTCAGTATTTGTATTCAATCAAGTAATAGGAACATCTTTCCAGAGTTGGACGATACAGGTTTACCACCTAGTTAAGAATATTATCATTTCTCTGAAGAGAAACTTAGATATCATTCTTTCTGGAAAATTTTTCTCAGATTATTCATGAATCTGAAGATAGCGAATATTTGAAACTGTAATATGTACAGGGTGATTTTTCAACATGCTGAATCAATCTGAAATTATCACAATAACCACCCTCAAGTCAGTAAAAAATTCTAGATCTATTTTATGTACCCACCAATATTGTGCTACAGCTACACTTAAAATTTAATCGAAATTGAACAAGTATTACGAAAGTGATCAATAAAAGTAAAAGCTATTGAATCTGATAAATCACTTCAGTAGTCTCAATTGAGGCCCTTAACCATAACCCAAAATTGTTCTGAAGCTATCCTAATTAGTGTAAACTTTTTAAAAAATGTAACGGTCTCCTCTGGAATCCCAGTTTTATTATCGAATTAACTTAATCTTGTAGTATACAGATTTGTTTATATTCTATGCACATAGGTATCTTGAATGATTCGTGTAACGTCTTAAACTTGCAAAATGTGGATAATTTTATTTACAAATGATTAACAGTATATTATACAGGGTCTCTATAAATGATTGTAACAGCGCAGTTGGCTTTGAATTATTTATATAACTTTGTTACGCAGGTTAGGGTGTCAATTATATGACTGGCCAACGGCGGTGCTACAATCATTTATAAGGTATGTAATCACTCAGAAATTTCTACAGAAAATCCACCAGCATTTGATCTATTTGTAGTGTATATGAAGATTAATTGTAAGTGTGGCAGTCAATATAAATATTGTCACAAAAAATAAAGCTACACCTGCTTTTATTCAAAACAGATATTTTATTTTATTTTTTATTATCTGCTTATAAATTTGATTTTCAATACTTACTTTTCATGTAGCTGCATTTATCATCTCATAGGGATTAATAATCACAGCAGGTGAATTTAAATTTCACATTATTTTTTGAAACACAACTAATTTGTTTTGAAGTAGGTAATAATTAAAAATATATTTCAGATTTAAACATTTACTTTTCTAACTTTAATTAAGTGCAATACATAATACAATGCAAAAAAATACTGAGGTTAATGCAAAAACTGAAATTTTTGTCCAAGGCCTCTGGAATTCAAACACTTCTTGCTCTTAGAACACATGCTTTGTTCATTGATAAACTGGAAACATATCACCTATGAGTAGGTCAACCTAAAATAATAACAGGCAGTGTTTCAAAAGAAACTGAAGATTGAAGAAGAAAAAAATTAAGCTGTTCATCAATATCTGAAATTATTAAAATGAGCAACATGCATACTTTACACCATACAAAGAAAACATACCATAATTCCATAGACATCCTTTTGACTTCAAAAGTACAGCCTGTAGAACTGAATTACATTTTTTTTGGAAAATATGACTGTTTGTCAATTTTTCTTTTCCTGGTTGGAGTATTGGAACACTGTAAGTCATAAGCATCATCAATTATTTTAGCAATTTTTCGACCAACACTCTCTTCCAATAGGTCAAGTTTCAGATGAGCTTGTTCTTTCACCACCTAAAATCAAATTTGAAAAAACCGTATGCATGAATATTCCCAAAGACTTACACCATATGCTTTAGTAGCATCAATCGGAGCATTTGAAATTTGATTGGATTCCCTTATAATACTCTGAACATCCATCTCAAATTCAGTCCTACTTGTTGATGGTTGGCATATGTATAGGTTATTGCTCTCGTCGTCGTCGTCATCATCATTCGGTCTTCTTAAAATAGTACTGCTTCTCTTTAATACCAAAGCAACTGCATGGATATGTTTGCACATGACAGCCTTTACAGTGTATTCTGCACAATCACATTTAAATATGTGGATGCATATCTTACACTTATCACAGTATAAGGATCTGCAATCCATTTCACATAAGGCATCATACGAGACGATATGAAATTTATCACTATTATATTCTGATTGAACTCTAAAATCCCCAGTTTCTAAGCAAACTACTTTTGCTGTCAGTCCCTTTTCTGCTCTCGAGTGGGCTTCTCTATTAGTTCTGGCCTGGTAGGAATTGGCAGAAGGTCTTTCAGTTTCAATGATATTTTTCCATAGTTTATCATTTACCAATTCCTCTAGCGTATCCAGTAATTTCTCCACCCTAAAATGCATTTTTTAGAAAAGAATTATTTATTCTTCAAATCTATACCTTATGTTCTGTTTCCCCCTCATTTTATTGTATTTTAATACTTTATTTAAGCTTTCAATAGCCATATTCGTATTAATCCCTGCATTTATTCTGTAGCAGTGTGCCCACATCATGATCCTTTCTTCACTTTGAAAATAATATCTGAAAAAAATTAATGAAAATCTTAAATTATACTTTTCACATGTAGATACACTCACTGCTTTAAATATTTAAGAAATGCATATTCCTGCTCTTTTTCTAAGTGCTCGAAATATTCCTCTTTCATCTTGTGGAATGTCGGTACGTTTGTCTCCTTCAAAATCATTCTCATTCTCCTTTTCATTTCTGTTTTATTTTCCATCTTCTTCAATTTGTTTCTCCCCTGAATATTCCAGTTTTTTATAACATGCCAAGAACAGAGAAGTCTTCTTGGTTTTTTTTCTGTTACCATTGCCTGTAAAATTTTAAAGAATTATAAATCCACAATTTAGATGAATGTTCTCTATTACCTGACACCATGCATTGTAATATTTTATATCATCGTCAGTCATAATATAATCTGCTTCCACTGGCTCTCCGATTTTAGCTTTCAGTGCATTGAAAAAAATAGTTTGGATTGTTTGATCCAGCCTATTTGATAAGAAGAATGCAACAGGGAACCCAATTTTGTTTTCATCTTTGACTAAAACTATGGTCAGATCAAAATGTTTGGAATTTGTGCCGTGGGTTCCGTCAACACATATAATTTTTTTGAATTCTTTGAGCTTTCTCTCCATATCACTATTCATATAGCCTAGGGCAAAATCTTCTTTCTGCAATCCAGGGTAGGTTTCTCCTAATAAAATGAAAATTTGAAAGAAAAGATGATTAAAAATGAATGTACAGTTTTGAATTATATACATACCAATTTGCTTAAACAAAAAAACATAGTTTTTTCCTTGACTGTTCCACTCTTGAACTTTCAAAGCAGTAGCTACCATGTCGTTATCGTGCCTCCTTTTCTCTATATTGAATTTTTTTATGATATAAGCAAAATCAGCCCTTTTAAGTATATTAATTCTTTCTAGCTTATCATTTGTTATTTTTCTTGAATCTTCCAAAATCCTCTCTTTTGAGACTCCTTCTATCAATTTAGTGGCAATCATCTTCTGCGCGTCTTTCGTCAAACGTTTAGAACGAAGTAGATCGTCATGACCAACATGCGTCTCCACAAATTTAACGTCCACAGCTGAAATATACAGGTTCAGATATTCTCATCGGAAACATACGATATTCAATGTGATAGAGAGGGTATATATCATATACTCAGGTATATACCTGATTAAATACAATGGAAACCTACCCTTATGAGTTATCTTAACTCGAATTCTCGAAGGACAATAGCCAGACATTTTAATACTTCCACCAGTATTAATGCTTCGTTGGGTACACTTGCTAGTAAATCCTGCGAATAAAACAAAAAGCTGATACATGACCTCTGGTGAATTGAGTGTATTATGCTGAATAACAAATAGGTACACACCTGAATAATTACTACGATTGCATTCATAATAAACCATCAGTCCTTCAGATGATTTCCTATGAGCGTGTTTGATATAATCCACATTTCTGTTATCAAGTGATCTCCAAGTCTCAAATTCTTTCTCATTTTTGAACGTTAAAAATGAAGTTTTGATATCTAGAGAATGAATCTGCTGTAAATGATTGATTAGCATATCATGTTTTTCGTAACCAACTTTGTTTTCTTCAGGGCAAATTGGACATTTTATTAGCCTGTTCCTTTTAGAGGGAAGAGGTTCTTCATTGTGCATATCTCTCAAATGACGATTTTTGGCCGAAACACTTGAGAATTCCTTTTCACAAATTGGACAAGTCAATTTTTCGCTGGAAATGTATAATGTTAATACCAGGCTGATATATTTCTACAATAACAATAATACCTAATATTCATTGACAAAACAAAATATTACTATCTAATCTAAACACTCACCTTCCTCCTTCCATGTTCTTCAATTTATTTCTTGAAACGTTGAAACTTTGCGAATACAAAACAAATAGCTAACTCCGCTAACTGAAAATTTTTCAGCAAACGTCTAACTGACTGTGATCACAACACAATTGACATTGAAAGAAAGAAAAAAACCGTTTCGTTGAGGAATACGATCATAGTCATAGACAAATTTATCTTTCACAGTGTTTTTTGGCCTTCGCTAAATTATAACACACCAAAATTGTAAATTTTTTTTTTAGCTCCATCAAATGCCTATAATTCCATATTTTGTAGAAACTGCGATAAAAAAAATGCATTTTCCCTATATTAAATTCATTAGGAACTGCTGAAACGAAAATCGTAACCTTTTTTCCTCATTTTAAAATAGTACGTAACACTGTAACGCTACATCTTAAATGTAACACAAATGTTACAATCGTAACACCTGAAACATCACTGCTGTCAAAGAGAGAAAGATATATTTCTCTCTCTCGTTGAGCGTTGACGCACGGTATGCGCATGTATCTGAGTCCGCTGTTTCCTTATTGGCCCGCACCGTTTGATATGTTGTGTATGCTCAAAGCTATGAGTACATTGAATGCTCTGGGAAATAATGAATTTTCCTGGGCTGATGTTGTAGAACTAGAATCGGAAATTAATAAACTTCGTAAACAAGCTGAAAATGACAACGATTCAGAAATGATCACTGAGATTAACACTCTTTCACAGAACATCTCGTATATAAAAAATAATAATAGTAAACAACAAACTAGAGATAAGCAGGTTTTTTCTTATGTAGCAAGAGATAAGGGTCCTTTTTTTGTATACGTTGAAGGTAAAAAGGGAAACATAGGCAATATGCATCCTCTGAAATTAGGTAAGTTTCTTTACGAAAATGACTATTTCAATTTAAAAGTTACAAGTATTAAAAGAAAAGGTAGAAATAAAATTGGCATTGAGTTTTCTAATTATAAAGACGCCAATACTTTTGTAAAAGAAGCAAAATTCGAAGATTATGAAATATATATTCCACCGACATACATAATATCTATGGGGGTAATAAGAGATATAGATACCTGTATCGATGAGGAAGAAATCTTAGAAAATGCTATAACGGATTGTGAAATATTAAAGGTTAGAAGACTTAAGAGGAAGGTTTTTGATGAAAATCAAAATAAAATCATATTTGTTGATTCAAAATCATGCGTCCTTACTTTCAGAAAATCAAACATCCCATCAAACATTGTTCTCTATCATAACCTTCTAGAGGTACAACAATACATAAGCCCAGTTGTTCAATGCTTTAATTGCCTACGTTACGGACATAGTGCCAAACTATGTAATGCACAATCGCGTTGTGCTAAATGCGGAAATAATCACGATGAATCTCTATGTGATATAAATGTAGTTAAATGTATTTTTTGTGATCTCAACCATAAATCAACTGATAGAATATGTGCGGAATTTGATCGACAAAAACAAATAAAGGATTTGATGGCTGTTTTTAAATACACATATTTTGAAGCAGATCTTCTACTCAAAAACAAAAATAAGACTAATCAGCAATTAATTAATGATAATAATAAACATTTCCCACAACTACCAAACCAAACAAATACTTTTAATCCCATCCAACTACCTCCCACCATAACAAAGGCTACATTTGCTCAAATCGCAAATAATAATAACACATTCTCTTCAGAAAAAAAATACCAAACAGTTCATAAACACAATCCGGTTCGACAAAATAAATTTACTCAATACATCATCAAAAATAAAAATCCAAGACCTAGACAGGAGATTGACAAAAAGAAAGAGAGGAATGTTTTGTACAATATATGCCAGATTTCAAAAAAAATAAGCTATCCGATTGGGAGGAAAGAAATAAACAAATTCAAGAAACACCAATTTCACCCTCATCTGATACGGATGTTTATATGGAGTGTATCGCACCTAGCAGTCCTAGCACCTCTAAGGACAAGGTACATAAAAAAATAAATATATTATCATCAGTTACATTAACAGAAGCCCAAATACATAATTTACCAAACGAATAACTTCTAATTGACAATACATATATTAATTCGACAAATATAAATAATTAAATTAAAAAAAAAAAAAAAATAATAAAATAAATAAAAATTTAAAAAAGGTAAAGGAAGAAAGTTTTTATAGATTTATTATAGTAGACAATTTAAAAAAAAAAAAAAGAAAAAATGAAAAATAGTAATTTCAGAATCTTGCAATGGAATATAGATCTTTGTATGTTAATTATCTGGACCTTATGGGAAAAATGGAACATTTAAAACCTAGTTTAGTGGCTCTTTCTGAAACTTTCCTTAAAGAAAATAAGAGGTTAAATATCAGCAAATATTTCGCCCTACGGGACGATAGAGAGGATGGTAAGGGAGGAATTGCATTCCTAATCAGACAGGATATTAAGTTTAGCAAAGTATCGATGGACCTTCCTTCCAAATCACCAAGAACACAATGTCAGGCTATCCAAATCAATGACCTAATAATTGTCCACATTTATAACCCTCCAGACATAAACTTAAAAGTAGAATTCTTTAACCAACTTGTGGCGCAGATTGGTAACAAATTTCTTATAATCGGTGACATCAATGCTCAAAGTCCTCTTTGGGGTGCAGGAATTCTAAACAAAAATGGGAGAACGATTGAGGAATTGCTAGACAACCACAATATATCCATTTTGAACGATGGTACCATTACGCGTCTCACCCCACCACATTGTAATGATAGTGCACCGGACCTGAGTTTGTGCTCATCTGATTTAACAAATAGCTGTATGTGGAGGGTGGAGTATGATCCAGCTCAAAGTGATCATTTTCCAATAATCATCGATGTGAATTCTTTGAATATTATTTCTATGAAATTGTACAACACAACGCGCAAATTTAATATAGAAAAAGCGAATTGGGAAAACTTTAATAGGTATATTACTGATAGATTACTTCTAGATAATGTCACCTCTTTGGCCCAATTCAATGAAATACTTAAGACAAGTGCCGAAGCTAATATTCCAATACTAAACCTGTCAAATACAGTACTTTCAGGAATAGATGGTGGGATGAGGAGATCACATCGGTGGTTAACCGTCGCAGAGATGCTCTCAGGAAATTCATACGAAATCCAACCAAGGAAAACTTAATGCAGGCTAATAAATTGCGAGCTCAATCAAAAGCCCTTATGAAGGAAAAGAAGTCAAAATCGTTTGCCAAATTTTGCGAGAATATTAACTTTATGCAATATAAAACAGCATGGAAAGCGATCAGAAAATTCAAGGAAAACAACAACGCTCCTAGTTCGCAGACAGTCCCTTCCTCCCAGGTAGTACATGAATTGATGGCCAAGATGTCTCAACCCCGGTTCACACAAGTCATCCCTCAATTACCGATATCAAATGACGAAATGATCACCTCACCCTTTTCTCTGGCAGAACTTGAACTCGTTCTGCGTAATTGCAGCCCTTCAGCCCCAGGTGTCGATGAACTTCCTTATTTATGTTACAAGCAACTTCATAATCCCATTAAGATCAAACTAATAGAACTATTTAATGAGAGCCTAAAATCACCCTTAAATATATCAGACCTGAATAAAATCCTCATTTGCCCATTCACAAAGCCAGGTAGACCCCCATCAAACCCCGATAATCTCCGTCCAATCGCACTGTCCCCTTGTATTATTAAAATTCTGGAAGCCCTTATCAAAAATAGATTAGACAAAAAAATAGAATTAGCCCTCCAGTCACGTCCCTTGATCTTTGGTTTCAGAAGAGGTTATTCGGTAGTAGATAGCTTGGTGTATTTAACTACGAACATCTATACCGCATTCGCAGAAAGGAAAATGGTTATGGCCGTATTCCTGGACATTAAAGCAGCCTATGATAACGTAAATATTGCAATCTTAAGAGAAGACATGTTAAAACTGAATATTCCCAAGGATGTTATAAATCTTATAATGGTTCTTCTACAGTCCAGAGAAATGTACACTTTTGACCAAGAAACTAACAACCTCATTGGCCCCTTTTTCTCCTGTAAGGGTATTTTACAGGGTTCTAAACTCAGCACTAATCTTTTTAATTTATACACTAAAGATGTCTCGGACTGTGCAGTTGATAATGTTACCATAGGGCAATATGCAGACGACTTCTATCTGATGTGTTCGGGAAATGATATGGGCATAATGTATGAGAAGATGTCGGCATCTTTGGACAAAATATCCGAATGGCTGAAGGAAAGAGGCCTGTCTATATCAGTCAACAAGTCTTCGGCGATATTATTCACAAGGAAGCCACTGCCCAAGATTATACCGTGCTTATCTGTCAATGGTGGGGATATACAATGGAAATCTCAGATAAAATATTTGGGGATATTTTTCGACAGCAAATTGACCTGGAAGGAACAAATAGATCAGAGCTGCAGCAAAGCCAAAAGGGGCATAAATTTAATTAAAATACTATGTAAGACATGGTGGGGATCTCAACCTAAAAACCTCTTGATGCTCTATTCAGCGTTGGTAAGACCTCATTTGGACTATGGCTCGACCATCTTAGCAAAATGTTCCAAACAAAATCTAAGGAAATTGGATAGCACTCAATATCAAGCCTTACGAGTGGTGATGGGATATATGAAGTCTACACCCATTAATGTTATCCTGTCTGAATGCGGAGAACTCCCCCTAGAAAAAAGAAGATTCATTCTAGCATCTAAATATGTTGCCAACAAAATGCAAATTTCTAATAGCCCTATTATACAGAACATTAGAATATTACATGACAAACAAAACTTTTTCCGCCGATTTCAAAAACCAGCCTACCTGATAGCATATGAGGAACTTCGGATGCACAGAGCAAAAATCCAGTCGGAGGTAACTTTGCCTTTCTATTGCTTAGAATATGACCATCATGCATTTCCCTGCAACATCCTTTTTCCCTCCCTCCATAAGGATGAAACCGGTGTAAATTTGAAATTTAAATTGTTTTGTGATGAAAAATTTTTTAATTGCCATAAAATTTTTACGGATGCCTCGGTAAAGACTGATGATAATTATTTCACTTCAGTAGGCATAGGTATATACTCAGAAACTGATGACGCTAAATACTCTTACAGGCTTCCTGACTATTGGTCCACCTTTTCTTCCGAAATGCTTGCAATAGAAAAAGCATTAAAATACATACAAGAGCGAAAAATAGATAAAACAGTGATATTTTCAGATTCCAGGAGTTCATTGATGAAACTTAAATATTGGAAACTAGAGTCTAACATTGATATAACCACAGCAAGAGTAAAAAAATTATGGGCACAACTATCATCTCAAGGTCTTTCAATCACAGGTGTGTGGATACCGAGTCATTGCGGCATTGAGGGAAATGAATTGGCAGACAAACTTGCAAATCAGGGCAGGGAGGGTCTGAACATCCTCAATTACAAAGGAGGATCTAAACTTATAACTAATAAAATTGTAAACGACACGAAAAATGTGTGGAATAGAGAGTTAGCATCTTGGGGGAAAATAAAGGGTAGAACCTATACACATATGCGAAGTAGAGATAGGAATAATCTAAGATTTCCCTTTGCGTTACTTAAATCCAATCTACATCGTAGAACTATAGTGACAATTTTGAGAATGCGCTCTGGACATTGTCTAACTCCTGAACATCTCTTTAAAATTGGTATATACCCTAACCCTGACTGTCAATGTGGCGAAAGGGGAGACTTATCTCATATTCTGTTCGACTGTGAACAGAACAGACATAACTGTAACATCTTGTACAATGCATTACAAAAACTGAATTTTCCCTTACCAATTAATATATATGAGGTGGTTTTCTCTGAAAGAGAAGAAGTGATTGAATTAATTGCGGATTTTCTGGATAAGTCAGGTTTGAAGATTTAAAGAAGGAAAAAAAAAAAAAAAAAAATTTTTTTTTGTTTGGCTGTCGGTAGCACTAGTGTTCATCCCATTTATGTATGTTTTGTGATGTATTTCCTATGTTGAGAGACCTTTCTCCTCTCCTAGGGAGGGCGTAGGGTGAATTCCTAAAGTTCAAGAAAAGTTATAAGCAGAGAAGCGAAGACCACCATAATCTGGGTACATGCTGCGGCGAGCCCAAGTTCTCTCTTTTTTCTAAAAGAGAACGAGACAACAACAACAACAAGTTTGAAACATGGGCAACGTTGCGCAATTCGCGCCGGTTGACAGCCCAAGGGCAAATATCATGGCTGCCGTGAAGATAATAAACAATTAATAATATCGTCGATTTCGACCAAACGAAGGCTTTATTTTGCAGGATACTTTCAGGAAATGATAAATAAAACATTTCCAACGAGTAATCATTGAGAAAAAAGAGGAAAATTGGCTAGAACTATGATTAACCTCCCTAACCTGACAGAAACTTTGGATTTTTTTTTTGAAAAAACTAAAAGGATTGCAGACTTCTCGTTATCATTTTCGTAATCTGGGACCCAAACTTAGTGAGTACAATTTTTTTCACAATTCCGAAACGATTCTTTTAGAACTATATAATTTATTATTAATTTAATCATTTCCAGTATAATAATTGATTCTGCTCAGGGAATATTTCGAAAAGTTAGCTTAGAATTATGAAGGTGTTCTAAAACATTTATCTAATACAATCATCAAATGGTACCATTCACTGAATGACGCAAGTTCTTTGGAATAGTACGTAGTTCGTGAAAATTGAATAGGAAATAAGTACATATAAAAATGTTGATGATAGGAACCTATAGATTTCATACATTTCGGAGAGTTTTTTCCTTCACTCTCTTAGCTTTCGAGTAACGCCATATATGTATTTATAAATACTAGTTGTTTCCATAAATTTTGCCTGAATTCAGATTTTCATAAAACATCAAATTTCCAAGAAAAAATCATCGCAAATCATGTGTTGCAGGATTCGTTTGATATTGAGTTAATGGAAATGAAACATTAGTTCTGCACAATTATGCTAAACTCTGAATTCTGATGATGTTTTCAATTCATACTATTATTTCATTTTCCATGCGAAATTTTTGGTCATGAAAATATTACGTTACTATTATTTGGAGACTTTCTATAATTTTCTATTGGCAAGCTGTGGACCAGTGCAAACCAAATAATGCCAATATATCAGAATTTTTAACATTTTCAGTTCATCACTATTTTATTTCGAATTTTTCGTGAAAACGTGGAAATCCCATGTCTCAAGGTAATTCCAAGTTGATAATTGATATATTTTGTGAATATCCATTTCTACGAAATGTTCAAGATAAAAGATAAGATATGATTTTAAGAGCCTGTAAGATATTTATAGATAATCTGAATGGTTTTGACATTTTAACTCAGATGGTAAAGGGAAAATAATTGAAAACGTTTTAAAACTATCATTCCTGGAAATGTAAAACTATTCATTGAGCTGATATAGATAGATATAAGAATAATGAATTTGTATAAAATGGCTGAAGAAATATGTAAACCTACCGAAATCTAATTTTTCTATTTCTTCTCCATAGTAGCAAAATTGTGCTTGATAAATACAGTAGGTACTAGGTGTCTATCTCAGGTTTCGGTTATGTTCACTTTAATCAAAATGCCTTCTGCCTTCAAGGGCTCTTCTCAAAAACTATAGAATATAAATTAATTCCGTTATCCCCCATAAAATTATTGCTTATCCATTGGTTCATTGGATGTAAATATTTCTAGAATTTCAATTTTCTCAAAAAAATCATACTTTCATGGTGACGTCAGTTTTGAGGTTTATTAGCATTTTAATCTCAAAAGTAAACTCAAAGTTCCTTTTGTCCTGTCATTTACATATTAGAGATAACTCAAACAAGCACTTGATTGTCTAAGATTACGACTAACTGATAAGGGAAAGTGATAAATGTCACAATCTCCCCAAATTCTCTTCAGTTTGAAATATTAATTTGTTAGACACACATACGCTCCACTCTCTGTTTTCCACTTCGTTCAGCTGCAAGCTTCTTTGTTGCCGAAGAAAAACTCAAATTGTCATTATTTTGGGACTGTGTTCATTCAAAGTGTATTCGAAAGTGTACAATCAATGGCCGATCCCGGGGAAGGTTTAAATTGTCATATGTGTGATATATCCGCTGAAAAGTTCAAGAGCTTGGACCCCCAACACTCTTTCTTGAAATACCCCCAATTGAGTTTGGCTCACGAATTGATGAAAGAACTTAACCTGTGTGCACACGACCACAGCTTTGTACCCCCATGGTAAAGCGTTGTCGAGACACTCTTTCTCGGTCCAAGTTATTGTCAAATTTTGCTAGTTTGTGGAGTTCCGCTCCTAGTGAATTGCATCGTTCAAGATATGGGATAAAGTTAACGACTTTGTCAAGTGTAGTTGTTAACTTGACAACAAAAAAGACTGTTGAAGACTTCTCCTTTTAATTAGTGTAGTTTTAAGCGGTCAAAATGTCTATCTGTGTTTTCAATTTGCAGAGGTCGTACAAGTACATGATGTACGCGACTAAGCAACCATCTTTGAGGATCAATCAAACGGATCTACAATGCAAGAACGGATGTGGATTTTATGGTAATGCAGATTGGGAAGGTAAGCAGCAGTAGAGCTTTTCATTGAATTTATACTGTTTTGATATTATATCACTGCAACCATATACAGTGGAACTTCCCTATAACGAACGTCAGTACAATAACGAATTTCTCTGCATAACGAATGTTTTACAAGACATTGCACCTTGAATCCAAATTCCATGTTAAAAACACCCTCTAAAACGAAGTAAATTCTCTGTATAACGAAATATTCAGAAAACATCACTCTTTGAATATGTATTGGTAAGAAGGTATAAAGGTGGGTTTCTTCCGAAAATTTTCTGGACATACGTAATAAATCTCGACCTTAAACTAAATCATCACGAGTGGCAGAGAGATCATTCTGAAACAGTTTTTAATACACCCCTGTCTGTTTGGTTTCAATCTAACCATTACGCTAGTGTGAAAGTTGTGCGAAAATGTCTAAAAGGAAGTGCATAAGTTTGAATAATAAACTTAAATTTATCAGTGAAGTCGACTGCGACATTGCCGTCTATAAAAACAAATTTTCTGTATAACGAAAAATTCTTTATTACAATTTTTTTTCGGATTTAGCGCTTTCGTTATAATGAAGTTCCACTGTATATTATCTTCAGTAAAATTCATAGCCTAGCGAAAATATTCATAAACAAAATACCTATAAGTAAAAAGCTCATTAGATGAAGCAATAAATAAATGCATATTATGTTGATGTCATTGTTTGTCCAAAATGTTTTTGATCTCTTGTTTTTATGCTAAAATTGTTATCTTAAGACTCTGAGGGGCCTAATGATAACGTATATGAAGTCGTAAATGTGTTTGGCTTGAGACCCTTAAACACTTTCAAATCAAAACAATTAGAAACTCGAATCTTGTAGAATAAAGTCTGAATACCTTTGTTTGTTATTCAAGATGTCACATCAATCAAATCATTTCAGAATTAGATATAATTCGAATATTCCCTAAAAAAATTTTGATCTATTTCATTTTTGGTAATCTGTTGAGGTAATGAATCAAAAATACACAAATGGTTTCATATGGAAGAAACTAGAAAAAACCCTGAAAGTTTTATGAATTAAAGTCGTGTTTGGCTAGGTTACTATCTGAATGGTTAACTGTCCTATTGATTTCAATCTTGAATAGGCTGATGAATACCCCGAAAAGATGCTAACATCGACCATTTTTTCATTTAAATTTTGTAATAAGAAAATCTATTAACTAACTAAAATTAGAGTCTGGTATTTAATCTTTCTTTCATACTTTGGAGTGAGGTTAATCCTTGACTGATTAATTGAGAATTATTGCAAATTTGATCATTCCACAAAAGCAAGGAAGATAAAACTAATCCTATCAACATATATGTTTTTTCAGACAAATTAATAATTCATATATTAAAATTATCAATTCAAGTGCCGATCGTATGATAAGAGTATAAAGTACATTATCAAGAGCATTTCCCGATTTGTTTGAATGACAAAGTACTTGAACCTATTTGATTTTTATTGAATATGCCCTAATTATGTATTTGCTTTGTTAATATGTAGCACTAACATCAAGGTTTGCTCTTGTGTGATTAGAGATTGCACTTTAAACTCATGACTATTTCTTTATCTGTCTTCATTTTTTAACTTTTTCAATTATTTGTCAATTCATCCTCAGCAATAAATATTATAAGCTGAAGATTAACTGGGTGATTTTAAGGGAACATTAACTACCTATCTGTATTGTTCTTGTTAAATCTTTACAAACAATTTAATCTTATGAAAATTTTCAATAAGAATCCATAGTGATTCAGGTATAACAAAAGACAAATTTTTTCTTATCTGTATAAATAATTGTTGTAATTTTACAACTGTGAGAAACAATTGGCGCATGTATTTTTGCGTCATAACTTGATGTATTTGCACTTTTTGAAATATTTGTTTTAGAAAATATTATTCAGATTGAACTGTGAATTTTGAAAATTTTGCTTAAGCGGTTTTAGACTGATTTTCAACTTTAATTTGAAAAAATGATCTTTTAATGAGCTGCAGAACGAGAAGTTAATTTCGACAATAATTTATCAATGATATTAATTAAATGAAGTGGCGATAAAATTGTTGCCATGTAATTGATGGTTCAAATTATCATTTCTTCTTTTTTATGATATTAAATTAACGAATTTAGTCATTTTTCAATTTGCATCTGATTACTTAATTCGATTTTAATATTTTTGTCCAATATCATTGTGAGTTTGTTTTGCTACTTATAATCATCTCAGTTGCATACTGAAAATTTTTTAAGTGTATGCTTGTTTATTAGCAATCAATGAAGAACTTTAAATCGTTTCAAAGCAAAGATGTGCTAAAGACCAGTAAAGTTATATTTTAAATATACTATTTTATTCAATTGAGTCTTTCTAAATTAGACTATAGTATTTGGCATAAAATAATCTTTTTTTCTTCTCAATTTCAGGTTTTTGTTCAAAATGCTTCAGAAATCACTTGGAACAGAAAAAACCAGGGCAATCCACCAAGCAAAAGTCGAATGTTTTCACCAAATTCGAAGAAAAAAAGAGACAACAATCAGATAAAAAGTCAAAGTTTTTGCCCCTATTTAGAAAACCAAGTAATGTTAAAGGTAAGATCATGTTTACAATAAGAAATAAAATTGTTTTATAATAATTAGTGGTAATATTTAAGCTTATGTTATACGAAGTTGTTTCATCATAAGAATTTCTTTTTCTTTTGACACATTTATGAGTTTGTATTTTGAATGATATCATCGTATTTTCTAATTCTTCAACAGATGCTGAAAAACATCGTTCATCAGAAATTAAACATCAGAATCCAGACGCAGAGAAGCTTGCAGCAGAATTCATGATCAAATTCAGCCAACATGGTGGAGCTTTAAAGAACGATTTCTTCAAATGGGCTCAGGTTTTTATCAAGAGAATCCGAACTGATGTGGATATTAATAAACCCATCGATGATATTTCAGACGTAGTACAAAAATGCTATAGTTCATTCAATGATCATCTGAACAGTAACAAGGCATATAAAGATTTGCAACCCGAAGACAGAGAACAGCTATTGAATTTCTTTGAGAAATATGTTATGACGTTACTATACAAGTAAGTAAACAGTTTCTGCTGTATGTATGTCAGTGGTTTCAGAGTCATATGCAGCTATTTTAAAAATTAGGGACATTATAATAATTATTGTATCGTCAAATTTTGATGAATTGAGTTTTTGATAACTTGAATCGAATAAAATTTTTCATTGAACAAATCAATCTTCAATAACTGGAATATCTTAAAAAAAGGGATTTTGTTCTTTTTTGAAAATATAGTGAAACTTCCCTATGGCGAAAGCGCTAAATCCGCAAAAAAATTCGTTATAAAGAAATTTCGTTATAATTTTTATATAGTCGGCAATGTCGCAGTCGACTTTACTGAGATATTTAAGTTTATCATTCAAACCCCGACTTCAGATTTGTATGTTTGCACGGAAACTTTGGATATTGAGGGACTGAAAAAATTTGAACAAATTAAGTTGATATACTGCATTTAAAACAAAAAAATTAAGAATCAAACTGTGTTTCAAAGGGAAATCAATACCATGGTTACCCGACAAGAAGTTGTGTTTTATTCCGAAATAGGTCAGCAAGAACTAATAAGGCGTTAAACTCTCCAATAAACAGATCTATAGTTGAATATAACAAGGTCCCACATGAACTTTTGAAACAAGAAAACTTCAGGAAGGTGTGTCAGAACGTCAAGAGATTCCTAATGGCTAAGGACTTCAGTAATTGATGTCATTTTGTTTGTGCACTGTTTTTTAAAGTTGGTATTCTTCTTTGTTTTTTTTTCTTTTGTTGGAAAATATATTGTATGTTTGAACAGGCCCTCTGGCCAGTACTTGTACTGATTTGGGGTCAGAAATAAAGTTTATTTATTATTATTATATTAAACTTAAGCACTTCCTTTTAGACATTTTCGCACAACTTTCGCACTAGCATAATGGTTAGATTGAAACCAAACAGCCAGGGGTGTATTTAAAACTGTTTCAGAAGGATCTCTCTGCCTGCCGTAATGATTCAGTTTATGGTCGGGATTTATTACGTACGTCGCGAAAATTTCGGAAAAACCCACCCTTATACCTTCCTACCAATACCCATTCAAAGAGTGATGTTCTTTGAATATTTCGTTATAGAGAGAATTACTTCGTTTAAGAGGGTGTTTTCAACATGGAATTTGGATTGAAGGTGCAAAATGTTTTGTAGGAATTTCGTTATATAGAGAAATTCGTTATACAGACGTTCGTTATAGGGAAGTTCCACTGTATGTGGCCGAAAGTTGAATAGTAGTAGAGGCGAAAATGTACAAGAAGTTCACATCAACAACTGTCTAACTATTCAACAATTTTAACGATTCATTTGTTGTTACAGTTCCTTGTTCTGCCCTCCTACGACCAACGATGAGGAAAAAGACCTTACCATCCAAGAACGTATCCGTCAACTCAGTTGGGTGAACGCACATCATTTGGACAGCTGCATCAATGAGACAAGCATCGAAGTAAGAGATCTTGTGTACACAGCTATCACCGATCTCTTGGGAATGGACTCGATGAAATCGCCTCTAGAAAAACTTACTGCAGTGGTTAAATGCTGCAGGAGTGTGGTAGAGGTCCTGAGACATTGTCGAGGTGGACCTGTCAGCGCAGACGAATTCTTACCTGCTTTGATCTTCGTGGTTTTAAAGGCCAATCCTGCCAGGTTGAAGAGTAACATTCTGTATGTTACCAGGTTTTGCAACGATGCTAGGCTCATGAAAGGGGAGGCTGGATACTACTTTACCAATTTGGTAAGTTGAAGATTCTTCAACATTATCACACCAAACTTTTTGAATGTCAACTAATTCACTATTTGAATGAATTGTTGAACTTATTCGGAAAATTTGTTGGACGCACAAAAAACCAACCAACTCATGTTTACCAATCTTAACAGAAACACATGCTCAAAATTCAAAATAGTTTCAATGTTATACCTGTTTGAAATAACATTTCCTTTTATTTTCAGTGCTGTGCAGTATCATTCATTGAGAACCTAACAGCAGAATCACTGAACATGCCTGAACAAGAGTTTGATAATTACATGTCTGGAAAAATAACCTGTATAAGTGCGTGGGAATCTGCTCTGGTTGCCTGCGAAGGCATGCATCAGCTTCGCGATCATCTCAATATCATAAAGGACCTCTCAGAAAGGACATCAGCAATTGTAGACGGCTCCAAGGCTTTGCGAGAAGAGATTGAAAAATTCAAGGTAACTGAATATAAAGAACTAGCTTGCCACTCGACGTAACTTCACTTTTTATCCAAATGTCAAAATCATTATAACCTGTAAGTACTCTATCACTGCTTGATTGGTCGTAAGAAAAAAGAAAGCCTTTTATTATTTTCTTTTCAATTTTTTGGGAATATTTTGTTGTATAAACCTTGACCTGGCAATTATGAACACAACAAAAAAAGAATTTTCTCATTTGGTGCACTCGTTTGAAAGATATGGCATTTTGACGGTAACCATAGATCCTGTTTTATTAATATAGATAGGTAGGCTAGGTTAGTATCTAGCTGACCTAATTTATTGAACAGAATTAGGCACAGCGTTCTCATATTCTCTGTAAGACTAACTTAAGATTAATGAAATATATTTTCGGAATAATCTTATATCTAGCCACTTTTTAAAAGTATCTTGGAATCTTGGATTGTTCTGCTCATAACTAATTGCGTCCATTCAAAACCCAATTTTAAGTTTTTTTATTTCAGGTAGAACTGGATGAAACTGTAGCTGAAGTACTAGACAGAACACCGTTAGTAATCAAACCAAGAAAAGTAATAATTTCCCTGGATTCTCAACCGACTTCCATTCCAAGTGCCGATCCAGAAACACTTCCTCAAAGTACGGAAAACTCTGAGGATATCGCAGCTTCCAGTTTTTATCATCAAAACATAGAGATTGGCCAACTTAACACCTACAACAAAGCAGCGCTTCAATTGGAGATCACACCTTGTGTCAATGTTGACACAGTTGACAATCCAGGTGTTGACGATACACCTGACGATCACAGCCAAAACTCCCTTGGTCTTTCTAAGATAAATTACGATATCGATTTTTCCGATTTGAGTGGTGAAAACAGTCTGGGTGAAGACGTAACACCTGATAGAAAATCATTAAATACAACACCTGATCCATTCAGTCCGATTGAGTTAACCTGTTCAGTCACTCAACCACCCCTCATTCCATCTGATGCATCTGTTTCGGGAGCCAAAGCACAAAAACCAGCAGATGACTTTGTTTTACCGTTTAAGGATGAAAACAGCGACCATTCCAAAAACACTTTACTGGATGAAGACCAGTCAAGTTCTACAAACTTACCGTCACCAATGAAGCCGATGAATACCTCTTATTCAGGTTTCTCAAAACAAGGACTCCAAATCCCAAGCATTCCTTGTAACACTGGAGATTTGAGTTCTTTGAACGTCCCGTCAACATCAGGATGTTCTAAGAGGAGAGGAACTTGAATTGTATATGGAAAGTGAAACCAAATTTTATGTTTTTAATTGTTTTTGTTTTATATTTTATTATTTTTGTTACTTTTTTCATTATTTCATCGACTATAGTTTTTATCCTGTGAATAGGTGCTTTTAGAATGGTTTAATGATGAAATTTTTATTCCTACAATACAGAATACAAATGTAAATCTTGATGAAACTTAGAATGAATTTAATGTAGGTTCATTTGTTCGAACATAAACCCCAAAAAGGAATTGAAGTAGTTTTATTTGAACCGAACAAGAACTTATCTGAATGAATGAAGCCCACGCGCTTCCCCTACTCCTGAAAAACCTACCCAACAACAAAATAATCAGGAACGTTCTCCCTCCACTATTATTCATGTAAAGCAAAAAGTCTCGTTTATAAAGGGTTTTCCAATAAGAAGAGGTGTTATTTTGAATAGCCCGCTATTTCGGTAGATGTCACGTTTGAAGCTGTCATTTTTGACATTTGACAAGTATAAATTACGCCATTAATAAAAATGGAACGATACACGCTTCAAGAACGCATTGAAATTATTAGAATTTACTATAAAAATGGTGAAAATTTGGTAGAAACGGCTCGTAAAGAAATTAATGAAAGGATTCGAGTTGTTGGGACAAGTTAGAGATGTAAAGAATAAAACCCGTGCACGTCACTCAAGAACAGCCGAGAATATTACTGCTGTAGTCGAAAGTATTGAAGAAAACCCGTTTGTCCATCCCTCGTCGTTCTTTGGAATTAGGCCGAAATTGGATAGTATTGAACTGGACAACGTTTACTTTCAACAAGACAGCCACACAAGCAACGAAACCATTGATCTTTTCCGGATCGTGATCACAATTGGCCACCGAGATCTTGCGATTTAACACCTTGCGACTTCTTCCTTTGGGGCCACGTGAAAGAGAAGGTCTACGCCAATAGCCCAGCGTCGATTCAAGACCTCAAAGATGGAATTCGTGAGCATAAAGAAGAAGAGAAGTCTGTTCTGTGTTCGTGAGGCTATCGAGTATACGAGTATTCGTGAGGTTATCGAGGACATAGGGCAGCCACTTTGCGATTTGGTTATGAAAAATTTCATTGAAAGGATATGGTCCTGTAAGCGTGGTCGTGGTGTTCATTTGCCTGATGTTATTTTCCACTATTAACGGCATAGCTTCTTCTTTATAATGATATAAATATCCGATAATTTATATTAAAAAAATGGCATTTTTCTTTGAATATCAAAATAACACCTCTTTTATTGGAAAACCCTTTATTTAATTTGTCTTCGTATATCATTTTCCTCATATAAAAAATTGTACAAATGCTTCTGACTTACGACAGTGATTTCAAGAAGCTTCATTTTTAGAGACAAAATAAATTAATCAATTAATGAAACAATACGCTCAATTATTTAGATATACCTATTTATGAAACCCGCAAAATGAATCTTCACTGTGTCCGCGTAACTTAAGAAACCTCATAATAACTAAAATAAGATTTAAATGACGGTAATTTAACAACTCTGCGGTACAGTACTCATTTCTACCAGTTGCCCCCCTCTTTATTGGTTTTATTGCGTCCATGAGCAATAGGAGTACTCAAATAAGGTGTAGATAAAACTTGATTTATACTAATCGCTTTGTATAGAAAAGTGAAAACAATCTCTTATTAACTTACCTGGCCGAAGATGATTGCATCAACGTTTTCAGATTCACAATGTTGCCTCTTCTTCTTGACAGTTGTAAATCTACCTCATTGTTTATTGTTTTTAATTCGGGAAAAATCGCATTGACATCAACAAGGAAATTCAAGACTTCTCAGAAGAAACTTTATGTTTAGTAACCCTTTCTCTGCACCCATTTTAATAGAATAATCAGTGATGGCTTCTATTTCCTTACGAATATTTTCTTTCAAATGCGACAGGGGAGTCGAGTCGGTTTTTATTGGAGTAAAATTAGCCCATATTGTAGAAAAAGTCCTTGGGGTTGAATCAGAACTGCTCGATGGCCAATTTGCCTGAGATAATTTCACGAACTCATGGCAGAGACGTACTGAATTTGGGTGACGTTGATCCGTCCTGCTGAAACCATAATCTTCGGTTATAGCCAGGAAAGTTTTGCAGTTCGAGCAAAAAAAAAGTCGTCTAACATCTCCATATAACGCTCTATACACTGTCATTGCACGCCCCTTTCTTCCTATTTTCAAAAAAGTAAGAGACGATAAAAACTCGTATCAACGTTGCAGCCCACTTCAAGAAACATTTCAAAGGGGATTCTGATCCGATGCTCGTGTATATGCCCATTGTGATTAAAATAAGCTTCATCCGGAAATAAGACGTTGATCAACGTTGAAATACCCTCAATTATCTGATTTACAAAGTCAAACAATCGTAAACTGGCATCTTGTGGGGGTTTTAATTCTTGCACCAATTGGATTTTGTACTCTGACTCACTTGAAGAACAACATTCGTTTGGCTATCGTCAACATACCAAACTGGACAGAGTTGTCTAACATTTCCGAATTCGATGCTTAAAACTCTCCAAGTTTTCTACAAATCTTGAAGAACTTGGTCGCTAGCATTTTGTTCTTTTCAGCATTGTATTGGCCTCCTCAACTTCTTGGTCCATTCTCGAAAAAAAGAGGAATGCTTGGCGCATTATTTGTGTGACGAAAACCTCGAATACTGTAGAATATAGAGAATATAGAGAGTATATAGATATACTCTTTGAGCAGTTGATTTTTCACGATATGTTTCCCCTTCAAATGCAGTCTTCAGAAGTGTTGAGAAAGAATTTGTAGAATATTTTCAAAAGTGTTTTTTTTGAAGTTTCAAGTTTAAAGAGTGATTCCTCCTGAGCACGGCTGGCCAAATAGTTGAATAGTAGAGGAGAAAATGATGGAAGTGGCCCAAATAACATTTCATTATATTTACAACTTGATAAGGTTTCGGGAATCAAAGGAAACGAAGAGGCCAATACACTTGCCAAAGAGGGCGCCCGAATGTCACTCATTGGCCCAGAACACTTCTGTGGTATAGGTAAATGTTCCTGTAAGTACAAGTTCTAGAGAAGGAGGAAAGCCGAGAAGGAAAAACTCTGGTGGAATCTCCCAGGGATGGATCATTCTACTACGCTCCTTCGGAACTTTGGATCAGCAAGATCCAAAAGATATCTGGATCTTCGTGAGAAACAATTACACCTCCTCACTGGCTTTCTTACAGGACATTTTCGCCTCAGGAAGCACCTGTGAGGATGGGATTATCGGAACACTGACGAGTGTAGGTTCTGTGGGGAGGAGGAAGAAACCCCCATTCACCTAGTCGCGAAATGCTTTGGTATTGGAGCCTAAGGAGAGAATACCTTGGACGAGAAACTTGTAAGAGTGAGGAACTAGCCTCGTTGAAGCCTTCACAGATATTGGATTTCATCAGATTTAAACTGGAAGGCGAGCTGTGAAGGGGGTGGTTAGAAGAAAACTCTGTAAGGGGACATATAGACCTTGAGGTCGCAGTGAACCATAACCCCTTTTTGAACTAAACTAAACTGAACTAAAACTTGATAAGGTATTCTCTACATTGAAAAAAATACTACGAATGAGTGGTTATACAGAGTCTCCCTAAATGATTAAAACAGCGCAGTTAGCATTGGACTATTATAAATATTATATTTCAACTAGCTGATCCGGCAACCGTTTCTTGCCTTATAAATTATAAATACCTAGATACCGACTGCAGCGCCACCTGTCGGGCTGATTTGTGAATCTAAACCATTCTCGAATCTCCTGGACCAAAATTGGTCCAGTCGTTTAGGAGGAGTTCAGTCATATACACACGCACACAAGAAATATATATATTAAGATTTGAACAAACGATTATGTGAATTTAGGCTGGTCATTGCAAAAGAAATTGAAAATGTAACTGAAATATAAGTTTGTAGACATTGTATAAGAAACGGAAGGATGAAAATTTTCCAAAGGAACCTACGATGGTACAATCATTTATAAAGACCCCGTAAAATGAAAATTTCTAAGAACCGTTGGATATTATTTCGAAACTTTTTCGGCGATTCCTCCAATGGCGCGAATCAATTTCGACTTAACAGTCTCCTTTTCGAATTGAATCGGCAACGCCGGTCGTCCAGACACGCGAAAGTCAAGTCCTGAACCCAGTCCGAATAAAACCTCTCAATTCGCTCTACCAATCACCGCAAAAAATAAACATTTATGCGGACGCCGTCGGTTAATCGAAAATTCCGCCGCGACGCCAAAAAAATCGAAAGTACGCGTTTGATTTTGTGCCGCCACTCCGCGAAATGCTTGAATAATTTAACGATGGCCTTTGCGTGTGCCGAAAAATGAAGTGAATCGAGAATTTGTGTATTATGGGGAATGTTCAACAGTGTTTTATGAACCGAAAACATCAGACGAAGTCGATAGAGGTGAGAATTTGATTTGAAATTGGCGTGAAAATTACGGATTCCTTAACGCACTTCAAGGATGAATATTATTATTTTTCCTTGTTGTCTTACAGTCTTACACAGTTCATTATGTAAATGGACAAGCCGAGGATTTGGAAAACGTATGGGTTTATTTTGGGATGATTACTCAGTAGTGTTTTCGGGCAAAGGTAATTTATAATGAACTGATTCTGTTGATTAAAAAGAACGAGCAGTTTATTTTGTGTTTTTGGAAATTGCAATAATATAGATGATAGTTTTGTTTTCATTGAGTTCCTACGGATGGAATTAACCATATTTCAATTTTAATCGAGAAATACACGAATGGTTGGATTCAAATCATGGAAAATATCAAATTATTTAATGAATATTTTGAATTTGGATTCAATAGGTTCAATGTTCAATGTATTTTTTTACATTTATATTGATTCATTCATGTTGTGTTTTTGCGCTAACAGAGGATAATATTGTTTTCATTGAAACAATAATTTCTCTATGGAAATACGAATTTACCATATTCAAATTTTATTATAATCGAGAAAGACACAAATGTTTGTTCAAGATTCTCAACATCAAACCATGGAAAATATCAAACTATTCAATAACTATTTTGAATATTGATTCAAAAAGGTCAATGTGCTAGTAGACGTCGTAGGTACTCGCATAGATTTTCATTGCTCATCATCTATAATTATGATTGAGTTTCGCTATCTCACTAACAGCTGTATTTTCTGAAAGTATTGTTCGTAGATCATACGAAATTTTAAATGATTTTTCCATGTGAAATTTTCAAAATAGTTCTGGTTCTTTTTATAAGAATGGCTTCACATAATTCCTCCAGAAGTAGTAGATCGAGGTGAGAATTTGATTTGGAAATTGGCGTGAAAATTACGGATTCCTGAACGCACTTCAAGGATGTAAATGTTGTTACTCTTTTTCCTTGAACGTCTTACCGTTTATTATGTAAATGGACAAGTCGAGGATTTGGAAAACGTATGGTTTATTTTGGGATGATTACTCAGTAGTGGTTTCGGGCAAAGGTAATTTATAATGAACTGATTATGTTGATTAACAAGAACGAGCAGTTTATGTTGTGTTTTTTGAAATTGCGATAATATAGATGATTGTATTGTTTTTGTTGAAACAAGTTCTCTATGAAAATACGGATTGAATTTACCATATTTCAATTTTAATTGAGAAACACAAGAATGCTTGTTCACGATTCAAATAATGGAAAATATCAAATTATGAAATGAAGTGAAGCGAGAATTTGTGTATTATGGGAAAAGTCCAACAGTTTTTTATGAACCGAAAACATCAGACGAAATCTATCGAGTGAGAATTTGATTTGGATATTGCCGTGAAAATTACGGATTCTTGAACGCACTTCAAAGGATGTAAAGTTGTTACTCTTTTTCCTTGAACGTCTTACCGTTTATTGTGTAAATGGGCAAGCCGAGTATTTTGAAAATGTATGGGTTTATTTTGGGATGATTACTTAGTAGTGGTTTCGGGCAAAGGTAATTTATAATGAACTGATTATGTTGATTAACAAGAACGAGCAGTTGTTTTTTTTTAAATTGCAATAATGTAGATGAGATATTGTTTTTGTTGAAATAAGTTCTCTATGAAAATACAGATGGAATTTACCATATTTCAATTTTAATCGAGAACCACACGAATGCTTGTTCACGATATATCATGGAAAATATCAAATTATTCAATAAATATTTGAATTTTGATTCAATAGGTACAATGTGCCAGAGTACACGTATCCACGTTTTTTTTGACATTTACATTGGAACATCCCAATAACAAAATCGAAACTCGTTATACGAAATTCGTTATACAGAGTATAGACGTTCGCTATAGGGAAGTTCCACTGTATATTCATGTTGTGTTTTTAAGCTATAAGAGGATAGTATTATTTCCGTTGAAACAATTTCTCTATGGAAATACGAATGGAATTTACCATATTAAAATTGTAATTGTGAAACACAAATCACTTGTTCACGATTCTGAACATTGAATAATGGAAAATATCAAATTATTCAATAAATATTTTGAATTTTGATTGAATAGGGTCAATCTGCTAGTAGACGTAGTAGTCGCATAGATTTTCATTGCTCATCATTTATAATTATCTTTGAGTTTCGCTATCTGACCACTGGACTGTATTTCGAAAAAGTATTGTTCGTAGATCATATGAAATATTCGATATTTAAAGTTCTCAGTAATTGATTTTTCCATGGTTAATTTTTCATTGAGAAAGAAGTTCTCAAAATGGTTGCTCTTCTTTTTATGAGAATGGTTTTACATAATTTCTTCAAACGAAGTCGATAGAGATGAAAATTTGCTTTTGAAATTGGTGTGAAAATTGAAGAATCCTTAACGCATTTTCGACATGTAAATGTTGTTACTCTTTTTCATTGAAAATCTTACCGTTTATTGTGTAAATGAGCAAAGATTTGGGTTTATTTCGGAATAATTACTCAGAAGTGGTTTCGGGCAAAAGTTAATTTTTATATTGAACTGGTCATGTTGATGGAAGAGATATTTATGTCATGTTTTTTTTGGAAACGATAATGAAGTTGATGAGTTCTTATTGTTTTTGTTGATTTGAGTTCTCTATAAATATATGGAATTTGTCGTATTTAAAATGTACCTAATTGAGAAACACACGAACGCTTGTTCACGATTCTCAAAATTAAATCATGGAAAATATTGATGAATTATTCAATAAATATTTTGAATTTTGATTCAATATGTGCCGTTAAAGGTCCAATATTCGAATACATTTTCATTGCTTTTCGTCTATAATTATCATTGTGTTTCGCTATACCTGACAATGGCTGTATTTTGAGAAAGTACTGTTAGGTTAGGCTACGTTAGGTTTTCATATTGGGAAAACGATTAATCCAATTTGAATATTCTGAGAGCTATTGATTTCATTTCATTTATTCACGAATTCATCTTTCCTCTTCAGATCTTAAACCTAATCTGAAAATTTCAAATCCGTAATTCGTTCCGTCGAGAGTTATAGGGAAGAGAATTTCGTCAGTTCACAAAGCACAGACAAAATATTTTTTTGAAATATTTATAATGGCACGTTTCTCAAGAAATTCAACAGAAGTTTGCGCGTCTTCTCCTTCAAAATAACGAATTTCGAAATGATCGGCTATGTGGTTTCGGTAATATCTGAAAAATAATGAAAAATTTCAAATGCCAATAACTCCAAACACAAAATTAACTTGGATTGGACATCGAAATAATTCAATCATATCAATCCAATGAATCGAAACCTGAAGTAAAAGTTTGAAAAGTTTCAAGAAATATCATTGAATAAGTAGCGTAGAAGTTGTGAATCATTTCTACCATTGTTTTCTCTCAATGGTTCTACTCATAGACAAACTAATAAAATAGATGAGCCACTCGTATATTCCGCGACATCTGTCGGAATAGGAGACTAATACACGAAAAAATTATTTTCAATTTGATAGCTGGATGTCGTTGCATTCATGGAAATCCTATCGAGAAAATAGTAAGTATGTAAAATCATTATTATCAAAAAACCTTTGAATTGTCAACTGACACAAGGAGTGGTTTGACACGTTCTTTTTGAAATATAATAAATTTCGATATGCCTGCAAGAGTGAAGACGTGCTGTGTTATTGGATGTGAAAATCGAGATGCAAGAAGGTAATTATAAAATTTACATGTATATTCTGTTAACTATAAAATTTAAGATACTCGTAGTTTTCAAAAAAGTTTTTCATGTACCTATTGAATAAGTTTAGTCGGTAAATACTCATATTTTGTATTATTGAATTCATTATTTTTAGTTTTGAGAATGTTTTCAATGCAATTATTAGTTTATTGATTAGATATTTATGAAATAAATCTGTATTTTCAATTGGTGATACCTATTTCAGTTAATAAATTTTTATTCTATCCAGAATTTGATTATTGATCCTAATTTCTCGATTCCAAAAGAAAATCAGATGAAAGTTCGTTGCAGGTATTATTTTCATGAAAATAAATTTCTTCACTCATCGATAACTTGCACGAATCCATTTCTGATTTCCTTTTGGAAATTGAATTTCAAAAAACTACCTACCTATTCAAAAGGTGCACTACAAAATTCTTTTTGAGGCAGCTTTACGATACAGATTCCTTTTTCAATTGAGCTTTTTTCACGAATTAGTAATGTGTACAAAAAAAGATGGCGTTGAAGCTTGTTCTACTAGTGTCTCATCTATTCTCCGTTTAGTTAGTCTATGGTTCTACTATCAAAATTCCTCACTGGCGCAGCTAGGAGGGGGTCTTTGGGGCTGCAGCCCCCCGAAGATAAATTTCTTCGTTATTTCTTTCTTTTTTATTTTTTGCAACTTTCGTATTTGTTGTATCATCAAGAATTGTTCAACTCAGCCCCCCCCCCATAACAAAATCCTGGCTGCGCTACTTAAATCACTACATCCAAATGGAAAGCAATTTCAATTTTTTAAAATCTTTTTTGCTGCAGAAATATGTCCTGGCCTTAGGCAGACACTTATCTATTCTGTAGAAAAAAATAGTAAAACTTATGGTATTATTAATATTAAAACTCTTTAATGATAGTCTTCTGTATATTAGAATGATGTGAAAATTAGTGTTCATTTGGTTATTACAGGAATTAATCAACTATTCATAACTTCAGGGATACTTCTTATACGACCTTAAACATAATAAATATTAACAGGGATAAAACCAAAAAAATCGATTGTTATTAGCGGTTATATCGCTGAAAGGCCTTTAAACATTTTTGAAAACTTCAGACAAGATACAACTTTATGCAAATCAATGTTTAAGACGTGCAATTTGAGGTGATTAATCAAACAATAATATTTTTCCTAGGAAGCGACAAGATAGGAGTAAATATTATTCATCATGTACCAAAACAAACCTTGGCCGAAATAACCGAAGCATTTTTCGTTTGAAATAATTTAACCTCTCGCCTTACAATTATAAAGTATCTATTGGCATGGCATCACTGTGAGGCACCTTGTCAATTTAATAATAAATCACACAATGGGACATATCGGGAATAATTTAAATATTAATGTATTCTTCGTTGAATGATGAAATTTTTGAAGAATTATTTTGAACACCTGAGGAGATGTTGTATGGCCTCAATCTACGAGTACTTGGCCTTATTTTATGAGTATAAAATTAATAAATGTATTAAAGATTCTTCAACGTTTATCATACAATTTGTTGAGAATTTCATTTAAATTGATCGTTCGAAATCGGTCTTAATTGTTTTGCTCACTATAAAATATATAACTTGATTTCATTTCAATCAATTATTTTCATGTGAATATTAGATTTTTTTTCGATATTATGATAGACTTTTCGAAAACTTTCCAGAAATTTCTGCTTTGATGTTCTAGGAACTGTCCATTGACCCATAATACTGGGACCATTTAGATCCAAACAGAGCGGTATTTTGACCTGATAGACAGTGACATAAGTTTGCCACACGTTTTTATCATTATTCTGAAATTGAATTCGATATTTAGAATGAACTACTGAATATAAATCTATGGGAGATGATTACCCTTCAGTAGGGTCGTGTAGCGGTTTTAGAAGAACAGAAGATTCGAAAAATCATCACTTGGAAGGCCAGACCTGGTTTAAGACACCCTCCTGGCCCGAGAGCAAGAATTAAGTATTTTGTATGTTTTAGGTTTCAATTTGGAAAAACGGCGAGACAGGGTTTTTTCTACTGAGGTTTTTCCCTAAGCTCTGGTATCATACGCAGACTAATGGTACCCCCAAAGGTTGTAGAATATCTTTGGGTACCCCGAATTACCCTAACCTCAGCTAGGGACTTTTTTGTTTGTATTGCATTTTGTTAGCTCTCAATTCAAAAGAATATATATACACTGCGCAAAAAAATAACGCACATTATTGAAATCTCAAATTTATTCTACAACTGAAGGTGTTCTCAATGATAATTATTTTTATCAGAATTATGCATGCAAATGTTATCCACTTTCAACGTTTTTCTTCAATACAGATGTTTTTTCCCAGCAGGAATAAAAGAAGATGAGATTATCCGATTTTGAATGTATTGGCTCCATTCTGAAATCAGTTGTTCTCGATCGATTATAGTGATCAATAGTTTTTCTTTCGTTTGATTTTCTACACTCGATCGCTATGCAACGCGGAACACGCAATTTGACCCAAGAGGAATGTGCCCAAGCGGTAGTTTGGCGGGAAGAAGGATGGACATGCACAAGAATTGCAGAAAGTTTTGGAGTTTCCCATACAAGTGTGTCCAGAATGTTGCAGCGATTCAGGGAGATAGGTAAGAATGTCCGAAGACTAGGACAGGGTAGACCACGGGTAACAACTGCCATTCAAGAACGTTACTTGAGAGTTTCTTCGTTGAGACAACGGTTTGTAACCGATCGCATCCCTCAAAATCAGCTTGAATAAACTCATGAGGTGCAAATTAGCACTCAGACAATAAGAAATCGCCTCAGATAATATGATTTAAGGCCTCGTGTCGCGGCAAGAGGCCCAGCTCTTACCCCAGCCCATCGAAGGGCTCGTTTGGATTTTGCGAAAGAGTTCTCTTCACAGATGAGTCTAGATTCTGCCTCTACCTTTGTGATCGACGTTCCCTTGTATACAGACGTCCACATGAAAGATATGCTCAGTGCAATTTCCTGAATACTACTGGTTTCGGGGGAGGATCGATTATGGTATGGGGTGGAATATCTTTGACTGCTCGCACAGACCTAGTGGTCGTCGATAATGGAGCTATGAATGCTGATAGGTATATAAGGAACATTCTTGAAGAGCATGTAGTGCCATTTGCCCCATACATTGGTGAAAATTTCATTTTTATGGATGATAATGCCAGACCCCATCGTGCGCGCATCGTTCAGGAGTACCTACCTTGAAGAGGTTGAAGTCTCTCGAATAGTCGAATGGAATGGCCAGCAGAAAACCAGATCAGATCTCAATCCGATTGAGCAGATTTGGAAAAACCTCAACAGAAGGCTGAAAAGTTGAGAAAATCATCCAGCTACTCTTAATGACTTAGGAATCCAATTCAGAGAAATCTGGGAGGATTAGTTCAGAACATTTTAAGATCACTCAGTTTGAGTATGAACCGTTGTTGCCGAGCTGTAATTAACGCAAGGGGTGGCAATACCAAGTATTAAATCACTTATCAGCATTCCAGTATTTTGAAAATTGTTTATTTCTCTTCTTTCACATAAGATTCGGTGAAATCCTGCATTTTTATTCCATTTAATGTGTCTTGTTTCGTTCAAAACCTTCCCGAGAGAACATAAAAAATAAGTTATAAAGTCAATATACAATTAACTTTCATTAAAATTGAGATTTTCAGACTGTGCGTTAATTTTTTTGCGCAATGTATGTCCATGTATTCTGCGACATCCTGTATAAGTCACCCTCACTCAAACCTCCCATTTCCATTGGTCGAAAAGAAGTGAGTTGAACAATGTCGACCTTGAAATATTCACCTCCAGACCCGATCGATCCATTGTTTTGACATAACAATTCAATTACCTAATTGGTACATGAACATAAATCTCCGTGCTCGGTGGGTCAGATAGGTATCTTTCTGGCCGACCTATTTTCTCGCCGAACAATACTCTCGGATCTGCTAAACGGTTTGTGGGCGTTCCAGCACCGGACGTAGATGTCTGGTACTCCAATTTTGTCTTGACGAATTTCTTGAGCACGCGCTCGAGGTCATTTTTCAATTAAATCGTAATATTTGAACATCCTTAGGAAGACAGCTTTGGAGATTTTATTGCCTGAGTTTTATTGGAGGAAGTTTCAATTTTGTAGGTTCAGAGTAGATAAGGGGGAGTCAAGCGAACGTTAGATGTGAAAAATACCGGCAAAGGCAATTACAATTATCATTTTTGTTTTTTGAGTGCTTGTTCTAGAATCTAGAGGAACAACTCGCCATAGTTTTGCTCATTTTCATTATCCATAACTGAATACAACACAGTCACCTGCAGGCAACTTACATCTATACAAGATATAGTTGGTTTAAGAAAGTTCGAGCGCATAGTAGGCGTTTGTTTATTTATCTGAAGTTGGCAGTATTTGCTGTCATGAGGTAAATAAAGTCAACGTTGCCGAATGTACCCAGCCTCGTCCGACGAGCGTGCGAGTTATCAGAGAACTCATAGAATAATGAATATTCTTTATGCAATGAGAGAACTCTATACAATATTGACAACATTGCATATCCATCTGACAAGAAAATAAACAACATAACATAAAATTTAATATATACAGTGGAATATGCCAAATTTCCATGAGCAACCGACGGCTCAAACTTTCGCGAACGGACTATGTATTTGTGCAAAACTATACACAGTGTGTTTCAAAAAGGTGATCCTCTCTCTAAGGATTGATAAAAAACCGAAAAATAATTTGGCTCAGTAAATCTAATATAGTGGAATTCCCTACAACGAATGTCTGTATGTATAACGAATTTCGTACAAGACATTGCACCTTGAATCCAAATTCCATGTTGAAAACACCCTCTAAAACGAAGTAAATTCTCTCAATAACGAAATATTCAAAGAACATCACTCTTTGAATGGGTATTGGTAAAAAGGTATAAGGGTGGGTTTTTACCGAAATTTTTCCGGAAGTACGTAATAAATCCCGACCATAAACTAAATCATCACGGCGGGCAGAGAGATCCTTCTGAAACAGTTTTAAATACACCGCTGGCTGTTGGTTTCAATCTAACCATTACGCTAGTATGAAAGTTGTGTGAAAATCTCTAAAAGGAAGTGCTTAAGTTTGAATGATAAACTTAAATTTATCAGTGAAGTCGACCGCGACGTTGCCGACAATAGAAACAAATTTTCTGTACAACGAAATTTCTTTATATCGATTTTTTTTGCGGATTTAGCGCTTTCGTTATAGGGAAGTTCCACTGTATTAAAAAGTTATGTTCAATACTAGTTGGCACGAACCCTGTAAATGGCGCTCTCTATCTTGAATACGGATGGCGCTACGAAAATTTGTTACTGAACAAACCCCAATTATTTTTCGGTTTTCTATCTATCCTAGAGAGGGGATCACCTTTTTTAAACAACCTGTATAGCACACTGTTCTCTAGGAACGAGCTCGCAAAAAACCGCCTTGACCATAGACGAATAATAAAATAATTTATGTAGTTTATCTATGACCCTGAGAGGCACTGTACAGGTATAGAATCCTACATATCGATTACTCCTTTAGTGCAATATTGAAATCACAGATGCCACTGCCATTTCCAATATGAACGATCAGCAACCAATGAAGTTCTCTTCTATATGACCTTCTAATCCTGGGAAACCTATCTAGCGAATCTATTTACGTGAATCAATTTATAGGAATTCAATAAATTATTGAAATAAACAAGATCCATCTTCGAACTTTGTTTAGGTAACTTTATAAATCAGCGTACGAGACCAGGTTCGCCTTGACTCGTCTAAAGTTATTTATACATCCTACCTTCAGCTCGGGCTCCCTCAGGTGAAACCTATTTTTCAAGTAAAATAATGTAAAGTGCATTCGGCAGTGGTTGAAAGCTACAAGAAATGGAATATCCAAAAATTACAGATTCAAATCAACAGGTAGGTAAGCCATGTTGTGAAATATTTAACGATTTATTACAATTTTTGTTGTTACTTACGAGTGTTTCTATTAGTGGGTGTTTGTTTATCTTTGCGCAATATACACTTTCATGCATTAAACATAAAACAATTTGAAATATTGGCCGGCGAATTCCTTTGATATCCACTTCGAATAGGAATTTAAATTCATATCTGATATGTTTCAAGGTAAATCTATTATTTTGAACTGACATTCGATGTCGGCTTGTGACATTTGGGGCGGGACAATATCTGACGGCGTATAAAAAGAAAGTTGAATGTTTCTTGGTGCGTGGGTGAATATCTTTACCTTGTAAAATTGTGGAAAGTAGGACTGGTGCGTAGAAAAAAGTTGGTTCCGCCCGGGATCGAACCGGGGACCTTCTGCGTGTAAAGCAGACGTGATAACCGCTACACTACGGAACCTCATAATACGTTGAAATGAACGAAAGTATATCAGGTGTATTCAGAAACTATTTTCATGGAAAATAATTTATTTCAGCCTTTTAGATAGTATAAATTATAAATAAATTGATCCTGAGCAATAAAGTTCCACTTATGCTAACCACTAAAAAAAATTTAAGAAATGTCATGAGCATGTGCTTTTGAGCGCTCGTGCATTGGTGGAATACAATAATGCTATTACCTCAAAATTTTGAATAGGACTTGAGATTTATGCTAAGTATATGAATGCGAAATCTCAGCACGGTCGGAATTATATTCTGGAAATTATTGAAATATGTGGAAAAATGATAATTAAAAAAATTAAATTCTATGGTTCAGATGATGCGATCCTCTTGAAATTTCGCATGAACATTCAATTATCAATCTTCTTTCACAAAATGATTTTCACTCGAATCGGATTTCTCGTTGTGGAAATATAAAGATTCTCCTTTCAATATTTCAATTGAATTTTCTATGGTTCTGTTAATACTATGGCCACATAGTTTTGTATGAGGCTTATATTATGAGCATCTTGCATGCGGCCGCAAAATTTCATTTCGAATGGTTTCTTTTTGTCTGATATATTGAGGAACAACAAAATTATGAATGGCCATATTTTATGGAACGAATTGGCTGGTAAACGAACTTAACCGCAGCGTTTGGGAACCGAACTCAACCTGAGAATCTTAAGTCTTTACGACAATTCATTTCAAAAGTTATCGTGTTTATGACCGGCCGGACAGTCCTAGACGGAATTAAATTTGACCACGGATTCGTCATCAGGGAGTCGAAACTATCGTTTGAGACCATTTTAGACTGAAAAGCCGAAAATTACAGAAAGATAAAGCATTCGTTTAAGTAGAACGAGCGCTCAAAAAATGGCTCTACAGTTGTAGTTCATGCATCTCACCAATTTGAAGCACCCTGTACATAAAAGTGTAACAAAGTAGGCACTTTGGTTCCTGTTTTGTAATAAGCATGTCGAATCAGGAAAAGTTCCTTGCTCATAACCAAATGCCTATTTGGAATCTTGTAAATGGATTCAACAAAGTGAATTTGCGAATATGTGGGTGATTACTGGTAATACATTTGTTACTTAGTTGCCTCTTACATTTTATCGTTTCAACTGTACCGACCGAAAAGGAATTTAAATAATAAAGATAAGACATTAAATTGTTATTCAGTGTACAGCGATTTGGTCAGTTATCGTTTCACTTCATCTGGGATTAAGATATTCCGAAATTTTTATTCTTCTGTAAGTGGTATTTGATATTCAGTGCGTGGTAGAAGTATTTTATATATTTTATAATGGAAGCATTTACTTCCACACATCTCATCATAAGATACTCATAAGAGTCATAAGAAGTCTCATACTTAAATTTTTAGTCATAGTGTTAACAGAACCATATACAGTGGAACTTCCGTATAACGAACGTCTGTATAAAGAATTTTTCTGTATAACGAATTTCGTACGAGACATTGCACCTTGAATCCAAATCCCATGTTGGAAACACCCTCTGAAACGAAGTAGGGGAGAGCGGGGCATAGTGGGCTAGCGGGGCAAAGCGGAATTTCCTCATTACAGCCAAACGAATTTTTGAGCACAGTTTTAAATAGCTCGATTTCATTGGTAATCGATGAGCACGTTGTCTTCATATGCTAAACACGCCACTTCTAATGTAATTTAGTCAGTATCACTGAAAAACTGGAACGAGTGAGTTTGTTAATAAAATCTTCAGTATTGAACTTCAGTTTTTACGAAATCCTGAGCTCGAATAATTGTGTTTTATATTTCTTTTTATAGAGATTCCATATAGAATCAATTATTGAAAATTCAAGAGAGATTGCGAAAAAGTTAAATATTTTCAGTTCATGTTTAGTACTTGAAGTCACATTGGGGCATAGTGGGATACATTGAAAGGGGCAAAGTGGGGTATTGTTTGAACGGTACCCCACTTCGCCCCTTTTTGAAATACCTCAAATATTAATTTCCTTCATTAACTAAAGTAACTTATTATCACTAAATAACGTTCAAACGAATAAAAGGACTACAGAACAGCATTTCTGGTCAATGGAAGCAATGAAAAAAGCGCTTCAAAATGTTGTGTCGGGAGAAATGGACAACAAAAAAAGAGCCAACTTAGACAACGTTCCCTGAACTACACTGAAGAAAAAATAGAAAGCCCTTAGTATGTACTTTTGAGTGCTCGTTCATTGGTGGAGCAATGAAGCTATTACCTCAAAATTTTGTATTGGAGATTGATACTAAATATGTAAATGTAAAATCTCAGAACGATCGGAATGATATTTTGGAAATTATTCAAAACTGAAATATGTAAAAATTTGGGAACAACTCTCTTGTGCGGGGGAAGATGATCTCGATGACGAAAGCACTAATATATGTTTGATGTGTGCTGATGAATAAATATTTTATCATTATTTTCATTTCGTTAGGTTGATGTTTTTGTTCTTATATAAATATGTATGTTTATAAGATCATAATGATAATATATAGGCCAAAGATTCGTATTCTATTTTTTTCGTGTTAGTAAAGACTATTAAGTTCGAAGTTTATATTCCTAATTAACTTAGTATAGCTACCCCATAATGCCCCATAAGGTACCCCGCTTTACCCCTATATATGGGGCAAAGCGGGACAAAATGCCATCCGACATTTAAACCTCATATTTCGTTTATTTCTCGTGAAAAGTGAGAGAAAAATATGTATAGTCATTCGTAATGAGTTAAACACTGATTTTGACTAAAAATTTGCTGTTTAATCACGAATATATTTTTTTACGTACACTTAAGTGTTAGGTAACCCACTTTGCCCCGCTCTCCCCTATATTCTTTCTATGATTCAAATATTCAAAGAACATCACTCTTCGAATGGGTATTGGTAAGAAGTTCTAAGGGTGGGTTTTTCCGAAAATTTTCTGGATGTACGTAATAAATCCCGACCTTAAACTAAATTATTACGGCGGACAGAGAGATCATTCTGAAACAGTTTTAAATACACCCCAAGCTGTTTGGTATCAATATAACCATTACTCTAGTGTGAAAAGTGCAAAAATTTCTCAAGGGAAGTGCTTAAGTTGAATGATAAACTTAAATTTATCAGTGGAGTCGACCGCGACATTGCCGACTATAGAAACAAATTTTCTGTGTAACGAAACTTCTTTATAACGATTTTTTTTGCGGATTTAGCGTTTTCGCTCTAGAGAAGTTGCACTGTAAAAAAATTCAATCGGAATATTCAAAAGGAGAATATTTTCCACAATATAATATCCGATTCGAGTTAAATTTATATTGAGGTTAAATATTCTCATACTGAGTGTTCATGCAAAATGTGTTAATACAACCATAGAAAAGTCTATCCTCTTATCGAAAATTCCTAAAAATACCAAGGAAAAACTTTCAATTGAAACGAAATATAGTTTTAAGATGAATATTTGCGAAGTGAATGATCATGCAAAATTTTGAAGGAATTGTGAAATAAACTAAAGATTTTTGATATTTTTAGTTATCGATTTTACATAGGTATTTCAATTCCACAATATAATTTCGATCGTGCTGACATTTTGTATTCATATATTTAGTATCATTGTCCAGTCCCATACGAATTTTGAGGTAATAACCGTTATTGCTCCACCAATAAACGAGATCTCAAAAGCACTTGCTCAGGACTTGTCTTAAATTTTTATCTATATGTAGGTAGATATTTGGAACACTTCTGGCACAAATGGACTTATTATCATACCAAATCAGTGACCCAAAAAAAGTTCTGCCAACCAACATTTTCCACTGCAAAGCAGTAGGTATATAATATGTAAATCTTCCATTGATTTCAATAAAAATTATGAATATCAATACCTTCTTCACTTGTATTATAAATAACTATTCAGTATTCAAGTAAGAAGAGTAGCCCACCTGGTCCAAAACTGATTTATGCATAGAATTTCAAAAATTAGGCAATAAATTTGCATCCGAGATACCTAAATGATCGTAAATTTCCTAACAACAACCTTCTTATCTCCCCAGTTGGTTTCTTGCAGCTTCTTCAATTCTATTTTCGTATATATCACGTTCATTTCTCGGGAAATATGAAAATCAGCTGACGGTTTGCTCGTTTGCAGTTGGCATGAGGAGGCCAATGACTTGATCCACGTGCAATATTATTGAAATCTTTGAAATACATGAACTTTAATGAGGTGGATTACATAACGCGAGAATCAAGTATCTAGGACTGCAGTTATCACACATGACGATGGTCTTGTTCGCAAACGTGACAAATGGTTATGGTTTTGTCCCATAAATTCGGACACTTGAGGTTATAAAGGGTTTTTTGATGAGGACCGATTTTCAAATGGAATCGAAAAAGCTGGTGTATAGGCGCCATTTAGAAGTTTGAATTCAAAATGCAATAAAGCAAAGACGGTTCGAATTTGATTTCTGAGGTTCCTGACTTTTTGGGACTTCCATATGCAGATGACTTTCTTGGAGTGCAGAAAGTGAAGTTCTCTTCTTTCGATGAGGTGACAAGATATTGGCTTATTTTTGAGACGCTTCTTAGTACAGGTGTACCTTTCTTTTGTTGATTGGAGTGAAATTTTTTACAAGCATCTCCTTCTTAATCGTTGTAACATTTTTGACTAATCAAGAACTTTCCTGACGAGAGTATTTTCAATTTCCCGTTTTTTATCTGGATCAATGTTCTCCTGAGAACCTCCCACCAACGATTTGATTTTTGACATGAATCTAGTTTTTGCTTTTGGTTCTTTTGAACGAATTTCATCAGGTTTTTCAAGCTGCCCTGAAACATTTTGTTGTGACGAAGATATGGAACTAAGCTCTATAACTCTCGGAACTGTTTCAGATTTCTTGTTCTTCGAAGGTCCTTCAAGGTTCTCGGTTTCTGTTTTTGTTTTCTCTCCATTGGTTGTTTTGATGATTTTTATGATCCTCAAGAAATTGGCTAGTTTTTTCAATAAGATAAATTTTCTTACCTTGTCTGAATATCTCAGCAGAATCGATGAGGACAGTCTTAACTTTCTTCACAACTTGTGTACTCGGAACAACTTGAGGTTTTTTCGTCTCCAGTGGAAGACAATCATGGTATTATATTCTTGAACAGGTTGTTTCAGTTCTGGATTATCAAATGTTTGCTTTCCTGGATCAGAGCTACTTTGAATTTCTGAAAAAGTAACTTTTTTCTTAGGAATCTGTTGAAGAGGTATGCTGTCATTCGATCCAATTAGCAATAAGTAATAAACAAATATTAATCAAATAAGTTGCAGGTGAAATAAGAAAATATTCATCGCGTTTCCACACATAGATTGTTTGATTCTTGAAAAACCTAGGGGGTCTAAACTGACTTTCTGAATTTGAGAAATTCTCAGATCACGTCTACAATTTAGATGTTTTACGTTAATTATTAAATTTACCTGAAATTAAACTATTTGAATCGTTATGTGAATGTTTAAGGGTGATTAATAGACCAAATTGAAGCAGTGTTTTTGTATTTTTATAGTGGAAATGGTGACGTGAAGATGGTACATTTTTGGAACTTTGGGGGGGCCGATATCTTCTAAACTAAGACAGACCGCCACCTGTTGGTTTCACTAATGTTGTTCGGGAGGCCTAAATGAATACAATGACACCAAAATCTGGTCGATATCTGCTGGTCACCGTTATCTTAATATTATATTATAAGTAACATCGCCAAAAACACGAAAAAGGCCAAAAAGTTTCTGGAGATGCCGGGGATCGAACCCGGGGCCTTTCACATGCAAAGCGAACGCTCTACCACTGAGCTACATCCCCGCTGATATGATTGATTTAACGAAGGTAACCAGATGGTAAGAACCGATAAAAACCATTAGTATAAAATGTTAAAGAACACCATTCCTGAAATTACGCAAAAAATTATAATCTTCATAATATATGTCTTAATATTCTATATCATAAATTTTTTTTCTCAACAACGTAGTACCTCATTGAAAATGTGGCTAATGAATTACTTTTCATTATAGCTATCTGCCAGAAAATTTCAACTTTCAAATCTATGATTGATTTTATACCGAAAGTTTCTGTTTCCCGTGAAGTACCCTGAAGTAATTTAGAGCCTCGAGAAAAACTTATGTACAGTTGAAAGCTAGAACTAAACTGCATCAGCTACCAAAAACATTCAATTTTTGAGAGTTTCCGCAGAAAGATTCAATGCATTTTATTACGCAAGTTAGTGCATTTAAGACCGTTTAAGGACAACATTCCCCACTAATCGTTTGCTACCATTTTCAGCTCAAAATTCTTGAAAAACGAGCATTATTTGTGCACAGCTTCTGTTCGGTTATGCATTCAAACCTCAGAGAAAGAAATGAAGGTGTCTATTTCTTCCAGTTGAAGCTTAACTGCTTAACCCCCCATAAACCTGTCTTAAGACCTATAATTAAGTATCTGTGACTTCCCTAATTACCAACAACAACATATGGCAAAGATTCAGCCGCGTCAGACCGTCGAAATTTATCACCGCCGTCAAATCGGGTAAAAAAGGTGGCCGAGCGAGAACGATTTTTCGGCGCGTTCGTTTGGCGAGAAAGGCGGATTCTCGGAAACGGATTTCGAAAAGATCGTTGAGAAATAGCGGAGTTCGATTACCCATCGACCACCTTATGACTCAGCTCAGGTGTGTTCTACACCGGTTTTCGTTCTTTGAAACGGTAGACCTAGGCGATCGGTGTTTGATTAATTTTATGGGGTATACGTGAGATGACTGAATGTTTGCTGAATTTTAAATAAATGAGAAGATTCGATGTGAGAGTATGACAGAATTGTAATGAACTGGGTATTATAGATTCGATTGCTGCGACGAATTACTGGCTGAGTCATAGAGGAGAGATTCCAGACTTTCTCTTGGTCATTAGTCAAAGTTCAAAAGGAACTTAGTGGAATGATCCATTCCTGAGAGATTCCGCCAAAATTTTGCCCTCTCGGATTTCTCCTTCTCCAGAAACTCTTTCTTATAGGTACATTTACCTATACCACAGAAGGGTTCTGAGCCCTCTTTGACAAGTACTTTGGCCTCTTCGTTTCCTCTAATTCCCCAATGCCGGGAACCCAGGTTAAACAGACCTTATTTTTCTTGCCTACCTCATTGAGTTTCTTCCGGCACTCCCAGATCATCTTTGAGTCGATGATATAGGAGCAGACTATCTGAGTGTATGGCTATATAGCACTTCTGGTAGTTTCTTTCCAGATTTATATCTGGATATCTTTCAATAGTTAAGATTTCCGCTTGAAAGATGCTCATACAGAAGCCTAGCGACAGTGCACACTTGGTAATTGGCCCGTATATCCCAGCGTCAGCTGCTGTAGAAGTTTTGGAACCATCTGTATACCATTTTCCAGTATTTTATATGAGGTTATAGTCGGTGTGTTTCCGTTTCCATTACTCTCCTCTACTTAGCAATGTCCTGAAGTTTTTATCAGTGCTTTCTTTCTTGATCATTACATCACTAGGGAGGTTTGCAGATGAGATGTAGTAGTTCAGAGAGGACCAGACTCTCTGATTCATTATTATCGAGGTAGATATCTACCTATCATGAAGTAGTGAACAATGCAAAAATTGATTAATATTGTGGCTATAGAAAGGCATACTCTTCAATTATGAGCTTACTCAAGGAAATATCGAGTAACACAATATTCCGGAGACTTGCTAGAGATAATTGGCGATCCTGAAGACCATAAGGAATACTCAAGTCACTTTCCATACACATGGCTGCTCGTCTATAGTGGGCACAAGATAACTGGTCTTAGGTCAGCGGCGAAATGTCTCTTTTAATATAACAATAGAATTGGTTTAGTTAGTGATAGCTTGCGACACTGGCGCAGCCAGGGGGGGGGGCTTTGGGGCTGCAGCCCCCCCCCCCCCAAAGATTAATTTCTTCGTAATTTCTTTCTTCTTTATTTTTTGCAACTTTCGTTATTTGTTGTATCATCAAAAATTGTTCAGTTCAGCCCCCCCAAAACAAAATCCTGGCTGCGCCACTGGCTTGCGACACAGAATTTCGAGGGATATTGGACAACACAAAACCATCTTTTGCCAGAAAAGTCTTTCCATACCAAAGAGTACCAGGTATATTTTGGTGTAGCGAGTATTCCGTCATCTTAACTATGAAGGGTAGAGGCTGATGAATGATTGAACACGAGGAAAAAACGAACTGATATCTGCCTATTGGATTCAATCCTAATAGAAGTGGGAGGAGATATATCTACCACATCATAAGATAGTGAACAATATAAAAACTGATTCGAACTTTTTGGCTATGGAGAGTCTCCACATTATTCAGTTACGAGTCATTTTGACATAAGTTTATCACACGCTTTTTATCATTTTTCCGAAATTATATTCGATATTTAGAATGAAATACCACTGCTGTAATCTATGGGAGATGATTACCGTTCAGTAGAGTACTGTAGCGGTCTTAAAAGAACGGAAGATTCGAAAAATCATCATTTGGAAGGCCAGACCTGGTTTGAAACACCCTCCTGACCCGATAGCAAGAATCAAGTATTTTGTATCTGAATATTGAAGGTATTTATTCGAACAGTTTTAGGTTTCAATTTTTAACTGAGGTTTTTCCCAAAGCTCTGGTATCATACGCAGACTAGTATGGTACCCCTATTTACACTAACCTCAGCTAGGGACATTTTTGTTTCATGTATTGTATTTTGTTAGCTCTCAATTCAAAAGAATATATGCATATACGAGTTTTCCTCAAGGTACCATATAATTGCTCTGCACTGTCCTTATTCCAAAGTCTAGACTCTAGCCATTAGAAAATTGTTATCCTCAAGGGTACTTCCAAATATTCCTAACATATCTTCAAACCCCGCAGAATTGGCAGTAATTGCCAACAATTCACAAACATATCATTACCTATAATGAACACAACCTACGAAAGACGAATTACATCAGTGATACGCCGTAGTGATTTGCCGAATTTCAAGGCCGCTATCCATCGAGTCTACCACAGAGATAACAGGGCCCCCTTTATCTCTAAAACAACAATCCATCATCTTGAGTTATACGCCCGGACGGACGTCGTTCTTCAACATCTCTTCGTAGGAGGACTCGTATTATTTTATTCCTGCCATGGAAGTGGCCAATATACTCTCGGATTGTTTCGCGGGTCTTGGTCTAGTGGGCGGCGGAAATGTTTACCTCGTTTCGGGTTGCAAAATGGCGCGTGGGCGAGTGCGACTTGCTGCACACACGGAAAAAATACACCGGTTTGGCTTATATCGATATGCATATGGCGGAACTGTGAATTGGCGTGAGATATTTACAGTGTGTGGTTGAAGCAGGAGACAAAATTCATACAAATTGCTTTATTGGTTTCCTCTAATTATACAAAGCAATCCAATACATGAAAAGCTGGGTTTTTGCGATTGGATATTGCTCTAAGTAATACCATAAGTGCTCAATTGGATAAATGTCTATTGAGTTTGCTGCCCAGCTCTGGATAATTTTTTTTTGAAAAATGTTTTCAACACTTCGTGTGCGGTATGGTGGTGCGTTAGAATCCTGTCAACGAAAAGGCTAAGACCCTTGTCAAAGAGGGTGCACAACTACATCTCATCTGCGAACCTCCCTAGTGATGTAATGATCAAGAAAGTAAGCACTGAGAAAAATTTCAGGACATTGCTGAGTAAAAGAGAGGAATGGGAACGGGAATACACCGACTATAACCTCAAAGAAAATACCGTAAAATGGTATACAGATGGTTCCAACCTCTACAGGAGCTGGCGCTGGGATACGGGCCAAGTACCAAGTGTGCACTGTCGTTAGGCTCCTGTATGAGCGTCTTCCAAGCGGAAATCTTAGCTATTGAAAGATGTCTAGATATAAATCTAGAAAGAAACTATCAGAAGTGCAATATAGCCATACACTCAGATAGTCAAGCTGCTACTAAAATACTGAGCTCCTACGTCATCGACTCAAAAATGATCTGGGTTTGCCGGAACAAACTCAATGAGGTAGACAGGAAAAATAAGGTCTTTTTAATCTGGGTTCCCGGCCATTCGGGAATCAAAGGAAACAAAGAGGCCAATACACTTGCCAAAGGAGGCACACGAATGTTACTAATTGGCCCAGAACCCTTCTGTGGTATAGGTAAATGTACCTATAATGAGTTTCTGGAGAAGGAAAAAGACGAGAAGGAAAAACTCTGGCGGAATCTCTTAGGGGTGGATAATTCCACTAAGTCTTGGTAAGAAGCAATTACACCTCCTCGCTGGCTTTCTTACAGGACACTGTCGCCTCAGGAAGTACCTGTTGAGGATGGGATTATCGGACACTTGACGAGTGTAGGTTCTGTGGGGAGAAGGAAAAAACCTCATTTCCCTAGTAACGGAATGCTTTGGCATTGCGAGCTTAAGGAGAGAATGCCTCGGGTGAGAAACTTGTAAGAGTGAGGAACTAGCCTCGTTGAAGCCTTCACAGAACTGCTCTGTAAGGAGGTACAATAGACCTTGAGGTCGCAGTGAAGTGTAACCCTTTTTTAAAATATAACTATAACTATAACTGGGTCAAACAAGCACAGGCCCCGTATTCTCTACAAGTGATCTTCCAGTGCGTATACGAACTTCATTGCGCCGTGTGCATTTTGCAGGTAAAAGAGGGACTTGCGCAATGGAGTTCGTTTACGCATTGAAATATCACTTGTCCAGAATACGGGGCCTGGTGTCCGGACAACCGGTAGCTCATTGCTTTGACATAATTTTTTTCTTGAAAACAGGAAAACGAAATGAAAAACTGATCATCGCTATGATTTTCTCAGGTCTTTCAAAATGATTTTTTTTCTGGAAATGGTCATAAGGAAGAAAGTGAACAAATAGGTTGAACAAGGTTTTCTGGTCTTGAAAAAGTATTCTTGAACTCATCGTGAAGAATAAACAACCAAATTAAACTCCAATTTCACGCTAAAATTCTGTTTGGTCATTAATATTCATAGAGTAATTTCTCATCCAAAACGACTCCACAATTAAAATAAAACGCGAGAGTTGGCGTAATGTTCCTTCGAAGAAACCAAAGCCAAAATTCGACATAAATTATTCAAATTATCCGTTATATTATCCGAAAGTCGCCATGGCTGGTAAATATTATGAACACTATGGAAGTGTTTTCGTGTAGAACCCAACAGAAAGCTCTTTGTTCCACTTGGCGTGGGCATTTTTCAATGCGATGTGATTTATCACGCAATACTAAGGATGATTGATTTCATTCATTTAGCGCCATGTAGGGAGAGTTTCGTAATTTGAGGAGCACTCGATTCCAGACTGTATGGTCTGTATGTCAGTAGTTGTCGCGACACTCTTGTAGTGTTGCAAGTATCAACCTATCAGCTTAACTTCGATGGAAGAAAACACACACCTTCGTTTCATTATATGGATATGTTTTTACGACGTAAAATGTAGGTTTCGCAAGGAATTATACGTAAAAGGCAGCTCATTAACATATTCTTACGAGACTTTCAAAATGAACGAGAATTGATACATTCTGGTTGATTTCAACTGTTAAATTGGTAGTCATTAACTAATTACAATTAAATCCTAATATTGTCGGCGCCTTGTGATGAGAATCAATTCAATAGAAACAATTACATAGACCACCATTTTCATATCAAAGAAGTAGCCAAAAGTCTTTATAATAGTTCTCTTCAAGAAGATCAAATTTAAGAAATTGAAAAAATCTATGAAATTCTTGAAAAAATTGGCTATCCGAAGCAATTGTTAGAAAATTCTACGCAATTGGACAATGGAATTATCATATTCTTTACGAGACTTTCAAAATGAACGAGAATTGATACAATCTGATCATTTAAACTGTTAAGTTGATAGTCATTTACCCATTATACAATGAAACTGCAATATTTTCGGTCCTTTTGGCGAGTATCAATGCAGTAAAATTTCATTTGTGCTATTTGCATCATTTTTTTGCTTCTTTCATTCAACGTTATGGCCAACATTAGCCAGCCGTCGAAAGGAAAAACACCACATGCCCACTGCAGTTTAATTTTGTACTTGAAAAGGCGGGAATAAGTCTTCTACTCTTTTCTTAGTAATTTCATATATTGAATTCCTAAAAGTTATGGAAAGAGAAAACAATTTTGCTCAGTGTAAAATGTGTGGTTTCGCGAGCCGAGAAAATAATGTGAAACAACTTCTTCATAACTTCGTATGCAGATGTTCCTGCATTAAAGCTGAAGCCTTCTTTACTTCTTAAACAAAGGTACTCAAAGAAAACATTGAACATGCGAGGGCACACCAGAAATTATAAGAAAGATTTTACAGAATCCAATAAATCCAAGCAAAGCTAGAGACAATACGAAAATAAACTGGAACTGAAAAAAATTCTCTACTTCTTTAACATAGGTACTCAAAAATAACATTACACATGGAAGGGCACACCAGTAATTATGAGAAATATTTTACAAAAGCCAATAATTGCAAGCAGAGCTAGAGCCAATCAGAAAATAAACCAGGACTGAAAAATAAATCCACAAAATATTTGGTTATGTTATTGATACGTCTGGCACTTCAAATCCTAAACTTGATGTGTTCGTAAAGTTAGAACCCGGGTCCGTGATCCGAGTAGATCCGTCACGTGATCCAATGGATCGAGTTAGTAACCCTGAGTAAGTTTCCGAAAACGCCTATCATGTCAAAAGAAAATTAAAAATAGTTGTTCTCATGTCAATAACCGAAAAGCCCATCAATCAACCTTTTTTTGGCTCCTATAATCGATATCTTATCGAGTTATTTTTCATTCGTTCAATCGGCAGATATTCGATTATTTTTCTACAGATAAATCTCCCAAAGAAATTCCGGCCCAGAGTCCAAAGGTCATCTAAAAGAAAAATAACAACTGCAACAAATTGACCCAGTTTATAGTCTGAATAAGCTGTATATGCAACATTTTGCAATCTACTTGCGAAATTCATTCATAAAATATTAAGAATAAATTTTACAATATTTATTCAACTGGTGGTTGTCTTACATCGCTTCGAGTCTACGTTAATAACATAAACTTCGTACGATTGTCATTGAGAAATAAAATAACTGGGCGATTCAATCAAAACTGGTATTAATTTACATTTCTAATAAGATAAATATTACGGTTATATTAGCGAAATGCTGATTTTGCAAGCTGTGGTACAGGTGTGATATCTATTAATCAAGATTAATTATAATAAGAGGTTTTCTGGAAAAAAGTAGAATTTTGAATGATAGACGAGGTCTGTTCGAAGGCAAAGAAATTTTTGAATTTTGTGTATATTCTAAAGGATTTTCCAATAAGAGGTGTTATTTTGATATTCAAAGAATAATGGCATTTTCAATATAAATGATCGGATGTTTATTTCATTATAAAGAAGAAGTAATGCCATTAATAGTGGAAAATAACATCAGGCAAATGACCACCACGACCACGCTCACAGGACCATATCCTCTAAATGAAAATTTTCATAACCAAATCGCAAAGTGGCTACCCTATGTCCTCGATAGCCTCACGAATTCCATGTTTGAGGTCTTGAATCGACGCTGGGCTATTAGCGTAGACCTTCTCTTTCACGTGGCCCCAATGGAAGAAGTCGCAAGGTGTTAAATCACAAGATCTCAGTAGCCAATTGTGATTAACTCTTCGAGAGATAACACGATCCGGATCATTTTCGTGCATTTCAACGACCCAATCAGCAAAGACACTACGTTGTTGATGATCGGCCGGCTTGAGTTCTTGTGTTAACTGAACTTTATAAGCCTTAAGACCCAAATCAAAATAATGTGTAATGAAGTTTGTGGAATGCCTAATTCCAAAGAACGACGAGGAATGGATAAACCTGGGTTTTCTTCAACACTTTCGGTTACAGCAGTAATATTCTCGGCTGTATTTGAGCGACGTGCACGGGTTTCATTCTTCACATCACAAACTTGTCCCAACAGCTCAAATTTTTCCACCAATTTCTTTATTGCGATCCGACAAGGTGCTTCACGACGACCCAAAAATTTTAGAATTTTACGAACCGTCCCTGCCAAATTTTCACCATTTTTATAGTGAATTTCAATAATTTCAATGTGTACTTGAAGCGTGTATCGTTCCATTTTTATTAATGGCGTAGTTTCTACTTGTCAAAAATCAAAAATGACAGAGAAAAACAATGCAAATAATCTGCATGTTATTATATGAAAACCATAACAAAATTATAGGTACACCTCATTTCAAATGGGTGGTGTGAAATATGAGGGAGCCCTCAGCACTTCAGCAAGTAAAGAAAACATCGAACCAGTGACGAAAATTGTTTTGGAATATCATGAAATCTCTATTAGGAAAATAGCAGAGGGTAGCGATATGTTTCTTCTCAAATAATCAAATGAATACGCACCTTCAAGTTAATCCATATTCATGCATTTTAAAAAGTTGCAGCACCTACGCACGCACGCTTAATCAATTTATATCCTTGAAATTTAGATCGTGTGTGTGAGTAAATTTACGTTTATGTACACAAGAACATTACAAGACTCCCATATAATCAAAAATTATCCACGGAACTTTTTATTTCAAGCAATACGGAATATCTGAAACCCCCGCAGTGAAACCACACAAAAGGTATCATTTAGTCACAATTCCGATAGACAGTTCCCCTTGATAACTTCATAAATGAAAAGTGCAATCCTAAATTATTCAACTTGATGATATGTTCGCCTCCTAGTCATACCTTGAAACTGTTTGAAGGCATACGCGAGTTGATTCAAAGAAGTAAAAATGTACATAATGAATAGCAATTCTAGCTAATGTTGTAATAACCGTAATCGGAAATTATTACAATAATTTAGTTAATGGCGTAAAACTTACTGTTGGTAGGTGTTTCAGTCGTTGTCATGCAGTTGTTGATTTGGGTCAAACGCTAGAAGGGTTTACTTTTTGTTAATTGATCAATCTGCAAATTATAAATGTTGATTCAATACCATTCATTGATGCGAATTCATTCCAGCGATTTTAAATCATAGATATTGACGTGAAATTCTGATATTGAAAAATTTATTGGAATGTCACTCTTCAAACTTCCAAAAATAGTTATTTAATCAACTAGGTTATTAAAGACAGCGACTAATGGTCAAGATAGTTCGAGATCATTAGTCGCTAGGCTAGATTAATAACCGAGTTGATAACAAGATTTTTCCGACGATCTTAACATTGCGTACAAATTCTTGATTGAAATACATTCTCATTTTGTACAAGACATACATTTGACATAATGGAATTTCTATGTCTCTATGTTCCAGTAGAGTTTTGACATTTTTCGTAGTGCTTCTGAATAGTTTGTGTACGGTTGCCATGAGGATTGCTCATTAAAAATGGCTAAAAAAATTGAGCATTAAAATGGGCAATTAATGCTCAATTTCGTACACATTAAAATCGCCTTTTATTTCGAGGTCGGCGGAAAAAGTAACTTTCGTTTCAAAAATGTTTGACACGATTACTTTTATCTATGTTTTCCGTCAACCTCAAAATAAAAGGCGATTTTAATGTGTAAGAAATTGAACATTAATGACCTATTTTAATGTCCAATTTATGCTATTTCATTTTGTAATCCTTATGGCAACCGTACACAAAGTATTCAGAAGCACTACGAGAAATGTCAAAACTCTACTGGAACCTAGAAACATAGAAATTTCCTTATGTCAAATGTATGTGTTATGCAGAATGAGAATGTATTCCAATCAAGAATTTATACACAATTCATATTGAGGCTGTTAAAAAATCTTGTAATCAACACGGTTATTAATCTAAAGACTAGCGACTCGTTAAAATATCTTGACCATTGGTCGCTGTCTTCAATAACTTAGTTGATCAAATAACAATTATTAATTGGATTGTCGGAATTTAGTTCATATATTTTTCAAACTTGATGTAAATTATTGGAGTTATCGGCGATTGACGAAAAACTGCTTCTTTGGAGGGGCATTTCTGGTTATTTCCAGAAAAAGCATTTATAATTATTTAATCAACTAGGTTATCAAAGACAGAGACTAATGGTCAAGATTTTAATAGTTAATAATTCAAAACCATTAGTCGCTCGATTAATAACCGAGTTGATTACAAGATTTTTCCGACGATATCAATATGATTTGTGTATGAATTCTTGATTGAAATACATTATCATTTTGCACAAGACTTATATTTGACATAATAAAATTTCTATGTATCTATGTTCCAGTAGAATTTTGACATTTCTCGTAGTGCTTCTGAATACTTTGAGAACAGTTGCAATGAGGATTGCACATTAAAATAGCAGAAATTGAGCATTAAAATGGGTTATCAATGATCAATTTCATACACATCAAAATCACCTTTTATTTTGAAATCGACGGAAAAATATTATAATGGGCCGTTAGAAAATCATAGCATTTATCCATTTTGTATCGTATTCAGATTTTTGCTGTACTTTCTACGATTTTATCAATCAGAAAGTGAATTCATGAAATATACAAACGGATTGAATACGAATTGAGTGGGAATTCACCCGTCATTATAATTTTAAAACGTTAAATAATAAGAGAGCTGCTTCCTTCCAACGACGTAACATTTTATGATGTTTGCACAATTCATCAAGCGATAATTGAATATTTACCTGAATAATTTATTCCATATCATCTAATTACAATTATTTATGCTCAGCAACGTGTTACGAAATGAAAATAGGCAATTTAAATTTGAGTTGGTACTCCTACGTTATTGTTTTGAGAATCTTACTTGTCATATTAAATTCAGAAAACTGTAAATATTCAGTGATGCATCCTGGTTCATCATGAAAGGATACATGTTTGCTTTTTGACTAACTGTTGGATTGAAGGCTTATAACATACAGGATTTTCCAATAACAAATTTCATTTTGACATTGAAAAAAATTGAGACAACCCTGGCGTAAAGTTATTTACTTTTCAATACTCTGAATTATTTTTGGTTTTGTTCTATTTGTTTCTGAATTCAATTATCCTGTTTTCATTACATATTGTAAAAAGTTAAGGAAGTGAACCTGACCTAATCAAAGGAAACTTACATGAATTAAACAAATTTTTTGGTTACCTATATTAATCAGAGAATGTAGTAGGTATTCAGATAAAATTGAATTCCAGCTTGTGTAACACAAATGAATGTCGAGGCTATAAACTCCTTTTGAAAGGAGACAATAAAAATAAATATCGAAAGGTACTTCTCGACCAAACCTTGAAATAAAAAATTTTATAGCTTTGGTCAGACCTGAGCTGCGTAAAAAAGGTATAAATCAGAAGATAATCTATCTATAGTATGGAAAATACTGCATGATACGATTTTTTTTATGTTTTGGTATATTTTTTACAGTAGCGACCGACAAGAGATTTTTTATTACTTGCATTGCATATTTCTGAAAATATTTCATGAAACTGGAATTTTGGGTCATATTCAGTTTTATTTTCGAAGTTAATGCTAATAGATTCATTGAAAATATTCTTGAGTAGATTTTGATACACATATCAGTGCCTACATCATTTTCAAATTTGAAATTTTCAAGGTAGGGTTGAGATTTCAATAGTTCATTTAATATCATGAATGTAACACATAGACCTCAGAATTTTTAAAAATGAATCACCTTTTTTTCCATTCCAACAAGCGTGCAAAAGCTTTCGACTTCTATGACGTTGTTTACAATACATCAATGAAATGAACGTTATAGAATATTGTCACAGTGAGTTTGCAATTATAGAACTGCCATCTGGATTTCGAAATTTTATTTAATAGTACTTACCGAATGCGAATAATTGATAAAGAACTGTTTGAATAATACTGTTGGACTTCTTAACCAAGTGTAATATTTCTTAATTAAAAAACCGAATAACAGAAGCTAGAGGGTATAATTTTTGTATAACTGATATTGCATATGTGTATTTTACAGAAAATTTGCAACCCTGAGGTTTTCACGAAATTTTGTTTATCGTTATCGGGAAGATGAAAATTACAGACATTTAGGCTGAACTACAGCATATAGTTTCCAAAATTAAGCCCACAGAAGACCACCCAAAATTCTAACGTCAGCGATAAGTTTAACTTCCTAAAATTAATATAGTTTTACTTAAATCTTGACTAATTCTTATTTCAACGAACAAAATGAATCAAACCTCAAGTCATTGTCAAATTCGAAGGAACCAAAGCAATCCCAGCGATTTCTTAATCAAATAAGGCAATAAAACAGTAAAGTTTCTAATCATCAATGCACGTGTTTACCCTATGAGTAAGTAATTATATTTCCAGCAATAGATGCTAGTATGTACGAAGTAGATTCAGAAGAAAAGTGGTTTTTTAAATTTTTACGGGCTGTATACATTCGATCATCGCAATTTTATTTTGGTTTATTGGTACATACAAAAATGTTTATCTTATATTACGTTGGCATTTGCAGCAAATTTGAAATATGAGATTGTTGTTGACAACTGAATATGTTAGTCACGTTTTCGTGTGAATGAATGAGACAATCTGTATCAAATTTTGGGTTGAAAATAAAATACAGTTCTCCAAAATACTTGAACTGAATTCGACGAGACCACTTTGTTTCAAAAGTGTTTATGAGTGATACAAACGATTCACAGAAGGCCGAGAAGAAGCGATGAAAACATCGAAACAAAAAAAAATTGCTTTGGAAAATCATTATGTATTATATTCTTTTGAAATGAGAGCTTACAAAATAAAATTCATGAAACAAAAAGTCCTTAGCTGAGCTGGTGCAAAACGGGGTATACCATACTATTCTAAGTATAATACCAGAGTACAGGGAAAAACCTCAGTAAAAAAAACCTGTCTCGCCATTTTTTCAAAATTGAAACTTAAAATGATTCGAATGAATACCTTCAATATTAATGATTTTTCGAATCTCCCGTTCTTCTGAGACCGCTACAGGACCCTATTGAAGGATAATCATCTCCCGTAGATTTGAATAGTGGTATTTCATCCTTTATATCGAATAATGATAAAAAACTTGTGACAAACAGAATGACATTGAATCACTGTTAGGAAATTTGCAGAGGATGTTGGCCTATCAATCGGCTAATGCCATGCAATTTTCTCGAATGTTTTGGACAAGAAACGTGTGGCTCAAAAATCAATACTTGTTCGTGATTTTCGGCCCAAAAACAAACCGTAGTTATGTCTCAACCACTGTATTAAACAGATTTGTCTCCCTGTGACTTTATCCTATTTCTTAAACTGAAGAAACCAATGAAAGGAAAGAGTTCTGCCACAATTGATAAGATGAAGTCAGAATCGAAGAAACGAGCTGATGGCCATACTGAAAAGCGCTTTTCAGAAAAGCTTTGAGGATTGGAAGAAGCGCCTGCATAAACACTTTTCAGAAAAAATCAAACTTCACTTTTTTTTTTGAACAGACCTCGTATACGGATCCACATTATTCATAACCGTATATTACGGATTCACGTTGTACTGGAAATATTGATAAGTTATCGACGCTTATAACTGGCCAAATAAAGGTTTGTGCACATATTTAGTATTTTCCAGATAAGCGAGTCATAAAATTCGGCGACTTAAATCGATAGAACGTTGTTCCGAAAAAGGAAAAAATGGATTGGGGTGATTCATGTTGAAATCATCATATTTTTTGCTGTAGGGAATATCGTAGGTTTAAGTAGCTTTCGTACGAGCTTAACAACATATATTATGAGACAGGACTAAATCGGGAGAATATTATGGCCGTTTTTATGGGAATGTTATGAATATTATATCTCAATATAGATATAAGATGTCTATACAATTTCAGAGAACTTAACCGTCTTGCTTGTTCGCAATGAAAAATATAGATTTTTCATTCGAAAATTATGACATTCAGTCGGAAAGAGCATATACAGGGTGTCCCGGAAAATGTGGGAAATCTCTCGGATTCAGATAGAACATAAAAAAATAAGATGACAAGTTGCCATAATTTTTTTTCCTAGCGACCCTCCCTACGAAGATACGATCTCCTAAATGACGCCACTGGAAATTCATTTTAGTGGAATAAATTTCAATTACTTACTTCTTTCATTATTTTTTTTTCGAAAACGGTTCATTTTATCAATTTCTTTAGCCTTATGTTCAAGGTATCCAAATTTGTTTTTTTAGCACCTTATCATACAGGTGTTGAAAATGTAAGCATTAAAAGTACAACCCAGTCACTGAACAAGCTGAAATTTGAAATTTGAGTGCGGTGATTTAAGAGGTCCTTAATACTATTAATCATATCAAATTTTCATCAAATTATATGGAGTAGTTTGAAACTTATTCCTCTCTAAAATGGATTTCCAGTGGCGTCATTTAGGAGGTCGTATCTTCGTAGGGAGGGCCGCTAGGAAAAAAAAATTATGAGAACTTGTTATCTTCATTTTTATGTTCTATCTGAATCCGAGAGATTTCCCACATTTTCCGGACACCCTGTACATATATTGTGAACATCATCACTCGAGTCCGGAGCTTTTGTGGGTTTTTCATATCTTTGATAACACTTATAGGGTAGGTTTGATATTCGGGTAGAAGAGTTCAATTCGTAAGTAATGGGATCTATCCTGAATTCATGAAACATTGGGCAAAAAAGCATTGTCTTGGTTGTTATCGTTTTATAATGGTAGGTATACTGTTTTCCGAGATATATCCCAATTGAGTTATATGCGTTAGGGTTTTCCTCATTTTTCATTATAAGTAGCTGCATTAACGTCAGTTCTTTTTTAGCTCTTTCACCCAAATCTCAGAACGCGACCTGTCACAATTTCAAGCTACAATTCAGTAACATCTATAATTATAGATCCTAAACAAACACCTCTCTACTTATCTAGCTCGCCGTTTCCGGAAAATCTAAAAAATCACGAACACAAGTTCCGAAAACCCGAAATACGAGTCACAATTCGGCTCGGCGCTTTCCTAGAATACACAGCCTAAAGTTAGCATCTCCGTCTAAAAAGACGATAGAATAACGTGGAGGTAAACTCATAGCAATAAATCTCAAGATATTCGCATTATGTTTTTTTTCGATATGAACAAGCGCGTAAAAGATTTAGGCCGGGTTTCACAAAACTCCAATCACCTTGATTATTGAAATGTCATCATTTCTGTGCAATTTTCAGTTTATTTTTGACAAAAACCATACGTGAAGGTTTTCTTTAATTTCAATTACGCAAAAAAAATTTCTGACTTCAAGCTGAGGTTATCTCAAATTTCTATTCACGGCCAGTTCTCGTTTCGATTTTTCCTCCCAAATCTCAGAATGTAACCTGTCACAATTCAAGGTACAATCCTGTAACGTCTATAGTTAAGGATCATGAGCAAAACCCTCATATTATTCCGAAGGATCTTGTAAGAACTATGACTTCTGGAAGGAGCGATCTCAATGCTGGTATAGGTTTAAGGTTTGAGTAGGAATGTTCTCCATAAGTGAACAGAATGAAACAATTCGCTTTGTAGTTTTTTAAATATCAACAAGCGTGTAAAGCTTCTTTCTGACTTTACGTGAAGGTTTTTTAATTTGAATAATCGAAAAGTTTCTGACCTCAAGTTAAGGTTATCTCAAATTTCTATTCACGCCAGTTCTCGTTTCCATTTTCCCTGCCAAATCTCAAAATGTATCCTGTCACAATAATATCAAGGTACAATCCTAACGTCTATAGTTGACGATCATGAACAAAACCCTTCATATTATTCTAAGGATCCTGTAAAAACCATGACTCATGGAAGGAACGATCTCAAAGGTGATAGGTTTAAGATTTGAGTAGAAATGTTCTCTATAAGTGAACAGAATAAAACAATTCGTATTGTATTTTCTAAATATCAACAAGAGTGTGAAAGCTTCTTTCTGACTTTACGTGAAGGTTTCCTTAATTTTAATAATCGAAATAAAGTTTCTGATTTCAAGTTAAGGTTTTCTCAAATTTCTATTCACGTTAGTTTTCTCGTTTCGATTTTTCCCCTGCCGAATCCCAGAATGTAACCTGTCACAATTTCAAGTACAATCCCGTAACGTCTATAGTTAAGGATCATGAACAAAACCCTATGTAAACACTATGACTTCTGGAAGAAACGATCTCAAAGCTGATAGGTTTAAGATTTGAGTAAGAATGTTCTCCATAAGTGAACAGAATGAAACAATTCGTATTGTAGTTTTTCAAGAATCAACAATCATGTGAAAGCTTCTTTCTGACTCAACGTGAAGGTTTTCTTTATGTCAAAGCATCAAGCGAAATACATTTTCTGACTTCAAGTTAAGGTTTTCTCAAATTTCTGTTCACGTCAGTTCTCGTTTCGATTTTCCCCTGCCGAATCTCAGAATGTTACCTGTCACAATTTGAAGGTACAATCCTGTAACGTCTATAGTTAAGGATCATGAACAAAACCCTTCATGTTATTCCAAATAATCCTGTAAACACTATGGCTTCTGGAAGGAACCATCTCAAAGCTGGTAGGTTTAAGATTTGAGATTTGAGTAGGAATGTTCTCCATAAGTCCACAGAACGAAACTATTCGTATTGTAGTTTTTTAAATATCAACAAGCGTGTGAAAGCTTTTTTCTGACTTTACGTGAAGGCTTTTACTAATTTCAATAATCGAAACAAAGTTTCTGACTTCAAGTTAAGGTTTTCTCAAATTTCTATTCACGTCAGTTCTCGTTTCGATTTTCCCTCCCGAACCTCAGAATGTAACCTGTCACAATTTCAAGGTACAATCCTGTAACGTCTATAGTTAAGGATCATGAACAAAACCCTTCATATTATTCCAAAGGATCCTGTAAACACTATGACTTCTGGAAGGAACGATCTCAAAGCTGATAGGTTTAAGATTTGAGTAGGAATGTTCTCCATAAGTGAACAGAATGAAACAATTCGTATTGTAGTTTTTTAAATATTACCAACAACCAACCGTGTAAAAGCTTCTTTCTGACTTTACGTGAAGGTTTTTTAATTTTAATGATCGAAATAAAGTTTCTGACTTCAAGTTAAGGTTATCTCAAATTTCTATTCACGCCAGTTCTCCTTTAGATTTTCCCTCCAAATCTCAAAATGTATCCTGTCATTCCTGTCACAATAATTTCAAGGTACAATCCTGCAACGTCTATAGTCAAGGACCATGAACAAAACCCTTCATATTATTCCAAAAGATCCTGTAAAAACTATGACTTCTGGAAGGAACGTTCTCAAAGCTGGTAGGTTTAAGATTTGAGTAGGAATGTTCTCCATAAGGGAACAGTATGAAACAATTCGTATTGTAGTTTTTTAAATAAACAAGCGTGTGAAAGCTTCTGTCTGACCTAACCTGAAGGTTCTCTTTAATTTCAATAGCAACAAGCGAAACAAAGTTTTTTCTAAGATCGCAATCTGTCCAAATTTCAAGGTATAATCCTGTTAGGCCTTCAATAAAGAATTATCAACAAAAACGTTCATATATTTTTTAATTGATCCAGTGGACAATAGTTGATCAGAAGGTAACCAATAGATCTCGAGATATTGGAATTATAGCTCTTTTCGAAAACAACAAGAGCTTAAAAGCTTCTGACTCCCCAAAAGGTTTTCTTAAATTTCCAGTAGGAGTAGGAAAGTTAAATTCATAAGTTGATCAGAATGAAACTAATAGATGTCGAGATATTGATTTATAGTTTCTTTAAAAACAACAAGAGCGTGAAAGCTTCTGACTTCACAAAAGGTTTTCTTAAATTCCAGTAGGAGTAGTAAAGTTCAATTCACAAGTTGATCAGAATGAAACCAATAGATCTCGAGATATTGGAATTATAGTTTTGTTCAAGAGCGTAAAAGCTTCTGACTTCACAAAAGGTTTCCTTGAATTTCTCTAATAATTTTTTGTATTCACGTCAGTTCTTTTTTCGATCTTTCGAGCCAAAACCCAGAACGCAACCTGTCACAATTTCAAGCTAGAGTATCTACCGTAACATTTATAATTAAGGTTCCCAAACAAACACGTTTCCGGAAAATCTGAAAAATCTCGCACACAAGTTCCGAAAACCCGAATCCGAGTCACAATTCGGCTCGGCGCTTTCCTAGAACACACACCGGCTAAAGTTAGCCTCTCCGTCTAAAAAGACGATAGGATAACGTGGAGGGGAACTTATATACTCAGTCAAACTTACTTAACTCAACAGTTTCAATCGGCTTAGCACGTACGTTGATCTTGAGTTCGAAATCACCTACCGACTGGCACAACCAGTCTGCTCTATGACAAGTCGGTTACACTAAACGGCCCACATCCGGATAGAAGCTCCGCGGTATGTGTTGAAGGTTTTTCGAGAGTTTTCCAGTGAACAAAAGGGAGTATTTGTTATTTTTAGTGGTTGAGTGTATGCGTGGTTCGGAAAAATCGAAAAATGGTGGTTAACAAGGTTACCATGCAAGCGCAGCCGGCTTTGCCGAATCTCAACATGAGGAGCTTGTTCCTAAACAGAAAGGTAATTTTTTTTGTTTTCGAAAGAGTGAAGAATCGTGGCGTTATGCCAAGCGAGCCGTATTTTCATGTCGCAAGATGCAAAGGTGAAAGTTTCGAAATTGTTTTCGGACATGATGTTTTTTTGGCACGCAATATCCGTTTAATGAATGGGCTAAAATGATTTAGGACCTTCATCTGATTGATGGGGAAATACACGTTGTCTTTCTTTCAATACTTCACATTTCTGAAAACTTGGTATTCTAGGTGAAATTACTAAGCTAAACTATTGCTTTGAACCCTTGTTTCTTAATACCTTAATACAAAATTACGAAATATTTTGAAGTACATATTTCACCCCTCAATTGACTTTTGTTTGAGCTTTTCTTGCTCTGGCTGGTGTTGACTTTCCATCTGATGCTTCTCGGAAGAATTGATTCAGCAACTTCTGGAATAGTTTACCAATATATTATATGAGAAAATTCTCGATGAGTGACGTTTTCCAATATGATTATGGAAAATGCTTTAAATTTAATGGTCATTTGATAAAATTTTAGAAACGTTTCCTTCGAAAGACCGAATAAATATAAATAAAAATTTTAATGACTTTCTCGGAATGATTCCGTTAAACAATTCTGGAAAAATCGTAGAAAAAATCACATTTTCATAACACTACACTGTGAAAGATCTTCAAAATTGCTTCAGTTTCCAGAAGCGAACAAAAATATTTATTGAAAATAAAACTGAAATGAATTATACTTAAAGGTTCGATTATACTGAGTTTTAAAGTTGAATTTAATTGATGTGACGAACGATAATATACAAGATACTGCATCTATCGCATGAATTTATTTTCAATAATGAGTATTTTGATAAAATAAATTCTAATTATGTATTGCTTTCAATTCTCCATATTTGGCGATAGTAGGCAAGCTGATAAAGCCTAAAACATACACATAAACAGTCCGCACCAAATATTATGTATTCGTCTTTAAAATCCACTCAATATGATAAAAATTATTCACCAAAAATTGACGAGAACCCTGACCTAAAAACTCAGAAGCTTTTACATGTTTGGTGAAAATTATTGAAATTTTTATATCCTGGGAGTCATTTGTTTCATTCTTTTCATTTATGAATTAGAATTTTCTCTCCGAATCTCGAACATACCCTGAAAATCTCAAGTTTTATGGATAACTTTAAACCTTGAAATTTTCAATGCATGTTCAAGATGTCAACAAGAAAGATACCAGTTTTTGTGTTAACTGAACTTTATAAGCCTTAAGACCCAAATATTTATGCAAAATACGATGTAATGACGTTTGTGGTATGCCTTATTCCAAAGAACGACGAGGAATGGACAAACCTGGGTTTTCTTCAACAATTTCGGCTACAGCAGCAATCTTCTCGGCTGTTCTTGAGCGACGTGCACGGGTTTTATTCGTCACATCACTGACTTGTCCTAACAGCTCGAATTTTTCCACCAATTTCTTTATTGCGGTCCGACAAGGTGCTTCACGACGACCCAAAAATGTTCGAGTTGTCTCTGCCAAATTTTCACAATTTTTATATCGAATTTTAATAATTTCAATGCGTTCTTGAAGCGTGTATCGTTCCATTTTATTAATGACGTAGAGTCTACTTGTCAAATGTCAAAAAATGACAGCTTCAAACGTGATATCTGCCGAACTAGCGGGCTATTCTCCATTCTCATATGATATTTCTCAAATATCATATCTAACGAGAATAGAAGGAAATAATCAGCTAGCACATATCGAGATGGAAACAAAGGATTCTAAAAGATCCATATCGCGAATCATTCAACCCGTTCAACCTTGACTTATAACTTTGTTTCGATATGCAAATTAGATTCGAGAAAAGATCGTCTATACGCCTCTCTGAGTAACAATAAAGGACTCGATAATTACGAATTCGAGAACTTGACCAATTCAACATTTTGCATTCTCGATAATTCCCACGATAAATCAGAATGTCTTTCGTGGATTCCAGTTTGTTTTTTCTTCACATAACAGACGTTGATGACTTTCCGAGAAATCGGAGATCACGGAATGAAAAAATATCTAGATTTCTTTTAATATTCATTGAATAATCTCGAACCTACTTATCCATCTCGGGATATTAACTATTAAATAAATATTCTCAAAACAATCTTTATATTGAAAAATAGATCGAAAGTATTTTCGATTTTAACTTACAATAAATAAATTCGTTTGGTGTTGGGTTTTTTTTAATATACATACTAAAGGTGTTTCTGTTTCACTCATTAGTCATTAACTCAGAGTAAGAAATAAACATGTTTATTTCTTACTCTGAGGTCATTAATATGTGTCTGTAAAGAAGAACAATAAGTGCAAGTTTTACAAGAACAGACATGTTCTGGATTCAGACTATGGTTGACCAGGGTTATATCCCGTAAATCAACTTGGTTGGTTTGGTTTTCATTTTTCTTTTCCGTAAATATGATATTCTCGGTTGGTTTCTGCGAAACAGTTTATTCACGGAACCATGTTCTGTGCTGTGATTTGTGTTGCTGAATAAGGCTGATTTTTTTTCATTTTATGTCGTGACGATTTATTTTCTGATTGTTTTGTTTAATTAATTTAACGTTTTTGAAATTCTGTCCGATTTATTTTGAACTATTTTTCCTTGTTAATGTGTTGTATCAAAATATATATTTTATTAATTTCTCATTACAAAAAAAAATATTTATAGGTCCTTTATTTTTCAATTGTTTCAGTAGGAACAATATCTGGTTGAATGAGTACATTTCTTCTCTGCCTACCAAATGATTAATTCTTCTACTGATTATCATTTTCATCTTCCAGTTCCAGTGGACTAATATCTAAATGAATGAAATTATTTTGAATTTGAAGTTTGAACCGAACCTTAATAGTCACACAGCAACCGAAATACGTTCCGTAAATAAATTTCAACCTCGATTTCAACCAAAACAATCAGGAGATGACCGCTGTCAAAATATTATCGACCGGTCTGGTTGCATCGGTTGATTTACGAAATATACCCCAGGAAGAATAACCTGGGCAAAACTATTTTTGCTCATCTTCTACATCAGATTAAAATCATGAGGATGAACTTTAGAATGAATATTTAAAGCCACGAACGAAAATAATTTCAGTGCACATTGGCCTACTTGACTTCGTGTAGAATATCAAATTTCCTCCTTGCATAATTCTGGACTTGAAAATTGGATAACCTCCAAGAACTACAGAATACTTACATTATCATATCTTATGTCGGTGTAAAAGCATATCAAACTAAAATATCTATAGGAGGAATCCGGAGTCAAACTTTGAGTATATTCCGAGGTATTTTCTGTGCAGGATTGAGGAAATTCAAGAAAATCACAAGAATATTCACATTTACTCTCGAATGAAGGCTGGAAGTACAGAAAAGTACAAAGTAATTTATTTGAATTTACGAAATATACTTTCTAAATCCTCTACATATAGAGAGCAGTGTTCACGGTTTACCTAGTTTGAATCATTTTAAGACTTTAAGCAGTACAGAAAGATAGACTTCTACACTTATAACAATACTTCTGCACTACTTAAAAAGTCTTAAAATAGTTAAAATTAATCAAATAAGACAAATCGTGAACACTACAGAAGTATTGTTTTGTTATAAAGTGTATAAGTATAGACTGTTACACAGTTACAGAAGTATTGTTTTAAAGTGTAACATTACACTTTATAACAATACTTCTGCAATGCTTCAAGTCTTATAACACTACTCTCTATATGTAGAAGATTATTAAGATTAAGGTGCTGCATTAGTATAAATGGTCGGGGAACGCACCTTTGAGTTAGATCTGGAAGATAACGCCCTCTATGAGAAATATAGGGAGGTAGATATTATAGTGGTTTTCTGGTCTTCTCATGAATGAAATTAACATATGAAAGAGCTCGATTCAACATGAATATTTATGAAGAAGAGATATTATGCTCATTTAATTCTGAAAATATTTCACTTATGTCCATAATTCCTTTATGAGTATTCAGAACATGCCACTATGTCGGATGCCATTTCTTCCTGACCACCAATATGAATACAAAATCGGATTCGTACAATCGTTTGTATCGCCTACAGCTACAAGCATCGTCTGTTTTTCCCACCAATCACGAATTTCAGCAATTCATTAAAGCTCTTTATAGGCGAATTCGTAGTGTTCCTATCATTGAGAACATCAGATGAAAGTATGCGATAGTTAAATTTATTGCGTCTAGTCTGGAGTCATTAAAATAAAGTGTAGGTTACCAAAACCACGTGATCAGAAGTTTTGAAGAATACATTATTCGTGAAAATGTCACTGATCTACCTTTTTCGGAATTCGAAACAATAGCTACTTTTGGTAGGATATTCTTCATTTCTATATTTGGCTAACTGATAATATTATTTGTATTTCAACTCGTCATTATTATTATTCTTTAAATCTGAATAATTCATAAAATTGTTGAATAATATTTTCGTTTATGCTTGGGCCTGCATGTGACACACATTTACGCAAAGTTTGTCTTAGACAGGAGAAATGTAGGAAAAAAAGGATTTAGCCTCATTGAAGCCCTCTCATACTGAAGTTCATTAAATTTCAGAAAGCAGTTCCGAATACAACTCTGATTGGGGCACAATAGGTAGCAGTGAAATGTAGTTTAATTTAGTTTAGTTTAAAAAGGGGGTACAGTTCACAGCGACCTCAAGGTCTATTGTGCCCCCTTACAGAGCTGTTCTGATCACACCCACTGCAATTCCCTTCCAGTTCTAGAAATCTGATGAAATCTAATATCTGTGAAGGCTTCAACGAGTCAAGTTCCTCAATCTAACAAGTTTCTCGCCCAAGTCATTCTTTCTCTAGACTCGTAACGTAATGGCAAAGCATTCCTTGACTAGGTGAATTGGTTTTCCATTGATGAGTAGGGTAGAGAATAAAAGATCGTGGTTTTTCTGTTTCAGGATGAAGAATCAGACGAAAAGAAAAATTGGTCAATACAAAGAAGCCTTCGATATGAATATTTGAGCTTGTTTCTTAAACAAACTCTTGCACCCAATAACAACACGAAAAAAAAGCGAAGAAAGGTCTTTATGCGATCATGTATACACCTTGTATTCGATGCATTAACAAGTCTTTCGTTCTCTCTCATACCATCACCTTCACTTTTTAACCTTTTTCATCAACATAATAATAGCGAAAGTTATGGAGATGATATCCGGATACTTTCAATACGAAAACGAAAAATATTTCCCACGTCTTTCTAAATTGTTCTATTCTTTATCATCTTTTCTTAACGATTAAATTCGCAGCAATCTAAACACTCCAAGGCTTACAGCTCTCAATCTTCGTTTTCTTTCCAGCAACAAGATAAGGTCGATCCTCGTATAATATTTCGATATCGATATTGCCTGATAAAAAGTCCTGTATTCGATACTGTGGGAATCCGCTCATTGTTTTGGAATAATTTAATCGAACATGGCTTCTGGTTATTTTAGATAAATGCACGAAGTGGACACGAGCCATGGCAGTACGTTTTGTGTGATGTGAATCGAGCCTTTCTTTGATTTATCACTTTGTTATCGGCTCAGACGTATTGGAATTCGATTAAACAATTGCTGCTGTGGCCTGTGGCTCCAAACTGGCTGTGAAATTGCTCGTATCGGGTTTAAAACGTTTAGGGGAATCGTTAAAGATTTTTATAGGAAGCATAGGAAGATGTAAACAGGGCACCATTGCATATTGTAGATTTTTAAGGGGGTTACATTCCACACACAAACTCAATGAGGTAGGCAAGGAAAATAAGGTTAATAGCGTGAATAAAACTGACTCTTGAGTATCCAGGACCGATTTCCCAATATGAATTGTTCTGGTGCCAGCTATGGACACTGACCCAAAATATCAGCAAATCATCGGCTTTTTCTTTTCATTCCTTCAATCCATAGTATTTGTCCCTAAATCTCAAATTCCATTTCGGAATGATAGTAATGAACTTGTGAAGAACTTATGTCGAAATAACACAATAAAGAATTGATATCGATGTATGTAAATGTAATAGTTTATTTAAAATACATTCAATTGGATTTGTATTATTCCATATGGTTAAAAATTATACAACTCTTCCACAAAAGTATATAAGTAAAGATTTTTCGAATAAGAGGTGTTATTTTGAATAGCCCGCTATTTCGGTAGATGTCACGTTTGAAGCTGTCATTTTTTTACATTTGACAAGTGGAAACTACGCCATTAATAGAAATGGAACGATACATGCTTCAAGAACGCATTAAAATTATTAAAATTCAGTATAAAAATGGTGAAAAATTGGCAGAGACGGTTCGTAAAACTTGAACATTTTTGGGTAGTCGTGAAGCACCTTGTCGGACCGCAATAAAGAAATTGGTGGAAAAATTCGAGTTGTTGGGACAAATCAGTGATGTGAAGAATAAAACCCGTGCACGTCGCTCAAGAACAGCCGAGGATATTGCTGCTGTAGCCGATAGTGAAGAAAACCTAGGTTTGTCGTCGTTCTTTGGAATAAGGCATTCCAAAAACGTCATTACACCGTATTCTGCATAAAGATTTGGGTCTTAAGGCTTATAAAGTTCAGAAAACACAAGAACTCAAGCCGGCCGATCATCAACAACGTCAACCATGGATCTTTTGCTGGAAAAGTTTCCGTGTTATCTCTCGAAGAGGTGATCACCATTGGCCACCGAGATCTTGTGATTTAACACCCTGCGACTTCTTCCTTTGTGGCCACGTGAAAGAGAAGGTCTACGCCAATAGCCCAGTGTCGATTCAAGACCCCAAAGATGAAATTCGCGAGGCTATCGAGGACACAGGCCAGCCACTTTGCGATTTGGTTATGGAAAATTTCATTAGAAGGATATGGTCCTGTAAGCGTGGTCGTGGTGGTCATTTGCCTGATGTTATTTTCCACTATTAACGGCATAGCTTCTTCTTTATAATGAAATAAACATCCGATCATTTATATTGGAAAATGGCATTTTTCTTCGAATATCAAAATAACTCCTCTTATTGGAAAACCCTTTATGTATATCGAATACTACTGCTCTACCATCCACCAAATGGAAATCCAAATCTTCACCACGTATCGAATTCGAGAAACATCACAATGACACGACAGTTTCGTGTTGCAAACATGAAAACCGATAGTCATTAAATTAAACTCCACTGCTGATCCTGCATTATACGTCTATTTAGGTTATTCCATGTTCGATGACAATCGTACTGAATCACACTAGACACCGGTTCATCTACCCGATCTTAAAATACGCCGTTTGAATATAGAAAGAGGATTCTTTGACCCTCGTTATCCAGCTGCCGCCAAGTCTCGTATTACACCTTTTTTTGCTGCGAACGCTGCTAAACTTTTTGTCGCATAAGCTTTTGGTCAGTTCGCGCTTAGCAGTGCATGGCACAAGCCAAAGGTACAAAGGTAGGCAGGTATTGTAACTCAATTCGAGATTATTCTCAGACCGACTTATCTCCGAGGTTGATAACTGGCCGATATCGTATTACCGATAATTACGATATTACAGTTATTGACGAGGCTGTGGTTTTGAGAAACAACCGGCTATATGCGACTCATTCGTTTGGATATGTTGATTTAACGGTTATAATGCCAATTGAGCGTTATCAAGTTGAATTTGATCTCGCTAATCCAGGATTTGTCGGTACAGACGGGGTAAACAAGTTGATTTTGAATGCGAGTGAACGAGAGAGTTGTTTCTGATTTTGTATTTAGCGAATCTTTAAGAAAAGCACAGGTCTTTGTATCGTTCTTGAGCAGCTCAATATACAACTCGCTCAGATTTCTAGCATTGTATTCAGATTACCAGTGAAAAAATTGCCATATTAAACTAATTTCTGAGGATCCCGATCAACGAAAGACATTTGCATCGACAGCAGAACTTCTTATTTTCTATAAGGTTCTCCCACTAGTTTCAAAAGGGGTTACTACAGTTCACTGCGACCTCCTTACAGAGCTGTTCTAAACACACCCTTTAAAGTACAACTTGCAGTTCCAGAGATCTGATGAAATCCAATATCTGTGAAGGCTTCAACGAGGCTATATTGGATTAGATCAGAGGAGGGGCGACTGATCAAAACCGATCTTGCGAGCACCTTGACTTTAAGATCTATTGTGCATCCCCGAGCTGTTTACCAGTCAGGCAGCAAAGTTTCAATGAACTTCACCACCTTTCTGGGGGCCACATCCATTACTTGTTCGACTTAAGGAACTTGGACCCAAGATGCCGTAACCGTTTCTGGTGAACAGCTTCACACTCACATAGCAGGTGTCTGGCTGTCTGGGTGGCTTTTTGACAGAAGCGACATGTACTATCGGGAGCCATTCCCATGTTTTTTTGAGTGATACCTCACGGCACAGTGCCCAGTGAGAGCGCCCGTCAGTTTCCTGGCTTTACAGATCGCCTTTCAGTTCCAGAGATCTGATGAAATCCAATATCTGTGAAGGCTTCAACGAGGCTAGTTCCTCACTCTTAAAAGTTTTTCGCCCAAGATATTCTCTCTTTAGGCTTGCAAAGGCAAGGCATTTCGTGACTAAGTGAATGGGGGTTTCTTCCTCCTCCCTACAGAACCTACACTCGTCAGTGTCCGATAATCCCATGTTCAACAAGTGCTTCCTGAGGCGACAGTGTCTTGTAAGAAAGCCAGAAAGGAGGTGTAATTGTTTCTTACCAGGATAGAGATATCTTTTGGATCTTGCTGTTTCAAAGTTCCGAAGAAATTTAGTGAAGTGATCCATCCCTGGGAGATTCCGCCAGAGTTTTTCCTTCTCGGCTTTCTCCTTCTCCAGAAACTCCTTCTAATAGGTTTACCTATACTACAGAAGGGTTCTGGGCCAACGAGTGACATTCGTGCGCCCTCTTTGGGAGTGTATTGACCTCTTCGTTTCCTTTGATTCCCGAATGGCCGTGAACCCAGATTAAAAAGACCTTATTTTTCTTGCCTACCTCATTGAGTTTGTTCCGGAACTCCCAGATCATCTTTGAGTCGATGACGTAGGAGCTCAGTGCTTTAATGGCAGCTTGACTATCTGAGTGTATGGCTATATCGCCTATATCGCACTTCTGATAGTTTCTTTCTGTACTTATGAACCACAAAGTCTTGGTACCCATAGAAGAGTCCATTTATTGTCTCTTGCCTATTGCTTTTGAGTGTAATGGCACTCCCATGTCAGCAGTAATTCCAAGCGATCAAAAACCTCACATTTTGCTTGCTTATTAGGTAGATAATATTTATCGTAAAATGTTCTCTATGAACAGAATTTCATTTTTCAAAATAAATTTCCCAAATTAGGAACCGTTGTTCCATAATGGGTTGCTGAATCTTCAGAAATGTCGAAAAATTTATAAAAGCCATTGAAACTCCGTTCGCAATGGTATTTTCCATTTTCTTTTCAAAGTATTGATAACACGGAAATCGATAAAAATTGTTTTCCATGATTGGGTCTTTGAATCGTGGATCTCAGATAAACTACCATTTCCATTTTTAGCACTAAGTTGAGTTGAATACTTGGAAGCAGTCTAGCGAAAATCTGCAATGCAACTGTAACAAACCATCTTCAAGACAACCTTGGTCTCTTTATACTTGATACATCCAACATCCGTCTGAATTTTCCCACGTCAACCAGGAGGAAAGCACCACCGTTGGAGTCATAATTCCTTTTACAACGACTGATTTCTCAACGTCTTAACGCTTTAGTGAATCGTCGGCCGAACATAAGAGGAAAGGTCACATGTGAATCGGTCTATTGTCAACAGTCTCAAGGTTCCTTGTTCGTCAAAAATTCAGGAAACTGCGAGGAGCGGTATAATTTTATAATTAGAACATCTAGGAGTGAACACGAACATCTGTTACTGGATTGTTATGATTTGTTGTATAATCTTTGAATTGTGAATTTGGGTCGCTTTGAGTAGCCTTGTGTCATATGTGGAAATGTATGATGCCCCTTATAGGTTTTCACTGCTCATACTGATGCTATATGCAGGCATTCCCAATCTTTCAGTATTCGCGGCCCAATTTTCAATCTCAAATTTCATCGCGTCCCCTTTAGTTAGTAAAGTGGTTCTATATTGGAGCCATGCAAGAACATTTGGGTCAGATGCGGGTTGTTGGCCCCCCACACTCTAATTCATTCGCGCCCCCCACAGGTTGAGAGACGATGCTATAATGTTAGATATTCTTGAAGCCATATCACTTCCGAAATTCGAAGAAAAATCCGTGTTTACTGCAACATATAGTGCGTTCACGAAAGTTGATTGCATAGTAGGCGTTTGTTTATTTATCTGAAGTTGGCGGTATTGCTGTCATAACGCAAAATAAACTCACGTTGCCGAATGTACCGGCCTCGTCCAACGAGCTTCCGAGTTATCAGAGAACTTATGTTATATTGACAACATTGCGTATCAATCTGACAAGAAAATAAACAACATAACCTAAAATTTTAATATACACAGTGGAATATGCCAAATTGTCATGGTCAACCGACGGCTCAAACTTTCGTGAGATATTCAGGAGTGAAATCATATTTCAATACAGTGTTTTAAGGAGTTACTAGTTTGAATATTTTATTGATAGATTGTATACTTTCAATACTGATCAATTTTATGAAAATTTTCTGCATTGATTACGAATATATTCATGCAATTTTGAAGCGCAGAATTCTCATAAAATATCAAGAAATATGCAAGGTAAATGTTTTCTAGTGATATTGAAAAAATATGAGAAACGTGTACCTCAACAAGATTACAAAAATGCATTCTGAAGAAAACTTCGAAACATATTCTGATCTAGGACAAACCATTATTCGTCATTCAATTCTTCTTACAAATTCGTAATATTTACTCAAACAGCTGATTCAAAAACCGCAATGGAGATACCGAAATGAATAAGAATTAAACTCTTGTTGATATCTTCATCCTGAAATACTCACTATGTTTAAAAATAGAACTTTATTTATGTAATTCTATTATTTCAGTGAGAAAATCCCGAAATCCGTTTTCGCAGAACATTATTCTCGTTAACAAAAGAGAAATATGGAAAATCTAATCAGTTCTTTAGAGACAAATGAAAGTTTAGTTTTCAGTGATCCGAAATGAAGAGAAGACAAATCATTTATTGTGAACATTTTTCAAATGTATTCAGCTCATTGAAAGTTGTAGTGAGTAGACCAACCCAAATTATTTCAATATTTTTTGCTTGTTCATCGCATTAATATCTACTTTTTTACATTTTCATATGTATAAGTATCTATTATATTCTTCCCTCAATGTGAAGGTTCACACTAACAATATAAATTCTGTCTTTTTCGCTTAAAAAAATTGACCATAAGCAGAATAAATAACTAATTATCGCTAATACATGTTTATAATTTGTTTTCAATTGAAGAAATAACAATAAACAACTAATTCGGCTCAAGTTCATTGAACTATTCTAAATCTTTAGCGTATATTGGAAATTATTTATGCATTGGAATACAATATGAAATCCACATATCGATAATCAATCCAAATATGTACTAATTCTGCCACAAAAATTTTTGAATGAACTTCTATAAGTTGTGTGTTGTCATTTCAGAAATGTTATTATTATCGTTATTCTTGATTCAAGAATATCCGGACTTTTCAAATATATTTTTTTGAAAGAGTTAGTATATCAAGAGTATTAGTACAGTATTAGGAGAGGAAATGTGGACAAGGCGCCATAACTTAGAAGTATGAAATTTAAGAACAGAAATAGACCCCTCAGCAAAAAAAACAAAAAGAAGCTGAAATAGAGCTTCTTTTTCATCGAAAAAAAATCTTCTTTTCTTTCATGGGGTTGATGAATATATAAAAATAACATCTCGAAAACAGAACAAAGAAGAAAAACAAAAAAATAATAGAGAAATAACTTTCTACAAAAAAGTTTGAAAGAAAATGACACTTTTCCAAAAAATCCCCATAATATCTATCCACAATGTTGAGTATACATTTCCCATATATTTCAACTGAGGTATTTCATCCTAAAAATAAAATTGATAGGACAAAAACATCCATAAATAGTTATTCAATCAACTAGGTTATTAAGCCAGGTCAAGATATTTTAATGCGAGAGCGAAGCGAACGCGTTAATAGTTCAAGACCATTAGTCGCTCGATTAATAACCGAGTTGATTACAAGATTTTTCCGACGATCTCAATATGATTTGTGTATGAATTCTTAATTGAAATATATTCCCATTCTGCACAATACTTACATTTGACATAATAAAATTTCTATGTATCTATGTTCCAGTAGCGTTTTGACATTTCTCGTAGTGCTTCTGAATAATTTGTGAGCGGTTGCCATGAAGATTGCACATTAAAATAGCAAAAAAAATTGAGCATTAAAATGGGCCATTCATGATCAATTTCGTACACATTAAAATCACCTTTTATTTCGAGGTCGGCGGAAAGGAAAAATATTATTCGGACTATTTTCATCACTTTTCCTATCTTTCTGTGCAAAGTTCCGGCCACTTAATAGATCTACCAGTGTCGTGGGTCCGAGTCAGAACGAACCTCCTGAATTGAATTTTATAATATGCTGCGAATAGTTATCGCGAAGCATCGAAATGGAAATTTAACGTGAAAGGTCAATCCGCATTGTATCGAAAGCTAAAATGAAGTAGCTTTGATGAAAGAAAAGGGTCTAAAGTATTTTTCCTGACGATTGCTGTCCGAAACTTCGAACAGAAAAAAGCAGAGGTGATGGAAATAGTCCAATAATATTCCAAAGAATTTTATCATCATCGAACTCCAGAGAGATGATTCTATGTATTTTTATCACCATTTCAAAAACCGAAGTGAAATTTCCGATTGAAACTCATAAAGTAGCCAATAAAACTTAATAGCATTCGAACTTTACAGCTTTTGTTACGCCTCAAAGGCGCCCATACGCTTATTGTTACCTTTTGAACACGTGGACAACTGAAGAGCATCGTAACATTCTAATGAGCTTCTATTCTAGCTCTAAAGGAAGCGATTTCATCGTCTCGGCTTATCTAAACGACCACAAGCATAATCCACCTATCATTTATCCGTTTGATCGATGTATTCGTGGAATTTATGGCACATAATATCGCCAAGGTGAGACATAAAAAAGTAGCAGCAATCGAGACTTCCCACATGATTACGATAATTATTGCGTTTCTTCTGGCTATAAAAAATAATCCGTTTTTTCGTGCTTCGTGGGGGAAATAACGCTGCAAGGCATGATATATCTATTACCTAGGTAAACAGGAAATGAGCATATACTTTTTTCTAATTCTGCGGCAAACCGTTCATTCGGCAGAATCTTAGTAAAGGGTTTTCCTATAAGAGGTGTTATTTGAATAGCCCGCTATTTCGGTAGATGTCACGATTGGAGCTGTAATTTTTTGACATTTGACAAGTAGAAACTAAGCCATTAATAAATTGGAACGATACACTACTCAAGGACGCATTGAAATTAATAAAATTCACTATAACAATGGTGAAAATTTGGCAGAGACGGTTCGTAAAAATCGAAAATTTTTGGGGTCGTCGTGAAGCACCTTGTTTGACCGCAATAAAGAAATTGGTGGAAAAATTCGAGCTGTGGGACAAGTTAGTGATGTGAAAAAAAAAACCTGTGCACGTCGCTCAGAAAAATGCTGTAGCCAAAGGTGTTGAAGAAAACCCAGGTTTGTACATTCCTCGTCGTTATTTGGAATTAGGCATTCCACAAACGTCATCACACCGTATTTAGCATAAAGATTTGGGTCTCAAGGCTTATAAAGTTCAGTTAAGTCAAGAACTCCAGCCGGCTGATCATCAAAACGTCAACCATTGATCTTTTGCGTGAAAAGTTTCGGACCGTGTTATCTCTCGAAGAGGTGATAACAATAATTGGCAACCGAGATCTTGTGATTCAACACCTTGCGATTTCTTCCTTTGGGGCCACGTGAAAGAGAAGGTCTATGCAATAGCCCAGCGTCGATCTCAAGATCTCAAAGATGGAATTCGTGAAGCTATCGAGGACATAGGGCAGCCACTATGCGATTCGTTATGGAAAATTTCATTAAAAGGATATGGTCCTGTAAGCGTGGTCGTGGTGATCATTTGCCTGATGTTATTTTCCACTATTAACGGCACAGCTTCTTCTTATAATTAAATTAACATCCGATCATTTATATCGAGAAATGGCATTATTCTTTGAATATCAAAATAACACCTCTTATTGGAAAGCCCTTTAGGTCCAGCTGTTCGTAGAACGAAGGATTTTAATGAAAGAAACATTAAATCTATTTCCCTCTTTAATATCATTTCTACATTTTTATAAAAACAATTCGCAATGCATCGGACTCTTTATCGGGACGAAATTGCATCGAAAACAAAAGTGGTCTTTTCAGCACACCTCATTGCGTGCATCGTGACGCTTCTTCTCAAATAGTTACACCGATTTCATTGAATAATAGCAGATTCAAAAGAAGGGGAAGGAAAAAAGTATTTCAAATGCATACTGGGTATTCAATGGAGTGAAGTTTCCCTGATTATAATAATTGGTGTTTAATCTGCAAATTAGGATCCAAAAAACATATTCATCTCAATCATGAAATACCTGCATTTGAATCAACAAATCTTTATTCAAAAAATACATTATTACCATATTAATGACGGTCTATCCACATAAAAACCTTGTCTATTTAATTCGAGATAATAATAATTATTAAGACCAACTTCCTGAATTTTTATGGGTTTATCAGAATGGAGGATCAACTCTTAATGATTAATCGAATTTTGTCGTTTAAATGGTTTTTTTTTTCAATTATGTGGTGAATCCATGCTTTCTTAGAAGTTGAGCTATAATATTGAAGATTCGCACAGTTTTCATGGATGTATGTATGTTTTTATCACGTATTGTTACTCAGAAGTTTTCTGTCGCGGCTTTATCTATTAATTATCTGTCAGTTTGATGATATAGATAACTGTTCTCTCAACTTTTTTTAAGAAAATTTTAGCGCAAATCAATATCTTGCAGGAGTCAGTTAGCTATATTCATGGAAATATTCGATTAATAACTTCGTACAACACTTCTAGGGAAAAATGTTCTTTTATTCTTCAACTCATAGGAAAAGGAAAAATATGAAAAATAAAAGAATTCTTTGAAAGGAGATGTTGAGAAGTTTGTACTTACACCATAATTATTTTGATGGATAAGGATTTTTATCATTAAATCTTTGTGGAACATCGCGAACCATTCAATTATGGACGATGAGTCTCTGAAACGTGTTTAATTTGTGGAATTAACGAAGGTCGTGATTTCATGAATCTGGGTGAAGGATTTTCAATTATTTGAGATGAGATATCGAGTTTTCTCGCTGCAATTAATAAGGATTGCGAGATGTGGTCATCGAGCTAGAATCGCAAACGGCAATGGAATGATTTGTATCATTGTGAAGTTGGAATTAATACAGAAAAATTCGAGAATGAATTCTCTTCAGTGCAAACCTACCTTTCCAGAATTTGAGCTTTTTGTATTCAACGAATAACTTTCTTTGCACTTGTGTATCATTTTTGGTAGTTCTCAGGAAACAATCCTCATTGACTTCGATCTATCTTGGATTGAATCAGTTGTCAAACCATTCGTTTGATCTTTTTTAAGCTGGATCTCATTATATGGGGTCCAGGCTGTTTTGAGATCAACCATGGAGATATAATAGAGAAGAGACGCTATGACATACATTTGAGTAAGAAAAATATTACCCACTGGGCGGGGCTTAGTCGGGGACCAATATGGCGGAGAGTTCAGGGTTGAATTAAGTTGCCATTTTTTCTGTTCACAAATTTCTCCCAAAAAATAGGACGTGTTGGGTCTTAGGAAACCTGTTCAAATAAGATCAATTGAATATCAAATAAACAATTCTTCTTCAGGCGAAAATACAAACATATAAAAAGATATCATTTACCAATACAGACTTGCAAAAATTTCGAATTCGGATCTGTTTCAGTATTCATCCCTACCTGTGATATGTTTTCCTTTATTTCATTCATATGTTTCTCTTCTTTGCTAGAAGCAAGCCTTACAGCACACGATACCATATTATTTCAGAGAAAAAATCACAATTTAACTAGAAAAAAGCGCAAACATCACTATTTTTACAAAAAATTTCAACGATAGTCAAATTTGACGTTAGGTGGTATAATATTTTCGAATCTGATACGACGTTTATTTCAATGATGGCAACTTTATACTATCCTATCTCTATGAGATCAACAGAAGTTGACTGAAGGTATGCTCGGTAATTGACATGAAAGCTGCCTCCTTCAATTTCTTGAGTTTTTTATTATTCCTTCTTTCGATATTATGGAAGCTGCTCCCATAAGATACGTTGGTCCTCATTCCAGGGATGTTGAGCAAAACTTTGATTTATCAGTATCTGTTTGTTGAGCTATTTTTACGTTCAGTTCATTCAAACATTCAAGGACGATTTCAGATTCTACAACATAGGCTCTAACACACTCACAAGGCGCTCCATATATGCAATTTTTGGTGAGGTGATTTCTAGGTTGATTCTCATTAACAGGTTTCACTTTAGTAAGATTAGCTCTGAAAGTATCTTGAGTCTTCAATGCTGTACTTATTTCCATTATGGTATTACATTAGATTGGTTATCTTGTTCACCAGTTCACTTTAACTAGATGTAGGTTATGGTTCTTCGATATTGTGTCCAATTTCTTTGCCCTTGTCTGACAATGTCTTGGAGTAGCCCTTTCATTTGAGATAATCAGATTTCAATGACTGAACCAAGAATTTCACGTTAACTATTCTGTCTATGACTAACCGATATGCAATCCCAACCTCATCAACAATTGCACCTACGTCTGACCCGAGAAGAGCCCTCTTCAAAAATTCCCATGCACCTTAACATACCTGTTCATACTATGACTCACATTTTCTCGTTCATAAAAAACGGCCGCGGGCTGACGTTTAGGTCCAGTATCCGGATTTTGCGGATCCTCGGGAAGATTCCCAGGATTCCGGTGAATCACCAGCGTGTCGGCAGTCGTGATTCATTCCATTCATGATAACGTACAGATTATAGTATGACCGAAAGCGAATTTGACGCGTTCTCATGAGGGGCTGATGCCACCACTATACGTATGCCGGCTTTGTTTTTTCTGTTACTAAGTATTTTGTACTGCTTCAAAAGTGCCTCTGTTAATAAAAAGCCCTTTCGGCAATGAACTCCGCTGGCAGACGGATTTTTTAGTCACATGAGCATAGATCGAACAGATTCATCTGCAATATCTGTGAATGAACGAACGGTATAGCTTGCATAGATCATTAGATTTCAAAGATAACTATGTTGGGAAATAATGCTCATCTTTTAACGATACTTTTTCCTTTTTCGTAGCTCTGCCGAAAAATCTGAATTAAATAGTTAGGTGCAAAGACACTGAATGCAATATCCCCTTCTGATCGTTCACTACGGCCGGCGATAGTTTTACCTAAAATTCCTAATAAATTAATTGATTACACGCAAAAGAAACGAGAAAGCATTATCTCCTCCTACCTATTCACTACTACGATAGCTATATCATATATCTAGCTGGTTCTTCATAAGGTGCTGATAATTCCTTCATGTCAGCTTTGATTCCTTTTTCTTTTCCGAACATAAAAGTCTGGTTCAACAGTGGTTTTCTTGAAATTGGTGCAGCTCAATGTTGCCAAGAGAATTATTACTGAAACTATTGGAACTGTAGTGTTGAAGGCAAAGAAAAAGCCGATGAACTTTTGAAAAGTGCATCAAGGTCAACAACTGCTGAATCTGAGCCTTTCTGTGGCTTGGAAAAGACCAATGTAAGGCAGCGATACAAGCAAAGGGAACAGTTCAACCCTCTGGAAAAACAGCCCTGGACTTACTCAGTCCGAAAAATTCGTGCTTTCACCTACCTATACTAGAAACCTCATGAAGCTGTCACAAGCTGAGTTTCGGGTGATGGTGGGACTGCTGACAGGGCAAGAGATGAGATTTGCAGACTTTGTAAATCAGAAGTAGAAACAGCTGAACACCCAGTAACCTTTTACACCTACGTCTGACCCAAGAAGAGTCCTCTTCAAAAATTACCATGCACCATCACATACCTGTCCTAACTCTGACTCACGCTCTAACACATTTTCTCGTTCAGGTCCGGTATCCGGATTCTGCGGATCCCCGGGAATCTTCCCGGAATTCCGGTGAATCACCAGCGTGTCGGCAGCCGTGACTCATTCCATTCATTGATAACGGGCAGATTATAGTATGACCGAGCGCGCGAATTTGCCTCGCTAATACGATGACGGCAATTTTAAGCTCGCGAGAATGGCAAACATGGAACTTACGTAATTATTCCTCCGATTCTCGGATGATAGGTCCGATTAAAAAAACGGAAACGGAGGACGGTGATTGGCGGTATTTTTAGACGCGTGAATCAGTGTCGGAACGTTTGGATTTCGGTTGAAGGATTTTTGGGAATGTAAACATTGGGAAATGTTGCGATAGGCGGTTTGGTGTAATGGTTTGTTGTTAGAGCGAAGTTTGAATTTCTGTTGGAAGGATGAAAGATCGGAAAATTGTGGAAAATACTGGCGTAGTGTCGGGGGATAGAATGTCCTTCTCCTCTTCAACAAGAATCTTCGGGTTGTTTGCTAAGTCAACATGATCATTCGATGAAGATACGAAGGTTTTCTCAATAAAAGGCTTCATTTTGAATATCCAGCTATCGGCCATAGATAGATAGGATAGTATAGAGTAGCCATCATTGAAATAAACGTGGTACCACCAATCGTCGAATTTAACAATCGTTGAATTTATTGGAGAAATTGTGATTCTTGTGCCTGTTTCTAGTCAAATTGTGATTTTTTCTGCTTAATAATATACAATAGAATGGTTTCGTGCACTGAAAGGCTTTCTTCAAGCAGAGAAGAGACAGATAAGAAGAAATTCAGAGGAAATACATATCACAGATAGGGAAGAGTACTAAACAGATCCACATTCCAAATTTTGGCTAGTGTGTCTTGGTAATCTGATATCTTATATGTGTATATTATCGCCTGAAGATAAAATGTTCATTTGATATTCAATTGACCTTATTTAAACAGGATTCCTAAAGACCCAGCACGTCGTACGTTTTGGGTGAAATTTGTAAACAGAAAGAACTGGCAACTTAATTCAACCCTGAACTTTCCGCCATATTGGTCCCCTACTTAGCCCCGCCCAGTGGTACTATTTTTCCTTACCCAATTGTATGTCATAGTGTCTCTTCTCTATTATATCTCGATGCTTTCAGCCTTCTTTTGACATTTGACATGCAAGAACTACTAACTAGTGAAAGTGAAACGATACACGCTACAGAAGAGCATTAACATTCATAACTGTTCGCAAAACTAAAGCAGATTTGGGTTTTTGGGAACATTCTCGGCCGGCAATCCTGAAACTTGTATGGAAATTCGAGCTGTTGGACCAGCGACGTGAAGCATCAAAATCATGTGCATTCCTCAGGAACAATTAAGCATATTGCTGCTGTAGGTCAATTCCTCTTCGATCTCTGGAATAAGGCATTCACAAACGACATTACTTTGAATTTGATCATCTTTGAATCATTTGAAGTTCAGTTAACACATGAACTTTAGCAGGTCGATCACCAGCAATGTGGTATCTATGGCCTATGCTGATAGGGTCTCTGAAATGCATCGTAATAAAGCAATGGAGAGTAAAGAGGCTCATCTTCATCTCATTGTCCTTATTAATCACCCTTCTGCGTTCACTGCTGCACATAGGCTTCTCCTATTTCTTGTTCATTCCTTTCTATTTTGAGTTGCCTAGACCCAATTACTACCAAGCCTCTGGATGTCTTCAGTCCAACGAGTAAGAAGTCTCTGCTTCGTTTGTCAGCACAGGGTTCCCATTCTAGCAGCCGTTTGGTCCATCTTCAGACAACATTCAGCCCAATTCCTTTTTGACAAGAATCAGGAACACCTGTCCTTCCACGTATATCCTTATGTCGCACACTCCAAGTATGAAAATTACAATTTTTCGGAGATTGTTGACAGATGATATAGTTTAAGGTCAGTAACTCTGTGGGTCTTTCTTGATGCTTCATAAATAAATCAAGAGAATCTCTTTAAATCTTAAACTCCTTTTGCAAACTAGCCAGCATTACAATATGAACCATGCTTGAAAAGCGAGCGATCAAAAATGAAACTTCTATACTATGTTATACATACTGAGAAAGCCCTGACAAAATATTGAGATCTGAAAGTGAGTTTTCAATTTCTTCTACCCTTGATTACTGACCCACACAAATGAATCATCCACGAAGGCTATAAATCTCAAGCTATCTAGACCAGGCAGGGGCACGGGCAACCTTTTTTTGTAAGGGGCCAATAGAAAATTTTTTCGTGAATCACAGGCCAAAATAAAATTTTACAGCAGTAAAATGAATTCAACAAAATTTAAATAAACCTTATATTATGTTCCTCACAATGGAAGAGATGAAAGAAACTTAAACTGATATAATTCAACAAAAAAACTCTGTGACTCATCAGTCAGGAGTTCTTAACTAATGAGACACCTAAGATTGCGTTTTTTCGCAAGAGCATCAATATTAGGTTGGCTTTAGCGCAAGCAAGTCTTCTGTAATTTTGAACGACTGCGCGAATGAAGATTGCTAACTGTGCTGTATCAATAATGTCAGTGCTTTCATCCAATGCTATGGAAAAAGCAACATATTCCACCACTTTCCCAAAATTACAATTACAGCTATTGCATCTATTTGTCTTTCGACTGTTCTTCTTGATAGAGTCACTTCTACAAACGTTTTCTTTCATCTGGATACAAAGTTTCCGCGAGTTCTATCAAGCCCTCTTACATAAATTCTTCTTCTTCTTCTTGAGAAGGCGTATCGCCTGTTTTCTCCGAAAATGTCTTCGAGTATCCTGCTTTTTATTACTACGATATAACTTGCCCGAACGATATCTTCAGTTTCTTCATTACTTTTCACAAAGATATTCTGCTGTAAAACCAAATTCTTTTTCAATTCTTCTCTATCATTTCATTTCTAAGTTGTCCACTCCAACTTCCGAATTTTTGCAAATGTTTGGTTATATAATGTCTTCTTAAATTATATTCTTCCGCAGTTGCTACAATCTCATCACATATTCCAAGAGCTAATTTGAAGGTTTGTCGTGTTTGAAAAAATTTATGGCGGGCCAAGAAAAATTTCTATTCGCGGATCGTAGGTTGCCCATGCCTGATCAAGACCAACTGTCGAAATAGCAAGCTATTAGAAATACAACCTGCAATTAGGAAACCGTTCACACTACACCAGAACCAAGAGAACCATTCCGAATCCATCTAACCACAAACACTGATTCTCAAGAGTGAATCATCCTCAAATCCCAATAAATCTCCTGAAGACACTTCAACTCGACAAATAACCATGTGGTAACAACGCTATCAATACCAGTCCGACCAACATATCCCACCATCACTCACTCCAAGAAACACAACTAGTTTTTTACGACCTGCGTGACATCGTGACGTAAAACCCATTAACCGGCCACGTCCATTGTTGCCTTGATTTTCAACCAGCACACTCGATTTCCCGTATTTTGCAGAATTTCCTATAAGCAACCTTGCCTGCTTCGATCTAGTGTAATCGTATCGGCTACATCGACATGGCCTGCTTTGATACAGCGGCTGATTCGTTTCTGTGCGCTCTTTAGACGGTTCAATCAACGTGGGTGCCAACGGGCCACGGCCTTGTATAAACACAACACTTGATTGTCCGATTCCAGTCAGTCATGGCACGCTTGTTCAGTACATAATCAATGTCGACAGCGCCCAGTGAAACCAGTGTTTCCATGTCTATCCGCAATGTTCCCAACAGATTAAAACGCGAACGTGTTTCTGATTAAGGTTCGTGAGATTCTTCCATGTGCGATAGTTATCGGATGCCCAGGTTCAAAGGAAAGCTCGAAATGATTACTGAGGTGAGTGTAGAGGCTAACTTGTTGTTACTCTGTGGAAACAGTGTTAAGTGCAGTTCCTTGCATCTTCTGAAAGCTCTTGTGTGCACCTGTGATCTTAATAACGTTTCGGAAAGAACCAAAGAGATATTTTCGTGCCTACTCATTTTTTATTCGAAATGGTCATCATCTTTACAGAAGTTCGAATAAATTCCATTCCTTCCCGAAATAATATCCAACTTTTCCATATGCCACATTCTAGAGTCGCTGAATTGTAAATTAAGTCTAGATGAAATTTGATTCTTCTTCAGATTCCAAGGATCTTTTGGAAAGCTTATGAATGAATTTAAAAGGTTCGTTCCTCATGGGGAGCTGATGCCAGCTTTGTTTTTTCGGCTGCTAAATATTGTTGATCTGGTTCAAAGGTGCCTTTGTTAATAAAACCACTTGACAGCTTGATGTGGGCATGTGAATTATAACTGATTCCTCTAGATCTTTCACATTGGTTACAAGTTCTTACACCTTATACCGTATCAAATTTAAAGAAAGGCTGCTGTCTCAGCTTTTCAGATAAATTTAATTTCTTCCCCAATATAGAAAGGATCATTGGAATGTTTACCACGTGACTAGCTCGTTCAGTTCTGTTTTTCCTCTGCTGAGCATTTTGGCCTAGTCCAAAAGTGCCTTTCTTGAAATTGATGCAGCTCAATGTTGCCATGAAAATTGTTAATGAAACTGTCGAATCTTTAACATTAGCGACCAGTCCTTCTACAAATAGTACCTAGTCAAAAACGCACCTAGTTTGCTGTCTCAACGAACTGAAAAACATGTTAGAAGATTCTCAAGACGCAGCAAGAATAACAAGTATCATTATGGGTAGTTTTTGAAATCCATAGTCGATAGAAGCCTCGAAGATACAAGATTGTTACTTATATCTGAGCTCCTCATTTTGACCCAGGAAGCATGAAAATTGAGTTTACTCGAAAAACCTGAAATTTTTAACCATTTTCCTCCATAATTTTGAACCAGGACTCGACCTCATAGCTACAGATTTGATCTGAATGTCTCTCCTCCTACAGCCTACAAGAAATTTCTGTAGAAAGTTAAATTTGTTATGATATTTTCATGGCAGGTGGCGCCTGACAACACTGAGTATTTTCAAGGCTCATAATATTAGTTGTGCTCTATGTTTTCATTCCCCTTTAATTGCTATGCGGTGGAATGAGTTATTTTTCATCGTTTCCATAAAAGCACCGACTAGTAATTATACAATCAGTCGATTGTGTTTGGCTATTTTCCAGTGAATGAACATACGTTTTTACGAGACATTTTTATGGTTGATTTATTCCCATTACCTTTGACGAAAATACCCCCAGTGTAATAAAAAATAAATATCATATAATACTCATCAAATGGATCACCTCATTAGCTGCAACTTCAATATGTAGTAGACGCACCTGTTGTTAGAAGCCATTGGTTTGATCAAGGTTATGTAAACAACAGGCAGGGGAAGGACTTCTATTCGATCCTGGTTTCTTCAAACCAATCTATAGTCCGTTCACGAAAGGTTGAGCACATAGGCGTTTCTTAGTTATCTAAAGTTGGCAGTATTTACTGTCATAAAGTAAAATTAAGTCAACGTTGCCGAATGTACTCGGCCTCGTCCGACGAGCTTGCGAGTTTTCAGAGAACTCTATGCAATACTTACAACATTGCGTATCAATCTGACATGAAAATCAAGAACATAACCTAGAATTTTAATATACACAGTGGAATAAGCCAAATTTCCATGGCCAACCGACGGCTCAACCTATCGTGAACGGAGTATACTAAGTCCATTATATGAGAATGCGAATTTAATCAAATCATAAACATACTTTTATGTCAATGTCAATCAATTCATTCCTTGACACACGTGAGCTGATGACGAATTGGCAACGTTGTAACATTCTAACCAATCATAAGACGAAGGCTTCCCGCCATTTTACTCGTTTCAATGGTATCCTTCGTAGTAGCAACATTTTTATCTATGGAAACAGGAGAAAATTGCATGGACCTTTAATACTAACTGGACGTCGAACTTCCTTACTGTCACGTAGAAAAAAGTGAGGCAAATGGCCGCCATTTGCAGTTTGGGGTGAGCCACAAATATTTTGATGTTTTATGCCATTTGTGCTCGAATCCATAGATTTATAATAGGTCCATGCTCGAATTTTAATCGAAACATAGACGTTCCTTGAAATAAGTGATGAAAAATGAACTCTATATATTAGTGTTCTGTGAACTCTGACATTTCGGTCTATTAAAATTATAAATATTTTCGATTCTTGTGATTAGTTATTAAACAATATTGGTAATCCTATCATTTTAATTCGTTGAAATGAAATAAATAAAGGAATATTGGTAATTCTAATATTTAAATTCATAGAAAAATTGACAACTCTCAAATTCACCCAAAACTGCAAATGGCCGCCGTTTGCCTCAAAATTCTTTACAGGTTCGACATCTAGTTAGTATTATAAATCCATGGAAAATTGCCTACCTATTATACTAACTGGACGTCGAACTTTCTATCTGTCAACGTAGGGAAAAGTAGGACAAGGGCCGCCATTTGCAGTTTGGGATGAAACTCGAATATTTCGATGTTCTATGCCATCTGTGCTCGAATTTTTTTCGTTGAAAAATTGACACCTCTCAAGTCCAACCCAAACTGCAAAAGGCCGCCGTTTGCTTCAAATTTCAGAAAGGTTCGGCATCTAGTTAGTATTATAAATCTATGGAAAATTGATGCTAGTTTCTGTGGCTGAAATAATTTAACGAATATTTCTCTTTCTTTAATTCTTTTTCTTCTTGAAATGAACTGACACGAATTCCTCAAAATTTGAAGAATGTACGACAGCAAACCGAGTCTACTTGACATGCCTAAGTGCCTTATTGAATGACTTTTAGACTTCTTCGCCATTTGCCTGCCAACTTCCGTCTCAAACAATAGACGGTCGAGAGCTGAACCTCTCAAAATCTATTCAGGCATCATAAAGCAATCCTTTTCACTTTTATCTTTGTCGTTTCGGCTTGTCCAAATACGACCATCTAGCTGATAAGGTATCTTTATGATACCTCTGGTCTCGAGTGCCGATTTTAAAGTAGAAATTTGAGCAGGTAAATGACAGTTCCAACGCGTTTCTAATGACGGTAACATCGCGCTCTGCACCGGGCATACCTACAGAGTCGAAATTCGCGATTTGAATAGTTTTTTTGAGTGATTTTTGATTTTTTCGTGATGCAATCTTGGAGGCATACTATGAAGGAGACGACGATAGATGGTGACACTTTTCGTAAAAGAAAGAGTGTGTTTATGGTAAATTTTTGCAACTATTTCGTTCAAATTTTTCATAAGTTTTACATTATTTGACGTACAGAAAATGGTGAAGAATCTCCGCTGAATTAAAGTGATATTCAATTCTTAAAATGCCTTTAAAAGGCCAGAGTATCAATCAGCGTTTATAACAAATTACATACTGAGTTTTATAAACGGTGAACTTACTATTTAATTAACTTTTTGTTCTTGTTTCAACGTCAGTAATTTTAGAATTCCAAAAAGATCATATCAACGAATAATGACATTCTGAAACTTCAGTTATTGAGAATCGAATTTCCAAGTTATTCTTCATACTATGTTGGATTTCTACATTAAAATATTGGAGAATTAAATAGCAGCATATATAGAAATAAGATTTCATTCTTATCTCGATAAAAAAGAGGATAGCCTGGATTAATTCCTTAATCGTTATCGAGAATATTCTAGAATGAAAATGAAGGAATGTACCTAATCTTTTTTTCCATGTTTTCCAATATAAACCTAAATTTTTATATCGCTAAATACTCATATATTTTCCTCATTCGAATATTTCGTTTTATCGGAACATTTCTGAGAAATATTGACTCAATTAAAAGCTGTTTGAGGTCGATAAGAAACATAAATCAACTCTTACCAAATTCCGAGAAAGTTCTTGCACTTTTATCGTCGATTTCGGTTCTCCATTCACTTGAAATGGACGCATTTTATATTGGTCTCACGTTACGAGATTAAACGTTCGTCTGGTTTTCTTAAAATAAGACCAATTACAGTGGAACTTCCCTATAACGAGAGAGCTAAATCCCCAAGAAAAATCGTTATAAAGAAATTTCGTTATACAGAAAATTTGTTTCTATAGTCGGCAATAATTAACTATTATTCTCCTTTTCTTCGTTATTTTCTATTACGAATTGCATACAATAATGGATCACTGACAATAAAATACAGTGGAACTTTCCTATAACGAAAGCGCTGAATCCGCAAAAAATTCGTTATAAAGAAATTTCGTTATAGGTACAAATTTTGTTTCTATAGTCAGCAATGTCGCGGTCGACTTCACTGATAAATTTAAGTTTATCATTCAAACTTAAGCACTTGCTTTTAGACATTTTCGAACAACTTTTCACACTAGCGTAATGGTTAGATTGAAACCAAACAGCCAGGGGTATATTTAAAACTGTTTCAGAAGGATCTCTCTGCCCGCCGTAATAATTTAATGTAAGGTCGGGATTTATTACGTACGTCTGGAAAAATTTCGGAAAAAACCCACCCTTATATCTTCTTACCATTACCCATTCAAAGAGTGATGTTCTTTGAATATTTCGTTATAGACAGAATTTACTTCGTTTAAGAGGGTGTTTTTAGCATGGAATTTGGATTCAAAGTGTAATGTCTTGTACGAAATTCGTTCTACAGAGAAATTCGTTCTACAGAGAAATTCGTTATACAAACGTTCGTTATGACGAAGTTCCACTGTATTTCTATTCGTATTCATTTTTCGTCGATTTTAAACTTTTCAAAGTCTTGAATATTTGAAATTTCTGAATAATTGTGAGAATATCTACTACCTGAAAAAAGAATGGTCAGGGTATGACTGGTTTGCATTTATTGTCGTTATAAAATATATAAAAATACTTCGAAGCAATAAGATATGCAAAATACCTGTAAAACTAATAACTTTTTAGACCTTCCTAGAAGAATAAGCAAATGGCAAATTTCGAAGAAATATACCTACTTAGTTGCATGTCAGATCTCAACCTTTTTTAGTTTTATGAAAAAAGCCTAAATTTGCAGTTACAGTCTATTCACGTATGAAAAACATGTACTTATAATTAAATTCATGTTACATTATTTTCCCACGTATACAGTTCATGTAAAAAAATATTTTTGGATAACACGAAGTGTTATTTAATATTAAGTTTGCTCATTATAAATCTATGTAACCCAATTTATGATTCGAATTCCGTCTGTATTTCTATCAGAAAATTCTCTTCACAAACTTTAGCTCGAAGTTCGAGAAATCGATTGAACACAGATTCAAACCAAACTAATGTAAAATAACTCTTCATTACAAGATTCTAAATAAAGGAATATAATAATTGTCCCTAATAAAAAAAACTGGACATCTTTTTTAGGAAACAATTCATCTGTTAGTTTATTCCAAGAAGCTTAACTATGCAGTTGTATATTTTATTTCTGTAGATTGATTTATTGATTAAACTGATTACTGTTAATCTTTCTTGAAGCCCCTCAGAAGCTCTTACGCTTTTGCGAATTATGAGAGTCAGTTGTATTTTGTGTCTTGAACCGCCAGTGAATATCGGTTAGTTCATAAAATTGAATATTCATTTAATCATAAGCTCGGATGGAAGTTTGTTTCTTCATCTTTTCTGAAACTAAGCCTAACATTCAACATTTTAGACAATTCAAATCAATTTTTTTTCGTATTTGAGTTTCAAGTTTATTTCATCCTACCATTGTCAAATTGAAATTTGAAAGCTTTTCAAAATATATACAGTTGAGATTTTTTTTCATAATTGCCTGTTTGTTGTTCGAAAAAATAGGTACTCTATTGTTTTTCTCTAATATCATTTTGTTGCTCGAATTTTTCTCTTGAGATTGCTCAAAAATAGTTATCAAGATTGGTCAAGGAGTTTCAGAGTTTTTCAGCTCTCATAATAACCCAAAATTTTCGAAACTTAAGGTCCTATCGGGTTGACATTTTGTTCTCAGATATAAGTTAATAACATGAAGATTTACGTAAACTTTTATGTGGGTCGTGATATACAGTGGAACTTCCCTATAGTCGGCAATGTCGCGGTCGACTTCAATGATAAATTTAATTATATCATTCAAAGTTAAGCACTTCCTTTTAGACATTTTCGCACAATTTTCACACTAGCGTAATGGTTAGATTAAAACCAAAGAGCCAGGGGTGTATTTAAAACTGTTTCAAAAGGATCTCTCTGCCCGCCGTAATGATTTAGTTTAAGGTCGGGATTTATTACGTACGTTCGGAAAAATTTCGAATAAAACCCATCCTTATACCTTCTTACCAATTACCCATTCAAAGAGTGAGGTTCTTTGAATATTTCGTTATAGAGACAATTTAAGTCGTTTTAGAGGGTGTTTTCAATATGGAATTCGGATTCATTGTGCAATGTCTTGTACGAAATTCGTTGTATACAGACGTTCATTATAGGGAAGTTCCACTGTATTAAAAAAAAATGTTCTTGAATAGACTGATGCACAGAAAACACCTGTGTTATTGTTGAATTATTTTAATGTTAGAAACGTTAACAAAAATGTTCTTCTATCAGTAGCGAAAATTAACACGTGAACCAAACCAACCATACAATACGCTCATAAACAAACTGCAACATCTTTAACAACAATTCGTACACAAGTCTACAAGCAGATAACTCGCATCCGAGATAACACTCCAAGATGTTCAAGCTCCAATTGTACCAGCAATAAAATACATAACAATAATCGGTGTCTCTTATCTTGCACTGCTGTTAATTACAACGATCTTCAATCTTTATTACTTAGCAGGACGTCGTCGTTCAACAAAAATAAATCCGCAACTGAACAGCCTTGTAACTGCAGAACTGAACCAGACTATTATTAAACTCATGATGTCACATCATCCATTCATCAATAACGTATTTTGAAACGTAATTGATTGCGTAAGTTGTGATGTCACACGGTGTATTCCCCGTATTTGACGTTATACGTCATCGGAATTACATCACTTTTTATTATGGAACTGTTGCTGGAATTTCCGTGACTAAAAGAAGAGAACTGGTTCTTCGGAAACCAGTTCTTTTGGAACTGATGGAACTGATTAGGAAAATTCGGAATTTTCCTATGTTTTGTTGTTGATTTTTGGCTTTTTTTATAAATCTACTCTGCTTTTTCGAGTTCGATTTCGAAAAAGTAAAAATAGTTGGGAAAAAATAAAGCCATTTTCGACCAAATAATTTAATTCAAATAACATTATTTTATGTCATATATATTACTTATACAGGGTCTCTATAAATGATTGTAACAGCGCAGTTGGCTTTGGATTATGCAAACCACAGAATTCTGTGATCATGCAATGCTCTGATTGGTTAGAGATTGGTATTCTTCAATCCAAAGCCAACTGCGCTGTTACAATCATTTATGAAGACCCTGTATTTTCATCTCTAGAGTGCCTCACTGTGACAAGTTTTTGACTCATTATCATTCAGAGATTTTTGTTCATAACCATTTTTAATGCAGTAAGTTGATGGTATTTGCTGACATAAATAATTGCTCGAGTCTTTGAACTTCTTCAAAAATAAGCCAATAGTACTTTTTATTCGTCTTTCATGCTATTTCCCGAACAAATCCTATTGCTTGTTACATACATATGAGTTTTCATGGTGATATCTAACTTAAAGCTTCCTCTGCAAAATCTTTCTAGTGTTCCTTTTTTGAAACTTTCACGTTGGGTTTGTTGAACATTTACTGTATTGAATGATTGATGAAATTGAGACATTACCAGAAAGTTGAAATAACATAAAATGAACTAGAATCTCGAAGAAAATGACACCAGGTACTTTAGTAGACTGTTTATTGAATCAATAGAGTAAGGAAACATGTATTATTCACTGTTGACGTCTAAAAACGGAAATGGTAGCTGCTAGACTACATGGCGATGACTAATGAATTGTATTTCGGTTAAGGATAGACAGCAGAATGCATCTTTGGTATTTTTATTGCGGCTCTGAGTTCCGCTGAAAGCGGAAGTGCATTAAAATGTCCATGAAAATATTTTCACTCGATTCTCATCGATCTTTATTGCTTGTGGGTTTGTTGGCCTATGCTGTAACTGTAAACAATGACAAACAAGAGAAACATGTCCCCTTATCTTACAAGTAAGAAATTAAATATAGAAACGTTCCTGAGAAGAATCTTTTCTAAATTTTGAAACGAAAATGGTTTCGAACCAAAAAATTCTAGCCAAAAACCGATGTTCTACTATTTGGATAAAAGCTAGATGTGTTTTTATGAGTTTTTGTGCGAATAATCTGATATCTATCGGAAAATCAGCGAATAGATACTGCGTCATGAAAATTATTTCCATAATTCCAGAAGATAATCACTGATACGCAATGAAAACCTTGTCGCGGGAAAATCCAATGTTATCTGGATTAATTAGATCACTTTCCTCAATCTTCTACATACTTTATTATTTTTTTATCAGTAAGGTATTCGTTATCGTTGAACAAAAAACGATTAAGATGAAAAAGATTCACATTATGCAAATAACTTTTTTGAAATAACCATACCTTCAAAAAAGAAATAGATATTCTACATGTTGAAAAAAGAAAACTTGAACTGAACTCATCAGAAATTCATTGAATAATTAGGTAAAATTTTGAATAGTAGGTACTTGACATTGATACTAGATTCAGTCCGTTCACGAAAGTTTGAGCGCATAGTAGGCGTTTGTTTATTTATCTGAAGTTTGCAGTATTTGCTGTTATAACGTAAAATGAAGTCAACGTTGCCGAATGTACCCGGCCTTGTCCGACGAGCTTGCGAGTTATCAGAGAACTCTATGCAATATTGACAACATTGCGTATCAATCTGACAAGAAAATGAACAATATAACCTAAAATTTCAATATACACAGTAGGATATGCCAAATTTCCATGGCCAATCGACAGCTCAAACTTTCGTGAACGAACTATATGTAAATTCAAAATCTCAGAACGAACATAATTATTCTCGTTATTATTTAATAAATGAAATATTATGTAAAAAAATAACAAAACAAGCCGAAATTTAAGAAAAATGGCAGGAAACTTGTTCATGAATGAAATGATTTTTGCATGAAAAATGTTCTCCCTGATTGGAAATTTAATGATGTGCCATAATAGTTATTTATTATACAAGGGAAAAAAGTAATAGATTTTAGCTTGAGGTTATATTGTTTCCCGACGCGAAGCGGAGGGAAACAAAAAGCCGAGAGCTAAAATCTAATATTTTTCCCGTGTATAATACACTATTTTTTTCTGTGACAGGAAAAACGACCATTTAATAGTGAAAGAAATATAACTCTTCACAAAATCACTTTTTTCCCCGGGAAAAAAGTGAGTACTTTTTTCCCGGCTACATAGAGAATCATTTTTTTGACAGAGAAAAAAGTAATTTCGTAAAAAGTCATATTTTGTGACCTGTCAATGGATATAAAATGTCACATTTTTTCCCGTCACAGAAAAAAGTATATTATTATAGTTGCACCTTCAAATTGAAGACTTCTCGAATAAACTCACGGCACTCACATTCAAGCACTGCCTTAGCAAATAAACAATAAACAATCTTCCCCGTAATTCTTTCGAATCATAATAAATATTGATGAACGGAGAGTATTCGTGATAAGTTTAAAGAGCGCGTACAAAACTAACGATTCGATTATACGCTAAGTATAATTGAACTTGCGCAAGCTAATTGCTTTATTAGTTATTTCACTCACGAAGTCATGGATTAATAAAAGTGAGGAAATGTCTTAGGCGCCCATCACACTGCGTTAACGATAATTGAAGAATCCTGTTCCGCGTCAATTGCTTTAATTCTTCAACGGTTGACTGCGGATCTGTGGACGGATATCCGTTTTTGTCTCTTTTTATGATTTTGTCGGTTTTGTTGAGGCGTCTGGTCTGTTGTGGTCATTGTCAGGTTTTTTATCGAATTTATTTACCCAGTGGCGTATTCACGGGAAAGCGATAAGGGGGATATATCCCCCTCCCAGGAAGATTGTTAGGTCCAAAAGTGTCTAGCTATGATGTCTATACACAAGGAGCTGCCAATTTTAGAAAATAAAATTATTGATGATCTAAAGGGTTTTCCAATAAGAGATTCTTCAAAAACGCATTGAAACATTTTGGGTCGTCGGCGTCGTGAAGCACCTTGTCGTACCGCAATAAAGAAATTGGTGGAAAAATTGGAGCTGTTTGGACAAGTTAGTGATGTGGAGAATAAAACCCGTTGAAGAAAACCCAGCTTGTTCATTCCTCGTCGTTCTTTGAAATTAGGCATTCCAAAACGTCATTATACCGTATTTTGCATAAGATTTGGGTGTTAAGGCTTATAAAGTTCAGTTAACACAAGAACTTTAGCCGGCCGATCATCAACACCGTCGTGCTGATTAGATCGTTGAAATGCATGAAAATGATACGGAACCGTGCTATCTCTAGAAGAGATGATTACAATTGGCCACCGAGATTTTTGATTTTACAGCTTACGACTTCTTTCTTTGGGGCCACGTGAAGAGAAGATCTACGCTAATATAGTCAAGCGTCGATTCAAGACCTCAAAGATGGAATTCGTGAGGCTATCGAGGACGTACGGCAGCCACTTTGCGATTTGGTTATGGAAAATTTCATTAAAAGGATTCGGTCTTGTAAGCGTGGTCATTTAGCTAATGATATTTTCCAATATTAACGGCATAGCTTCTTGTTTATAATGCAATAAACATCCGATCATTTATATTGAAAAATGGCATTTTTCTTTGAACATCAAAATAACTTCATCTCTTATAGAAAAACCCTTCAGCAAGAAGATCAAGGCGACATGATTTTGTTTCACATTCTCTTCTGCAATTGAAAAACTATTGTCACTATTGGTTTCATATTTCAATTTCCAGGTCGTGCTGAGATTTCGTATTCATAAATTTAGTATCAATCTCGACTATACAAACTTTAGAGATGACAGTCTCATTGCTACAGCAATGAACGAGCGCTCAAAAGCGCCTGATGAGGGCTTCTCTTAAATGTTTTATAGTCACAAGCAGATTCATCAGCCTTACCCTATTATAAATGTAAGTTTCTAACATGATTTTTTTTGCAGATGGCTGCTGATTGCACAGATAACACAAATGGAAATAATACTCATTCCACCATGCTGAACATCAAACCTGTCAGAACCTGTGCCTCCCAGGTAAATATGCCACATTTAAACATTGAAATATTTCTTCCACTAACAAAACGAAATCCAACACATAAAAATTCCATCTATCTCAATCATAAATTTCAATCTGCCTTAGTTTGGCTTTACTTATCAACGATATTTACACAAATAAAACTTGTATGAATGAATACCCATTCATAAAACTTGAAAAATGCTCTATGTTCACGTTATCAGACGCAAATTATCAAATATCGTGTCTATGGTGGCGTAAATGATAAAACAATCGAGGTGTCGACATAGTTTAGATTATAAAAATTAATCAATTTGATCCTCGGTGAGTGTAATGTAAATACTTGGGAGTACTGTGTGTTTTACACTCGAGCTTTTCAAGGTGCCTTTTGATCTCCACCAAACGTAACGCGTATCGAAAGTTTTTGTATCGATTATTTATACTACGCCGAATATCAAACATGAGCCTGTACTTTGATGTTTCAATTTTGACCAGATAGATAAGACACGGTTGTTTGGTTCGATGCACTGCGCTCAGAACTAGTCCATGTGACATAAGCCCCGTTTACACTGGTAAAGTTAAGTGGTAGATTACTTACTATTCCCCTACTTGCATAAGGCCTTTTCGGAAACTTACTCGGGTTAACTCGATCCCTTACCTTCGCGTTCGTTTACCTAACCCGAACATCCAACCCGTGTTCTGAAAGTACGATGCTATTAGCACGATCACTGACCCAGGTTGATTTATCGTAACCCTAACAAGAGCAGAGTCGTAGAGTCACCGCATGCGCACTGCAGTTTAATTTAGTATTTTAAAAAGGCGAGAATATGTCTTCTACTCTTTTTTTAAGTAATTTCATATTGTCTATTCCTAAAAATTATGGAAAGAGTAGAGAATTTGGCTCAATGTAAAATGTGTGGTTCTATGAGTCAAAAACATAATGTAAAACAACTTCTTCATAACTTTGAATTCAGATCTGTCTGCGCTTAAGCTACAGCCTTCTTTACTTCCTTAACAGAGTTACTCGAAGATAAAATAAAACATGGGAGGGCACACCAGAATTATAAGACAACTTTCACAATAGCCAATAATGCAAGCAAAGCTAGAGACAATCCGAAAATGAACTGGGAATGAAAAACCAAATTCTTTACTTCTTCAACATACTCAAAAATAACATTAAACATGGAAGGGCACACCAGAAATTATAAAAAAGATTTTACAAAGCCAATCAATGCAAGAAAAGTTAGAGATAATCCGAAAATAGACTGGGACTGACATAATGAATTAATAAAATATTTGGTTATGTTATTGATACGTCTGACACTTCAATTCCTAAACCTGATGTGTTCGTAATCTTAGAACCCGGGTCCGTGATCCGAGTAGATCCATCACGTGACCCAATGGATCAATTCATAACCCTGAGTAAGTTTCCGAAAACACCTTTAATCTGAACAGATTTTGGCTAGTGACAGTAGAGTACTACACCATTTCCAAGTGTATTTCAGAAAGCGTCAATTGTATTTCAGAAAGCGTCAAGTGTATTTCAGACAGCGTCAATTGTATTTCAGAAATCATCAAATGTAATTCAGATTAGTGAATTGTACTTCAGAAAGTGTCAATTGTATTTCAGATTAGTCAATTGAATTTCAGAAATCAACACTTGTAATTCAGATCAGTCAATTCAATTTCAGAAATCGTCAATTGTATTTCTACATATGTGCTTCAAATGATATTCCTACTTTCTGAATTACAAATGACGGTTTCTGAACACATCATCACTACATAGTATAAACAAGTCGCTTTCTCTGTCCCTATGTCCCTTTGTATGCTTAAATCTTTGAAACTACGCAACGGATTTTGATGCGTTTTTTTTATAGATAGAGTGATTCGAGAAGAAAGGTTTATATGTACAATAACATCCATTAAATAGTGGAGAAGTACTGTTATTTTTGAGGTTTCTAATGTGATGTCCGTGCGAAGCCGGGGCGGGTCGCTAGTGTGATATAATCTGAAAGAAAGGAGAGTGGATAGCACTCTACTAACCTATCCTCACTTCCACAATTTCACCCTACTCTAGTGGTTTACTAGTTGACTATACCTATGTATACCTTGCGTTCGTACAAAAATTTCTGATCAGTTTCAAACCAACAGTCAGATGCTCGTTCACAGATTTCGAACTGTCAGAAAAATCCTCTCATGAGTTTTTTCATAGTATAAAAGATAAAAGAAAACTACACATTCCTGCAAATATATGAAACTCAGCATCGAACAGAATGCAGCTATACAACTGGTCATTGTCATTAATTTCCCAGAATTGTTTGATGCACTTATCACGAGTTATTGACAATATTGAATTTCGCGTATTTGTTTATTGAAAAGATATAAAGTCGGCATATTCCTTGAACTCCATGATTGAATATTTGCGTATTAGAGATTGACATCGCTGAGAGTGAAAAATAGAATTCATAATTGTCGACAAAAACAATAAATCTATCATCGGAAAAATACTTTCCCATTAATTGAACTCAATTCCTGGGATGTTCTGAAAGGTTTCTAACCGATAGATAAACAACGTATATTTTCGTAGAAATTTGCGGTTAACTCACGTATAATAAGGTGTATTGAAGTTTGATTACATTAAAAATATCTATTACAAGTTGACGCAATCACATTTAGATCGAATGGGAATTCCAGTTAAACATCACAGACATGACTAACTGTCTGTCGTGAAGCGTCTAAAGAGAAGTTGTGCCAAAATCTAAATTTATATTTTGGATTTACAGTGAGAATAAAGTCGAATGGGAAGGGAAACAAGAAAAAATCCCTTCATAAACGTTGAGGAAAAATTGCTAGTTTCAAAATATTTGAAAAGGTCAACTATTCTGAGTGGAAGAAAACCGAATATTATGAATAGAGACCGGATTATATGCATTTGTATATTTGCATATGGTATTGCATATTTGAGACATCTTCGGCGGTATTTGCTTATTTTAGCTAAGATCCAGTTATTATGCATATTTTCGGTACATATTTTCTTCCCTGCGTTCCGAAATGCGATAAAAGTGCTGAATCCGACCAAATTCCACAAAATATGAGGTCTATTGAGTAATAATACTAATAATTGTGACTTTTGTCAGATTTGCAAATCACTTTCATCGCATTTCGGAACGCAGTATTAGTAGCTGCGCGCTACGAAAGTATCCAAATAATGAGTAAAATACGCCAAATGAACTTCACGTTGCCATTGGCATTTCCAAATGAACTTCAAGAAAAGTTTGAAAGGATATTGAAAGGAAATCCAGGTTTCGAAGATTTGTCTCTTATCGCGACTATTATTAATGGAATGGCAGAAGTTGAAACTATAGGGAGAACATTGCACCAAGGTTCAAATTCTCCCCAGTTACGTCCATGGATGTGGAGCGAACCTTTTCCACATACAAAAATATTCAAAATTTAATAATTGATCATTTGGAACAATATTTAATTGCAAACGTTAAAAAAACATTGAATTAATAGTTATTTAATCAACTAGGTTATTAAAGACAGCGACTAATGGTCAAGATATTTTAATGCGTGAGCGGAGCGAACGCGTTAATAGTTCGAGACCATTAGTCGCTCGATTAATAACCGAGTTGATTATAAGATTTTTCCGACGATATCAATATGACTTGTGTATGAATTCTTGATTGAAATACATTCCCATTCTACACAAGACTTACATTTGACATAAAGAAATTTCTATGAATCTATGTTCCAGTAGAGTTTTGACATTTCTCGTAGTGCTTCTGAATAATTTGTGAACGGTTGCCATGAGGATTGCACATTAAAATAGCCAAAAAATTGAGCATTAAAATGGGTCATCAATGATCAATTTCGTACACATTAAAATCACCTTTTATTTGAAGGTAGGCGGAAAATTTTATTACCATAATATTAAGAGTTCTTGATATGTTGATTTTGAAAATTACTTTTTCTTTTTTTGAGTTCCTAAAAGTCATTATTGCATATTCTGCAAATTTTCATGCATACTTTGCCTATTTTCATGCATATTTCATGCATATAACAAAGTTTTTATGTTGCATATAATCCGGTCTCTACATGAACAATATAACTACTTGATAAGATGTTTGAGATATGGCAATAATGAAATGAAATAGCAGTTTAAACTGGAACATATTCTCAATCGAAGAACATGATACAAACTTTCTAAATATGAAAATTGGAATAGGAAGAACAGCAAGGGGTCTTTAGTGCAGTAAAAAATTGTAGTTCGGGGCTCACTTATTCGGCCAACATGATTAGTGTGATAGTATATTCATGGACCTATAATACTAACTGGGCGTCGAACTTCCTTACTGTCATGTAGAAAAAGGTGAGGCAAATGGCCGCCATTTGCAGTTTGGGGTGAACCACAAATATTTTGATATATTATGCCATCTGTGCTCGAATTCATAGATTTATAATAGGTGCATGCTCGAATTTTAATTGAAACATAGACGTTCCTTTGAAAGAAGTGATGAAAAACCAACTCTATATATTAGTGTTCTGTGAACTCTGACATTTCGGTTTATTAAAAATATTAATATTTTCGATTCTTGTGATTAGTTATCAAACAATATTGGTAATCCTATCGTTTTAATTCGTTGAAATAAAATAAATAAAGGAATATTGGTAATTCTAATATTTCAATTCATAGAAAAATTGACAAATCTCAAATTCACCCCAAACTGCAAATGGCCGCCGTTTGCCTCAAAATTTTTGACAGGTTCGCCATCTAGTTAGTATTATAAATTTATGAGTATATTTCCACTGTTTATCATTCCTTACGTCAAATTCCGTAACAATGATTACCTGTACCAATATCATTTCTCGAGCATTCAATTGAGCAGAAACAGACCTGGATTGCTTCCAACTGTGCCACCATAACCACCGTTTAAACAGAAACAATGAACAAACTCTTTCCACAAACAAAACACACATCGATTTCGAAAAAACCAAAACATCATACACGTGTCCGAAAAGGACGAATTTCAGCGAAACGTTTTGGAGTCCTTCCAGGTGCTTCCTGATAACATGAATGTTCCTCTAAAAATACGTGCTAAACGCGAATCACCGCTCCCGAAATATCCTAATGATGTTTCATTTTGCCCCTTTAAAAACAGATGCAGACGAATTCGCAGACCAGTACGACAACGACACGACTAACGACAGCTTCTAGCTCTTCGAGCACCAGAAGGCAGCTAACAACCTCTACTTCCGACCTGAAGGCATCTAACATGAAAACAGATTTGGTGGAACTCAACAATAACATGAACGACATGAGGAGCACCTTTCCCTCGTTGGATACATACGATCTCAAGCAGAAAATCAAGAGCTCCTTGGAGAACCTGGTGGATGTTGATGAAGATGTGGATATGTCTGGACAACCTTTGGTTACGTTTCCTGATGAAACTCCGGTGCCATCGGAGGTTGGTTCTCCTACCACGGTGATGGATACTGTGAAATTCGAACAGAAAACGATGAATAACTTTAAGAAGACAAAGGTGAGTGAGGTTTTCATTGTATCCATGCATTACACATCATATATTCAGCCAGCATTTGCCAGCCGTCTTCAGGAAAACACTGAATACTTGTAGCTTTCAGAAATTCAACTTTTATCACTCGTCAAAAAATATTCCAATTCTTTCGATCTTTTTGAAGCTGAACCTTATCATTGTAGGTTAGATCGTTTCAGCTCCCCTTCATTTTACACGTTTCAGTTTCTCTTCATTTGATATCATGGGAGATTTACTCCATAGAATCCTTTGGTTTTCATTCAAAACATGTTGGACAAACTTTGACTCATCAGTATCTCCCTGCTGAGCTATTTTTTTATGTTTTTTGATTTGAACAATAAAAGGACGATCAGTTTCTCAAATAAGAGCTCGACCATACTCACACGATACTTCATATTTGCCATTTTTGGTTAGTTGTTTCTCATTATCAGGTTTTACTTCAGATAAATTGGCCCTGACAGTATTTTGAGTCTTGAATGCTGTTCTCACGTTTTCAAAATTAATTAGTCATGCTTACTGATGATTCCAAAGTTTTAGTCATAAGATTTGAAGGAAGTGTTCAGAATGAACAGTTTCAGGTGAAAAACAAGGTGAAATTTGAAAAATGCATTGAAACCTAAAACCTAGCGAAGACTTTCTGATCAGATATTGAGTTGTTCTGGCTGCGAAGTCATTCTCATATGTTGTTGATCCTTTTCGAATGCTTTGCTAGTTTAGTTTAGTTTAAAAAAGGGTTACAGTTCACTGCGACCTCAAGGTCTGTTGCCAAAGCCTTCCGTGACTAGGTGAATGGGAGTTGCTTCCTCCTCCCCACAGAACCTACACTTGTCAGTGTCCGATAATCCTATCCTCAAGAAGTTCTTCCTGAGGCGACAGGGTCCTGTAAGAAAGCGAGTGGACAGGTGTAATTGTTTCCCACCAAGATCCAAATATCTTTTGGATCTTGCTGTTTCAAAGTTCCGTAGGAACTTAGTGGAATGATCCATCCCTGAGAGATTCCGACAGAGTTTTTCCCTCTCGGCTTTCTCCTTCTCCAGAAACTACTTCTTATAGGTACATTAACCTATACCACAGAAGGGTTCTGGGCCAATGAGTGACATTAGTGCGCCCTCCTTGGGAAGTGTATTGGCCTCTTCGTTTCCTTTGCTTCCCAAATGGCCAGGAACCTATATTAAAAAGACCTTATTTTTCTTGTCTACCTCTTTGAGTTTGTTCCGGCACTCCCAGATCATTTTTGAGTCGATGACGTAGGAGCTCAGTGCTTTAATAGTAGCTTGACTATCTGAGTGTATGGCTATATCGCACTTCTGATAGGTTCTTTCTAGATTTATATCTAGACATCTTTCAATAGCTGAGATTTCCGTTTGAAAGACGCCCATATAGGAGCCTAGCTGCTTTGCTAACTTATTGATTTTTTGTAGCGAATCTTTGAAGACCATTGCTGAAAATCATATTCTTCTGATTTTGTTGAAGCACTTTTTCTTTCTGCAATTCCATTGGTATATCGGGGAGTATATTTCATTCTGGCTGGTGTTAACCACCATGTATTCAAGTAAATACATAATCTGTTGGTACAATAATTGTAACCTAGAATTGTGCTTGTGCAACTGTCATAAACCTCTCATATCGTTTATCTTCCTGGAAATTGTTTCTGCCTTGTTTTCAGAAACATCAGCATGTATGCTTAGGTGTCCGCTGACATTTTTTTTATCTTCTCCAGGTGATAACAGATGGGTACAGCGCCGAGAAAGAAAGTGCTAATTGCGCTGAAATGAAAAAGCTACAAACAGGTGATGTTTCTTACGAGGAAAACAGCGCAGCTGCAGCCACACGTGCCAGACTGGAGGTGGACGGCGTATCTGCAGAAAAAAGTTTGATGACCTCCAAGGTGAGCTTGAGCTTGTTAAAGCAAATTCTTTTGATAATGTTCTGTTGAAACGGAGATAATGGTGGGTGGATTCTTCTTCGGAGCATCATTTGTATCACAAAATTGGAATTGATATCCTTAAGTTGTTTTTGACTTTTGAAAACGGCCATTTCCCTCGTCTTGATTTTCATCAATCAAAAACGCGCAATTTTGAATTATAGAAGGTTTCTAGATGGAAAAACTGTATATGGCAGCCGCTGTCACCAGTTCTTTCGGCAAAACTCGACGGTTGTTGTCAAGTCAATACACAATTCAGAGTAATATTTTTAACGAAAAGCATTCGTGCAGTGTATGTAGATGAAATCATCACGAATTTTCAGGACTAAGTAAATCTAGGGCTGTTTTTCATTTCCTTCAACATCACGATGCCCTGGCACCCGTAGTAGAGTCACTTCATCGCCTCTTGTCAGTTGCTTTTTGGTGTTACGGCACTCCCAGGTTAGCAAAGATCCCTGGCAGTGATCAATAGTGAATAATACATGTGGTTATTGGTGCGCTTGATGGATGATATTCCAAAAACGACCATAAATGAAGGAGAGAAAGTGTCCTTTCGCCAAGACAGTATACCAAATCACAAATCATTGGCTACCATGGTAAAATTGCACGAAATAGACTTTGAATTTGTTTCCGCATCAGTTCTTTTCTCCAGATTTAGCCTCTCGCGACTATTACTAGTTGGCAGACCTGAAAAAAATGATCGCGTGAAAACGATTGAGATTGAAAATGTTCGCCAAAGAAAACATATTCTTTGCTACATTGGGAACTTTTCAGGCCGATATGTTAAGCAGTCGAATTCACCTCGCACGAGTACGGTTCGGATATTGAACCGTTCAGCGGCAATTAAACCGACAGAAAGTCAAATATAACCTGGTCGAACGGGACGATAAACCTTGACCGTTCTCGCGAAATTCTCCATCCAGGTCATGTGCATTGAGGAGCACTCCTTTTCAGGTGTGCCGTGTATTACGAATGTAAATAAATGATAACGAACCACAGCGAGATGCGCTGAATTTATGGGATGGACTGTCGGCGGACACGTGAAGACAAACTTGATGCGAAAATGCGTCCTCGGCTACTTGGAACCGTCCAGTGTGCATTGGAAATTGTGCATAGGAATTGCGAAATAGCTGCTGCACTCTGGCACATGTCGAGAATTATTGCTACGAATGCAAACGAAGGTTGAGATAGGTGTCGAGGAATTAGGTTAGGTTAATGGTTTTGCTGCCTTAATTTGCCACGTTCGAGGTGTGAATTTATGTATGTTCGTAATAGGCGAAAGGATTAGTCGAGTGGAGGAATAATTCGATATTTTCGCAGCTGTCACAGTTGAAGATGTTATTTCTATACAGATGGTAATAATAACAAGAGCGTCGCTCTAAAGATTTGTTGTCTAAAACTGGCAATAGTCCCTCAAATAAGCATTAGCAAGCGCGACTCTACCTGCAAAGCCGCAGGATTACTATTTTGTGACAATATTCAGCTGCATATAATCAGTTCACGGAAGTTTGAGCGCATAGTAGGCGTTTGTTGAGAACACTATGTAATATTGACAACATTGTGTATCAATCTGACAAGAAAATAAACAACATAACCTAAAATTTCAATATACACAGTGGAATATGTCAAATTTCTATAGCCAACCGACGGCTCAAACTTTCGTGAACGGACTATAGATGTTGAAGAAATTTTCCGTATACATATCAGATTTTCTTGAAGAAAATGTCAAGCCTTCCTCACTGTAAATGAATGATTTTTCTTTGCAGTAATGCGTTGTCTTCTTTTAATTTCTTTGGCGATGATTCCAATTCACTGTCTCAATCACCCCTGGAGGAGTTCAAGGAATGGAAATTTCATCATCACTTCCACTTTCCAAATCAATCCAAATAAACTTTTTAACAAATCTCAAAGCATCATTTGTTTGTGAATACAATTATTCGCGATTGCTCAAAATTGATTAATATCAGTCGAATTTCAAAAATACAGTGGAACTTCTCCATAACGAATTTCTCTGTATAACGATTTTCGTACAAGATATTGCACCTTGTATAGAAATTCCATGTTAAAAACACCCTCTAAAACGAAGTAAATTCTCTCTATAACAAAATATTCAAAGAACATCAATGGGTATTGATAAAAAGGTATAAGGGTGGGTTCTTTCCGAATTTTTTCCGGACGTACGTAATAAATCCCGACCTCAAACTAAATCATTACGGCGGTCAGATAGATCCTTCTGAAACGGTTTTTATACCCCCTGGCTGTTTCGTTTCAATCTAACCATCACGCTAATGTGAAAGTTGTGAGAAAATGTCTAAAGGAAAGTGCTTAAGTTTGAATTATAAACTTAAATTTATCGGTGAAGTGAACCGCGACATTGCCGACTATAGAAAAAAATTGTCTATAGAACTATTTTTTTGCAGATTTAGCGCTTTCGTTATAGTGAAGTTCCACTATAGTATGTTTACCTGGTAGGAAAAGCCTCGTTCCTGGCTTCTCTGTTGCTATCTTCACAGTCGTCCAGGAATAACATTGCGAATAAATGCAGGATATCAATTCCCAATTTTCAACATTCAATGTATAATTAACATACTTCAACATAGTGAAAATGACCATTTCACGTCAACAAAAAGATTGGACTTTCCCAAAGCGCACACGCACACAGCAAATTTCCTGAAACCGACCCTGTCCAGCCACAAGTTGCAACCATTCCAACTGTTGACATTTAACCTCTATTTCTCAGAATTCCTTTGGTGCGTTATTGACCTAAATAGTTCCCAGAAATACACTTCAAAAATGCAGTTACCTTTCCCTCACAGTCAATGAAAGCTCCCCTCATAAGTTACCATTAAGTTAAGTGTTAAACGAATAAATGGATACCTCACGAGAACCAGCTCAACCCTGGATAGCAGGTAAATCTGAAAAACTGATAACGAGAGCTAATTGGAACCAATTTTTCCGATCGGCGGAAATCCCTAAGGATTCGTTCACCAACCCCCAAATTTGTTAAAACACCATTGAGTTGAGGAAAAATCAATATCGTCGCGTGTGGAGGACTAGGACAGGCGTTCTGGTGAAAATCGTGGCTCCACAGTGGTTCTTAGCTATGCAGACCGTGACGTTTCGTTTTTATCGCTCATTTTTCTATTTTTCAAGTCCTTCTATGAGAAATTCGTGTGAAAAACCTTTGTTTGGTCGTTTTTCCGAGCAACAAATATGCGCCAGGTATTCCTGGATGTCCAAGATTGTAAAGGTGAGCTAAGGACCTCAATATTTTCATCAATACCTAGAGCACTCAAGTTCAAGGTTAATTTCACGCTTTTGTTGCTTGATTGAAATACATATTACCTTTTAATTATTCTCAAATTACCCTTACTCATATATTTCCATTCTTTGACGTCATCCATGACCCGCCTTCAATACTTGTTGGTCACTTTTTTTATTTTCCAAGTTCTTCTATGAGAAATTCATGTGAAAATCCGTTGTTTTGTAATTTTTCCGAGAGACAAATATTCGCCAGGTATTCCTGGATGTCCAAGATTGTAAAGGTGAGCTAGGGACCTCAATATTTTCATCAATACCTAAAGCACTCAAGTTCAAGGTTAATTTCACGCTTTTGTTGCTTGATTGAAATACATATTACCTTTTAATTATTCTCAAATTACCCTTACTCAACGTATATTTCCATGTCATATATCTACATTCTTTGACGTCATCCATGGCCCGCCTTCAATACTTGTTGGTCCGACCCACATTTTTTATTTTCCAAGTCCTTCTATGAGAAATTCATGTGAAAAACCGTTGTTTTGTCGTTTTTCCAAGAAACAAATATTTGCCAGGTATTCCAGCTAAGGACCTTAATATTTTCATCAATACCTAGAGCACTCGAGTTCAAGGTTAATTTCAAACTTTTGTTGCTTGATTGAAATAGATATTACCTTTTAATTATTCTCAATTCACCTTCACTCAACGTATATTTCCATGTCATAAATCTCCATTCTTTGACGTCATCCACGACTCGCCTTTAATACTTGTTGGTTCACCCTACATTTTTTATTTTCCAAGTCCTTCTATGAAAAATTCATATGAAAAACTGTTTTGCCGTTTATCCGATGGGCAAACCTTTGCCAGGTATTCCTGGATGTCTAAGGTTGCTAAGGTGAGCTGATGACCTTATGCTTCAATCTTTCCGCCAATACCTAGAATTCTCAAATTCAATGTCAATTTTACGCTTTTGTTAAAACATCACTTTTCCTCTTTTAGTATTTTCCAACTTAACTTCCATCTTGATGTAATTCCTGTCCATTTTGTGAGGTCGAACATGGCTACCTTTATCACTTGTTGATCACCACCACAAATTAACCAATAAGATTTAATTGATTCAAATCTTGCATACATTTTTTACTTTGCCTTCTGTTTAAGGTCTACTCTTTTCATGTACTAGTGCTATAATTTCCCACAAATGTCTATAACCTATGAACTTATGAATAAAAATTCGTTTTAACTGTTGAATTGACGAAATAAGAAATGCAGTCGTGTTAAAATTTTATTACCATTAGGTGTTCATTAACAATACAAACACTTGTGGAAAATTTCCTGAAGATCCTTAGAATTCAAAGTAAGAAAAAATGTTTTCAAAAAATCCGATACCTTAGAAGCTTTGCGACATAATATCACTGCAGTATGGACTGTACAGCGTCAATAAAAGCAGGTGTACAAAAATTCAAACCCTCAACTTGTTTACAAATAATAATGTGCGATTTCTATATGGAAATGAAACATTTGGGGAAAATTGCAAAACATTTGTATCTAATTCGTAATAAAAAATATCTAGAAATAGGATAAAAAATTATATTAATCAACTCCAAAACAAAATATTCAAATAAATATATGCAAAACAACAACTAGGTGACAAATTATTAAGTCTTCAGAAAGTTAAATTGAAGGAGTTTTGATTAATCTATACTTATGTTAAATTATTGCTCAATTTCATTTGATCTTCGCCTTCGAATAATGAATAAACAGGTTTGGACTGAATATATCATTATCTCCACTTAACCAAATCTAGTTCAAAGAATTCCAACTTCACTAACAAAATGATGTATGGCGTAGTATGGCACCTTCTCATTATAAAGTGGGTTCTGATATGTACATATCAAATATTTATGTACCTAACTCGACATAATGGAGTGTTGAACTTTAGGTGTGTTCTTTGATGACAGCATATTATAACAGTACTTCAGATCTAGATCACTCGATAATACCTATTAGGCTGAACAATAACTTACATGAAAATTTTGCATTTCAAGATGGATTCGTCATCTTCGAAATTTTGTTCTGCATACATTGTTAGTGTTTAATCGATTAAGTTTAGCTTGGAATCTTTGAAACATAAAAAGTTACAAGAAAAGAATATTTTTGGAATTATTTTTTTTATTTGAATCTTCATTTTTCGCAAATCTCTGGAAAAAACTTCTGTCTTTACAGTTGTAAGTGTTCTACACAAAACGCTTATATGCATTTTCGTGTTTCCCACTTGATTTCTTCGGCAATAATTTTAATGAAGCTCTGAAGAAGTCCCAGGAATAAAAAATTTCATTATTTATTATCATTTTACTTCAGAGAACACCAGCAACTGAATTTATAAGCATCAAGTGTAACAATTCAACTATAGTCCGTTCACGAAAGGTTGAGCCGTCGGTTGGCCATGGAAATTTGGCATATTCTATTGTGTATATTCAAATTTTAGGTTATGTTGTTTATTTCCTTGTCAGATCGCTACGCAATGTTGTCAATATTGTATAGAGTTCTCTGATAACTCGCAAGCTCGTCGGACGCGGCGGGGTACATTCGGCAACGTCGACTTTATTTTACGTTATGACAGCAAATACTACCAACTTCAGATAAATAAACATACGCCAACTATGCGCTCAAACTTTCGCAAACGGAGTTTACATTAATAAGTATAGAGTACTTTGTCAATTAACTACATAACTGTCAAACTATACACAAAAATCAACAGAACTTTTCATGCAGCTCAAAAACGCATGTTATATCTATAGAAAATTCAATAACCATAAAAATATTTCCTTGATCTTGCAAACGACTATAAAACTATTTTAATATTTCCCGAATAATTCACAAACGACAATACATTCCATGCAACGCTTTTCCGTAGTACCTAAATCCAAAAATAGCTCGTCTAAATCATCTTATACGCCCACTACTCATACGATACCAATTCGCTTGAAAAATCACCGCATATTATCAAAGTCCTTTTCAACTCCATAAACTGAATATCCTGAATCATCACTGCAAATTGCGGGAAAAACGAAAACAAACATAAAAAACAACTAATTATTTACGTGGTCGTATTAGAGAATGATGGTAATATTTACACTAGTTGGTACGGGAAAAAGTTGTGTAAAAATACCCAGTAGTTCAAGTGATCATCATCATTAAAACCTGCGATAAAAAGCGTATTGTAGTGAGTTGAGTCAGTCTTACGAGAACATCAGAAGCCTGTTGTGGTTACGAAAAAATTTAAAATTATTTCTGCATAATTGCAACATAAAAATGAGAGAGTGAGAGATATACAAACGTTCGTTATTTAGAAAGTGAGAATTTGAAATTTAAAGTGAATTCCACTGAGCAGGAAATATGTAGGTAGGTAACAATATTTTTCATTACCACAATCGTTTGAATTGAGTCGTAAATTATTAGAGTCGTTAAATAATACATCATGAAATATTCAGTGTATTCATCAAATGGATGCTAATTTCTAAAAACTTCGCTTCGTAAGTAAGAGTAAGAAAACCTTTCCTAACCTAACTAAAGTGTTTTAAATTGCGCGTTTTTTAAGAATGAATAAAACACATTTTGCTTTGATTTTCGAAATTTTTTTATTGATAATTGATGTATCAGTTATAATATTTATGTACGAAAAATAATACCTGCCAAATGGCCTTTTCTTGCTGCTCAACAGAGTCCACTTTTCGGTTAAAACTTTCAATGACATTTCGATATAATTGAGATTTTATTCCACTGATGACACGAATAATTTCATCCTCTGGTGAAGGAATCGATTGTTGATTATTCTTATAGACCTGGCTCTTCACATAGTCCAACGATGTCAAATGACATGATCTTGGTGACCAATTGACATCATCGTTTCGTTTGTATTCGTCCATGAAATGACGTTTAATTGAACTAATGGCTTAAGTTCTTGTGTTATTTGAACCTTTCATGGCTTCAGAGCAAATCTTTTTGTAGAATACGTCATGTTGTGGATCCACTAAGTCCAACTTGTTGTGAACGTCATCTGATGAACATTTCAGGGTCTCCAGCAATCCAAACTTCTATTATTATTTTTTTATATTGAAAAATAACAGCCACTACATACTTGCCATGTGGAGTTCACTCAAAGTTTTCTTTGTATCATACAATTTGGAGTATACGGATGTATGTGTATCGAAAAATAGATTCGCTAACCTATTTATATCCACCATATACATAGTACACGAATAAATACACCAAAAGTTAACGCATTGCTGTACCGCGGCAATAAGGCTACGTCACTTGCAGACAAAGATTGATTAAACACACATTTCATAAAAGTTTAATTGCCAAATTCCATTCCTATCCTGATGCCCCTTCCAGAACTCTTGAATCTATCAAATCCACATACCCTATAGGTATCTGCAAGACCTCGAGTTGACAATGTCACAAGAATGTTCAACCTACCCTAGATCTCGGTATTAAATTCTGAATGAATTTTTCGAATATCCAGCCACAGTGCATTCTTTTCTAGTTCCAATAAAAACTTCCATTGTTTCCAGAAACTTCTGGTATCATAAAAACATAGATATTGAAAAAAAAGCAACCACAACGTATAGTCCGTTAACGGAAGTTTGAGCGCATAGTAGGGGTTTGTTTATTCATCTGAAGTTGGCAGTATTTGCCAACTTATAAGTCAACGTTGCCGAATGTACCCGGCCTCGTCCGACGAGCTTGTGAGTTATCATAGAACTCTATGCAATCTTGACAACATTGCGTATCAATCTGACAAGAAAATAAACAACATAACCTAAAATTTTAATATACACAGTGGAATACGCCAAATTTCCATGGCCAACCGACGGCTCAAACTTTCGTGAACGGACTATACTTGCCATTTAGATTTTACTCAAACTTTTTTTTGTATCATCCACGTAAAGAGGAAAATACGGATGTATGTGTAGAAAAAATAGATTCGCCATGCTATTTATACCCACCACATAGTATTGGTACGAATAACTACACCAAAAGTAAACGCATTGCTGTACTGCGTCAATCAAGCTACGTCACTTGCAGACACAGATTAATTAAACACACATATCGTTATAGTTTAATTGCCGAATTCCATTCGTAACCTGATGCCTCTTCCAGAACTCTTGAATCTATCAAATCCAAATCCTTCTACCATATGACCTTATCAGTATCTGCAAGAGCCCGAGATGACAATGTCAATCTACCTTTATTGAGGATCCTAGATCTCGGTATTAAAATTCTGAATGAATTTCTCGAAGTGCTTCAGGCCAGGAATATCCAGCCACAGTGCATTCCTTTCTGGTTCAAATAAGAACTTCCATTGTTTCCAGAAACATAGATATTGAAAAAAAGCAGCCACAACGTACTTACCATTTAGATTTCACTCAAACTTTTTCTTTGTATCATCCACGTAAAGAGGAATATACGGATGTATGTGTAGCAAAAAATAGATTGGCCATGCTATTTATATACACCACATAGTATAGGTACGAATAAATACACCAAAAGTAAACGCATTGCTGTACTGCGTCAATCAAGCTACGTCACTTGCAGACACAGATTGATGGAACACATACATCATAATAGTTTAATTGCCAAATTCCATTCATATGCCGCCTCCTCCAGATCTCTTGAATCCATCACATCCAAATCGTTCTACCATATGACCCTATCGCAATCGAACCGAATCAAACTCAATTAAAGTTGCTCTCTGTATCGCATCGTACACAAAGCAGCATTCGAATTTTTTGGAGAAGGTCCAAGTGTGATTCTTGGTCTTTTAATAGTCCTCCTGCATATAATCGCATTTAAAAAACGGTCGAACGAACGAAAACACACGAAATTTTGACGTTTCTCGAGTCCACGAGTTTTTTTTGTAGTGGTGAAGTTTTTAGTTTTGTTCGGTTGGTAACATGACAGCGCCTTGGCCAGTCAGAAAGGTAGTTCTTAAGAGTGTACGATGTACGAACGATGTCTTCCATTATGCGAATACCTTGCCTGAATCGTCGAGAATCAATGTAGACGTGGGTTTGATTTTATATGCACTTTAATTATTTGTACAAGTAGATGTTGTAATTTACACCTCCTCCAGAACTTCCTGGAAGTCATTTTCGCCACAGAATCCCTTCTTTCGAGATGATGGTAAACTTCGGTATTTCAACTGCACCTCTGTAAATGTTTTGCCTTTCAAATTCTTTGAGAATTATTGAATATTTTTCACTCTATGCCTATATTGATGCTCTCCTTTCTCTAAACTCATTCTGCATGTTTTGTGGTCTTCTCTTGGAATGCTTTTAACATAATCAGTTTAATTATCCTAGTAAAATTTCTTCGATTCCCTTCACTTCATCCTCCTGATTTGAATCATGTAAGGTATACCTTTCGATCATTTTCGTCCAAATATTCCAAAAAATCTTTCCATTTTACAATGATCATAATTGTCGATACTTGTCCTCAAATGATCTTCATTTTCCACATTCCTCAGTTAAAAGTTATAAGTAAGCGTTCGAAGCTTTTTCAATTCACTAATGCACTCCTGCAGAATGTTTACATGTTGATAAAATAGATTACCTGCAATACAATTGTATGTATTGTGATATGACCAATATCAGTTTGAAAAACATAGACACGAAAACAAATTATATGGTTTTGGCTTTGATGCACTATTTGCAACAACAGGTTCAGGGTTCAGCACTCCATTGAGAAACCAAAGCTTTCCCACTTTCCACTCAAAAGCGTAACTATTCGGAGAACGCACTATAGCATTGCTTAACGGTGAGTTCTTTCCAAAAAAACCCAAGATCTGTGCGTTGAGAATGTTGAAACAACATAAAAAACCCTTAGAGGAATCCACCCTTATATTCCTTTTGTTATTCACCCTTTTTTCTTATTCTTCATCTTCATATGAGTATTTTTTCATCACACAGGAAGCACGATCGTTGATTGCTGGAGAACTGAGCGCACAAGAAAGCAAGAACATGGCGCACAGTAACATGAAAGTGACAACAGGACAATTCAGCGCAGAACAAACAGCTCTATCTACTGCTCAGCAACGACAGACAGTATCCAACAGTGCCGTCTTCAACCAGGAGAAACACAGCTCAACAACCCACACTGTATATACGACAACCACCAAAGGGATCACTACGTATCAACAGGTAATCCAAGCTTCCAATCGAATAAACTTGAAGGCTTTTTCCCGTGACAAGTAGTCTTATGATATTTATCTTTTAGATTACACCACTTGGTGCCATCGAAGAAGACAACCTTCTCAACATGTCCTTAGATGACTTGGAAACCCTCACCACAGACTCAAACCCTCAAGATGTTGCTAACGCCATCGACAAGTACAAGCTGTACTTGGACGAGTCTATTAAGTGCCTTCAGAGAGTAGGGGAGGGCATGAAGGCCCCCATGATACTCAAAAAAGTCTACGATGTCATGCATAAGGCATGGGCAGTACCTACGCACGGCAATGCACTTGGATACGCGCTTTGCAACACTCTACGAAGCTGTGGGGGCCTTGATTTGCTTATTTCATACTGCACCAAACCTGACTTGAAGTACCCAACAGCGAGACTATTAGAGCAATGTTTGACGACGGAAAACAGAGCTTACGTCGTTCAACACGGTTTGGAAAAGGTTGTGAACGTAGCTTGCGCTTGCACTAACAGTAAGAAAAATACGAATTCAGTGGAATATTCCAGAGTTGGTACTGGAATCTTGGAACATTTATTCAAAAATAGCGAAGAAACTTGCAGTGATGTAGTTAGACTAGGTGGTTTGGACGCTCTTCTGTTTGAATGCAGGAAAAGTGACATAGAAATTTTGAGACACTGCGCTGGAGCACTGGCCAACCTCAGTTTGTATGGTGGAACAGAGAACCAGGAAGCTATGATAAAACGAAAAGTACCAATGTGGCTGTTCCCCCTAGCTTTTCACGCAGACGATAACATAAAATACTACGCCTGTTTAGCCATATCCGTCCTGGTAGCAAACGCTGAAATTGAAGCAGACGTACTTCGATCTGGTACTTTAGGCCTTGTAGAACCATTTGTGACCTCCCATAACCCTTCCGATTTCGCCAAATCAAATCTAGCACACGCTCACGGCCAAAACAAAACTTGGCTGCAACACTTGGTACCTGTATTGAACTCAAAACGTGAAGAAGCCAGAAACCTAGCCGCTTTCCACTTCTGCATGGAAGCAGGTATAAAGAAAGAACAAGGAAACACGAACATATTCGGCGAAATAGGAGCTATTGAATCATTGAAGATGGTAGCCAGTTGTCCCAACGCTGTGGCATCAAAATATGCCGCGCAAGCGTTGAGACTCATCGGCGAAGTGGTACCACATAAGCTCAGTCAACAGGTACCACTTTGGTCTTTCGAGGATGTTGCAGAGTGGGTAAAACAAATCGGGTTCGAAGAGGATGCTAGGAAATTTTTCGAATGTAAAGTCGATGGAGACTTATTGTTGCAGCTTACTGAAGATAATCTTATAAACGACATAGAATTGACCAATGGCATCAAACGAAAGAGGTAGGTTTACAAATTACCTCTTACATAACAGAAATCAATGGCTATCCACTATAAACAACGAAAAATTATAATTGCAGCCATTTTCTGTTAGTTCTCGAGTTATTCGATAAAATTACCCAGAAATTTTGAGGTAAAACATTAAAAAACTTCAATTAGTCAGGCTACCGTTATACGAAAAGTATTTACTGGCAACCTATAATTTTTCCAGCTGAATGTGCAGCTATATTTATTCTCTTTTTCTTGGTTTTTAGGTTTACTAGGGAACTACAAAAGCTCAAAAAGATGGCAGACTACTCATCAAAGGACACAACAAATATCAACAATTTCCTCCAGAGTCTCAGTCCAGAACTCAGCATATACACTTACAATTTCTTGAATGCTGGAGTAGAAGAAAGAGATTCTTTGATACACCTCTCAGAAGACCAATTATTAGAAGAATGCAGAATAACGAATTCCATTCACAGGTTCAGGATAATGGAAGGCATCAGGCAACTGGAGAAAGGATTGGATAATCCAAGTGAAGACAATCTTGATAAAACCCTGGACGTTTTCGTTAGTTATAGAAGATCTAATGGTTCCCAGCTGGCAAGTTTGTTGAAAGTTCATCTTCAACTCAGAGGTTTCAGCGTATTTATTGATGTAGAGAGATTAGAGGCTGGGAAGTTCGACAACAATTTGCTTCAGAGCATACAAAAAGCTAAACATTTTATTCTTGTTTTAACTCCATCAGCGTTGGATAGATGTAAGGGAGATTGTGAGAGAAAAGACTGGGTCCATAGGGTGAGTTTCCACCAGCTCATCAGACCAAAATCTCATTCTAACTGACATTTTTTCCTTAGGAGATTGTAGCTGCACTACAGTCACAATGTAATATCATTCCTATAACTGATAACGCCTTTGCGTGGCCAGAACCAGACGAGTTACCTGAAGACATGAGACAAGTATGCCATTTCAATGGAGTTAGATGGATACATGACTACCAAGACGCTTGCGTGGACAAACTTGAAAGGTTAGTCAAAGAAATCGAAATAATCATGCTAAAACATTGAGTGAACCTAGTCAATCGAATCAACTTTGACTGGTTTTGATGTATGTTTCAGAATGATCATAAAATATAATAGGAGGTAACTTGGGAATTTCACCAAGCTTCGGTATGTGTAAATATAGTCGAAACAGTTGAATGTGCAACTCATTTTGTTCTGTTTCTTTCATTCGTTTATTTTCGAAGTTATTTGAAGAACGTTATGCATCCTTATCTTGTTTTCTTAGTTTCATTTTGGACGAAATTCTTGTCTTGTTTGCTAGAATTTAATTTCGAACAGATTTCAGCTTTTTGTCTTGTTATGCTAGGTGCTGGATATGATTATTTGCGAAATTATTGGTGGAAATTATTTCTTGATTATTTGTTGCTGTTAGAGATTTTCATTTTTCATGTAATGCTTTGAATATAAATGCTAATATTATCACAGGTTTCGTACCTGCTTACATTCCTCCATTTCAATACATTGTTATAATTTCAATGTGGAAATCACGGTCTGAATTCAACATAAAAATAATAAATTTATGAAATGATTAAATCACAAAAACTATTGCGGTAAATTTTAGAACCTATTACAACTATAAACTGCCAGAATTCTATCAAGCTTACTGCTTCTTCAGAAGAGTGATCGTAAGAAATGTATAGCGCACTTTTGCACTTCTTTCCCCTCATGTCCGTTTCCACATTTTTTAAGTAAAAAGGAATAAAAATTGTTAATTAAGTAGAGCTTGGTGCGCTTATTTGTCGGCTAATATATGCACTTCAAGTCTTCATTCTGATGAGTTTTCGAGCACACATTGTCTAAACTATCAAATTCAAAAGATATTCTACTTATTGCTCAAACTAGCACGCAAAAATCTTTTCTCGCGGAAACTATTTACTGAATTTGGCACTTACGTCTTATTGCATTAGTTGATTTTTCATATTATGAGCTGCTCATGGCCAAACCAAGAGAAAAAACTGAAGAAAACCTTATGATATACTTTCTAAATCAAGTCGATACATTCACTGAAGCATACAACAAAATATCTTTCCTCAAGTGGGATCAAAAACCTAACTTAAAATCATGTTTAAAGGTTCATGCGTGGTGAAATGAGCGTGAGAGACTTCAACAGAATCATGGGCAAAGGAGACATAACTCCTGGTACTCCATCGAATTTGGGAATTGGCAGGAATCCACCCAACTATCAGCGAATGCACAGCAACGATTCTGGTAATGGTAAATCTGACAAAGACGTCAACGGGAACTCGGGCCTTGGTCGTGGGGATTGACTAGATGGTCCCCTAGCCTCGGGAATACCTTCATCTTTACCAAGGTAGGTGAAGAAAGAAATCTTTCATTACGAATAGAGCACAACTGGCGAATGCCTTAAAATGGTAAATCAGCTGGTACGAAGGTAAAGAGACATGTTCAACTTCAGTAGTAGTGAGGAGAAGTCCCCTAACTGTAGTATTTTCTCACCAGTTGATTCATCATAACTTAAAGTGCTCTATTGCTTGAGAATTGCTTTTCTGACAGTTTTAAAAGTTTGAACTAGATGTTTACAACCCTGGTTTGTCGAGTCATGACTCCTATCGAGTGTGAAGGAAAGATCGTTGCTTAACCATAAGAAAAGCAGCTACTACCTCTGTGTCATATTGAAAGTTAATGCATTATTAAGCTACTGCGTCCTATCCCTTTTGCTGGAGCTTATAAAGTTGGTTCTTGCGCATGTCTTGCCAGTTAATCTCACACTTTTGATTCTGTACCTGCAGTAGTTTTGGGGATGCAATGTCTAAACCTTCCTGACCCAAGTACCCTCTGCCGATAACCAATTGCTCAGAAGGTAACTCTTCTATCCCACAGAAACTACACTAACAATTTTTCACTTAACCTAGTTTAATTTGTCATTTCCTGAGGAACCATCTCCTCAGCAGCATTAGATCGTTTCTTGGGAACGTTGAGCTTGTTGAGCCCTCTTCTGCGAAGGTGCAATCATTCTCTTTGCTAACCTTTGACCTGCTGTGTTAATCCCCAAGGAGTGCTTCTATCTTTTTTCATTGTTCTCACTTCTCAGCCCTAATCAGTGTGGGTGATACCCAACCTGAGAGCACTGGCAAATGGAGTGTGTGCTCCCTTCCCGCTTTTGCAAGGGCGTCATCTTGTTGTACTTCGACAGTGTGCTTGATTCAGAATCAAGGGCCACCATTTGTCCCAGTGCTATCTGCCTTTTAGAAGGCAATGCAAATTCTCGCTCCCTTGTACTGTCTCGATAGACAGACTTGAGCGCGTTTCTCCAGGCTTTCAGATTGGTTCGTTTTTATTGTTTTCCCAAAGGCACTGATTTTGTGGCCGTACCTGTAAATGCCTAATCAGAGGCGGCTCGTGAGATTTCAATCAGAGGAGGCCCGAGACCACGAAACCAACAGTATAATTAATTTATTGCGAACTGGGCTTCCTCTCAGCCACTGTCATTTATTATACCGGTCTACACAGAAAGAACGATTATGAGCAGAATTAATAATTAAATTTGACATTATGGCATTGCTGGTCGAGGTGTCTTAATTACTTGAGTTATGAAAATTTCATCATCGTAAGGCATTTTACTGAATTCCTTATTCAAAATGAAATCTACAGGATCTTGCGTTTCTTCAAGTTCAATACTTGCGTTATAATTCTCACTTCTTGTTTCCGTTTCCATCTTTCTTGCTGAAATATTAAAATATTACCTACAAACTTCTCCGAAAAATGTAACATAACCACAAACCGCACGCTGTTATAAAAAGCGAGGGAATCAAAACAAAGCGAAAATAATGCCGCGGAGCCGGGCCTTCGAAACGTGATCTACAGCTTGAATTTTGAGTGGTTCCCGCACTGTTCATTTGAAGAAGTTTGAAATGTTACATTCTAACGAACCTCGATTCGTGGAGGCGAACCTACTTCGCTAAGCGGTTTGCCAGCTATCCGTTACGCTGTATTGTGTGTAGCGGTTAATCTATGAATAGTTTAGAACGCTGAGTGATAAACAAATGTTTATTACTTTCTTTCATCTATGATCACTTCGTATTTGGTGTCAAGGTCATATTCGATCGGCACAACATCTCTCGGTAATGAAGAAGTTTACCCCTGAGTGATTGGAAATTACTCCGTATTCTTTACAAATCACTATATGATACATTCTAAGGGCATTCATAAGACCTTATGCAACGAGGTGAGATCCAGTAAATCCTCTGCTGCAGTTGAACCAGGGCTGTAGACATCTATGTTCTTCATAATCGAATTGCATGTTTTAACCAATAATTTCGAATTCAATTCGAGGGATGGCATTGCACCTATTCTGCATGATGGTATGAGAAGAGCCAACTGAAAGATACAAGCTTTGGCAGAGTTCGCTATGGAATGTCACTCTAATGCTTTACTTTGGTTTGAATTAACAAGCACCCTTTTTGATTAATTCACATTTTCAGGCTATAATTTCAGATTCTACAAATCAGCTGCACCTACACGTAACTGGATAATAAACGGAAACAAACGTAACGCGCACAGAGACCTACCGCCTCTGTCTCCTTACTCCAGAAGGGGTTCGAATACCCGAATACCTGCAGTGATATCCAGTGGTCCCATAAATGTTCCAAACAGATCTCGTAGTTTAGACGGACTCTTAGACGCTGAACCAGACAAATCAACAATAGACGTTACTAAAAATGAAACTACTCCGTCCCAAACAACCAGAAGCTGTGACGAGCTAGATAAAGATTTGACTGAAGCCAGCAATGAAGAAAAAGAGAAGAAATCGAACTCTATGAGTTTAGACACAACCGACAATGAAGATGATAAAACATCAATGTATAGTTCATCAAGTGACTCTAAAAGGAAAAGAAATTTTATGGACAGATGTGTCAATAAAGTAAAAAATTTAATTATTAAGAAATGAGAACTAAAATAGTAGTAAACTTTGTTCAAGTAACAAATCAATATTTATGCCCAGGAGTTGAAATAATTATATTAATTATTTTCTAGGCAATAATTTAAATGTTTAAATTTTTAATACCATTTTAAATTTCTATTGTGAAATTTGTTGAACGAATTGTCTTGGTGATATTTATGTAAGTTATTCTTTTATACAAAAATGGCAACTGCTCTTTAAGGCATAATAAGGTTTAAAGAAATTGTGTCTCTTCCAGTTCGATAATATCAATGTCAGTACCGCAGCCAGCATAAATCGATGCTTTAATTGCAAAAATAAATGCAAAATGTCCTATTATACAAAATGCCACATATTTATAATGTATTATAGTACTGAAACAATTAATTCTGTGGCCTTTTCAAGCTTGCTTATCGGAAAATGCTCTGCCTTTTCAGGATAAGTTGATATATCTTTTTGGATGTACCATGGCTTTAACATTTATTTAGTATTTTATATATTTAGCTATCGAAATATTTTTTTTATCTGTTATAATATTGAAAATATATTTTATTAAGAATATTGGAGGGCCTTTCATTGAAAATACGAACCCACAGTCCTTTAAACAGAGACGAAATCGCAATGTTAGATTTCCACAACATGCTAATGACGTAGTCTGATTTGAAAACTCTACAGAATTATGTACAATTATTATATCAATAATTGTAGACCCATACATCAATTTATATTGCCTTCGAAAATGTTATTTTTTTAGATACATTCGATCTTGAAAGAAAAAACTACTCACCCTTTTCAGTATTCCTCTAAACCCGTCACTGGATGTTTTGTGAGTTCTCAGCAGGTTTTCAGATATTTCTAGGTCTCTGCTTAGAAAAAACAATACTTTTTCAAAGTTTATGATTGACTAATTGTAGGGCAAATTGTTTCGAACACGAGGTAAGAAAGGGATTCTATTCATGCAAAAACTTTACCCTTGGGAGTGAAAAAAAAGAGAAACATCGTACCAAATTGCAAAAGTTCACGCATAAACAGTGTAGATGAGACCACAGACTGAATCGACTTAATATAAGAATTATGCTATTTCTATTTCCAATATAAATATTTTGTCATTCATTATTCCATCGCAACATATCAAAATAATGAATCAGAAAAAGCTAATTAATAAAGAGTTAAAAGGAAAATATTAATTGATATCAATGTGGAACGCAGACATATTTGTCATTACTGTCAAACTGACAACTGACCTAACCTCAAAATTCGAGAAAAAATTGTTATGCATAAATAAAATTTCATTACATTCCCTATCTTTTAGAGATAATTTTCAATATAATGTCTCATAGTTCAATTCAGAACAATTTTGAGCTGCCAAAAGAACTATGCGTGAAACCATTAGCCCTCATAGGTGTATCTGGTTTAGATACTGTAAACAATGCAATTCACAAGGCAATTTGGGAAGCTCTTACAGGAAACAGAAGAGTGGAAAGGGCACCTATTTTATTCAAACTCATTAGTAATTCATACGAATTTCCAGTTATTAAACCTAAAAGGAATTCGTACGAATGGTATATCCCAAAAGGCATCCTAAAGAAAAACTGGATGAACAAACATTTATACGAGATACCTGCTGTGATAGTTATATTTTACGAATTAGATTGGAATGATCCTCAATGGAATGAAAAAATGATAGAGTGTGCCTCAAGGGTGCAATCGATGAGAGCAGCATTAGAGGGGCGGAATAGTAAAATAACAGTTGTTTTAATACAGCATGTACCAACTCTACCTTCTGGAGAAGATATTTTAGCTTCTGAGAGAGCTGTGTCTCTCTGTGCAAGTTGTGAATTGAATTCACAATCCTTATTCATTCTTCCAATTGGTGATCACTTACAAGGCTACATAATACGTTTAGAAGGAGCATTCTTCGATTTTGCCCAGAGTTATTACCATAATGAAGCCAAAATTATTCGATCTCACAAAGATCACCTCAACAAAACTAATCATCAATTTCTGTACGTAAGGCATCAATTCAAAATGGCATTCCTTTATGAGCTCAAACAAGATAACATGACAGCTCACAAACATTACACTCTAGCTTATAACAACTTACTAGAGATAAGAATTGTTGATACTAACGCCTTAGAAATAAGAACAATAGCAGGTTTCATCAGCTTCAAACTTTGCAAGTTACAATTTGCCCTCAATTTACCAAGAGATGCTATTTCACATTTTAAAAATCATATAGAACACTTCAAACATCGTATAGGTTTTCTGGAATTATCTTTCGAACATTATGCATGGTTATCGAAGCAGTTTCAAGTGTTTGGAGATATTTTCGATGAAACTGTGAAATTGGGTCTTCCTGCTGTTCAAACGCAGCATCCTGGCATTTATTATCAACAAGCTGCTCAATATGCGATAGTACGTAAAAATATTTGTAAGGAAACATGTATGAATGTAATGACTTACCCACAACCAGATCCACTGGAAAACTTTGCCCATATGGAATATTACGGTCAGAGACCCTGGAGGCCTGGAAAACTCACTCAAGATGTACCTGATCCTCAAACAGAAATGAATGGGATTCAAGCTCTCCAATTTCTGGAGAAACAAGTGAATCATTCAAATATAATCATCACTTTGTATGGTTTAGCTATTTCCCAATTTAAAACTTATAAATGTCCTAGAACTAGAAAGTATCTCGTTTTACAAATGGCTGATGAGTACTTCGATTCACAAGACTTCAGCAAAGCATTAACATTGTTGACACATATGTTGTGGGATTTCCGACAAGAGAAGTGGTGGTCGATAATGTCCCACATAATGATCCGAGCCATGAAATGTGCGTTTTTGATCGCAAGTGCTCAAGATTACATGCTACTTGCTCTGGAATTACTCAGCAAGTATACTGACGTCAGTTTAGACTACAAAAAGAGGATATATGAAAACTTCAATAGGGTTTTGAAGGTAAAATTTGAATTTATCAATGTATCATTCGTTTTTTTTATTCATAGGTCAACTGGTTTAAGATTTTCATTCAATTTTTCGTCCTTATTGATGTTCTGTATTTTAAACTGTTGAATAATTCAAAAATTTCATTTTAACAGAAAGAAATACCATTTGGTGATCCTGATATACCCCATGATTTGCTGCAAAAGGCAATAATAAACTGGCAACCCGTTTTTGCAACACCGCAATTAAATATTGCATTAGATATGACAAATGTTACTAGTTGTCTCGAAACGAAGGCAAGATTCTTGAGGAAACACTACGAGGTTGATCAGATAGTATCAGTAGAAGTTTATCTAAGAAACACAAGCCCGTTCACATTAACCCTTCTACAAGTGTCAGTGTGTATAAACACTTCAGTAATGACATCAGAATATACTGTCAATACAGTGTCATCCACACTGGTAATAAATAGTAATGAAGTAAAGAAATTTGTGATCGAGTTTTATCCAGATGCGAGTGATATCTTGAAAGATATACAGGTGAGTCATATCAAAAATTTTTTTATGGGATTAAGAAAGTATTCATAAAATTTTGATGCTATTATTTGTTGTAAAACTTCCTTCATATGAACGTTACTAGGATCTCCTTTCTGAGAATCACATATTTTCCAGATCGGAAATATTATAGTCCAGATGGGAAATGTAGGATGCAAACTAGAGCTCAGATTTGACAGTAACAACGAAACCAACAGAGTCCATCCCGAATTGCTCCATTTCAAACATACCAAAGAAACGTTGGATTTTAACAATATAAGACCACAGATAACTGCTACAATAGTACCTAGAAGATCTAAACTGGAAATTAATTTTGCTCACAAACAACCAGCTCTATTAGGTGAATGGTACGAGGTTTGCGTACACATGGATAATAAGGAAAGCAATTCAATAGATAATCTGGAGGTAACGCTCTTTCTCATTGGGGAAGAAACGCCATCGACAAGTAAGTTTCTAAATATCTTCACGATACCAATTGGAAAGTGGGTTAACTATCGGTTTAGGCATGTAAGATGGCGGCGATTTGTTTATAAGGGAATGGCGCATGCGCAGAGAGTGCTAAACGTCATTTTGGTTGCCAGATTGTGCAAGCCATTTCTTTGGAATCGAATGTTGACTTGTAACTAGGATTTACGAATTCTTTTGAAAAGAAATTTTAAAATTAGTTTAAACAAATATTGTCTATTCTGATGATCTGCGCAATTGTTACTTGAAGGGAACGTTCATGAAGGAAATGAGCACGACCAGTTGCATCCAAAAATTAATAAATTATGCTATTACTTAGAATTTTCCAATTTTCAGAGAGTTCGGGATCTTCTTTCCTTTTAACAACCTGACTACAAATAATTTTGAATTTAAATATAATCAAACCACATTTTGAAATAAAATGTAAAATTGAACTATATATTTTATTCTTCACATAGGTGATAAAGAAATCAATAAATGTTATCTTTTCAATTATAATTCTCAGGATATATTCACTATATGGCAAGAAATAAAACAATTCAATTGATTTTTTTTAGAGTTGCTTAGTTCGAAGTGCTAAGCACAGAATACTAATATATGCTAAGGAAGGAAAGAACTAAGCAAGGAAAACCTATACTCACGCAACTATTTAAAAAAATATGTATAATCACATTTCAGTTCGACAAAAAATGAAAGCAAGCTATTTCACTTGCTTAGTACAAATTAATTTGAATTGTAATTGGAACCTCGATATAACAAATCGAAACGGAATTCAATCGGATCTTAAAACTCTAGAAAATCGTCGTACTTGGCAACGTTGCTGTCACTTGGCAGACAGCCGCCATCTTACGTGCCTAAACCGATGGATTACCGGAAAGCAAGGGCGTAGCCAGGGGGGGGGGGTTTTGGGGGTTCAAACCCCCCCCGAAATGTTTCAGAGTTATTTTTTTGTTTAATACTTGCTTCAGAAAGCGACCCTCACAATTCCCGGCACCTACAAAGTCAATTGCCAAAATGTCAAAACCCCCCCCGAAATTAATTCCTGGCTACGCCCTTGCCGGAAAGTGTTTATGATGTATTCAAATAATTCACGGATCATCAAACAACATTGAATACTAGATGAGAGTGAAACATAACCTATAAAAATAATTGACATTTCAAGAAGCGTGACGTAATTCCTTTTTATTGGTCATCTGTTGATGGCAGAAACATTAGTTTGATATGTCATTTGTTCATATTGAAACAATTAATGCATTTTATCATTGCACAAAGCCTTTCTAATGAAATGAATATAGCCAAGGTCTATCAATTACAATTTATATAATTTTGTTACCATATCTTGTTGTTTACAGTAGTTTCTATCTGAATTCATCTCAATATTGATCTCTTAGGTCAATGATATTGATACCCCACATTTCATTTTAAGCTGAGGTAGCAAATAATGAAGATGGAACACCACAAAAAACGCCCCTATGCCTGAACGTCAAGAAAAACATGCAACCTGGGGAAAAAACAACTGCATTCTTCTATCTCAGAGTTTACAAAGTAGGAGTGAAAAATGTTCAGATAAAACTGACATATCTATTGAATAACAACAACACCCCAGTTATCAGCACAAAGACTGAATCTCTTCTGATATCTGTAGTTCAACCCTTTGACGTTTCCACAAATTTCTTATCATCGCTTATGATGGACGTAGATACATTTTATGTTGATGAACATTTTGGAATAATGCCTTCGATAAGTTGTCTGTCGCCATGGCCCCTTCTTATCGAAGAAACCTCGTTTGAGTTTGTATGGAATTAGTTGAAATTAGAGGTTAGGATTATTCTATCACATTGTTTTCAGAGTCCTCTGGTGTTGAGCGTTGAAGATAACATTTGTAGCCCACTTCATGGTATGACACTGAATGAAGGTGAGGTGGGCACTGAATTATTCTTGGCTTCCTGTGATAGACCGTCGGAACAAAAAGTCAATTTAGGGCAGTATGTCGTCAAGTGGAGAAGGTATATTTCATATGATCATGAACAAGCAAAAATATGGTTCATTGCAGAACCATGCACAAAAGTGTTCTTCAGCACTATACAAAGCATTCTTCTTTCATTTTCCTTAATTCTGTCATTCTAGATCTGATGGGAAAAGTTCTGCGGTCAGTAAAGTAGCTATTGTCGGATGTCCCGTACAGAAAGTCCCGTTGAAAATTGAGGTAATTCTTCCAGCTCATGGTACTGTTCGAACCCCAACAGTCGTAAAGTATATTATAGAAAACAAATCGAATCAGTTGATACAGTTGGATGTTGGTATAGATGCAAGTGATGGCTTTATGTTTGCTGGATTCAAACAGGTTAGTTACATTTATAACCAATTTTCGAATATGAAAACTATCATGATTATGGTGAATTCACAAAGTACTTATTTTGTTTCAGTATATGATAAGTATTCTACCTCACAGAAAACAAATAGTGAAGTATAACCTGTATCCTTTATTTGCGGGTAGCGTCGCTCTACCCAAACTCAATTTGAATCTGCCAGTCAATGGTTTGGTGTCTCCTTTATTGAGACAGGATGATTTGAATGCTTTGATTCAAAGATCGCTGCCTACTCATCTGTTTATTATAGTAAGTACAAAATACTCAACTCTAACAGAAGTAGTAATAATGATAATAATACTTCTATCCCCCACTGCAATATCTTTATAATCTCATTATCATGTCATGTGTAGTTTATTAATTTTTAATTACCATTTTCAGCCTGAGGCCAAAGGATCAGTTACGATGCCAGATTGTATAAGTCCTCAAAATATCAGTGTTAAATAAGAAGTTATTTATATTTAATAAATTATATATTTATCTTTTATGATTATTATGTCATTTTAATTGCATGATTTAAAGAAATAAATCTTGTTGTTATCTTGTTTGTGGGCGACCGTAATGCGGTCGTCGGGACAATAACTTCTGGAAGGAACAGCTTAAATCGGCATTTGCAGATAAAATCTTTTAGGAAACAATGGACCTTCAGAAAATTATAGCGATAATCCGTTTTTTGTGACGTACGCGTTAGCATTCATTTCATTGGTCGAATGTTGAATCACACTTTGCAACGATACCTACTGGCTACTCACTCTGTTGTGGATCGTCATCCGCACTAATGATGCTTGCTCGTACGTCATCAAGGCGTGACGTTTGAACTTACAAGAAGAATTCGCTTTATCAATATTTAATAGAAAATTAATTACTCGTTATTTAAGTGAATGATGGGGTAGATATATTTAACTCTTACTGCTTCCACATTAAAAAATCCTGTGTTTCAACATACTGAAAAACGTAATTTCATTTAATGGAGTGTACACAGAAGTATTAAGACTTGGATCAATAATAGTTATAAAGATTTTTTTGGTGTGAATGAGCTGATAAACATACACAAAAGTTCCTGACCACAATTCAAACAATGATGAAACTTCCTTTCAATTTCCATAATGTCTAGACACTTCGTATATCCGATCGTCATATTTATAGCCTACCACAAATAACATTTTTTTCCGATATTTTGAATCTACCGGCATTAGAAATATTGCCTTGCCTTGGGATAAAATTCGGCTTCTATTTCTAGAATTTGGACGGGGTCCATTTTATGACGCGAGAAGAATAGTCTTCTTTTCGAGGAAACATGTAGATATCTTTATCTACCAGCGACGGTTGTCACTTCATATTGTATGTTATTGCCTTGAAATTATTTGAAAATATGACATTTTTCAGCTACAGCTATAAGATGTAACATAAATTTGGCGAAATGATTTCCTATAGATGGAAATTGTACTTTCCCGCACCAAGATGGCCGTTATGGTAGAACAACGAGAAACGAGAGTTCGAAAATTTATTTCATCATCTCTTCTACAACCGAATAATGAAAAATTAATACTCAATTAACTTCATAAGGTTTTCTTTTATTTTCAAATTTGAAGAGCTTTTTGATGAAATAATAGTTATTCATTTCATGATATTATCATGATATCGATATTCTTTCTCGATTATAGAACGTGAAGTCAGAAGAAGCTTAAGCGCACTTGTTCATATTGGGAAAACGATCATTCTGAATATCCTGCCTGAGACCTATAGGTTTCAATCCATTCACCTATGGATTGTACTTTCTTCTTTATTAATCTTGCGAATAATAAATTAGTTGATTAAATAACTATCATTGCAAGTTGAACATGTGACACCACACAAACTCCTGATTTCAATAAATTTGAGGTTGGTCCTTCGCATTATGAGTGCTTTTGTTCTCAGAGACAGATTCTTAGAAGCTCCAAATAATCACCATAAGTTTGCCAGGTCCACTCATACCCAGTTCTTTTAATCACATCGCCAGCGATATTTTAGCGAGATTAATTCGATCGACAAAATTAATCGATGACAGCTTCGCACGGGACATTTACGATCAACCTTGCTTATTTCGATCTACGACATGAAACACCTGCATGAAAAATTGTCCCCCGATCGAAAGGGGGACAAAATAATGGTCGAGATTAATTAGACGATTTCCAAAATATCAATTATCGCTTTGTGCCGTCGGCCAAAATTTGTTAAAAACGAAATCATGTCAAGTTCACGTGAGCTAGTTTTAGTTTTATATTTACGCGGATGTGCGATCGTCCAAGTTCGTCTCTAGTTGCGTCGTTACTGGATTTTTGTACGTCGAATTTGCATGACGAATGAAAATTTGGAAAAAATCTCAATTTCAAAATGACACAGTAATCCAGTCGAATTGTGCTTTTAGCAGGAAAGTTTTGGTGTAGTTTTGATTTCTTTCATTTTGTATGTTTTTGGGGCGCTGAATCGAAATTTGAGGTTTGTTAACAAAATTTCGTGACGGAACATGAACTTTCAATTGGTATGGAAAGGTTTGTCACGAAAAGTTGATAGTTTCGGAGGAATAAGCAAAAAACTGACAAAGAATGAGATTTTTTATCTTTTTTTGTATTTTTTTATTTTTTTTGTTAGCAACCTCAGATTCGGATTCACCACCCCAAAAAACATAAAAAATGGAAGATATCAAAACTACCCCAAAACTTTCCCGCTAAGGGTTCTTTTAGGCACAAATATACTGTACTACAGGCAGTGTCAATTGAATTATTTTCAGTTCTAGAACATTTCAGGTGCGAATAAAAAAAGTAAAGCAAGCCCTGAGCAGGTGCTTTTAAGGGATCGTTCATTGATGGAGTAATGAAAAATTCTGTATAGGACTTGAAATTGATACTAAATACAGTCGAACTTCGATAACTCGAACTATGATCTGCCAAAAAAAATCGAGTTACCAAGACGTCGATTCAAGGAAAAAAGAATAATTAAAAATCTTGGCGCTATTTCCGAACCATTCGATTCGATTTATCGAAGTGTATAAAAATTTCCAAAATCTGAGCACGATCGGAATTATTCAAAAAATGATATATGTAAAGAATCAATCTTCATTGATAAAATAAATTTAACTCGAATCGGATATCTTATTATGGAAATATGAAGTTTCTTCTTTTCAATTTCCAATTGAATTTTCTATTAACCTCTGAATAAGGAACAGATAACATCACATAAATCCGAGACAAATAATTTTTTAAACGGATCGAAACTAAAACTACATCTGAATTTGTTCCAACAAGCTTCATTACACGAACTACTACGAAGTTAAACTCAATTCAAAATAACCACTCCGATGTGTATCAATAATAATAGACGAGTATAAAACAACGTTCGTATTATAATTCAGCATAGTTAGAACGCGTAACAAAGAGAAAATTAACTGCCTCCATAAATTAAAATTTCAAAATAGATCGTCTTTCCTCAGAGCACTTACTCTAATTATTTAGTTGCAAATGATTATTTTTTACTGAGCCATCCCGGGTACGGCACTGGACGAAAATAACTTTGGCTAAGGTTAAATAACGAATATTCCCACATACATTTTTCGGTCCTGTAAAACTCCCAAATGATTTATCTCAACCTGCAATGTCAATTCCATTTTATCAAATGGGTTATTTTCAACTTGGCTCGCTGTTCACTTTTTGGATAATTTTACTGCACTGGCATGACCAATTGGTTATTGATGACCTACGACTGAATTGTAAATTGTTGAAAAAGTATGTGAAAAAAACCCTGAAGCGATGTCATAGGCTTTTACGCACTTGTTCACTTGTTGATTTCAAGTTTCTTATTCAAATCTTAAACCTACCCTGACAGTTTCTAGTTTTGAAGTTATTACATTCAATTTCAAACGAATAACCGGTTATCATTTTGATTAACCAATTGCATTCAAATGGTTTTGGTTATTTTTTCTTTCAAAGTAATGACGTCATGAATTAGCCCTTCGACGTCATTGATTTGAACCGCAAATGATCAGACTCAAGAGATGGGTTAAACCCATGATACTAAAACTCATTGGTTAAACTTTATTAAGTATATGTTTTGTGGGTTAAACTTCTGGTTATTGGAAAAGTGGGGTTGTACGCGGCAAATTTCAAAAGTTGTTGAGTGACGAAGCATACTTGAAAAAGACATGTATTCGTAAGCTTAGTCACGTTACGATTTATATTGAGAAAACTGTTTCAACAATTCCAATTATCGGCCTAGTTTCTTTCATTTAGGGACCCCGCAGACTGCAGACTTTTAATCGGCCGATAGTTTAGTTGAGTTGGGCTGAAAGTGCGCATACCGAGCAACTTAACTTAGTTGGCTGCGCACTTTCAGCCCAACTCAACTGAACTATCGCCCGATTAAAAGTCTGCAGTCTGCGGGGTCCCTTAGGAATTAAACGTATCTATTGAAATCTCTAAGTTAGGTTCGGAAATTAACGCATCCAAAAGCTTCTGACTTGTTAATATTATTTAAAATAGAATTGTCCGAAGTTCTTGAAGATTGCTGAAATTGTTTGAGTATAACAAAACACACTTTCTTTACTTGGATATTGGATAATGGGAAAAGCTTTGTGTTACAATTAATAGCTCTCGACTGTTAGAAAATCATGAATTTGTGTTTAAGTTCCCAAAAAAGTTTTATTGATAACAAACTTTACTGTGACGTGTGAGATGTAGCCAAATACCACAGCAATATCGATACCTACATGTGAATTTAAATCTATTGGATAGTTACAGAAGAACCTTCCTCAGTTTAAACTTAATTTGATGAATGTAAAGAATCTGAAGGAGTATTAAAAATATTATCCGATTAGGAAACTGATTAAAATATATATTGATGGAATTATCACATAACATATTATTTCTCATTATTAATAAGTGGAACATACCTATTTGTAACGCATTAGTAATAATAATGCAATTCCTGACATTGTGACACAGCCCCTGAAAAAAATTGAAATATTCAATAAATCATCATCACTTGAAAATTAAATCTAAGACATGGACAAGATTGTGCAGAATTTTTATCATTATAGATTTGCTTATTTTTCCATACCCATGCGTTTTCAAAAGTGAATATGTATGATTTTGATAACAAACTTACCAGATAGCACTTCTAACAATTGGAGAATGCCTTAGAAAACTATATGGCTGCACCTTGAATTTTTTGCTTTTCTCGAATTCCTTGATCATGGATTTTGCACTGCAAAAAAATGAGACAAATGTGAGTTAAAACATGTTAAAATTCTCAGAGTTATTGTTTTTTAATAGCTGGCAGACCAACGTAAACACGATAACTTCCGAATGGGACGACTTTCAGGGTAGCTTTAAGATTCCAACGCGAAAGTTGAATTCATTCAAGATATTATTTGGGTAATTTTCAGAATACTCGAAGTTTCCAAAATATTTGTTTTTTTATTTTCAACCTAGCAGTTTTTGAGCAATTGATTTAATACACTTTCCTTCAATTGAACATTCATAACTTCGGTACTGAGTATCCTAATCATACAAAGTTGTTCAAAATCCGTATTACACGGAGATATATGGAATGCCCTGTATGTCAGAATACTTATACAACTGAAAGACAAAGTAAAAGAGAGGAAGAAAATACCGTAAAAAGGTATACAGATGGTTCCAAAACATCTACAGGAGCTGGCGCTGGGATATACGGGCCAAGTACCCAGTGTGCACTGTCGCTAGGTTCCTGTATGAGCGTCTTTCAAGCGGAAATCTTAGTTATTGAAAGATGCCTAGATATAAATCTAGAAAGAAACTATTAGAAGTGCGATATAGCCATACACTCAGATAGTCAAGCTGCTACTAAAGCACTGAGCTCCTACGTCATCGATTCAAAAATGATCTGGGAGTGCCGGAACAAACTCAATGAGGTACGCAAGAAAAATAAGGTCTTTTTAATCTGGGTATCCGGCCTTTCGGGAATCAAAATAAACGAAGAGGCCAATACACTTGCCAAAGAGGGCACAAGAATGTCACTCATTGGCCCAGAAACCTTCTGTGGTATAGGTAAATGTACCTATAAAAAGGAGTTTCTGGAGGGGGAGAAAGACGAGAAGGAAAAACTCTGGCGGAATCTCCCAGGGATGGATCATTCCACTAAGTTCCTTCGGAATTTTGAAACAGCAAAATTCAAAAGATATTTGGATCTTGATAAGAAATAATTACAAATCCTCACTGGCTTTGTACCGGACACTGTCGCCTCAGGAAACACCTGTTGAGGATGGGAATATCGGACACTAACGAGTGTAGGTTCTGTGGGGAGGAGGAAGAAACCCCTTTCGCCTAGTCACGGAATGCTTTCCATTGTGAGCCAAAGGAGAGAATGCCTTAGGTTAGGCGAGAAACTTGTAAGAGTGAGGAACATGCCTTGTTGAAGCCTTCACAGATATTGGATTTCATCAGATTTATGGAACTAGAAGGCGAGCTGTAAAGGGTGTGGTCAGAACAGCTCTGTAAGGGATAGATCTTGAGGTCGCAGTGAACTGTAACCTCTTTTTATACTATATAACTATAACGATATGTATAAAACTTCGTACTTCCGTCTTCCATAAACGTCTTGGGCACCATCGACCATAGATCACCCTGTATCACGCTCTAGAGTGGAAAAGTTGTATTATCTCAAACCGATTCATTACGTTCGCAATCGTCACGTCATAGAAGGCAGTATTCACATCGAGAAAAGAAGCTTTCAACGCCTTCCTCGCAATATGTAGAGCTGACGTGTGAAATATCCACCATGCTTTGTTTTTCTATTTCCTAGGATAAATATAGATCCCTTTGATCGGCGCTGCTATTCATTTCATCATTTGACAGGATTTCAAACAGACACCGAGGATTTGGACAAATAAAAAATTATGCGATTTCTGTTTGGACTCCGTCAGGCTTCTGGGAAAACGAAAAATAGTCTTCGAATCGATCTGCTGTCGATTTAAAGGAAACTTTGTTGTGTTTGACTGCGGTTTTTAAATATTTTCATTGCGAAGAAGGGTAAATTTAGAAATGAACTCCATTAAGGAATTTTTCGAACGTAATTGTATCTACATGTATTGCTTTTCGTTGCTCATTTTCTACTTTAACATGATTTTTCTCATATGAAATAGTTATTTTCGAACGGTATCTGTGACAGCCTTCGAAGTCTTTTTCTAAAGACCTATAGAAGGGTAGAACCCTCACAATAAGAAATGAACTTAGAGATGCTCCTACGCGTTAATCAACCAAGCATTAGAGTGATATATACTTCGTTCACGAAAGGTTGAGCCGTCGGTTGGCCATGGAATTTTGGCATATTCCACTGTGTATATTAAAATTTTAGGTTATGTTCTTTATTCTCTTGTCATATTGATACGCAGTGTTGTCAATATTGCATAGAGTTCTCTGATAACTCGCAAGCTCGTCGGACGAGGCCGAGTACATTCGGCAACGTTGACTTTATTTTACTTTATGACAGTAAATACTGCCAACTACATATAAAAAAAAAAACGCCTACTATGTGCTCAACCTTTCGTGAACGGACTATAGAAAGCATTTTACTGTCACACTGGGGTGAAGTAAACAATTGGTAAGATTTGCATTTCTCTAATTCCTGAATAAAGGGTTTTCAATAAGAGGAGTTATTTTGAATAGCTCGCTATTTCGATAGTAGCCACGTTTAAAGCTGTTATATTTTGACATTTGACAAGTAGAAACTACTCCATTAATAAAAATGGAACGATACACGCTTCAAAAACGCACTGAAATTATCAAAATCCACTATAAAATAGTGAAAATTTGGCAGAGACGGTTCGTAAAACTCGAACATTTTTGGGTCGTCGTGAAGCCCCTTGTCGGACCGCAATAAGAAAATTGGTGGAAAAGTTCGAGCTATTGGAACAAGTTAGTGATGTGAAGAATAAAACACGTCGCTCAAGAACAACCGAGAATATTGCTGCTGCAGCCGCAAGTGTTGAAGAAAACGTAGGTTGGTCCATTCCTCGTCGTTCTTTGGAATAAGGCAAACGTCATTACACCGTATTTTGCATAAAGATTTGGGTCTTAAAGCTTATAAAGTTAAGTTAACACAGGAACTCAAGCCGGCCGATCATCAACAACGTCGTGTCTTTGCTAATTGGGTCGTTGAAATGCATGAAAATGATCCGGAATTCCATCGAAAAATCATCTTGAGTGATGAGGCCCATTTCCACCTCGGTGGCTTCGTCAACAAGCAAAATTGTCGCAACTGGGGCTCGGAAAACCCAAGAGTTATTGTTGAGAAGCCTCTCTATCCTCAACGTGTTACTGTTTATTGCGGTTTATGGTCCAGCGAAGTCATTGGACCTTACTTTTTCGAGAATAGATTGCGCTATCGAGCGATGATTAATGATTTTTATGGCCGAAATTGGATAGTGATTTGGACAACGTTTACTTCCAACAAGACAGCGCTACGTGCCACACGAGCAACGAAACCATTGATCTTTTACGGAAAAAGTTTCCGGACCGTCTTATCTCTCGAAGAGGTGATCGCAATTGGCCACCGAGATCTTGTGATTTAAGACCTTGCGACTTCTTCCTTTGCGGGGCCACGTGAAAGAGGCAATCGAGGACATAGGGCAGCCACTTAGCGATTTGATTATGGAAAATTTCATTAAAAGGAAATGGTCCTGTAAGCGTGGTCGTGGTGGTCATTTGCCTGATGTTATTTTCCAATATTAACGAAATAAACATCCGATCATTTATATTGAAAAATGGCATTTTTCTTTGAATATATAACACCTCTTATTGGAAAACCCTCTATCATCTCCTATGTTAAAAATGCCTACGTCTTCACGGCCCATACAGTTCAAATCCTTCGTCATATAAGTCCTTTACATCACGCAGACCCAAACCTAAAAATAACGCGGAAACCTTACGTTCCCGACCTTACAGCGTCTACGACGTAACACGCAGTTAATTTTTTATATCGAAGGTTGCCACTTTATTTCGAGGAACCCACGGTTATTCGAAGAGAATAATACAGAGACGATCCCGACTCCAAAACGCGCTCATTAAAGCGCACCTGTTCATTATTAATATTATTTCAGGGAGCAAGTGCCAATAGTCTTTTTTGCAGTTTTAACCGGACCAGTACGCGGTCTATTTTTAGTTTATAGCGAGTCGGTTAATCGTCAGCCATACACGAACGGTTATTTTGGTACAAGCGGATTTAAATTAGAATTTTCAAAAAAACGAGAACGGCGATGATTTGGAGTCAGGACCTTCCGGGCCATAGAGATATTCTATCTCTATGTTCCGGGCGCTTGTATAGTCCATTCGCTTCCATAAGATCTTTTTTGTTTGTTCGCCATTTTTCACTTCTGAAAAGAATGGATGAAAAAATCTATATTGAATTATTATTATTTATTCGGGTTAAAACATTTTAAAGACGTTGTCCGATTCCCAATTGCCAATGCCTTCTATTGTTGCAGTCTTCATAATTTAGTCCTCTTTCATTCATTGATTTTCTTATTCCACTAATCCATATCGTTCTTGATCTTCCCCTTTTTCTGTTTTCTTAGGTATCCATCTCATCACTTTCTTTGGTAATCTAAAGGCTACTATTGAGTTTTTAACATTTCACCATTTTTATGAGTATCGAGGAGTTAGCCCGATGTCTCAACCCCCAACCTGGAGGGCCAGCGTTTGTTTTAGAGTATCGTTCTCTTAGGTAATTGCTTTCTCTACAGCTAATGAACTTTACCCGCCCAGCCTCTTGGTCTTCTATCTACATATATTTTTTCACACAAAAATCGCATAACACATCAATTATTACAAAAAGTTGGTGCTATAGGATCAAAAGGAATATTTTTATGCGATGTCCGTAAATCTAAACTTGGAATTTCATCTTATTTGGAGTAAATTATGAAGAATATTGACTTGTAATTTTGACATTCAGCTGAATTTTGAGTTACAATTTTTCTGAAAAGGTGTTTATAAATGATACGAGCGATTTACAGAAGGCCGAGAAGATTTGGACGACAATGAGCGTCGCCCAGTAGTTGCAACCACGGCAACAAGCGAAAAAAAAAAAAAAACATTGAAAATTGGAAAAAATTGTTTTGGAAAATCGTCGATCGATCGCTATTAGGAAGTTACAGATGATGTTGGCACTTAAATGCCATGCAATTCACTGGAATTTTTTGGGCATGAAACGTGTGCCAGCGTAAATCACGATTATGTTCCAGCTCACATACAGTGGAACTTCCCCATAACGAACGTCTGTATAACGAATTTCTCTGTGTAACGAATTTCGTACAAGACATTACACCTTGAATCCAAATTCCATATTATAAACACCCTACAAAACGAAGCAAATTCTCTCTATAAACGAAATAATCAAAGAACATCACTCTTGAATGGGTATTGGTAAGAAGTATAAGGGTGGGGTTTTTCCGAAATTTTTCCGGACGATACGTGATAAATCCCCGACCTGAACTAAATCATTACGGGGGGCAGAGAGATCCTTCTGAAACAGTTTTAAATACACCCCTGGCTGTTTGGTTTCAATCTAACCATTACGCTAGTGCGAAAGTTGTGCGAAAATGTATGAAAGTAATTGCTTAAGTTGAATGATAAACTTAAATTTATCAGTGAAGTCGACCGCGACATTGCCGACTATAGAAACAAATTTTCTGTATAAAGTATTTCTTTATAACGATTTTTTTTTCCGGATTTAGCGCTTTCGTTATAGGGAAGTTCCACTGTATGTTAATTTCGATTTTTTGGCCAAAAAAACAAAGCGTTTTCCAGATTCGGCTCTATGCGACATTTATTATTCCCAAAACTGAAGAGAACATTAAAAGTAAAGCGTTTTGCTACAATCGATGAACTAGCTGACGGTCATACCGAAAGCGCATTCCATCAGAAGTTCTATGATGTAAAACAACAACGGAATGAATACTGTATAATCGAGAGGAGCTATAAAAGGAAAGCTTTATAGATTGGTAGATAAATGTCAAAATGCTCATTCCAACATCTGCATATTCACTTGCAGAGGAGTGAATCAATTTTACGGTTTACAATAAAACCAATTTGTGGCCGATTTTATTGGTCCATAACATGGGATTTTCATTTTACATTAAACACACATTCGCTCCATTCGCATTTACAAACTATTACGGCGCCTAGCTTTCTGAATTTCCATTCTAGAAAGTCCAAAGTGATGAGAGAGCTTCGAGAAATGTCATAAACTCTCAGGAAATGACCTCAAAAGATCATTAAAACAAGATTGAATTTGCATGAACCTGTTATACAGTGGAACTTCCCTATAACGAAAGCGCTAAATCCGCAAAAAAATTCGTTATCGAGTAATTTTGTTATACAGAAAATTTATTTCTAGTCGGCAATGTCGCGGTCAACTTAACTGATAAATTTGAATTTATCATTCAAACTCAACTCACTTCTTTCAGACATTTTCGCACAACTTTCACACTAGCGTAGAGGTTAGATTGAAACCAACCAACCTAGGGTGTATTTAAAACTGCAACAGGAGGATCTCTCTCTGCCCACTGTATTTCCTTTTGGTTAGCATTTTTCCCCCAATTTTCTCTGGATCATTTCATTTCAAATCAGAATCTGAATGTTTGGTTCAATATAATCATTATAATGATAGATAGAGGGGAAAACTCCTAGCCTGCTATTTAAAGTTAATCCATAGTGACGTTTCACGCGTAGTTCCACTAAAATGACAAACGACTTCATGGTGAAATTATGACATCCGCCAAGGTCACACATGATATACCGCCTGTATGAAGCTAGGTTCTCATCCAAGAGCCATTTTATAATTGATCAAGCAAGCGAAAAATTAAATACCGGATTCCTCGATTTTAATTGTCTCAGTGAAGTTTATATTTATCCTATCCGATTTTAGAAGTTATGTTATGGTTGGATAGCCATATCCGGAAGGATTCTATTGAAATATTACCGTGGCTCCTATTGGATGGACTAGTAGCGGCCACCATTTACTGCTGAATTAACCCCTAGCGACCACTAGATACCAGAAAAATGGTCGACAGAAAAAGAGTTGGATTCAATGAAGAGTAATAGCCGAACTGAAGCCTATTTTGAGGCAAGAATTATAGTTTTGACAAAATAGAAATGTTGGGGAGAGGATGAACTGATTGTATCACCCTTGAAGGAAACTTGGTTGATGAATAAAGTTATATTCTCCCAAAAATCGGTGTGTTCTTTGCCAGAATGGTTACCTTCAAGTCAATGTGTTCCTCCTTATTCCACCATAAAGCCCGGTTTACATCGGTAGAGTTGAGTGGTAGTGTACCCACTTACTATTCTCCTACTGGCATAATGTAAACAGATTGTGCTAGTAATAGTAGAGTACCTACTAAAGATATTGCATGGTAGAGTACAGTGGATAGCACATGGGGGGTAGAACACTCTACTATTCCATCCCCACTTCCACAATTTTCCTCTACTCTACTGGTTTACTATAGTTTACTATACCAATGTGAACAGAAGCTTGCCCAGTATCAGTAGAGGATAGTGCTTCTTTCTGGTCTCCATTTTGTGATTCGGCCAATTTTCAGTTTGAACTTTCCTCTCAAATTAATTACATTCATTACTTTTTTTTCGAAAACGGTTCATTTTATCGACACTGAACAAGAGTACCTTTTCTTTAGCTGAATGTTCAAGGTATTCAAATTTGTTTTTTAGCACCTTATCATACAGGGTGTCAAAAATGTAAGCATTAAAATGTACAACCCAGTTCGCCCCTGGTGAACTGAGCAAGCTAATTGAAATTTGAGTACGTTGATTTAAGAGGTCCTTGATACTATTCATCATATTAAATTTTCATCAAATTATATCGAATTGTTTGAAACTTATTCCACTAAAATGGTTTTCCAGTGGAGTCATTTAGGAGGTTGTATCTTCGTAGAGAGGGCCCCTAGGAAAAAAATTATGGGAACTTGTCATCTTCATTTTTTATGTTCTATCTGAACCCGAAAAATTTCCCACATTTTTCGGGACAACCTGTATAATTTCCATAAAAGAGTATGATTGTGAACTCTTCCGTCTACTCTACCAATGTAAAACAGGCGAAAACGATTTTTATTTCCGAAAAGATTCTCAATTTCACAAAACATTAAAAAAAGATGAGAAACCAAGTCCATTACCTTCGTCCGTGAATAAAAATAGTGATGTAACCGTGAATCACGTTAACGTCACCTAAAAAACCGAATAACATTCCCAAATTTTTTGGCACCGCGGCCGAATTCGAATTCTGATTTCAGCTTTTATTGTCCCAATAAATATAGACAGAAAATGTGTGCGCATCTGTTTACGTCGAAAGCGCTAAAATAATATTATTGTACGCATAATTCTGTGGCTTGACCGTCATCAGGCATAGAAATAAATTCGGAACTTTCCGATCGTCGGTTTTTTGACCGGGAAAAAACCGCAACGGATTTAGGCGGCTCGCTTTTGATCCCTGAAGGTCGATAGTGAGTTGAAATAAACTACAGTTAATTCAATTATTCAAAAAAATGGAAAAACACTGATGTGAAGTCAGAAACTTCAGCGAGCTTGTTCATATTGGGAAAACGATAAACCCTTTTTTAAATTCTATTGGTTTTATTCTATTCATTCATAAATTCATCTTGCCTTTCAAACCGTGAATTTTCCCTGAAATTTATCCTGTTTACGACCGACCGTAAATATTATACAGACATACAGTTGTCCCCAATCCACCGTGAAAAGTCCGTAACTGGTTCCGTTCGAGAATTATAGCGAACAAAATTTTGTCGGTTTACTAGACGAAGAAATTTTTTTTAAATTTCGTAACACTCGTACCACGTTCCTCACAAAAATTCGAAAATAACAGAAGATTGCAAACAAATAAATGAATGAATAAATTATTTGGAGGCGTTTTTTAGTAGCGTTAAGCCATCAATGATTAATTGAACTGCCAAACGTACCACTAAAAGATTATTGTACTACTTTGCTACCACTGAAATGACAACAGAATGTGACATTCTCAACTAAATAAAAACAATAGAAATTTCTCATGTAGTAAAAAACCACAAGATACTTACCTCGAAAAGTTATCAAGTGCCACCATGCTCTATTGCCTCTCCAAGACACTGGCTTGATTTCTATACTTCCAAAGGCACCCAAAACAGAGGTTAACTGCAAAAAATAAACGAAAGAATATTTGATAGGAAGGCTCTCACTTTCAATAAAGCAATCTAGTTTCATTTATTTCAAACATTTGTTTTGGTAACAAAATTTTGTTTTTACACTGTGGCTTCGTCAGGTTTTATATTCAAGTTGTTCATAGGGAGTCACAGTATATTGCACAATTACGATATAATATGTTTTATCCACGACTATTGTGAAATCCGTCCATTGTACGTCTCAGTGCTAGGCCTTAATAATACCCATTAATCACGAGAGAATAATTCACTGCTGTCAGACGCTTCATAGATTTAGCTCGATTCATATTCTTTAAATTGGTATTTTTTCAGTGCTCTAAAAGTCTAATGCCCGATTGCACCGTTCGTCTAAGCAACGTTTAAGCCCTTAAGTGACGTTTATTCCATTGATGAAACGTCATTTCAGGGCTTAAACGTTGCTTAGACGAACGGTGCAATCCAACTAACAATCTGGGCATACCTTGTCAATCGAGGGCCAAATCTACTTTCATTATATAAATGAAAGCTTTTTATTACAAAACATACAGAAATTTCTCATGTGTCAACTGACTTTTCCACGCTTGTCATAGAAGATCTTGTCGCGGTCGCCAAATATTAATATCTTCAAGAAATATATTCAGTCCCTAGTGGTGGATAAAGTAGTATGCTACTCGCGTATAATGGCTGTTATTCACTAGGTGATTTGGGTCATTCGCTACGGGTCGTGGCCTAAACTTCACCTCACGAATAATAGCTATCATTATACGCTCGTTGCATAATATACCATTATATTTTTGATTGTACAATGAGTATAATCACAAAGAGTTTGAATTCATCGAACTGTCACCTGACTATAACATTTTTGTTGATTTATTTTTGAAAATATATAATGATACCATTCTGACGAAGTTCAGATCAAATATGAAGCGTCGCTGTCCTAATTTCAAATATCAAGTTTGATATTGATCGTATCTGTGATTTCCTTTATATTTAAAAATCAATGAGACGAAATTCAAGTGAGACTAATTCGGAATCACTGGACCGATTTTTACTGTTTATGGGAGCATACAGACATTTAGTTGTCCCAAATCTACCGAGTAAATTTCAAGGCCGTAACACGTTCCATTCGACAGTTATAGCGATCAGAAATTTAAAAATCACGCACAGACAAAAATATTTTTATTTCAATTTCCAATGGCACGTCTCTCACGATATTTAATAGAAGGTTGCGCGTCATTATTCTCCTTCAAAATACCAAATTTCGAAATGACCGGATTTTCCGGAAAATATTGGGAAAATAATGAAAAATTTGTCCAAGCGAGACATTTCGACAAATCGATAGCACGCTGGTACCCTATGAACAATCACGCAAAAACTGTTTTATTCAATGACATGAATCCATGTACTGACCTGGTAGATCGAAGTTCGAGATCTAAAAACTCAATTTGACTAAATATAATTGCAGCTCGATTTTTCCACGTGGGCGGTTGAACGAAACACCAAAGGTAACAGTTTCTAATTATAAAATGTGAACTGTGGTTCATTTGTCAAAACTTGAGAACTTCAAAAACAATTGTTAAAGCAATTATATTACTCCATTCGTCAAACCGTACGGCTTGTTCTTTTATCACGGTCTTGAAATTAATGGACCGTCGCGACATAGTTCCGGTGTTAGATTTCGATGTAATGGGATTTCTTTTTGAAGACTTGAAACTCTTGGTATGGTCGAGAGAAAGAATTTTATTTTCTGGTTATGCGGTTGTATTCCTTTTGCTCTATCTTGAAACAAATCGTTAGAGAATCCTAAGATCGTCAACGTTTGAATATTCCACGGACTTCAGTCAGGGTCATAGTGGCCCTTTTCGTAAAAACCGCAGCGTTACTGATCCTACTTAACCCAGAGTTTTGCATCTGAAAAGGAAGATAGCAAAGGTTACTCGAAGAATCAAACGGTCTTTTTTGAGGACCTATACACGGGTAGTGTTAACCAGTACCATGAGAAGGTGGTTGCATTCCTCAAATTTGAGGGCAAAAAGGCTTTCCACAGTAGCTCGGCTACCCGTCAACAATTGACAGAACACCACAAAGATAAAGTCCATTTGTGAAATCAAAATATGACGGATATAATTTTCTTCCGGAAATTAGTAATAATTGAACATTCAGAAAGTTTTATAGAACATCTTTATCTCCTGTAATAGACTTAAGCCGGGTTTCACAAAACTCTAATCACCTTGATTATTGAAGTGTCATTATGTCTGTGCCATTTTCAGTTCATTTTTGACATAAACCATCGACTTAAACCAAAATCAACGATTTGATTGCCGATCAAGGTTTGTGAAACCCACGGTTACAATATCTTAGAATATTAATTCTATGGAACACTATTATACTATTAAATGGAATGAACAGTGCTTGTAAGTTTTTATTTTTTCTGAGAAAAAGTATCGACTGTATCGAAATTTTGCAGGGGGCTTTTTTTCTCCTGAATGAATGGAACCCATAAAAGAATTTTATTTTTCGAAAATCTATCCCAAGAAAACATTTTTTGAACGAAAATCATAGGGGGTTGTTATTTTCAACCCCTAGTAATAAAGTTATGAAATCTGAAAAAATTGTATGAGTACATCTCCTTTACTTTATATTATGTATAGTTTTATGACTCAGTGTTTTCAAAAAGCAGTAAAAAATTTAAAACTGTCAACTCGTCACCTTCTTACAAAGGCTGTATCTTGGAAGGAGGGTCGATTTCGAATAATTTATATGAACTACCCCTGTTCACTTTCATCGAGGAATCATCTCCAAAGTCCCCCGCGTCGTTCACAGACACCCTGTATAAAACGTCTTCGAAAGACAAGAATAGAAATATCTATTTGGGGCTCAAACGAACCAAATCTGTAAAAACGTTAAAGAAGCACATAATGTATTATCTAGTTATTGTGTCTCCCGAATAACGCAACTATAAATACAGAATTTAGAGGTCCCTCTGGCTAGATATTTTTAGAAAACAATTCGCAGCAATATAAAATAGTCCAGTAAAACGTACCGTAAATAATTTACATTTGGAAATGGACGGCAAGTCTAAAAAGTTTGACATGCGACATGCGTTCCTTACGTGTCTATATCTACGAATGTTCCAAATCGGGATCATGCAACAGTTGCACCGTTCCTCTGAACTTTATTACGTGTTGGCGACATCATTGAAATACAAAATTATAATCTATAAAAAGTCTTGGCCTCCCTATCAACTCTCAACTTGTTTCAACATGGCTTTCCTGTGTGTGGAATCTTCACTATGTTATCACTTTTTATCGATTGAAACATATTCTGGGAGGATTCTGAATTTCTCAAAAGATATTGGGGGTGAAAACCTATAAAGTTTTTCAGAAATATCTCTTTAAAATCCAGTCGAATTGTGCTTTAGCAGGAAACTTTTGGGGTAGTTTTGATTTGAATTTCGTGACGGAACAGAAAAAAATGAAAATCTCATTCTTGGTCAGTTTTTTGCTTATTACTCGGAAATTATCAACTCTTCGTGAAAAACCTTTCCATACAAAATGAAAGTACTACCAAAGCTTGTTCTGCGACAACCCATTCTGGCTCCAATTATAGTTGAAAATGAGGTATTTTTTATGACTCAATAAATGAAAAAAAAATTAAATTTTATGGTTCCGATGATGCGATCCTCTTGAAATTTCGCATAAACATTCATCAGTATGTCCGATTCACAAAAAAATTTCATCGAATCGGATATCTTGTTATGGAAATATAAAGATTCTTCTTTCAATATTCCAATTGAATTTTCTATGGTTCTGTTCACACTATGGTGACATAATTTTGCACAAGGCTTATTATAAGCATCTTGCAATAGGACGCAACATTTCATTTCGATTGATTTTGTTTTGTCTGAGATATTGAACAACAAAAATTTTGAATTTCCATGTTTTATGAAACATAAAAATGGCCATTCAAATTTTTTATTCCTCGATATCTCAGAAAAACGAAACCCATCGAAATGAAATGTTGCGGCTATATGCAAGATGCTTATAATAAGCCTTATGCAAAATTGTGTTACCATAGTGTGAACAGAACCATAGAAAATTCAATTGGAATATTGAACAGAAGAATCTTTATATTTCCATAACAAGATATCCTATTCGAGTGAAATTTGTTTTGTGAATCGAGACTGATATACTGAATAATCAGGCAAAAATTTTGAATGGCCATGTTTTTACGAAACATAAAATATGGCCATTCAATATCTCAGACAAAACGAAACCCATCTGAATCAAATGTTGCGGCCATATGCAAGATGGTCATTTTTAGTAATGGCGTAGTTTTTACATGTCAAATGTCAGAAAGTGACATCTGCCCTTATGGCGGGCAATAAATAATAATAAAAAGAACCAGTTGGAAACATAATAATTCATATGGCTTCAAAACGTCCCACCAGGCTTTTTAGTCCCTCAATTTGTACCAAAAAGGTACCTCGCCTGTGAGAGAAGGGCGCAAAATCATTTATCAATTTCAGTAACGCATCTTTACATATACCAGAAACTTGAATCTCTTTTATATTTCAGTGAATAAAAGATAAAGGCACCGTAACAGATTGTTAATGCAGCCAAGCATATGGAAGAACTTATTTCCATGTTGTTTATATTTCATCAAATAAATAACACCTCCACACGCTGTCTTAAAAATAAAGAGAAATGAAAACTATAAAATTATCAGACATCTCAATTCATAATATAGGAAATTTCGTAGAACGTTGAAATATAAACAGGGTCATATATTCAAGTTTCACGATGCAACAGATGCTAGGTATATTTCCACGTTTTTTCTCCATTGGGGTGATTGATTTTAAATATTCCAGAAAATTTTAAGGAAATGTGTATGATCATTTCAATCAACTAGGTTATTAAAAACAGCGACTAATGGTCAATATATTTCAACGCGTAAGCGGAGCGAACGCTTAATAGCTCGAGACCATTAGTCGCTAGATTGATAACCGAGTTGATTACAAGATTTTTAAGACGAATTCAATAGGAATTCTCGATTGAAATACATAAAATTTCTATGTTTATATGGTCCAGTAAAATGTTGACATTTCTCGTAGTGCTTCTGAATACTTTGTATACCGTTGCCATGAAGATTGCACATTAAAATAGATTAAATTGAACATTAAATGAACCATTAATGTTCAATTTCGTACACATTGAAATAACTTTTTATTTTGAGGTCGATGGAAAAAGTTTATCATTGATCTGAAGTAAAATGTGAATTTTTTAATTATCAAAATTATTTCAAGTATTTTATGACTCAGGTCACTCTGCTTTACAGTGTATCGTGTGCAAACGACTCTTTTTGGATTTGGCACATTTTGAAATACGTCATCTGTCACAATGTCATAGTCGTGTTACAAAGCACCGCGATTTTATTTTATGAATGATTGACAAATTGTATTGGATCCAACGCGAACAATTTTTCCTGACAGTCAAATGTTTATGCAATATTAATTGTATGTTGGTCCCAAATATTCTTGAGGTGTTTCAATCTTAAGAAAGGTCACATGACGATCTTCAATGTCAGTTCACGCTTCACGCACACCATTAATGGTTTCCGAAAACAACTGATTTTGGACAACCTTTTTGAAATTCTTCCTCAACTTAAATCACCATACCATCGACCAACCCTGGTTCTTATCGTATCAATCTGACAAGAAAATAAACATCATAACCTAAAATTTTAATATACAGTGGAATATGCCAAATTTCCATGGCCAACCGACGGCTCAACCTTTCGTGAACGAACTATACAGGGTTGGGATAAAGTTTGGCACCAAATAATATCTTTAAAGCGAAACTGACGATATTTTTAAAATTTGGCAGATGAGTGTAATGGACCACAATGCATCTGATGAGCATATTTTCAATAATGAGATACTTCCGGTTTAACCGGAAATGCCATTAACTTCTTCAATTTAAATGGGACATCCTATATATTTTTACAGATTTTGAAAGAGCTTGGGATTTTGAATGCGCACATACTGGGTTTAATGTAAAAATCTAAAAAAGTATTTCCTTTTCGATCAAAAACTTTTTTAATTTATATGGGACCTCCTGTATATCTTTGCAGATGTTGATAGATCTTGGATTGTGAATGCTCACATACTGGGATTAGGGTAAAAATCTCATTATTATTGTCCTTTTCGTTCAATAGATATGTGTTTGGTGCCATACTTTATCCCAACCCTGTATGTTCACAATTAAATTAAATTTTTTGGCCGAAATTGATAAATTGAATTACTGTAAACAACATTAATAGGTTTCAAATGTTAAAAGGTTAGTGTACATAACCTCAAAACGTCAATAAAGCTGCTAGCTGTCAGATTACAACACTAGGGTTTTCCAATTCTAAAATACAAATAAAAAAACCCTTGTAATAGCGCAACTACTTCAGTACCTGCTACAAAGCGTCTCTAGTACATAAAAAACTGTAAAAATTAATAGAAATTGGCTGTTTGTTAGAAAAACGACAATTCCTGTTTTCATGTGAGCGCATTCGCCATTTCGTAATACTCACCTCTACAAAATCCAGTTTTTTATTCCCACAACTCTCTATCACATATAATGGGGGCCTTCTACTAGGTGGATCATCTCCATTCAGATTCTGAAATAAATAAACATTACAATACCAAAATCATCTTTGTTATTTTACGGAAACTCACTATGTAATTTGTAGAACCTCTAATGACATTCACAGAATTTCTGTATTGCTGCATTTCAGACAGATACTCTGTGGGCATGAAAACTTTAGCTACTGGGTGTTTTTTGTAGATTTTAAGGTATGCCAACCTGATGAAAACATAGCCGCAGTAAAAAGAGTCCCAACCTGCATCATGAAATTTCATTACTAGTTCTTCTTCGGTTATTATAGGTGGTGAATTCATTGCTAAATGTCTTCCTTCTTTTTCACTAAAATACTGATATAAAGATTTCAGATCTGTATATTCAGGTCGTTTGCCTTCGGGAAGATCCCTTCGCATTCATATACAATATGTTTGGTATCGAAAGTTACGGGAAATAGCTTCATCGTCAGTTTCTTGAAGTCCTCATAAGAATTTGGCAAATTTCCTTCGAAGTTGATAATGAGAATAAGAATATCCATCAATGCATTATGACCTAATATTGGCTTCTTTAAGGACACTAGGAGATCGTAAACTTTTCCAAAACCATAAAGACTGTCTACAAGTTCTTCATTGAAATTATTATCTTTCTCGAGCTTCGATAGCATCTCTTTAGTAACCTTCGTCAGCGTTAAAATATCATCACTTTCAAAAATCCATACATTTTCGAAATGTCTATGAATATATTTATGAAAATAAAATCTGAATTCAATATTGGATTCGTACTGGACTGTCAATTCTTTTAGAGCTAATGTATCTCCTGTTTCTGCTTCTTATACCATTCATCGATTGTTCGTAAGTGGGACTCCAGAATATTCCTCATTTCACTCAGGAAATTCATACTTGTCTCATATATTTCATCATTTGCTAATTTACATTCCAAATCTTTCTTCTGTATTTTATTTATGTAGGGTATTCCAGAATGTACGAACTGTAAGAAAATATAAATCTAATAATGAACATAATGCCGACAAACATCATTACCTTATTGAAATTGAAATTATGTAAGGCTAAGAATTCAATAGCACTACTTTCAAAATTAAAATACCTGTTCACGTGTGAAAATAGACCGGGTTTAACATAGAATGTATAGACATTGGCGTGAAAACGATTTTTATCAGGATCAAATTTGAATGCGGTCAATCCAATTTGAAGAGGAATTGTATTTTGGACATTTTTTCTGAGTTTAACATACCGGTCTTTCGGCGTATCGAATAAGCTGTAAAAGAATGTTCAAATAATTATCAAACAGTTCCAGATACAATTGGTATACTATACCTTGGAGCATAATTAGTGAACGGATTCAAAGCACTGAATTCTAAGTCGATACCAATAAACTTTGCTGCCTCTAGATTTCTTTTTATATTCACGAATTGTTTCTTGAAATTGTGCACATTAATTTCTGTCATTTTCCACAAAAGAAACCTTAAAAATCATATACGCAAAACAAAAAAATTACATTCGTAATCGTAATCGTGTTGTTTTGATGATTGAGGTTATGTTAGGTTAGGAACATCAGCTGAGATCATAACATAATCATAATAAACATGAATATTTAATTCTCTAGACTGTGATTTATAATTGGTAAGTTGAAGTTTGCAAAACATTGCTAACTTATCTTTCTTTTGAATAATTGTTATGAAAAAATAAAAATTTTCAATGAAATTATTTTTCCTCAATCTTAAATATTTCTGAACTTCAACCTACCACAAGAAGGGGATGTAGCTCAGTGGTAGAGCGTTCGCTTTGCATGTGAAAGGCCCCGGGTTCGATCCCCGGCATCTCCAGAAATTTTTTTAAAGATGTGTTTTAATTCTGCTAATTGGTAAGAACCAACCCTTGAAAAAAGTTGATGTTCGCAATTCTAAATCATGTGCAATCATCCAAAAAGTTAGCCTTTTCTTATCAGTCAAGTAGGACAAAAGCAGGTACGGATTTTTTCACATACCTACAAACATTTTGATGTAGTAACTAGAAAATGTCGGATTCATCATTGGAGCGAATGTAAAATAAAAACAAGTAAAAAATAGAAAACAGAAATCCAATCAGAAGATTTTTCTGAGCAAAGACGTATGTCGGATCTTATCATCCCAGATTGTGATTTCAACAGGGGATGTAGCTCAGTGGTAGAGCGTTCGCTTTGCATGTGAAAGGCCCCGGGTTCGATCCCCGGCATCTCCAGGAAACATTTTATCCGAGCGTATCATAATAATCGACCAATTGATTGAATACCTAAATTGCCTCAATATCCTGTTTTTAGTTATCTCAAAATCATATCCATATCTTATTAAAAGTTCAATTGGAAACTTAAAAGAAATGAGCAAAATCATCTGTTTCAATTCTCAATTCCATACTTGAAATGTTTCAATTTGATCAATGCACATTTATTTTATGTTCTGAGACTGAAAGATCGTTCATAATTCATACCAGGTAACCAGAAGGTAGCATTAAGTAAATAACTGGGGTCGTTATGGCTAGGTTAACATTCCGGGAGATGCGACCATGTAGATCTTTTGTTCTCTACCCTTCTCATTCATGAAAACCCAATGTAGTCCAGTCAAATATAAGGTGAAATTATGCAAGAATCTCGGAATTCGAGATACCCAGCTGTAAGTCTGTAAATACTTTTATATTGACACCCTTAAAATTGTCTCGAAACCTACGTATGCTAGGGTGTGAGCAATTATTAAATTTTGAGGTCGAAGGTCACAAAAATCGGTTTTTTGGCCTTTTTTGTAAATATCTCATTTCCTATGGGTCTTTTTCTATTTGTAGTTATTATCAATATTGTAGAATACAAAATTCTCTACAAATTTTGTTCGAAAAAAATTTCGACAAAGTGGACCGTTTTTGAAATATAGAGGGAAGAGAGCGCAGTCACAGCGTCACTTCAGGTCAACCGGTGCCTCCGGTCGAAAACGCGCAATATACAGTTGATGAACTATCGATAAATCAATTATAATGAATATTTGTCAATTTTTATTAACCTATATATTACATTTCATCATTTTCTTCATGCATTAAATATTACTACTAAACGCGCTCTCCACCCTCTATCTCGAAAACGGTCCACCTTATCAAATTTTTTTTCGAGACAAATTTGTAGGTAATTTTGTATTCTACAATATTGATAATAACTATAAATAGGAGAAAACCCATCGGAAATGAGATATTTACAAAAAAAAGCACAAAGAACCGATTTTTGTGACCTTCGACCTCAAAATTTAATAGTTGCTCACACCCTACCATATGTAGGTTTTGAGACAACTTTTAGGGTGTCAATATAAAATTTTTTACAGATTTACAGCTGGGTATCTCGAATTCCGAGGTGAATTCCTAATTTGACTGGACAAATGGTGTTGATAAAACCGACAATCTCCTTAGAAGCCTTGACCGTTACCTCTTAGGTATCCAGGATCGGTTTCTCCAAATGAATTGTTCTTAGGCCAGCCAGCTTTCGATAGTTGCATACCACGTGCTCAGCTGTATCTGATCCATAAAGCCTGCAAATCTCATCTAATGACTTCCCCACATGGTACAAATATAATTTGTACCATGTGTGCTCCGTCAGCCAGTCACACCATCACCCAAAGCACAGCTTGTGACAGCTTCTGGAACTTCTCCAGAGGTCTGTTATTCAACTTCCATATTGCTGAACAACTTTTATATTGTTTTTTCCGAGCCCTCAAAAATCCTCGGGTTCAGCAGGTGTTAACCTTGATGCACTTTTGCAAGTTCATCGGCTTCTTCATTCCCTTCAACGGCACTACGCTCTGGCACCCAAAGTAGATCTTTAGTCCCTTAACATTGCCGAATTTCTCACAATTGCAATCGCGGCAATTTCGACATGAATATCCAAAATCTATAAAGAAAATTGTAAGTTAGTCAACCTAGATTGTAATCAGTAGACAAGAAGTCATTTCCGTACCCGGGCTCAACCATCAATATGTCCAAGACGTAACACGACGATGTGTGTTCAGGGGCATCCAGAAAGTCCCAGTTTTGGCTCCGTGCCCGTAAGTCCCCGACAGGTAGCCACCGAGCTTATAAAAGCAACATCGCACTACAATCGTTGCCCGTTCGTTCAGTAGCTCAGTTCATACGCCGCCAACCAACCTATGGGGGCCTAAAAATCGTTTATTATTATTGTGTTACGTTTTTCTTATTTTTCTTACCGCTAATACTGGGACCACAATTGTGATATCGGTAAGTGTGAAGTGAAAGTGCAGCAATTTTGGATTATTACACTGTTACGAAAGTGGATGACAACTTTAGAAGGTGTGATAACGTGGTCTGGCACAAAATAGTGCTACCTGGTTGCGACCAAGTGATCTGTGATGTCTCATTTGTTTACGTAAGCTCTTGCCCTGGTTGGGATGTATTAGAAGCCGGTTAACCTCAAGTGTCAAATTTGAGCGGCAAAAACGAAGGCTCTTGTTGAAGATACATGAATCGCTGCAGTTCGTTGTGCAGTTACGTTGTTCCCAGAGCTACGCGAATAAAAGCGACAAATGCATAGTGGCCTCTTTGAAAAACAGCGTATTCTCAGTAAAAATTATTGATTCAGAATGTATGGTGATATCTGCCTCCTCCACATTAGGACGCTTGAAATGCATTAAAATTAAAACTCTTATTGTTTTCAAGTGAACTCTAGTAGCTGTAGCTGAGCCTTTTTATTGGTTCACTCATTTCGTCTGCAAATGCATGGCCTTCATTTTAAGCTACTCTGAATGTTAACACATCACCAAAGGCTCTGTGACAAATTTTAGCGTGTTCTCAGCGAGTTTTTAGTATACGAAAATATCTTTTGCCAGAATCGTTCTGTGACATATTTCCTTAACTTTCTTAACATTTGTAGAGTCAATCAATTGCTTCAAGTGCCATTTGTTTCATATTGCATTTTAACCCAAACTCTAGTTTTGTGATGAAACCCAGTTAATGCCTTTGTTTTTGATTTAAATCTTGGTAGTGAATGCCCCTTGGTGCAGCATAACTTATTATAAGATTTTGTTTTTTTGTGTTAAAATTCCATGACATCATTAAATTGCAAACAGAAAACATCAACTCTGAAGCGTTTGATCTGATGATCTGCTGCATAGTTTCTGGAATATTTCACATTAATCTTGAATAAAAGAAATGGTTCTAACTTTTGACATGAACTAATCCAACATTGCAGTTAACTATACTATACTATATGTATCAGAGGATTTGAACTTTAATTTTTACTTTTATATTGGTGATGATTAATCATATGAAAATTATAGCGATACCTACTTGAAATATTTGAGCGAGAAATATAGAAATATTGACATGAAATGAATAGATAATAAGAAAATAATTTGAAATTCATAACAAACACAACAATCTCTTCTTGAATAATTTGATGTATTAAGGATTCCAAGTTTTTCGCGTTCTGCCTTTAGTTTTGTTTTTGCCATTGTTCAATTAATTTCCTCTGAAACTCTTCTAGATTGGAATGAAACATCACAGTTTCATGAAATGTGTTGTTACCCTCAAATATAATACGAATTCACGAATTTCGGTTCGCCTCAATGCAGATAAAATCTTATGAATCTTGGCTCGCCAGTTATGCCAAAAATATTCGCATTGTTATGTAACGCCAATGATAAAATTTGCGCTGCTGAAATTTCATCCGAAATATTTTTCATTTAGAGATGTCTCCGATCATTTCACGCTGAATTTGGCTGCCAAAACAATTAAAAAATACGGTCGCTAAGAGTCCCATGTGCTAAAATCGTCCGTTAGTGAATTGGCATTGTGCCCAAAAACCCGGGATATTTGGATACTACAAGTTATTTGCAGGTTCTAAAATAAAACAACTTTTGCACTAATGACGCATTTATATATTTCGATTTCTTTAATGTTTTATTTAAGAGGAAAATATATTCATATATATTAAGTGACTACATTTATTTTCGCGTCCCATATCGTTATTCTGGATAAAAATAATCTTGACTAAAGGACTGTCAACTATATCATGTCACACACATTTTCTTCTATAATATGAATAAAATAAGGAGTTGAAACATTTTTTGCTAGACATCTTCAAAAATTTCCTTCATTATCACACACATGAAATGTATTGAAGTGATAGGTATATCAACAATAACAATTAGATAACATAACATAATAATTTTTCGAACACTATTCATTCGCGATTGGAAATAAAGATATTAATTCAAGTTATAAAAACAAAATATGTTTAATTTGTAAGAGGTAAATGTCATTTACGGTAGTCAACTAACGGCCAATCAGAAATCAACACATCTTAGATTTTCAGTTTCCTGCTTTACCGGCACCAGAGTATGAGGGAATCTTGAAAATTTATCGTTAAACTGACGATCCTGAAATACTTTACCTGAGATACACGAAGATAACTTCTTATCGCAATGCTCAATTTCTCTGGAAACCGAAAAACCTAGTAGGAATATTTTCTGATAAGATTGAACGGAGATACGCGATTTGTAGACAAAACTGCCTGTCATCATTATCAAATGGCATGTTGCCTATGTTAACTTTTTTTCATAATTTCCACTAAATTATCACAACTGAAGTTCAACAATTTCTTATTTGAGTGAATTATATTTGGGAATTCGTAGAGATTATATAGTTTTATGAAATGTTTTTTCAATTGATAATGGTTTCATCCATTAGCAATGTTATGCTATAATGACCCTTATACAGAATATTTCTTTTTCGAGTAAGTAGAAACCAGTGTGTGCAGAATTTTGAATGAACTGGAAACTAAAATACGTCAGTTTCAAGCGTAAAGTTAGAATGAAATGCCAATGGAATCCTTAATTCCTCAAGTACAGAACTTTTCCTCTTTCGACCAAGTCCGCAGGGAGTGCTCGGATAAGAATACAACTTGGCAACGTAGCTCAAACTAAGGTCTAACGTGGCTTGTTCTCGATAGCATACACAACATATCAAACGGTGCGGGCCAATAAGGAAACAGCACTGTGTCCCACATGTTTCTACTCTACGTCGACGGTCGAACGACGTGTTGCATTATAAGCCGTCGCGTCGTAACGTAACCCGCATCGCATTCGATAATGACAGTGTTTTGTGGTGACAGCGACGGGATTGACAGCAATCAAATCCAAAACATCGTACATCTTAAAAATAATGCAAACGATATTTCCGTTTTCCGAAGAATTATTTTATGCGAACAAGCATAAAAAGAAAAATCTTTGGTTTTATTGTGGAAAGTGGAATGGAATTTTTTTCATTCATTTTTTCCGGAGGAAACCGTCATATTTAGAAGTTTACACTAATCGAGACAGTTCAGTGACAATGCTTTGCTTTACATGATTGGGGGCTTCGATTGAGATCGTACAGCTCATAAGAAGGCCAAAATTAATAGATTGGACGCAACAAAGTATTGAAAAAAAAAATTAATTTAGTATTCTGTTAATCCTTAGTTTCGCCCTAATTTGGTTCGTATGTTTATTTTTTTCAGTATTTGTATTCAATCAAGTAATAGGAACATCTTTCCAGAGTTGGACGATACAGGTTTACCACCTAGTTAAGAATATTACCATTTCTCTGAAGAGAAACTTAGATATCATTCTTTCTGGAAAATTTTTCTCAGATTATTCATGAATCTGAAGATAGCGAATATTTGAAACTGTAATATGTACAGGGTGATTTTTCAACATGCTGAATCAATCTGAAATTATCACAATAACCACCCTCAAGTCAGTAAAAAATTCTAGATCTATTTTATGTACCCACCAATATTGTGCTACAGCTACACTTAAAATTTAATCGAAATTGAACAAGTATTACGAAAGTGATCAATAAAAGTAAAAGCTATTGAATCTGATAAATCACTTCAGTAGTCTCAATTGAGGCCCTTAACCATAACCCAAAATTGTTCTGAAGCTATCCTAATTAGTGTAAACTTTTTAAAAAATGTAACGGTCTCCTCTGGAATCCCAGTTTTATTATCGAATTAACTTAATCTTGTAGTATACAGATTTGTTTATATTCTATGTACATAGGTATCTTGAATGATTCGTGTAACGTCTTAAACTTGCAAAATGTGGATAATTTTATTTACAAATGATTAACAGTATATTATACAGGGTCTCTATAAATGATTGTAACAGCGCAGTTGGCTTTGAATTATTTATATAACTTTGTTACGCAGGTTAGGGTGTCAATTATATGACTGGCCAACGGCGGTGCTACAATCATTTATAAGGTATGTAATCACTCAGAAATTTCTACAGAAAATCCACCAGCATTTGATCTATTTGTAGTGTATATGAAGATTAATTGTAAGTGTGGCAGTCAATATAAATATTGTCACAAAAAATAAAGCTACACCTGCTTTTATTCAAAACAGATATTTTATTTTTATTATCTGCTTATAAATTTGATTTTCAATACTTACTTTTCATGTAGCTGCATTTATCATCTCATAGGGATTAATAATCACAGCAGGTGAATTTAAATTTCACATTATTTTTTGAAACACAACTAATTTGTTTTGAAGTAGGTAATAATTAAAAATATATTTCAGATTTAAACATTTACTTTTCTAACTTTAATTAAGTGCAATACATAATACAATGCAAAAAAATACTGAGGTTAATGCAAAAACTGAAATTTTTGTCCAAGGCCTCTGGAATTCAAACACTTCTTGCTCTTAGAACACATGCTTTGTTCATTGATAAACTGGAAACATATCACCTATGAGTAGGTCAACCTAAAATAATAACAGGCAGTGTTTCAAAAGAAACTGAAGATTGAAGAAGAAAAAAATTAAGCTGTTCATCAATATCTGAAATTATTAAAATGAGCAACATGCATACTTTACACCATACAAAGAAAACATACCATAATTCCATAGACATCCTTTTGACTTCAAAAGTACAGCCTGTAGAACTGAATTACATTTTTTTTGGAAAATATGACTGTTTGTCAATTTTTCTTTTCCTGGTTGGAGTATTGGAACACTGTAAGTCATAAGCATCATCAATTATTTTAGCTATTTTTCGACCAACACTTTTCCAATAGGTCAAGTTTCAGATGAGCTTGTTCTTTCACCACCTAAAATCAAATTTGAAAAAACCGTATGCATGAATATTCCCAAAGACTTACACCATATGCTTTAGTAGAATCAATCGGAGCATTTGAAATTTGATTGGATTCCCTTATAATACTCTGAACATCCATCTCAAATTCAGTCCTACTTGTTGATGGTTGGCATATGTATAGTTATTGCTCTCGTCGTCGTCGTCATCATCATTCGGTCTTCTTAAAATAGTACTGCTTCTCTTTAATACCAAAGCAACTGCATGGATATGTTTGCACATGACAGCCTTTACAGTGTATTCTGCACAATCACATTTAAATATGTGGATGCATATCTTACACTTATCACAGTATAAGGATCTGCAATCCATTTCACATAAGGCATCATACGAGACGATATGAAATTTATCACTATTATGTTCTGATTGAACTCTAAAATCCCCAGTTTCTAAGCAAACTACTTTTGCTGTCAGTCCCTTTTCTGCTCTCGAGTGGGCTTCTCTATTAGTTCTGGCCTGGTAGGAATTGGCAGAAGGTCTTTCAGTTTCAATGATATTTTTCCATAGTTTATCATTTACCAATTCCTCTAGCGTATCCAGTAATTTCTCCACCCTAAAATGCATTTTTTAGAAAAGAATTATTTATTCTTCAAATCTATACCTTATGTTCTGTTTCCCCCTCATTTTATTGTATTTTAATACTTTATTTAAGCTTTCAATAGCCATATTCGTATTAATCCCTGCATTTATTCTGTAGCAGTGTGCCCACATCATGATCCTTTCTTCACTTTGAAAATAATATCTGAAAAAAATTAATGAAAATCTTAAATTATACTTTTCACATGTAGATACACTCACTGCTTTAAATATTTAAGAAATGCATATTCCTGCTCTTTTTCTAAATGCTCCAAATATTCCTCTTTCATCTTGTGGAATGTCGGTACGTTTGTCTCCTTCAAAATCATTCTCATTCTCCTTTTCATTCTTCTGTTTTATTTTCCATCTTCTTCAATTTGTTTCTCCCCTGAATATTCCAGTTTTTTATAACATGCCAAGAACAGAGAAGTCTTCTTGGTTTTTTTTCTGTTACCATTGCCTGTAAAATTTTAAAGAATTATAAATCCACAATTTAGATGAATGTTCTCTATTACCTGACACCATGCATTGTAATATTTTATATCATCGTCAGTCATAATATAATCTGCTTCCACTGGCTCTCCGATTTTAGCTTTCAGTGCATTGAAAAAAATAGTTTGGATTGTTTGATCCAGCCTATTTGATAAGAAGAATGCAACAGGGAACCCAATTTTGTTTTCATCTTTGACTAAAACTATGGTCAGATCAAAATGTTTGGAATTTGTGCCGTGGGTTCCGTCAACACATATAATTTTTTGAATTCTTTGAGCTTTCTCTCCATATCACTATTCATATAGCCTAGGGCAAAATCTTCTTTCTGCAATCCAGGGTAGGTTTCTCCTAATAAAATGAAAATTTGAAAGAAAAGATGATTAAAAATGAATGTACAGTTTTGAATTATATACATACCAATTTGCTTAAACAAAAAAACATAGTTTTTTCCTTGACTGTTCCACTCTTGAACTTTCAAAGCAGTAGCTACCATGTCGTTATCGTGGCTCCTTTTCTCTATATTGAATTTTTTTATGATATAAGCAAAATCAGCCCTTTTAAGTATATTAATTCTTTCTAGCTTATCATTTGTTATTTTTCTTGAATCTTCCAAAATCCTCTCTTTTGAGACTCCTTCTATCAATTTAGTGGCAATCATCTTCTGCGCGTCTTTCGTCAAACGTTTAGAACGAAGTAGATCGTCATGACCAACATGCGTCTCCACAAATTTAACGTCCACAGCTGAAATATACAGGTTCAGATATTCTCATCGGAAACATACGATATTCAATGTGATAGAGAGGGTATATATCATATACTCAGGTATACCTGATTAAATACAATGGAAACCTACCCTTATGAGTTATCTTAACTCGAATTCTCGAAGGACAATAGCCAGACATTTTAATACTTCCACCAGTATTAATGCTTCGTTGGGTACACTTGCTAGTAAATCCTGCGAATAAAACAAAAAGCTGATACATGACCTCTGGTGAATTGAGTGTATTATGCTGAATAACAAATAGGTACACACCTGAATAATTACTACGATTGCATTCATAATAAACCATCAGTCCTTCAGATGATTTCCTATGAGCGTGTTTGATATAATCCACATTTCTGTTATCAAGTGATCTCCAAGTCTCAAATTCTTTCTCATTTTTGAACGTTAAAAATGAAGTTTTGATATCTAGAGAATGAATCTGCTGTAAATGATTGATTAGCATATCATGTTTTTCGTAACCAACTTTGTTTTCTTCAGGGCAAATTGGACATTTTATTAGCCTGTTCCTTTTAGAGGGAAGAGGTTCTTCATTGTGCATATCTCTCAAATGACGATTTTTGGCCGAAACACTTGAGAATTCCTTTTCACAAATTGGACAAGTCAATTTTTCGCTGGAAATGTATAATGTTAATACCAGGCTGATATATTTCTACAATAATAATAATACCTAATATTCATTGACAAAACAAAATATTACTATCTAATCTAAACACTCACCTTCCTCCTTCCATGTTCTTCAATTTATTTCTTGAACTTTGCGAATACAAAACAAATAGCTAACTCCGCTAACTGAAAATTTTTCAGCAAACGTCTGACTGACTGTGATCACAACACAATTGACATTGAAAGAAAGAAAAAAACCGTTTCGTTGAGGAATACGATCATAGTCATAGACAAATTTATCTTTCACAGTGTTTTTTGGCCTTCGCTAAATTATAACACACCAAAATTGTAATTTTTTTTTTAGCTCCATCAAATGCCTATAATTCCATATTTTGTAGAAACTGCGATAAAAAAAAATGCATTTTCCCTATATTAAATTCATTAGGAACTGCTGAAACGAAAATCGTAACCTTTTTTTCTCATTTTAAAATAGTACGTAACACTGTAACGCTACATCTTAAATGTAACACAAATGTTACAATCGTAACACCTGAAACATCACTGCTGTCAAAGAGAGAAAGATATATTTCTCTCTCTCTCGTTGAGCGTTGACGCACGGTATGCGCATGCATCTGAGTCCGCTGTTTCCTTATTGGTCCGCACCGTTTGATATGTTGTGTATGCTGTTCTCGATGGTCTGTCGTTTGGGAGACAAGACAGCCGAGTTCCGTTCGTTGACATAAAAGTTAGAATCTAATGACCAGGTCTATAGTTCGGGAATAAACGTAGAAAAAGCTTAAAAAATACTTAATTTGCCCCGTGAAAAATGTGTACACCTTTTCCTTTCGTTCGGTAATAAAACTGCATCGTGTGATAGTGTTAGCGAATCAAGATTCTGCTCGAATTTTCCTGTGTGATCATTGCAATTTTAAGGTTATATTGAGTTAACAAAACTTTTTTAACACGTTTATGCCAATTTACTTTTTGCTTCGGTGAGTATGTTACATTGGAATGATTTGAAAGCTTTTTCATTATTAGTTAATTCAGCATATCAGTAGTTGAGTTATCCTACATTTCGTAAGAAATTGAGGAATATTGAAGGAGGAACTATGCCATTATTTGCGGAATTTCCGATCAGGCGAACCATATGAGATAATATTTCAATAAAACACTTACAATTCGTATCAGTTACTTGCCCACGAATGTTTGAAAATATGGTCCAAATTCTTGTGATAAAAATTCATTCACTCTGAGACCAATTCTACAATTCTGGAATGAAATATGCAATTCATAAATTCAACTAGCCTAGCCATATTCTTATAAGAATTGAGCTAATTGAAACCGGACAATTTGCTACCTGCGTTTTATTAGTGTGAGGGAATGTTATAATCAGCTGTTTGTTGTATCAAATATTCTATGAATAGTTTATTTCATTACATTGTTTTCTATAGCCGGTAAAGGATTTTAACAGTTATTTTGGTGTCATACCCGTTATATAATTTATAACGGCAGTAATGGTAATGATTTTTAAGTCAAGATTAGTGTGTACTCCCCATTATAGAAGAGGGAATCTTTCGCTCTAGCCATACAAAGGGATGGTCGTTAATCTGTCAATCATAAATTTAGTGGCAACAACAAAGAATAAAGGCTAGTTCACATCATTTGCTCATCTCGCACAGCTCGGACTTGCCAATTTTTTTATGATTTATGGCTGTGCCTACAAAACAGATAATAAGAAATTATGAATCTTACAGAAAAAGTATTTGGCTGTGCGTTGTCTAGACTATAAACATAGACATAGAGATTCTATGTCTATGGTCTAGACTCTTGGCAAAAGTATATTTGAACTGGCCCTAGACTATTCTATGACAAGCGTTTGAATTTTTTGCTTGGTGCTGAAAATGAACGTTTTTCAATGAAATGAAGTAATTTTAAATTTTAATCGTGAATTGAATCGTTTTCAGTTGTTTTCAATAGATTTATACAAGGTGTCCCGGAAATATGAGAAATCTCGGATTCAGATAGAACATAAAAAAATAAGTTGACAAGTTCCCATAATTTTTTTTCCTAGCGGCCCTCCCTACGAAGATACGACCTCCTTAATAACGCCACTGATGGATATTCATTTTAAGTAGAGGAATAAATTTCAATTACTTACTTTTTTCATTATTTTTTTTTCGAAAACTGTTCATTTTATCGACACTGAACAAGAGTACCTTTTTTTAAGCTTAATGTTCAAGGTATCCAAATTTGTGTTTTTAGCACCTGGTAAACTGAACAAGCTAATTGAAATTTGAGTGCGGTGATTTAAGAGGTCCTTAATACTATCAATCATATCAAATTTTCATCAAATTATATCGAGTAGTTTGAAACTTATTTCATTAAAATGGATTTCCAGTGGCGTCATTTAGAAGGTCGTATCTTCGTAGGGAGGGCCGCCAGGAAAAAAAATTATGGGAACTTGTTATCTTCATTTTTTATGTTCTATCTGAATCCGAGAGATTTCCCATATTTTCCGGGACACCCTGTATATGTAGTTAGTTACTTGACCAATTTCAAGAAGAACTTGCCTAAGATCTAGATGTAGAGGAAATATTCTGTTTGAATGGGTTCACTGTTGTCAGATAGTAGAAATGTTATTAAAGTGGAAAATAATAATCTATATGAAAATCAGCTGAAAAACTTGAGCTTCTTAACAAATGAGACCCAGATGAATAAGTGTCCGAGGATTATCACACTTTCCATGTTTCATTGATACATCGATTAGAAAAAAATTATTAATTTTTGATTTGTTTTATAGGGTTGAATAACCAACGCCATGGAGGACGCACACACTAAATCGGTAGATGAAGTGTTAAATTACTTCAATGCTGATCCAGAACGGGGACTTACATTAGATCAAGTAAAAAGGAACCAACAAAAATATGGCCCAAATGGTAAGTAACAAGTTACATGCTGAACGATTCGTAATGAATTCGGTGGAAAATGTGAAACTAGAAATCAGATTCTTATAAATCGCGACATTTCCCGTAGCTTCTTAAAAACTTTATAGGTTTTCACTGCCAGTCTCTGAAACAGAAATAATTGAGAAATTTTTAATTAAGATGAAGTGTTCCTGCGAGAATCTTTGCACTTATTTGTCAGGAGCAAATTTGTCTTGAAAAAATTGTTGCCTAACAGTAAAATTGAAAAAAGACCAATTTGCTCCCGACAAATAAGTGCAAAGATTATCGCAGGAGCACTTCATCTTAATTGGAATTTTTTTAATTATTTCTGCTTCAGAGACTGGGAGTGAACACCTTTAAAGTTTTTTAGAAATGCAGAATCCTCCCAGCATATGTTTCAATCTATTTCTCGTAGTGCTTCTGAATACTTTTTGTACAGTTTATAACATAAATTGAGCACTGAAATGGGTCGTTATTGTTCAATTTCGTACACACTAACATCACCTTTTATTTCGAGGTCGGCGGAAAATTTTTTTCTAGTAAACACTGAAAATGCCTATTTTCAACGTTTGCTATTCCTTTGCTATTCAGTTTGCGATCGATCAGCATAAAACTGAACAATAAATTTCGGAATCATTGAACTTTATTTCATGAGGGTCCCAAATAACCTTAGGTTCCTCGAAAATTATTCAGGGAACTAGAATGTGTTTACAAAGTGTCGCTAATATAAGCGGCATTGTCTGCATAGGATTATACTTATCAGGCTATTACCAGGGTCTAGTAGTCCACAATTCACGCGTCAGGATTATAAACAGTGTATAGACAATAAGAAGATAACACCCCTGATCAAACAGTAGCACCGAATGGAATGTTTAGCATTCAACCGTCCAATTAGAACAAATTCCAACACGAATTGGTATCATCGAAATAGAAAAATGTCGAATGAATAAAATATAAATTTTGCGAGGGTTATTCGAGAAATCCTTCTCACATGTTTATATTTCATCATTACATGTTGGTAAACGTGAATATTCTGTCATCTATTATCTGTAAATTCAGTGTTGTAGATTGCGGATCATTAAGGGAATTGCATTACACTGCGACCTCAAGTTCTGACACAAAAAATACATCCAAAATATTCTTTAGGTGTGGAGAGAAAAAAATTATCCGTTTTTGTTTCGTAGTTTGGTTTTCGAGAAAAAAAAATTGTTGAAATCTCCGAAATAAGGTAGCGAATTCAAACGATCAGAATTGATGGTTGCGTGTGACGTAGGCGTCAGCATTCATTTCATTGGTTGAATGTTGAAACTCAGTATAAAACGATGCCATCTGGCAACTCTTTTGTGAGAGTAGTTTTAGCTCAACTTTCACATAATTTAAGCCGTTATAAGATATTACTTCCAAGATATAAACCCGTACCTAAAGTTTAGGCGAAATTCTCGCTGATATTTCTTCCAATAATTTTCATCGATAATGTCTTGAAACTTTGAAAGAATGTTCGCTATCTAGGAGTGAAATTATTGTTGAAACACTCTGCGTGCCAGGGAAATAATTAAGGAAATATTTTACATTAGAAGTACACATTCATCGTATAATGTCATATTCGGTGTCATGCCCGATTGGCAAATATTTAGGCGGCTGATATTGTCTCGTTTGCTTGACTTATTACTCGATTCTTTGGTTTATATTGTAGCGAAAGAGTGACAAAATTTTCAAGGTTGAATTTATTATTATAGTAATTCGATCAGTTATTTGAAGAGATTTGTTAAAGAACCAGCTAAAATATTGAAATCGAAGGGCTATCAGATTTTTTCCTTTCTTTCCATGAAAACATTACAAAACGTTTTCAAAATTTTTCGAATAAACTTGGTAGCAGATGAAAAATAATTTTTTTGTTGAAAATAAATCGGACTCTGTTCATCCGATTAGAATGATTGATACCTCATTTTATAGGTAAATTACTTCTCTACAAATGCCCCACTGAATACTTTCTCCTATAACCTACCGTTTTCGAAATTTTTCGAATAAACTTGATAGCAAATGAAAAAATACATTTTTTCATCTTTCGCCGGAACTAAATCGGCCTCTGTTCATCCGATTGAAATGGTTGATACCTCATTGTATAGGTAAATTAATACTCTACAAGTGCCCTATCGATCACATTCTTCTATAACCTACCGTTTCTTGAATTTTTCGAATGAACTTGGTAGCAGATGGAAAATACGTTTTTTTGTCTTTTTTTGATAATAAATCGTTCTCTGTTCATCCGACTAGAATTATTGATACCTCATTTTATAGGTAAATTCATTCGCTACAAATTCCCTATAACCACTTTTCTCTATAACCTACCGTTTTCCAAATTTTTCGAATAAACTTGGTAGCAGATGGAAAAATACATTCTTTCAATTTCGTTGAAAATAAATCGGTCTCTGTTCATCCGATTAGAATGATTATTAACTCATTTTATAGGTAAATTGATTCTCTACGAATGCCCTTTTGAATCCAGAAGCAAGCAATAGATAAGACTGATAAATAATCTTATTTTCCTTAGAAATCCCTTCGATATCCGAAGAAAGAGAGTTGATCAAACCAGGTCTGGTTCTTTAGTAGTTAATCTTTCAAAACTTAATTAATAATTAAATTTGAAAATAAAATTGAAGAACTTATGATAACTTGATAGAGAATTTAATGAAACGTTAATTGGTCTAGTTTCCTCATTCGCTTCTCTATTATTCAACCTTTCAGACAGCATTGTTAATGGTCGCCAAGCATCGCTTTTTAAACTTGTTGGATCCATTTTTTGATTTTTTTCATAACACTGTTCCACTGCACTGAAGATTATGTTCCAAAATATTTTCAAAGCTTCCTACTTTTGCCCAAAATAAAACTTAACGCCAGATAGAATTGCAATGACCTGAATAACTCGTAGTAGTAATATAGACGCTGCTAGATCACGTGGTATCGAAACGAGTACATCGATAAGTACTATAAATATCGATAAATGTTGATGTCCGCATAGAAAATAGATCCTCGCGAACTACACACACTTATCGTTAAATGCAATACGACCACCTTCTGGCACTTAAAATTGTTACACGTTGATGGTATGTTGTCCAATTTGGCAACCAATAGGGATCGAGCTTGATTCACCTCGCTCCTGGTCCAAGTGCGTAAACTGCGACCTTGGCTTTGTGATAACTTTTTCTGTGATCTGCATTGACAGAAGATCTCAACCCGTGAAATTATGTTCCACACAGATTTCGTGGTTATACAGTGGAACTTCCCTATAACGAAAGCCGTAAATCCGCAAAAAAAATTCGTTATACAGAAAATTTTTTTCTATAGTCGGCAATGTCGCGGCCGACTTCACTGATAATTTTAAGTTCATTATTCAAACTTGAACACTTTTAGACATTTCCGCACAACTTCCACACTAGCGGAATGGTTAGATTAGAACCACACAGCCAGGCCTCGTATTCTGGACAAGTGATCTTTCAAAGCTTATACGAACTTCATTGCGCGAGTCCCTCTTTTACCTGCTTGTCCAGAATACGAGGCCTGGGGTGTATTTGAAACTGTTTCAAAACGGTCTCTCTGGCCGCCGAAATGATTTAGTTTGAGGTCGGGATTTATTACGTACGTCCGGAAAAAAAACAACCCTTATACCTTCTTACCAATACCCATTCAAAGAGTGATGTTCAGTTGTTCAGTTTACCAGGGGCGGACTGGGTTTTACATTTTAATGCTTACATTTTAACACCCTATATGATAAGGTGCTGAAAAAAACAAATTGGATACCTTGAACATTAAGCTGAAGAAAAGATTCAGAGATACTATAAAGAAAAGGTACTCTTGTTCAGTGTCAATAAAATGAACCATTTACGAAAAAAAAATAATGAAAGAAGTAAGTAATTGAAATTTATTCCACTGAAATGAATTTCCAGTGGCGTCATTTAGGAGGTCATATCTTCGTAGGGAGGGCCGCTAGGAAAAAAATTATGGGAACTTGTCATCTTATTTTTTTATGTTCTATCTAAATCCTTGGGATTCCCCACATTTTCCGGGGCACCCTGTATATAGGATGTCTATAAACAAATGCGAGGGACGAGATGAAAATAAGCAGGGGTAGTTCAGATAATTTTTTTTTGAAATCGACTTCCCTTCCAAGATACGACCTTTGGAAAGCGAGTTTTCTGAGAGTTCGTTATTTCTTAAATTATTTTTTCTAGAGAGTGGTCTTAAATGTCGGTTGGATCGTTTTTTTCGAAAATTAAAGAAACACACAAGCTTGAATTTCATCCGTAAAGTTGTTACTCGAAGAATCTCCAAAATCCGGAACACTGTAATTATACAGGATAATATTGTCATATTTCCTGAAATTGATGAATACATGGGAATTTGATGGTTCACCAAATTTTTATGAAATAACAGTGCACTGGATGAAATTTTGTGACCTAATTGACACAAAAGACTGAAATGACGAACAGATTAGGTCTTCAACCTAATCTAACTGACGAAAAAAGGTTATATTTTGAGGGAGAACAAAACGTTCATCACTTCCCTTCAATAAATTATATAATTATGTTATCTACAAAACATAATTCGATAATTCTACTGAAGTGTATAAAAACACACTTGACATGTACATAAATAATACGATTTTTACGTGTATGCTGAATGATAACATTCACAAATCTACAATAATGTTCATCGTTTAATGTTGGCGAATCCGCTGATATTTTATCTAGATGAAAAACCGTTCAAACCGCAATTTGATTAAAACTTTTCCCGCTCGGTCCCTTCGTCAAAGGTTAGGACGGAAATAGATCCGTATTTTACGTCATTATGACCCGATTGTTAAATTGCAACGTGCCTGTAACTACCTTTTGATATTTAAAGTGAATCCGTTTAAATGCCATTATGTGATAGCATTCGATCAAAGGGTTGGCACACTGGAATTATCTTTATATCTTCTATAAATGCGGTATTATGTTACTTCTAGAATTGTCTGCTATAGGTTACGACGAGGGCTACGAGCTCATTTTGATCTAACAAGCATATGACATGTGTGTAACAAAAAATATTCTTCCTATACGGAACAATTTAGAAAAATAAAGTTGATTTAACACCGAATAAATAACCAGTGACAAATTTCGCGATACATCTGCTGGTTTTACGAGCTTCTTACTATCCAATTGTCCAAGATGTTGTCTATTAACTCTTTATACACAGTAAAATGTTTCCTTTTACGGAACAATTTAGAAGAATAAAGTTGACTTAACACCGAATAATTATTAACCATTGACAGATTTTGCTATTCATCTGCTGGTTTTACGAGATCATTACTATCCGATTATACCTGATGTCTATTAGCTCTTTATACACAGAAAATGTTCCGTTATACGGAACAATTTAGAAGAATGAAGTTGATTCAACACCCAATATATCACCATTGACAGATTTTGCGATTCATCTGCTGGTTTTACGAGCTCATTACAATAAAATTATCCCTGATGTTGTCTATTAGCTCTTAATACACAGAAAACGTTCCCTTATACGGAACAATGTAGAAGAATAAACACCGAATAAATAACCATTGACAGATTTTGCGATTCATCTGCTGATTTTACGAGCTTATTACTATCCAATTATCCCTGATATTGTCTATTAACTCTTTATACACAGAAAATGTTCTCTTATGCGGAACAATTTAGAAAAGTAAAGTTGACTTAACACCGAATAAATAACCATTGACAGATTTTGCGATTCATCTGTTGGTTTTACGATCCAATTATCCCTAATGTTGTCTATTAACTCTCTATACAGAGAAAATGTTCCCTTATACGGAACAATTTAGAAGAATAATGTTGACTCAACACCGAATAAATATCCGTTGATAGATTTTGCTATTCATCTGCTGGTTTTACGAGCTCCTTACTATCCATTAGCTCTTTATACACATAAAATGTTCCCTTATGCGGAACAATTTAGAAGAATGAAGTTGATTCAACGCCCATACATCACCATTAATCGATTTTGCTTTTCATCTGCTAATTTCGAGCTCAGTGCTATTAAATCATTTATATTGTCAATTAGCTCTTTGTGTACATAAAATGTTTAGCATAAATTGAACCATATTTTCCTCCAATGCGGAACAATTTAGCAGAATGTAGTTGACTAAACATCTAATAAATGCCACTTTTTGACAGATTCAGGGATTTCTTTGAGTTTTGTACAATTTATTTTGATATTGTTCATGAACTCTTAATATAGGGAAATATTTTATGAAGATGAATGCATGTCTTCGGAACAATTCAGAAGAATCAATTTGAATGAACACCCAATAAAGGTCACGTTTGGATAGGTTTTCTATTCATCTTGCTAGCGTGTTAAGTAAATATTTATAATAAATTGCATAAATAGATATCTATGCAATTATTGTTCCGTACTGAGAAAATTTCCAATACGGAACAATTCTAAGAACGAAGTTGAGTAAACATGTAACAAATGAAAGCTTCGACAGAGTCTGCTATTTATCTTCTAGTTATGAGCTAACTCCGGATTCATATCAAATTACTTTATTTCAGTATATATTCAACAACATACATTGATCGAAAATATGTCACAAACACTGGCGTACCCAGGGGGGGGGTTATTGGGGATACAACCCCCCCCCATTGGTCAAAAAGGAAAAAAATCAAAGTAAAATTTATAATTTTTTACTTTCATTACCAGTAAACCAGCAAGGTAACCCCCCCCATGAGTCGGCTCTAGTTACGCTAATGGTCACAAACGGAACAATTTAGAAGAATGAAATGAGCTAAAAAGTCAATAAATGTCACTTTTAAAATTCTCCTGCTACTTTTGAGCTAAGCTCGAATCCCAATTCTACAGTTTTAAAGGGATTGTCGAAGATAATCACAAGAAAGTAGTGAATGTATCTTCTGACAGTTCAGTGCAATTTTTCTTCTAATTTTGAGCTCATCTGGAATCCCGATTTGGCAGTAACAGGTACCGTTCAGTAGCATTCTAGAGTATTGAAAGAATCGTCGAAAAATATCAGTGTTTCAATTAAACGAAACAATTCACAAAAAGTAGTGCGATTCTTCTAGTTTTAATCTCATTATGAGTTCAGTATTATCCTTGGACCATATGCAAATAAGAAATAGATTTTAACATAATGAAAATGTGGAGAAATAGTACATTTGAACGACTATTCACGAAACCCATCAAATTTTTTCCATCAATAAAGTGGACCTTGATTTGTGTACATCAAAACGCAAATTATTGAATAATATTGACCAACTGCCACCTTTTTACATTCGATCGAAAAAGCAAGGTCGAATATCATATTTCTGCTACCGCTTCGATTTTCCTGAATGAAATTCATCCAGTAATGACGTTCTCTTCGCAAAAAAAATTAGTCGCAATACTGGCCGATGACGTTTTTTATGGCGCTTAAATGTGACGTCAAACGTCAAGGCTGCGATTGTACGTGTGTTAACAAAGGATATTTATTTATTGTTCGGATAAGAATCTGGTTTTTAGCTGGGTTCGTTCCCGTCTTAATTCTGTTATTTTCGTCCATTTTGTTTATATAATTACTGATATTTTTTTTTGTTTCAGAACTTCCCGCTGAAGAAGGTGAGTGAACTTGACAAAAGGAGCTGATAATTTTTGTTTGTTTTGGGGTGTATCTAGGACCGATTGGTTTCGAATATCAAAAGCTGGGTTTCAAAAACTCCGATAGTTGACTTATGTGATGGAATTTTTTCTATGGCTGATTTGTGTTCGGTTTGGACAGAACTTATAAATAAGAAGAAAAATTCTTATCACTTGGATTTATTAAATGTTATTATTTCAGTACGACTGAGATCTAGAGTAAAAGTGGGTTTACTGTTTCGCCTTATTTCAGACATAATGGCGATATAATTTGACTAATTTGAGATTCGGAAAACTTCATGTTTTTGCCGTTAGGGCCGCTGTGCATTATTCTGATTTCAAAATATTTTCACTACTTAACCTACGAATCATTATTTGACATAAACACTATGTGCGCGACATGAAGCGTCAATAAAAGGAACTTGACCGGATGCCAATCAAACTGGGCAATATCTGAGTTGTTCATTGCTGAATTTGTCGCCAGTCAGATCTCACAGTTTTTTTTTATATTTGAATGCCCACCATTACTTTCAAACATCTCAGGTACGAGAGCTCAGTTTTGAAGCCATTTAGAGTACATCAAATTCTATGAAATCCATCTTAAGTAGATTTTATCGCTGTAATTATTATTTTCGATGGTCTTGAATAGCGATAAAAATATATTATGCAACGAGCGTATAATGATAGCTATTATTCACGAGGTGGAATATCTTGAAAAGGATTCCCAAAGTAAGGTTATATTTATAAAAAGCAAGAGGGGAACATTTAGTCCGTTCATGAAAGTTTGAACGCATAGTAGGCGTTTGTTTATTTATCTGAAGTTGGCAGTATTTGCTGTCATAACGTAAAATAAAGGCAACGTTGCCGAATGTACCCGGCCTAGTCCGACGAGCTTCCGAGTTATCAGAGAACTCTATGCAATATTGACAACATTGCGTATCAATCTGACAAGAAAATAAACATAACCAAAAATTTTGATATACACAGTGGAATATGCCATATTTCCATGGCCAACCCACGGCTCAAATTTTCGTGAACGAACTATAGAGATCTTTTCCTCATTTTTGCCCCTGCTTATATCTGACAGGGCCTCTCTATGGTTCCTTATTGATTCGAGATTGGGGGACTGAAATTGAGGAGCTGAACTTGGCGGAAAGGCGTCCTGGAATTTCTTGGAAGTGTACCAATTAGAACACCTAGTAATCCCCTTGAAGTGACGAGAGGGAGAGATTCGACAGGATCACTTCGATTCCACGAAAAATCAGGACGCCTTTTTATGTTTATAAATGAAATAGATATCGATCGATCCTACTTACCTAGCTTTCTATTTGCCTGAATAATTTCCGAAATCACTTCAGTTGGAAGTGAAGTGAATTGACAAATAGAACATGACTTTTTCGGATGACAATCAACAAAACGAAAAGGTTGAAATCAGAATATCGACGATAGTTCGGAAGGAAATTCTAAAAGTAATATTAATAATTCATTACTAACAATGAAAACCGAGTATAAATAATTCACTTTTGGTTATGTTCAGAAGTAAATTGTAAACTTTTACCAAAATGTTAGGTTATGTTGTTGTTATGATGAATTGAAGTGATTGTGGAAATTAAACTGATTTTTGTCACAAACCAACATCAGTTGGAAATGATGCGCATCAGTTCAAAATAACATTGTCAAATACAACGCGTATTAACTGATTTTGCATCAGCTTGGAAGTGCGGCAGCTTCAAATATAAAGGGCCTAATGTTGTGATTTTGAACTGATGCGCATCATTTCCAACTGATATTGCTTCCTGACAACATCAGTTTAATTTTTGTTATCACTTCAGTTCATCACAATAATAACATAACCTAAGATTTAAGTAAAAGTTTACAATTCACTTCTAAACATAACAGAAAGTGGATTATTATCCTCGGTTTTCATTGCTAGTAATGAATAATTCATATTCAAGAATTTCCTTCCAATCTATAGTCAATATTCTGATTTGGTACTCAGTTTTCAAACCTTATCGTTTCGTTGATTGTCATCTGAAAAGTCATGTTCTATTTGTCAAAATCACTTCACTTCCAACTGAAGTGATTTCGGAATTATACAGGCAAATAGAAAGCTAGGATAAACTAGAGATTTTGGTCCTGTTTACATCTGTCAGGGCCTATCTATAGTCCCTTCACGAAAGATTGAGCCGTCCGTTGGCCATGGAAATTTGGCATATTCCAATGTGTATATTAAAATTTTAGGTTATGTTGTTTATTTCCTTGTCAGATTGATACGCATTGATGTCAATATTGCATAGAGTTCTCTGATAAGTAACTCGCAAGCTCGTTGGACGAGGCCTGGTACATCCGGCAACGTTAACTTTATTTTATGTTATGACAGCAAATACTGCCAACTTCAGATAAATAAACAAACGCCTACTATGCGCTCAAACTTTCGTGAACGGACTATATGTTATTTTATCGATCTGAGTCTCGAACTATCGAAAATCTAAAGCCCATTTAAACGCGATGCTGCCAGGAAACGAGCCCACAAAGCGCCGTTCTCCAATAAATATAAATATAGATCACGGACGGGCGGTTGCCCACCTTCAATGGCGGTAAATTTATGGCACCTAGAACGAGACAGAGATAGAGATGCGGCACGATCAGCATCTCAACCCGAGGGGTTTATCGTTCCAGTTTTCATTAACCGGGGAGATTAAGAGCTTCGCAAATATGTGCCAGAGTTGGTAGAGAAATGGGGATTTCGAGGAAGGCTCTTGCTCTGACCGTCCGTTCGGCAGGCGGTGACGTAACTGAAAATTTCAGGCACGTTTTGGCGTGGTTAGAACTTGTAATAGGTTCATTGATTCTTGTTATTGTTTAAATCAAGCCTAGTTCCAGGTTTACTAAGGGTATTTCAAAAGACTTCAAGATTTGAATAGACCATTCCAACAAATAGCTGATCTCCTTTTTCAAGATGGCTGCTGGGAGTTGCCATAAACTAGTTTCTTGACGCTCTGCTATTTCCTCTATTGATCACAAAATGAGGAAAATACATAATACATAATATGAGGCGTTTTCGGATACTTACCCGGGTTAACTCGATTCCTAACCTTCGCGTTCGTTTACCTAACCTGAACATCCAACCCGAGTCCGGAAAGTACAGTGCTATTAATTAAATCACTGACTCAGGTTAATCTATCGTGATCCTACACGAGAGCAGGGTCGTAGAGTTACCGCATGCGCACTGCAGTTCAATGTTTGATGTATTTGAAAAAGGCGGGAATAAGTGTTCTACTTTTTACTTAGTAATTTCATATGTTCTATTCCTGAAAATTATTGAAAGAGAAGATAATTAAGCTCAGTGTAAAATGTGTGGTTTCATAAGCCAAGAAAATAATGTGAAACATCTTCTTCATAACTTTGTATGCAGATCTTTCTGCGTTAAAGCTAAAGCCTTCTTTACTTCTTTAACATAGGTACACAAAGTTAACATTGAACATGCGAGGGCACACCAGAAATTATAAGAAATATTTTACAAAGGCCAATAAATGCAAGCAAAGCTAGAGACAATCCGAAAATAGACTGGGACTGAAAAAATAAATTCATGAAATATTTGGTTATGTTATTGATACGACTGTCACTTCAAATCCTAAACCTGATGTGTTCATAAACTTAGAACCCGGGTCCGTGATCCGAGTAGATCCGTCACGTGACCCAATGGATCGAGTTAGTAACCCTGAGTAAGTTTCCGAAAACGCCTATGGTCGTAGTTCCCGGAAGGTTAACCTAGCCATAACAATTCAGTTCTAATAATAATAATAATAATAATATTGAACTTAAAGTGTTATTTTCAGCCAACTATATTTCATACAGATAATCTGTTATGAAAAGAAACCTTGCGAAATCGAAAGCAAGATTAGCGGTGTTTACATTATATGTGTGAATGAAGTTGGCAATTAATTTAAGGAAATTTATTTTTAAGTAAAGGTATTGAGGAAGTAACTCCCACAATAATTCTACCTCATTCATTATTTCACCAAAATAAACTTGTTCCAAAAAAAATTAATCTCCCAAGTGATTTACCGACTAGTCGAGCGAAATGTTCAAGGTACCCAGCTGCACTGCGATTTTCCAAAGTTTAAATTAATATCGAACATACGGAGCGGAAAATGCCATCGTTGACGTAGAGAGAGATAAATTCAATTTCGGTAATGGCGACGTCAGCGTTCTTTAATTCTGGCGATTTCGTGGTTTATGAATGGGCATTTTTCTGTTTCGTCATACCTTTGGTAACGTGTGGAATCAGATTTAAGCGCACTTCCCGAATTAGCTCCGTGAGCAAAATATGCCAATCGTAATTTTTGCGATGGTATTAGTCCAAGGGCCAGTGGCTGTTTTTTTTATAATGATTCCTAACAATGTGAATTTTTGTGAGTAGCTTCATTTTGACGAGACGCCCAACTTTTTCCTCTACGATAATTCTCGATAGTGAGGGCTAATACAGTACGGAAGCATCGAAAGTGTTAAATGGGTGAATGTTCAAATTTTACTTTATAAATTATAAATCTTGAAATAATTTTATTACAAATTGAAAACAATAATTATCCTACAAAAATGATGATTCTATCAAAGTGTCCCCCACTCCCAACATATAACAACAACTAGGTCTAAAAAAATTATTACTAACGGGCTGAATTTTTCACTGTTGCTTAGCAAATATTTCCTTTATGAATCGGTCACATTGTCCTACAAATTGAGTGGTACGTTTTTTCAGTCCTACGCTCGGAAATTGTCAATTGTTAGTTATCATTTTTAATTGTGGGTTCTGTTGTACAATTTCGGAGGTGAGACTGGAAAAACGTACCACCCAGTTTGTAGGACAATGTGACCAGTTCATAAAGGAAATATTTGCTAAGCAACAGTGAAAAAATCAGCCGGTAGTCATGATTTTCTCAGAACTAGTTGTTGCTTAAGTTGGGAGTGGGGTAAACTTTGATAGACTCATCATGTTTGTAAGACAATTATTGTTTTCAATTTGTAATAAAATTGTTTCAAGATTTAATTTATAAAGTCGCTGTTAGTAACAAAATTTAAACATTCACCCATTTAACACTCTTGACGCTTCCATACTGTATTAGCCCCCACTATCGAGAATTTTCGTAGAGGAAAAAGTTGGGCGTCTCGTCAAAATGAAGCTACTTAAAAATATTCAGTTTGTTAGTAATCATTATGAAAAATAGCCGCTGGCCCATGGACTATATTGGTCATTGGAAGTCTTTGTAATTCCCGTGGGCCTTATCTGGTACCGAATATATTATTGCTATTCAAATCATTGATAATAATAATAAATCTTTTGTATGAATAATCTCCCTTGATCTAATATATTTTTTTATTTTTTCAGGAAAGTCGATATGGCAATTAGTTTTAGAACAATTCGATGATCTTCTAGTCAAGATTTTATTGTTAGCCGCTATTATTTCATTTGTAAGTATAACTGTTTCATTAATTAATATTTTTTTATCTGAAGAAAATCTTACTCATTTCGAAATCAAAACCTAGTATTGTCAGTACTGGTTTCTCTTGAACTAAACATTTCGAGTTAGAAATGTTTCCTGTAATTTCGTTAATCCACTCAATTAATGGATGAGTTCATTATCTCTATACGCAAGGACCTTCATTGGTTCTATTAACGATTCTAATTAGTTCACATCCACACTTTCACTTAGCAACGTCATTAAAATGTTCCATTTTAGAGAACTGAAGAAACGCATTTTAGTGGTACCACATTAAACTCTAAAAATAATTGTAATATAATAAAAATCAATAACATAATCAGATTATGTTAACGTTATTTCTTACTTTATTTGTATCCCAAAAATTTTTCCACTGTTTCCTTCAGTTTCCTACGAATATTTTTAATGAACCTCAATTACATACAATTACTGCGATAATAATTATTCCCGAAGTAGTTTTTCATACTGATGATGAAGAAAAATTAATCAAATTGAATAAAATGTGGAAGAAACTTTGAGATTTCTCACATTCAATACTTTCATGAACGAAATTTAATTACGAACCTACAATTCAACAAACCATAAAATAAACGCCATGTATATCAAAATAAGTACATTCCGAGCGTGTTTTACTGCAATTAATAAATTATTTATATCTGAAACGAAATGTTACCAATTGAAATTAACGAAATTCGAAATTACTTTTCCGAGGTTTATTTTGGGAAATAACAGGTGCTTTTGTTGTAACGCTGTTTTTCTCTGAACCGATTTATCTTAAATGTCTTCCAGCTTATTTGACAGATGAAATTGTGTTTTAAACGAAAGCATCTATTATTAACTTGTCAAGTTAACACGAAAATATACACAGTAATTTGAAACTTCGCATTTATTAATAGCTGTGACAGTTCAAGTCCGACCGCATGGACGATAAAGTGTCAGTTGCAGGAACGTCCATTAAAATTTAAAGGTCCATTAAACTCTTAATCCTCCATTATTACAAGGAACTAATGGAGGATTAAGGGTTTAATGGACCTTTAAATTTTAACGGACGTTCCTGCAACTGAGCAAAAAACAGTTTATTTTCTTTACTTTCGTTTAGTTACGAACGAAAAAATTAACGATTAGATAAACATCATTTACGCTAGAGTCGTAAAAGTATTCGTCCTTACAAGGAGAGCTTCAGTGAAAATATTGAATACGCGGTAATAGAAATATTTTTCTAATGATATACGTACAAGAGAGCCAGGGAATTTAGGTTTCATTCGTATTTTTCCAGATTTACATGAAAACTAATCAGTTTACACTGCAGAGATTCAGCCATAATCTCATTAAAAATTGTGGCTTCCTTTGATATCATACTAAAAACCCTTTGATCTTGCCGCTCATTGCAAAAATTGTCGTTGGTCTAACCGAATGCAGAAGCGGCTGTAGTTATGTGCAGAATTTTGAAGCAGTAATATACGAATTTCTCTTTTTATTTCAGATCCTCGCTTTATTTGAGGAACATGAAGGTGCTTTCACAGCCTTCGTAGAACCCTTTGTTATTCTTCTTATTCTTATTGCAAACGCAGTCGTAGGAGTCTGGCAGGTAACATGAATTTTTTCCCGATTCATCTCTTCAGTTATTGACCTTAATCGTTTTGCAGGAAAGAAATGCCGAATCTGCCATCGAAGCCCTCAAGGAGTACGAGCCCGAGATGGGTAAAGTACTCAGGGCGGACAAATCAGGTATCCAAAAGATCAGGGCGAGAGAAATTGTCCCAGGAGATATCGTTGAGATATCCGTTGGTGACAAGATCCCTGCCGATATCCGTTTGACCAAAATCTTCTCGACCACCCTTCGTATCGATCAGTCCATCTTGACTGGTGAATCCGTTTCTGTTATCAAACACACCGATCCCGTACCAGACCCCAGGGCCGTCAACCAGGACAAGAAAAACATCTTGTTCTCCGGTACCAACGTAGCTGCAGGAAAAGCTAGAGGTGTCGTCATGGGAACAGGTTTGAACACAGCTATCGGTAAAATCCGTACCGAAATGTCTGAGACTGAAGAAATCAAGACTCCACTCCAACAAAAACTCGACGAATTCGGTGAACAATTGTCCAAAGTCATCTCTGTTATCTGCGTCGCTGTATGGGCTATCAACATTGGACACTTCAACGATCCCGCTCACGGCGGATCATGGATCAAAGGTGCCGTCTACTACTTCAAAATTGCCGTAGCTTTGGCCGTCGCCGCCATCCCAGAAGGTCTCCCAGCTGTAATCACAACTTGTCTTGCTTTGGGAACCCGTCGTATGGCCAAGAAGAACGCTATTGTCAGGTCCTTGCCTTCCGTCGAAACCTTGGGTTGCACATCCGTCATCTGCTCAGACAAAACCGGTACCTTGACCACCAACCAAATGTCCGTTTCTCGTATGTTCATCTTCGACAAGGTTGAAGGAAATGACAGCAGCTTCCACGAATTCGAAATCACCGGTTCCACTTACGAACCAATTGGAGAAGTTTTCCTCAAGGGGCAAAAGGTTAAATGCGCTGATTACGACTCACTTCAAGAATTGGGAACCATCTGTATCATGTGCAATGACTCTTCCATTGATTTCAACGAATTCAAACAGGCTTTCGAGAAAGTTGGTGAAGCTACTGAAACCGCTTTGATTGTACTCGCCGAAAAGATGAATCCCTTCACTGTCACCAAGTCGGGAGACCGTCGCCAGAAGGCCATCTGCGTCAGACAAGACATCGAAACCAAATGGAAGAAGGAATTCACCTTGGAATTCTCCAGAGATCGCAAATCTATGTCTTCTTACTGTGTGCCATTGAAACCATCCAGGCTTGGAAACGGACCAAAACTCTTCGTCAAAGGTGCCCCAGAAGGTGTATTGGACAGATGCACACACGCCCGTGTTGGTACCCAGAAAGTTCCTCTCACCACTGCCCTCAAGAACAGAATCTTGGAAACTACAAAGGCCTACGGTACTGGACGCGACACCTTGCGTTGTCTTGCATTGGCTACCTGTGATAACCCAATGAAACCCGATGAAATGGATCTTGGAGACTCAAGCAAATTCTATACCTATGAAGTTAACCTTACCTTTGTTGGAGTCGTTGGTATGTTGGATCCCCCACGTAAAGAAGTTTTCGATTCTATTGTAAGGTGCCGTGCTGCTGGTATCCGTGTCATTGTCATCACTGGTGACAACAAGGCCACCGCTGAAGCTATCTGCAGAAGGATTGGCGTTTTCACTGAAGATGAAGATACAACTGGAAAGTCATACTCTGGACGTGAATTCGACGATCTTCCAGTTTCCGAGCAAAGGGCAGCTTGTTCTCGTGCTAGGTTGTTCTCTCGCGTAGAACCATCTCACAAATCCAAGATCGTTGAATACTTGCAAAGCATGAACGAAATTTCTGCTATGGTAAGTTAAACTCCAATCTTCACTAGCAGTTTTTAATTAACTCTTTTACAGACTGGTGATGGTGTAAATGATGCCCCCGCTTTGAAGAAGGCTGAAATTGGTATTGCCATGGGTTCCGGAACTGCTGTAGCCAAATCCGCCTCTGAGATGGTACTCGCTGATGATAACTTCTCATCAATCGTAGCTGCCGTTGAGGAAGGACGTGCCATTTACAACAACATGAAGCAGTTCATCCGTTACTTGATTTCCTCAAACATTGGTGAAGTCGTCTCCATCTTCTTAACTGCCGCTCTCGGTCTTCCAGAAGCCTTGATTCCCGTACAACTCTTGTGGGTCAACTTGGTAACTGACGGTTTGCCAGCTACTGCTCTTGGTTTCAATCCACCAGATCTCGACATCATGACCAAACCACCAAGGAAGGCTGACGAAGGTCTTATTTCCGGTTGGTTGTTCTTCAGATACATGGCTATTGGAGGTTATGTCGGTGCTGCTACTGTTGGTGCTGCCGCCTGGTGGTTCATGTACTCTCCATACGGTCCACAGATCTCCTACTACCAATTGGTGAGTAACTTGGTGACTTTGTTGTTCCTGAGTATATGATGTATTTTTTTCCAGACTCATCATTTACAATGTATCAGTGGTGGTCCCGAATTCAAAGGAATTGACTGCAAGATCTTCAATGATCCTCACCCCATGACCATGGCCTTGTCTGTATTGGTAACAATTGAAATGTTGAACGCCATGAACAGGTAATTTTGATGGATATTCCAATACGGGTTTCCCATTTTTGCTAGTGTGAAGCGGCAATATTATTGAAGTTTCATCTGTTGATTCGACTGATGTTTGTTCATGCTGTGTTGCCAAATCAGCATGAGCTGACAGTCCCCAACAACTCTCGCAAATGATGAAATTGCATTAATATACGCTGTTATACAGGGTGTACCTAAACTCGACGTCAACCCGGAACCGGGTGAAAAAAGAAGTAATGCTGGTTGTCAGAAAAATATAAAAAAAATCTAAGTTGCGTGATTTTAAAATAATGGGCATTTAAAAAAACACGCAAAATTCCAAACCCTGTGACAGTCTTTTCGCTCCTGTTACCACAAATATCAACTTTTTCCACCTTTTTTTTTGCTGTGTAACCTCGAATAATGCTTGTCTAAACTGTAATCAAAATTTGGATACCAGCTGCTCCAGGTTTCAAAAAATAGGGCTTGCTTCTGAGAAAAAAAAATCAAAATAACACTTGCCTAGTTTCAACTGACTGTATTGAAAAAAAAATGTACTACGCTAGTTTGGCATGTTTTGTCAAAAGTTGGCGCATTTAGTAAGGATTCCAAAATGGTATAATACTTGTTAAATTGTAGCTGCCGTAGTTCAAATTTATTTTCGATTGCCTTTGAATACACTTTTTCTTAAACTGCTTTCCAGTAAAAAAAATCCAATGGATTCAAGTCCGGTGAACGGGCTGGCCACGAGATTGGTCCAGAACGTCCGATCCATCTTCCGGGAAAAAAAGTTACCGAAAAAAAAATTTCCAGAGTTTCTCAGGAAAAATTTTTTCTGGAAAAATTATTTTCTCTGGAATTTTTTTTTATGTTAACATTTTTTCCCGGAGATGGATCGGACGTTCTGGTCCAATCTGGTGGCCGGCCCGTTCACCGAACTTGAATCCATTGGACTTTTTTACTGGGAAGCAGTTTGTGAAAAAGTGTATTCAGAGGCAATCGAAAATAAATTTGAACTACGGCAGCTACAGTGTAACAAGTATTATGCCTACTAAATGCGCCAACTTTTGACAAAACATGCCAAACTTGCGTAGTACATTTTTTTTTCATTACAGTCAGTTGAAACTAGGCAATTGTTTATTTTGATTTTTTTTTTGAGAAGCAAGCCCTATTTTTATGAAACCTAGAGCAGCTGGTATCCAAATTTTGATTACAGTTTAGACAAGCATTATTCAAGGTTACACAGCAAAAAAAAGTTGGAAAAAGTTGATATTTGTGGCAACTGGAGCAAAAAGACTGTCACAGGGTGTGGAATTTTGCGTGTTTTTTTAAATGCCCATTATTTTAAAATCATGCAACTTAGATTTTTTTTGTATTTTTCTGACAACCAGCATTACTTGCCTTTTCACCCGGTTCCGGGTTGATGTCGAGTTTCGGGATACCTGTATATTGGCATGTTTAAGGAACTTTAATGGTTTTGTTGTAATTTTTTTCTTATTTGTGTTTCTTTTTTAGTTTGTCTGAAAATCAATCACTCATTGCTATGCCCCCATGGTCCAATTGGTGGTTAGTTGGCTCAATGGCACTTTCTTTCACACTCCACTTCGTTATCCTATATGTTGATGTCCTCTCAGTAAGTAGTGTTTCATTCTTTGTTCAATCGTAAGTATCTTCGAGAAATTTATTAATTTTTTTCTCCATTCAGGTTGTATTCCAAGTGACCCCACTGACTGGTGAAGAATGGTTGACGGTCATGAAATTCTCAATTCCAGTAGTGTTACTTGATGAAACGCTCAAGTTTGTCGCAAGAAAGATCACTGACGGTGAGAATCCCATTTACACTGTTCATTGGATTATACTAATGTGGGCTGTGTTCTTTGGTTTGTTGCTTGTGAGCCCCATATAAGTGTGATCTGACTATTATTTTACAAAACCACCTCATTGAACGAGGGTACGCGTTTTTGCGCTGTGTGTCTGTCTGTGTTACGATATCCAACTGGATTTAGGAAATTGCTCAGGTCATCTTTCAACATCGAGGATTTTTTTTGTAGTCGCGCGTTTTCATTGAAATAGTGCCTTCATAATGATATACTTCGTTCAGTACAATAATGTAATATTCGAATTTTTTTTGGATCTTATTTCATTTTCGATTTTAGTTGGATTTGTACAATCCAATTTAGTGAAAATGTCACTTTTCACTTCGATGTTCAAAAATGACTTCAATCATTAATCTAACTTTGAAATGTATTCAAACTTGAGATAACTACATTTGCCACTTTGTAAGGATAATAACAATGTTAAAGCTGTAATGGTTACTTTGAATTTTTATTCATTTGAAATTTCGTGTTGGTGATCTGATGAATCATTTGCAAGGGCTTCGAAAAACAAGAAACAATAAGACTGACTTCAAATATATTTTAAATTTGTTTCTAAACGCTTGTGAAGTAGTTCAAATCCTTCGAGTACACATATTAGAGCAATAGAATGCTCTGCGGGGTTATTTGGTGAAGTTTTTTGAAACACCATTCTCCAGAACATTTGCATCTAAATTTACTAGCTTACTATTTCATTAAGTTCCTAATGAAGAAGTTGAATATTTTATATTAATATATAGCCTGTTGATGTCTAGATATTTATACCAAATAGGTATTGATTTTCGAATGACAGATAGTTCCATTGACTACTTTCTTATTCACTGTTTTATTTCAATATTGCTTCAATTTGTTCCTTTATATTTGTTTTATTATTTTTCACTTCATCTAACGATATGCCAGTTCATCTGGAGAAATCCTTATAAATAACCCTGTTGAAGCATAAAGTTATTAAGTTTACACAAGACATACAGGGGCAAATTTTGACCCTCTCATCATTTCCATCTTGATATTATCATTTTATTATCAGATTTCACGCGTTTTTTGTACTTATACTTTATAAGTAAAGTTGGAATCAAGTTAACTGTTCTTTTTTCATTCCTGTTGAGTAATGTCTTGTTTTGTGTTAGTCAAAGTAGTCAGTGTATCTATTTACATCAGATTCATATCCCAGCAGCCAAGTGTCAATGTAAGTTAAACTCGAGAGAACCAAATAAAAATTTTAAATTAGTGAACTTAGCTTTGAAGTCGAACAATTTGGACAAAAGGGAAGAAATATTTTTTCGTAGTTATTTTTAATCCATCATTTTCAATGGAAATCTTTTCAATATTAAGGGAGTATTTGCTGCAGATACATAAGTTGTACATTTGCCTAAAATGGTTTTAAAGAGAACGGCTGTACATTTAATAGTAATATTGTCTTAATATTTATTTATGGCAGTTTAATTTTTTGTATAGAATAAATAATATTAGAATGGAATAATTGAATTTTTCTGGAATTGCCAAAATTGGATTATTTTATCGAACTGAAATTTTGGTAAAATGTGAGTTTTTCATTCAGGTAAATTACTAAAGAAAAGTTTGATTTAAATTCAAGATTTTAAATTTTATTTCAAAGATGGTTATTGTTTGAACTCTTGGTTATCTACTTATTTTTCAATATAATATATATTTCGTCCAAATAGTAATTGAGGAAGCCATCATTGAAGTAAGTTATAATTTTTGGCTATGTGCCAAAATCTAAGGTTAGGATCTTTTTCTATCTATTCCAACTATTTATGAAAATGATTTCATTGTAGGTAATTTAGTGATTGATATATTTAATGTAGAACATACCTCCATATTTCAGCCTTTTGTAAAATATTTTACTGCGAAAAAATGTAAATATTTGTATTGGGCCGTGTTGAGAAAACAATAAAGTTACAAACGTTTTGAAATTTGTTGCGAATTTGTTTTCATTTGTGATATAAAATATGTATCTGTAAATTTAACCATTTAATGAAATTTCAATTTGATGTAAACATATTAAATGGTTGGATTTGAAGATATATTGTAGTTAGTAAAACTGATGCCACAGTATGACCAAGTGGTAGAGCATTAACAAATCGCCTCAAAGAAAGCATATATGGCTTAACTAATCAATCTACTACACATTAGGCAGAGTGAGCTTCTAGTGTTCAACATTAATGTAAGTATCGTTCTTTGGAATGAACTTGATGTATTGATGTTCATTGTTTATCTTTTCTTCCACAGTTGCTGAAGTAGCAGCACCAAGGTTGTAAAAAGCTCAATCGGAGAACATGAGCAAAAGTAATGTACCCCTTCATTGGTTAGCGTAATGTGGACAATTGACCTTTGGATTAGTGTCTTCTTTCAAACCCTATTATCTTATTTATTTAGGTTTTGCCAAAGAGTACCAAGTTCCTATGAAGGCATAAGTAGCCCATTTATCTTCTAAAATTGATCAAAAACTTGTATTTCACAATTCTAAGACAAAATTCTAGATTATAAATTTTCGTTTTTGGGCTCTCATGCCTTGATAGGGACTTCTGAGCGACTAAGCTGATCCAATTCTTTGTTTCAGTTGGTGAGATTGTAGTAGATAAATGGCAGTAATATCAACATCTCCGATATTGATGCTTTTCATGTTATTATGAGTAAGATAACTTCTAAAAGACTTTGCAGCTTTTATTTTTCACCAAATGTTATCACAAGTGAAGTTAATCCATGTTCAATTTGCACATCCGTTAGTGAATAAACTCATCGTTTTTGTTAAATTTTTGTGTTAACATCTATCTCACCAGTTTTTCCTCCTATAACGGTTATCCTAAGTGAGCTGATGATTAAAACAAAATGTATATAGAAAATATTTTAAGTTTTATTAAATACATTTGTTAGATTAAAAGACTACATTTTTATCTTTTCTAGAGATTTAAATGTGATTTTTGTTTCGATCGATTGCAATTTCAAAAGTCGGAATCAGCACAGAACAAGCACTTATAAGAAAAATGGGGAGGAATATCCTCTCCGGCTATCTCTGAGTGTTGTTGGTCCTTTAATACTAGTCTGTTCTATATAGCAGAGGTGTTTTGTTGCCATAGTCATTGTTTGGTCAGTATAATGAACATCTATATCATTCTAAAGTGTGTTTGTTTTGTTTATTATCATTTATTTTATATATAGTGGGCAGTTCGGGCTGGTTTCGACTAAAAGTGGCTGTGCTGGATTTAACAGCTGACACGCCCAATGTAGATCAATAATTGAATTTTCATCAGTTTTGTAAATGATGACATTTCTGTAAATAAATTGGCGTCCTTAAGCCGACTAAGAAGGTCACTCTTTCATTATTCAATCCTAATACAACTCTGTTATCATCCCTACCACTAAAAATACACTGCGCAAAAAAATTAACGCACAGTCTGAAAATCTCAATTTTAATAAAAGTTAACTCTACATTGACTTAATAACTTATTTTTTTTGTTCTCTTGGGAAGGTTTCGAACGAAACAAGGCACATTAAATGGAAGAATAATTCAGGATTTTAACCGAATCTTATGTGAAAGAAGAAAACAAACATTTTCGAAATACTGGAATGCTGATAAGTGATTTAATACTTGTGTTTTCCACCCCTTACGTTTTAATTACGCTCGGCAACGACGGTTCATACTCAAAATGTGATCTTAAAATGTTCTGATCTCATCCTTCCCAGATTTCTCTGTGAGTTGGATTCCTAAATCAATAAGAGTAGCTGGATGATTTTCTGAACTTCTCATCCTTCTATTGAGGTTGGTCCCCAAACCTGCTCAATCGGATTGAGATCTGGTATTCTTCCTGGCCATTCCATTCGAGAGACTTCAACCTCTTCAAGGTACTCCTAAACGATGCGCGCACGATGGGGTCTGGCATTATCGTCCATAAAATGAATTTTCACCAATGTATGGGCAAACGGCACTACATGCTCTTCAAGAATGTTCCTTATATACCTATCGCATTCATATTCCATTATCAACGACCATTAGGTCTGTGCGAGCAGTCCAAGATATTCCCACCCCATATAATAAGCGATCCTCCCCGAAACCAGTAGTATTCAGGAAATTGCACTGAGCATATCTTTCATGCCTGTATACAAGAGAACGTCGATCAGAATGGTAGAGGCAGAATCTAGACTCATCTGTGAAGAGAACTCTTTCCCATCAGCCACTTATATGCTCTCTCGCAAAATCCAAACGCGCCCTTCGATGACCTGGGGTTAAGAGCTGGCCTCTTGCCGCGACACAGGCTTTGAATCATATTCCCTGAGGCGATTTCTTATTGTCCGAGTGCTAATTTGCACCCCATGAGTTTGCTCAAGCTGATTTTGAAGGAGGCGACGGTTGCAAACCGTTTTTCTCAACGAAGAAACTCTCAAGTAACTTTCTTGAATGGCAGTTGTTACCCGTGATCTACCCTGTCCTGGTCTTCGGACATTCATACCTGTCTCCCTGAATCACTGCAACATTTTGGACACACTTGTAGGGGAAACTCCTAACCTTTCTGCAATTCTTGTGTATGTCCACCCAGTATATCTTATCTATGGTCCACCCTTCTTCTCGCAAAACTACCGCTTGCACACAAGCGATCGAGTGTAGAAAATCAAACCAAAGAAAAACTATTGATCACTAGAATTGATCGAGAACAACTGATTTCAGAATGGAGCCAATACATTCAAAATCTGATAATCTCATCTTTTCTATTACTGCTGGGAAAAAAAAACATCTGTTGAAGAAAAACGTTGAAAGTGGATAACATATGCATGTATAATTCTGATAAAATATTTATCATCGTGAACACCTTCATTGTAGAATAATTTCAGATTTCCATAATGTGCGTTAATTTTTTGCGCAGTGTAATTTTAAAAGCACTCGTACGCTGAGTCAAATTTCTTACTGCAGAGGGCGCACTATGATGTAATGAATTACAGTGACTCTAACAAGAGTCACTCAGTCACTGTATAATGAATTACACTAATGTCAGCGATTAATTTTGAAGTCAATTTTTTGTCGGCCACTGTGGCGCAGCGTAGCGCTTTGGCCTGTGATGCAGTGGTCCCGGGTTCGAATCCCAGCAAGGACATGGATGTTTGTGTGTGTCAACGTCCAGTTCAAAAAACGATGAGATTGGGATATAGCCTAAGTTGGCTGTCCCATAAGGGAGGGGGGGAATGAAAACAAAAGTCAATTTTGTATGCACAGTCATATGCGAATGATATTAACTGAAGAAGTAACAATCTTTTTGAATTGAACTTTTATTTTAGTTTGCTAAGAATGTGAGCATTCGAATTATGATTTATAACGAATGGGTCAGGTTTTTTCCTTGATATTTCTACTATAGATGCAAATTTTCTGTTCTTTGCTTGCAGATTTTTAATCATTTGTTCATTTACTCTCTGATCTGTCTTTTGAAATCCAACAGTGGATTACCCCTGTACATCATACTCTTCCATTTCAACACTATCTTTATTTTGTACCATCACATCTAGAATATGCTTTATTTGAAAAGTTAGCAATTGTTCTAATATATTTGTACTCCTTTATGTAAGATGTAGAACTTATCAGTATAGGTTTTTTCCTCTTCATACTTCTGCTTTAAAAATTTGATTTTCTCATTCAACATTGTAGTTTTCCCCGTTAGGTTTTCTATAGATTTTTGTATACTTTCAGTTAGGTTGTCCATATTTGTTATCATATTTGCGATTTCTCCCATATTTTGTTCAAGATGATTGTTCATTTTACAAATTTTTGAATACTTGCAGAATAATTCGTCATATTTGCTTTTTACTTCATTCAAATTCATTTGCAGATATCCATTTTTCAACTCAGAATTCGTTAACTTCAATTTATAATCGTCTATTGTTTTTTTACATTGTTCCAATTCATACTCAAAATGTTTATTATTTATTATTCGCTCTTCTTGAAGTTGTTCAACTTGTTTTGTGAGATCATCAATTGCAGGGCCATCTGTAAGTTGAAAACATTGCAGAAAACTCTGACGTTGAGCCGGAAATCTTTTGCGCGCTTGTTCATATTGGCAAAAAAAATATTTAAATTCAAAAAGCGCGCAACAATCGAATATCACACACTGTTGATACTCACAAATAGCGTTTTTCTGTTTTAACAGCGAATTCTCTTCTTGTATGGTTTTAATATTTTTCATGAGATCATCAACTACAGTTCCATCTGTAATAAGGAAAAATAAAAAATTAGAAAGTATAAACAAGCTTTGGAATATTGACTTCTCACAATTATCACAACTCTGTTGTAAGCGTTCTTTTTCTGTTAGTATGTTTTTGATTTGATCATTTGCCAGAGTCAGTTCTTTTTGGTAGTTTATTGATTTCTCTGTTAATTTATGTTTTAAAACGTTCAATTCCTTTATTTCTGATTCTTTTCTACTCAAATCTTCTTTATTTTTCTTTGAATCCACCAACAAAATATAATTTTCTTGTGTTTTCTCATTCAATTTGTTGATTAAAGTATAAAAGTCTTGCTTGATAGACTCCGTGAATTTCAGTGTTCCTCCAAATTTCGTAGTTATGAAAATATTTTCATTTTGACTTCTTCTAAAAGTTCATAAGTTGCTATTACTAAGATAATTTCCATAGGTTTTGACATAATCTTACAATAGATTTATAGTAGATGATTCTTCAAAATTTTCGGACATAAACTTGACCATATTCTTCATGAATTCATCTACTTGCGAGCAGCTATCGCATTGGGTCAAGCTCATGATATCCGTTTGGCATACCTGATTTACCACCAGATTTGTTGATGAATCGACATTTTTTCTGTACTCTAAATGCTAAAAAAAGTGAATTATTTCTGTACGCATATAACAAGAAGGAAATAAAGCACTCATAGATAAAAAGTCACAGGATCTAGTGGAAAATAGCTGATTGTGGAAGCAAAATATGTACCTTCTAGAGAAATAACATAGTAAGATACATCGTTGATTGATTTTGAAGAAAACACCTATCAACTCACCTCTTGCGTATTATTCAATCTCCAAAACTTCTGCACACTTCTTCCAAGAGTAAGTCTTTGTGGATAATGAATATTTCTTCTTTCCCTATTCGCATCTCTTCTTATATTGAGAAAATTGAATATAATGAACAATCTGGAATCCTAAGAAGAATTGGTACTCGCGAAAGAATGATAGCTATAGTTCGAATAAAGCGAAATTGTATTAAACCTTTTATCTTTCATATGATACGCCACTGGCACTGAATTAACCTTGCTACCGTTCTGATATTTCGATATAAATATCGACATTTTCTTACGATATCGCACGAATATGCAAATTGTAGATTTTTTTTGCTTGTAAGTATATTGATAATCTATATTTCAAATTGGTAAAAACTATCAGAATTATTAGTTTTCAATAGTGGAAAATTTTCTTGGAATACAAGAAATAAAATTATGACCGATAAAGATAAATTTCGGCTTACAACTTTTCATAGTTTAAAACAGATGAATACCTACTTTTCAATTAATAATTCCAGGCATTCAACATATGTTTTATCCCCTTTCTCATAAGATTTATAGTATTCAACACATTCAGATATATTTTTTCGAGGAAACAGCCATGATTTCAACTCGAAACTTTTCAAATTGCCAAAAATTTCTTCTAAAATTTCATCCAAACATTTCAAATCTTGGGTTAAAGCTATCAACAAAAAATTCATCGTGGTTTGGCTGGGCTTTATTAGTTGTGACATAACAAGTAAAATATTTCATCAATCAATACAAATTGTCAGGAAAATGCTAATATTATTCATAGAAATATGGTTTGAGAAAAAAGTTTCGCCCGAGCAGGGACTTGAACCCTGGACCCTTGGATTAAAAGTCCAATGCTCTACCGACTGAGCTACCCGGGCTCTGTGAAATTATATGGAATTACTGTGGCTTTTGAGGTTGACATAATTCACTAGACAAATGATGCTGGTTCTCAAGTGTTTTGAAATAAAATACTGTCATCCTTTCGTATTAAATGTTATCTATTTTCACACTTTATTTTGGATGTTGCATATACTATTTTGAACACGGGATAAATATAAGCAATATATAATACACCTTATTAAAACCTGACATCTAAGTAAATTTAGTTTTTTTATTATTTGGTAAACATGGGACTTTTTCTGTGTGTCTGTAGCAACCTCTGTATCAAGCTTGGATACGCAAACATGGGTAAGTGGATGCTGTTCTTCTGAATGTATGCTAACACTTTTTCTTCAATTTCACTTATAACTGTACTGTCCCTCAGTATGCAGCTTATTTCATAGTTCTGTCTTTCAGTCAGCTGAAACAAACATTTTGATGAGTGAAGAAGTTACACGTGTTGTATTCCTAATGATTTCAACAGGAAGTTCTTGTTGTTTATTGGTATAGTTATACTCACAATATTCCATTTATGTCTCTGGAAGTACTCTGTGACAATTTCCGCCATAGTTTTTCCATCTTCGATCTGAAAATCCAAAGATTTTGCTTGAATACCTTTAAACCTCCACCATTTTAACTAAGATAGGTATATACCGAAAAAATTCATCATTTGTAGCTCAACGAACCAGTCAGGTTTGAACCAGGAGGAAAATTGTATCAAAAACTCAGTTTTGCATTATGCAGGGAGGTGTTTTTCCTAAGATATCGAGAGCTCATTTTCAACCAGGCTAATTCGTTCAAAAACAGTGATTTTGAGATCTCAGAAGGCCTCAAACAATTCTGACTTCTGAGGGTTGTCCAAACGGTTTTCCAATAAGAGGTGTTAGTTTGATATTCAAAGAAAAATGCCAATTTTCAATACAAATGATCGGATGTTTATTTCATTATGAAGAAGAAGCTATGCCGTTAAAAGTGGAAAATAACATCAGGCAAATGACCACCACGACGACGCTTACAGGACCATATCCTTTTAATGAAATTTTCCATAACCAAATCGCAAAGTGGCTGCTCTATGTCCTCGACACCCTCACGAATTTCATCTTTGAGGTCTTAAATCGACGGTGGGCTATTGGCTTAGACCATCTCTTTCACGTGGTCCCAAAGGAAGAAGTCGCAAGGCGTTCAATCACAAGATCTCGGTGGCCAATTGTGATCACCTCTTCGAGAGATAACACGGTCCGGAAGCTTTTCCCGCAAAAGATCAATGTTGATGATCGGCTGGCTTGAATTCTTGTGTTAACTGAACTTTATAGGCCTTAAGACCCAATTCTTTATGCAAAATACGGCGTAATGACGTTTGTGGAATACCTAATTCCAAAGAACGACAAAGAATGGACAAACCTAGGTTTTTCTTCATTACTTTCGGCTATAGCAACAATATTCTCGGCTCGAATTTTTCCACCAATTTCTTTATTGCGGTCCGTCAAGGTGTTCCACGACGACCCAAAACTGTTCGAGTTTCACGAACTGTCTCTGCTAAATTTTCACCATTTTTACAATGAATTTTGATCATTTCAATGTGTTCTTGAAACGTGCATCGTTCCATTTTCATTAATAGCGTAGTTTCTACTTGTCAAATGTCAAAAAATGACAGCTTCAAACGTGACATCTACCGAAATAGCGGGCTATTAAAAATAACACCTCTCATTGGAAAACCCTTCGCTTTGAAAACGATTCTGCCAATAAAGGTATTCATAAAAAACGTAGGTTTACCTTCTTGGTGAGGAACAACTCTCTGATCTCCATCATAAGCTGCGGGAACCTGTCGTAGACGATGCCGCAAAGCCAGGACTCCTTGAAGAACTCGAAGAAATCGTTTATAACGCCCATTTCAAATCTGACCAAGAGATCATTCAGCACAGTGACATGCTTGCCCCACAGGCTGACCAGGCTGTCGATGTCTAAAGGCTTGAAAGTTTATAATTCTCTCATCTTAGATCTTTTTTTTTTGGTTCATTATTATCTTACCTTTTCACTGAGGCAACATATGGTTTCTACTGTTTTCAACCTGTTGATGTGCAGCCTGAAGTACCCCTGACGTTCCAAGTGTTCGTAATCACCAGTTACTAGAAGTTGGCCCTAAAGATGTTTCGAATTAGGATAGAGGAAACATACTTCATCAAAAAAGTGTTCATTGCGATTTTACGCGTTAAACCTCTGTTTATAATTTGCTACGGTGTCAACCGACGTTACCCTGAGTACTTCGTGTCATGGACTGAAGACTTATTGCGATTGCGATCAATGCGACAAATGGTAAACATTTCGCTACTTCGTTCAAGGTTCATGCTATGGAGGAAGGTTGTGCGTATGGATCTGGAGATGGCGTCTTCGGTATAGTTATACTACAGTGACTATATTACCACAGTGGCGATAACTGGTCATAAAACTGACAAAAGTCCGCCATGTTTCGTCAAGACGTTTTTGGCGGTATTTTTGAATTGTATGTCTTATAACCCTCTATAGAAGTGTTTTTAGACCTTATTCTTGATCTGTAGGAAACAAAACATACATCAACAAACTAAATCTGCGCAACTCCGACGGGACATGGCAGCCAACCGATAGAAAATAAGACACGAGTTGTCGCCACTGTGGTTATATAGTCACTATAAGTTATACCTGAAAGAACGTGCCATTTCGTTTTAAGTTCCAAGAACACCTTGTATCATTCAGAGCTATCCTGTGCTGAAGAGTCCTAATAAGGACGAAATGTCCATCCATAGGTGCTCTGTTTGATACCACCCTTGCATTTTGCCTTGAACGAGGACGAGATTAGCTCCGAAGCATGAGTTTAATATTGGTTGATTTCAATCGATCGATATTATTCTCTTCTTTCATTATTTTTGTATTCATGGCGATATTAAGGGGCCCAGACCCACTCACTAGGAAGGAAGAATGTGCAGTTAAGAATCTGCGCGTTTGCTGTAAAGGAAACGTTTACTTTCATATTTCCCACACACAGACACTTTTGCTTGTTGAGTGAGGATGTGTGACAAGCGTATGAGATGATGAAAAAAGATCTGATGTTGATGGCAGTGGCGTGTGTTGTTATTGAGGAAAAAATTTCCAAGGTATAAATAGCGAACCTGACACTGTATTGCTGAAAATACGTGCACAGACTTGTTGCCCATATACGGTCGTTCTTGGTCATTCCTCCACGTACGATGAGCAATGCACACGCTAAAAATCGAAACTATCCTGATTCCGACCAAGGGAATTGCGCATTTCAAATTTCGAACGGCGAAACGCCATACACACACTATTTTCACTGTACCCACCATAGATATAGGCTATGCTGTACCCCGTACCACGAGCATCGAAGCCTTTGTGCTTCCCCATTACTCGTTAAACCTCTGTTTACAAAAAATTATCTATACTTACATAGTCATCAGAGGTCATCATCAGCTCCACCGGTACCTGCCTGCCAGGGGCTGTAACGTTAAGATAGAAAATCCCACCTGGTAACCGACAATGCTCGACGATTGGTTCGTGGAATTCCGGAAGGATTCCAATCTGCTGCCCGACATCTACTCCGTTTTCTGGCCTGATGTACTTCTTCCAGTGCTCGGGGATGAGCATTTCGCGAAACTGTCGGCCGAGGGTCCTTCCAACCTCATGAGCGTTGTAATACCTGTGGCTCATGTGGTCCGCATGGTATTTTCTGGAGTACTGGGTCAAAGAACCGGCTGCGTAGATGTAAGGGTCGTTGGTGCAAAAGTTAGAGTCGATCACTAATCGACCTGCGGGCAAAGAAAGACTTTCTGATAAATGTATCAAAGGTGAAGAATGTCGGAGGTACTCATGGTCTTTCATTATATTATGTGGTTTGAAAATTGTTACTAACGGGTGTTTTTTTCGAGGTATAGAATTTTAAGTTGGTATTACTGTTCAAGATGGCGACCGATTTAACAGCTGTCAAGTGATTTATTCTCAGTTTGGTTTGGTAATTCATCATGAATATACTCACACCTGAACAACGCTTGCAAATAGTGCAATTTCATTTCGAAAATAATAATGGTTCTGTGCGGAATCCGTATCGCCCACTACGTCCATGGAACTTTTTCGCACCACGTTTACTCTTTGTGATAACTCACATCCCAGAAATGCCGTACGGTGCTTACAGAAGAAGCTATTGCTACTGAAGAGCGTAGCATTGAGGAAGACCCGAATAAGTCCATCCGCCATCGAGCACAGGAATTGGAACTGTGTCCATTCATTTTATGGAAGATTTTGAGGAAGTATCTTGTTTTGCGTGCTCACATAATCCAAATCGTGCAAGAATTGCAGCCAAACGATCATCAAGCAAGGCGTAGATTCGTCGGATGGGCCCAAAACGAAATTGCCGTTGTTCCCGATTTTCATAAGCGAATTTTGTTTAGCGATGAAGCGCTGTTCTGGTTGAATAGCTACGTCAACAAACAAAACTGCCGCATTTGGAGTGAAGCTAACCCTCAAGAGTATGAATAAACACCGTTACCCAGAAAAACTGACTGTTTGGTGCGCTTTATGGGCTGGTGGAATCATTGGTCCGTACTTTTTCAAAGATGGCCAAAACGTTACAGTCAATAGTGATCGGTATAGAACCATGATTACTTACTTTTTCATTCCTCAATTGAACAACCATGAAATCCAGAAGCTGTGGTTCAAAAAATATGGCGCAACATATCACACAGCTCGTGCCATAATCTTTTTTATTGAAAGACATGTTTGGTGACCGCCAAATTTCAAGTTTTGGACCTGTGAATTGGCTTCTAAGATCTTGTGATTTAACACCGCTAGACTACTTTCTATGGGGCTGTTTAAAGTCATTGGTTTATGCGGATGAGCCACAAACGCTTGACCATTTGGAATACAACTGTCGCCGTATTATGACCGATATACGGGCACAAATTTTGGAAAAAGTCATCGAAAATTGGACGTCCAGATTGGACTACATCCGAGCAAGCCGTGGCGGTCATATGCCAGGAATCATATTTAAAATGTAATGCCACAAGATTATTTTCTTTCGGATAAATAAAATGCATGTCAATCGAATAACCCATCGTTGTTTTACTGCAATTTTAAGTTCTATACCTCTAAAAAAAAACACCACATATATTTAAGATTTGAAGAAGATGGGTCTAGGATATGATAGAACCATAGCATTATTTGCTATGAGACGAAGTTCAAATCACAAAATGAGAATAGGTCTTCGAGGACTGCTTCAGGGTTTCTATCGAAGGGCAAAACAACTCAATATGAAGATCTGCAAGCAGGTTTCCTGGAAGTTGAGATGAGAAAACAGACCAACGAAGCTGCTGAAATATCCAATCTGAGAAAACAAACACCTGAGTACAGATTGTAGTCGAGCAAAAGCAGAAACATCTATGCCAAAGAGGATCTTGAGCACGATAGATAGCCGGTGAAAGAAGTAAATCAAAAGTTGTAGAGGTCCTTGGGAAATTTGCCTGAACCTCTCATTGAGAGAAGGTTGATAATTCCTTATTGTTATACAATGATTTCTGGAGGATCTCAGCATGCCGAACTTTTTGCAAATTTTAAATATTTCAATTATCTTAAATATCTCTGCAATGTGAGCAGTTTGATTGTACATGGAATTTCTTTGAGGTCTGGCTAGAAATATCTTTTGTGGCTGTTATTTTGAGGGAAATCTCTCAGATATCTCAGAGAGATTTGTTTGAGACATCTAAAGAACCTCGAGCCTGGTGAGGATTGATGTAGGTTAGTTTGAATTTTCCCAAGAAAGTGGATTAAAGGATATCGTCAATACAATGCAGAGCTACCATAGAACCTCAATTGAACAAAAGGCTACCACTATGAATTTGGTCTGGAAGAATGAAGAAATAAGAGTTAATTTTTGGTTGGATCTTACGAAATAGTTCCACTCACCATCGAATACCAATCCAGCTTTATAAATTGCCTGATACGTCTTGTTGCTAATGCTCTTTTCGGCGTATAAAAAAATAAATTTACACTTCATCGTCAAAGTGGTCGATTTTGAACAGATCTCAACAGAAGTTATCCTATTGTCTTCGTTTGTTTCCCAATCTCTCAGCTTGTATCCTCTGTATAGTTTCACCCCAAGTTTCATGATTATCTTATCGATGGCTTCCGAAATTTCTGGATCGGGAAAGTCCAGGTTATGGCCTCTGGATTCGGTGCTTACATGCAACATAGTTGTCGGTTCTACCAACACCAGAAGAGGTGTTGGTATTCCGTATTCTATTAGCGCTCCTAAGCAAGCTATGGCTCTTATGTCTTTACCGTATATGATGATGCGTTCTGTAAAAAATAGCAGAATAAAGAAGTGAAGAAAAAACTTTTGTTTCTAGAATTTTTTGAGGATCATGATATCATTTAAAATAATGAATATAATAATAATAATCAAAGTATTGGTCGGTTTCTGGTGACAAGCTCCGATGAGACATTTAGGCCCGTAGCCTATTCTACAAATATTCTCGGTCAGTAATTTGGAAGGCTAATGTTTAGACATAAACTGGTTGGATAGCAGAATATTGATCATCAACTTACGATTTCCCATTCGTTTCCAGTCCATGAGATCCCTCTTATGTCTTCGAATCTTGTTAAACACCTGGAGGATGTCATTGTCAGTGTTGATCATAAACGCATTATCCGGAAAATCCGATAATTTTTTTCTAGCTTTGAATTCGAGTTTGGGCACCCTGTATTGCTCGCCGCAGAACAGCACCAGGTAATCGTAATACAGACTTGTGACGTCGTTGACGATGATGAACTTCTTTTTCCTCTTTATCCTTGTAGCTACACCGTGAACGGTGTTGACGTATATACGGAGATTCATGTTCAAGATAAGATTGTAGACTGTACTGCCTCTGTTGATTTGGAAAAGGGTCCTTCCTTTGGATAACTCTTTGAAGAAGGGTAAACCATGCGGGGATATTACGGTGACATTGTTGAAAACCACCTTCATAAAATAGAGAATTATTTGAGTATTATTCATGAAAAGTATAGAGATAGAAGTAGAAAATCTACGAGAAAATTATAATGAATAAAAATAAAAAACAGAACGACAATGTTTATATTATGGCTAGGTTAGCCTTCAGCTGTCTCTGCTAATGATCCACAGAGTCGGCAACATTCTGTTCTCTACGCAACTCATTCGTAGAAAGCTAAAGAAGTCGTCAATGACGTCGATAAGACCGACAACCTCCTTAGGAGCCTCGGCCGTTACCTTTTGTGTGTGGAGGACTGGTTTCACCATATAAATTCTCCTTAGGCCAGTCAGCTCTGGACCCTTGTATCTGTTGACTTTACCATACGCTACAAATATATTTGCGACCGGAGCTTTCTGCAATAGGTAGGTGAAATAACCACGAATTTTGCGGACTGTTTAAGTTCAGGAGTGTTTTTCCAGAGAGTTATTCTGTTATTTAACTCCCATTGCTGAAATGATGTTCGTTTTTCCAAATCCACAGAAATACTCAGGTTCAGCATGTGTTAACCTTGATGGAAGCATGAGCACGCGACGTAGAAAGCTTTTGAATGATGCTATTGCTTAGCTATTGGAGCTGACGCATGATATACAGGTTTGGAAAATCACATCTGAAACATAAGATATACAAAGCACCAGACATAGAATTCTTCCGTCCAGTTGCCCAGATTAATAGTCGAGATAATCACGTGCTGTAAGGTCAATAGACTTCTGTTGCTGGAGAGGAAACAACTCGGTCTGGTGACTGGTGCATTGACTGGTCACCTGTTTAACAAGCATTTGAAGAGAATGGGATTGACGAGCTACTCCCTATGTCGGTGGTGCAGAAGTACTGATGATACGGTTGAGCTTATTTTGTTCAACTGTGGGAACCTTAATGAGTTAAGGTCAACACACCTAGGAAATCCAACACCTTCTATTCCTATGGTGAGAGGGACCACTCCTGGCAGGCTCGCGACATTTCTGTCTTCGTGTCTGAGGAGCTGAGTCTCTATAGAACGATGCGGGTAGACAATGGGCCACTAGGCCTCAGTTCGGCCGCGCACAGAGAAGAAGAAGAAGATCACTTGCTGTAACTCAAAGATTTCCGTTGACTTATTACAATAACCTAGTCTTGTCTCTCTCTCTTATCGCAGTAGGGTAGGGGTATACGTATAGAATTAGTTGATTTGTCAGGCTGCCCGTAATACTCGACTCAAGTATTTACTGTTGCCCACCATACTAAATGAATTATGCTCCTCCCAACGATAAGAGATAGACAAGACTAGAATATTGCAATAAGACAACGGAATTCAGTGTGCCACAGCACGTGATTGTCTCGACTATTCATCTGTGCAACTGGACGGAATCGTATGTTTCAGAAGTGAATTTCCAAACCTGTATATCGGTGCATAAGCAACTTTCTTCCCTCCCCTATCTTGCTTCACCTCCGATAGCTATCGCTATAGTCCTGCAAGGTATCCGAAAACAATATGTGTAGTGATCACACGCTTCCATTATTTGGCGTTTATATCTCAGACAGTTCCCCTAAATTCGAACGCTACGACGTGACTTCATTGCAGGGCATATTTGCCAGTCGACAGTCCACTGCTAAATACTTCAGTTCAGACAGAACACACTACCAAAAAAGAACACAGCTTCAAAAAGAAATCATATAAGATAAGGTAAAAAAATAATACTTACAGTTACTTACCAGCAAGTCCGGAGCTGAACCAAACATGAGCGTCTCCAGAAAGGCCAAGGCGGTGTCTCCACTCCCAATAACAACAATCCTAGTGTTGATCTCCACCCTCTTAACTGAGGACAATCGGGTAGTAGCAATGAAGAGAGATTGCACCTCCCCCGGATCAGTGACGTACTTAGGAGGAAGACAAGCCTCCTCTATACACGAAGGGTCGTAAATGGGCATCCGCCTCGGCGCCACTGGCACCATAAACTGGATACAATTTAGCAGTGGACGATCCTTGACGCAGTCATCCAGATCGTCAGGGTAAACCACGTACACCAGAAGGGAGAAATCTGCCAGCCTCAGGATCTCGTTGAGGAAGTACCTGCAGAACTTTTGAAACACCGGGTAGACGAGGAAGTTCTCCAGCATAGCTACGGTTCCTGTTCCGTGCTTTACCTCGTCCGTCCATTTGTACAGGGTGAAATGGGCGTTCAGATAGTTCATGTCAACTTTCTGGCTGACAACTGAAACATTTAAACTTTGTATACTGGCCATTTGAAACAAAAATTCATTATGTTCACTAGTGTCATTATTATTTTTCCAGAATGACCAAAGATGAAGGCTCACTGGCAAGTCCAACAATTTGCTTCTCACAGGTCATTATCAGGGAAATGTATCTGCCATCTTCTGCAGCAATGGACTCCTCGTATTGTTCAGACACTACGCCTCTTTTAAGCATTTGACCAAGGAACTCCTCGACGTAGGGTGAATCATCGGCAATACTTAACCTTACTTGCATATCACAGTCAATTGTGTTCCTGAACAGAAAAAAAACTCGAGTAAATGCAAGAGTTTTAGTGGAACCACTTAAGCCATGAAAGAAGTTTTCATTGATTCTAGAAAATGGTCAAGTTATTGAAGGGGTATAAATATCTGGGAAGGAAGCTATCCAGTAGCGGGACCCTAGAGGAAGCTATAAAGGAGAGAAACAACCAGAGAAGAAAAGCAATATCTATGCTCAACAGCCTTTTATAGGACAATAACATATCGAAAGAAAATAAGCATCGAATATACAACGATATAGTGAAAAGCATAGTGTCGTATGGAAGTGAAGTGTGGACGCTGAAGGAAAAAAAATATACGAACCCTGGAAGCAACAGAAATTTACTTCTGGAGAATCGCGGCGGGCAGATCAAATCATAGAATACGGAAAATAATGGTCATCCACCGCACAATAACTGATGACATAAGAACCAAAGAGCTAAAATGGTACGGCCATGTTAAGAGAATGGCAGATGAGAGACTTCCAAAACAGGTTCTGGATTGGAAGCCAACTGGAAGACGTAAAAGAGGAAGCCCCGTAAATCCTGAAGAGAAGTTATAGACAAGGACATATGAATGCTTGAGCTTGAGTAGGATCTCTGGAGAGATAGAGATCGTTGAACGTTTTGAAACCGATTTATATATATATATTATAAGAAATTTTCATTGGCATACGATGACGCATGAAGAGCTCTTGAGGGAAGGTGCCAATGCTTCTTGGAGTTATCCTGACGAACTCCTTGAGGAAATCATCTGGAGGGTATATCGAGGGTTGGCACATCAGGCAGTACGTCCTTTCCGGAAAACATTCGAATGACGTTTCTAGCAAGATCTCCTTGGCTGGTTCATGGTCAGGATGCGCTGCAAGAACCTCTAACGCAAATGCTTCTTCTCTGCCGAAGTAGCCAGGTATACGCACGGTTTTCTTGATCATTTCTAGAAAAGAAGATAGATGGTTTGTAATTGTTGTGGACAGTGTTTATTAAAAATAGAAATGTCAAAAGATGGGCGCATGTAACTTCGAACGTATCAGTGACACAACTGTTATTGTCCATCCAAGAGGTTTGAATCCGATCCTTACAAAGAATGAAGTGGAAAACAGAGGGTGTTTGGCTTTTCCTGTCATTTCGTTGACATCATCGAAAGAACTTTGGGAAAAGTTATATCATTCAGAGTATCTGCAGATAAATCTGAATGACTTTAGATGGTATAGGTTCCTTCTATCTTCTGCTTGGAATATTTCAGCCTTTCATAAAAGGTTTTCCAATAAGAGGTGTACTTTTGAATATCCCGCTATTTCGATAGATATCATGTTTGAAGCTGTCATTTTTTGACATTTGACAAGTAGAAACTACACCATTAAAAATGGAACGATATACGCTTCAAGAATGCGTTGAGATGATTAAAATTCATTATAAAAATGGTGAAAATTCGTCAGAGACGGTTCGTAAAAGTCGAACATTTTTGGGTCGTCGCGAAGCACCTTGCCGGACCGCAATAAAGAAATTGGTGAAAAAATTCGAGCTGTTGGGACAAATTAGTGGTGTGAAGGATAAAACCCGTGCACGTCGCTCAAGAACAGCTGCTGTAGCCAAAAGTGTTGAAGAAAACACAGGTTTGTCCATTACTCGTCGTTCTTTGGAATAAGGCATTCCACAAACGTCATACACCGTATTCTGCATAAAGATTTGGGTCTCAATGCTCATAAAGTTCAGTTAACATAGGAACTCAAGCCGGCCGATCATCAACAAAGTCGTATCCTTGCTGATTGGGTCGTTGAAATGCATGAAAATGATCCGAAATTCCATTGAAAAATCATCTTGAGTGATGAGGCCCATTTCCACTTCAGTGGCTTCGTCAACAAGCAAAATTGTCGCATATGGGACTCGGAAAACTCAAGAGTTATTATTGAAAAGCCTCTCTATCGTCAACGTGTGACTGTTTGGTGCGGTTTATGGCCCGGCGCAGTCATTGGACCTCACTTTTTCGAAAATGAGGCTGGAGCAACAGTTTCGGTAAATGGATTGCGCTATCGAGAGAAGATTGATGATTTCTTGTGGCCGAAATTGGATAGTATTGCTCTGGACAACGTTTACTTTTAACAAGACGGCGCTACGTGCCACATAAGCAACGGAACCATTTATCTTTTGCGGGAAAAGTTTTCGGACCGTGTTATCTCTTCTTAGAGGTGATCACAATCGGCCACCAAGATCTTGTGATTTAACACCTTGCGACTTCTTCTTTTGGGGCCACGTGAAAGAGGAGGTCTACGCCAATAGCCCAGCGTCGATTCAAGACCTCAAAATGGAATTCGTGAGGCTATCGAGGACATAGGGCAGCCACTTCGCGATTTGGTTATGGAAAATTTCATAAAAGGATATGGTCCTATAAGCGTGGATGTGGTGGTCATTTGCCTGATGTTATTTCCACTATTAACGGCATAGCTTCTTCTTTATAATGAAATAAACATCTGATACAATATATTGAAAAATGGCATTTTTCTTTGAATATCAAAATAACACCTCTTATTGGAAAGCCCTTTAGAAACCTTTATAGATGTGTCAGGACTAGAGTTGCAAAAAAAGAGAAAATTTTATGGGCAAATGAAAAGCTTTGAAATATGAGTTATCTTTCAGGTTAGGTCAGATTTTTTGTGTGAAAAACTGGTTTACTCAGTTCCTCCGAAATAAAACAAAGTTTTACCTAAAACTTCATTCAAAAACTATAAAAAAACTTAGCTATTGAAAACAAATATGAAATAGATTAACAATGTTAAACATTTCAACTCAAAAATAAACTGAATAATTTGCTTCTTAAATTCATCTATTAATTTTTGGATGGCGGATCATGGGGCATGGGAATTTTTGAAATTTTGTTTGGCATTGCGGTTACTTGAATGTTTTATTCATATTTTCGGATTATAAAAGACATTTGCTGTCCTTGACACCTTTCAAAAGGGCAAAGGACATAGGTTCAGATAAAGGACTGTTCTTTGAAATAAAGGCCAACCCTAGTCAGGACGTCTATTCATTAGTCTCTAGACCCATTTGTCACTTTCTGTTCACAGCTTATCGACTCTGGTTTTAGTTGTTTCCAGACACTCACCTTGAACAACAGGTCTGAACTCAGTAGATGAGGAACCCTTGGAACGCCTTCGTTTTGCCGAACTGGGTCGAGCGTACTCATCGGTGTTCAACAAACAGGTAGACAAGAGATCGGCCTGCTTTCTATCGTGAAGTAATCGTTGTAGTCTATCACTGATTCTTCTCTTCGTACCAGCATCACATCCAGATCTATCGAAGGGTCTATCATCCAAGATTCTTCGCTACTTCCGGAGCTGGAGTAGTAATCGCTCATGGTGCTGCTAGTCGAACGCATGGGAGCAATGCTTGCTTCCGGAGATTCCAGAGAGGGTCGGTCACTGTAAATAGACAGTAAGTCAGTGACGGCTGCTCAGAGGAAGAGAAGGCCGGGCCTTCCCTTATTTTACTGCATTTTATTCAATTTTAAATTCAAATTCAACTAAAAAATATCACATATCACATCTATATCTGTACTATTTCCATCGTTCTATCTACTATCCAAATCTCGAAATAATAAACATAATATGTTTATTACTCAGGCGATATAAAACATTCATACATTATCCGCACACACAATACAGCGTAACGGATAGCAGGCAAACGCTTAGCGAAGGAGGCTCTCCTCCACGTTAGAATGTAACATTTCAAACTTCTCCAAGTGAACGGTGCGGGAACCACTCCAAATTCAAGCTGTAAATCACGTGTCGGAGGACCGGCTCCGCGGCATTATTTACGCTTCTAGGCTAACGAGCTTAGCCGAACTGAACGTCAGATCGGACTGAATCAATCCCGGCGATCGTGGATGGAGATCAGCTATGTTTTGATTCCCTCCCTTTTTATTAACGAAGTATTAATCCTCTCAGCGTGCGATTTGTGGTTTTGTGACATTTTTCGGAAAAGTTTGTAGGTAAGATTTTAATATTTCAGCAAGAAAGTGGAAACGGAAAGAAGAAGTGAGAATTATAATGCAATTAGTGAACTTGAAGAGACGCAAGATCCTGTAGATTTCATTTTGAATAATGAATTCAGTAAAATGCCTTACGATGATAAAATTTTCTTAACTCAAGCAATTAAGACACCCCGACCAGCAATGCCAAATTTAATGTTTAATTCTGCTCATAATTGTTTGTTCTGCGTAGAATGGTATAATAAATGCCAGTGGCTGACAGCCTTGTTCGGAATAAATTATTTTGTTGGTTGCGTGGTCTCGGGCCTCCTTTGATTGAAATCTCACGAGCCACCACTGCGCCACTGTTCAGTGTAGATAACCTTTTTTGGCAAGAAAAATTCTGAAAATACGTTGACTGATGCACCAGATGGTCTTAGGAGGTTCAATCAACCAATTTGTTTCCAGAGCCAGTGCTGAGTACTTGTTATTTATAGCCTACTCTGTACTCTCTTTTTTAAACTGTTGATATATATTTTATTGTTTTATTTATTTTTTTTTTATTTATTTTGTTTGTTTGTGAGATTTTAAGAAGGTGGGGTATTGAAGACAGAGTTGTCTGTAGACAAAATATACTTCAAACGACATATTCATCTAAATTTTTTATCAGCAGAAGTACCTATTACATATTATGCAGAATTACAATAGAAATAGATTTGGAATAGATAAATTATTGGATATGGCACTAAAGCTGCTGAAGTTTTTTGTGTTTGCATTTGAAGATTATGTGACGATTATCCTTCTGAATACGATGAATATTCACTTACAATGGTAAAAATTCCATACTTGATTCTTCATGGAAGATACCAGTAGGTCTATTGCCTTCTGCTGGTAAGAAAAATTCATCGTCTGGATGAGGACTTTTAAAGGAATGAAACGCTCCGATTTCAAAGGATTCGTTCAAAACGTCATAATTAACTGTTTTATTTAGAATCATCACAGCTACAGCAAAACCGTTGTATTCTGCTACAACAATCTGGAAAGAGATAAAAGATATAGTTGCTAATCTTCTGTTTTATTTTGAATGTAAAATTTCAGGAAACTGATATTTTAGGGGTTCCCAGTTGCCAACGGAAGGACGGAAAAATTTCGACAATTTCTTTAAAGCGGGATTTTTCTTACATGTCTTGAGGTACCTTCAACCCTTGCAAGAAGTTCCGCAACGTAATATTCACCATATAATTTTTTGAATGAACTGGAATATCTATGTATGATTGCTACTATATCATCGTTGTCCTCTTCTACTGCTTTTCGTATTCTATATTGTGTGAAGAAATCTTTTTTCATCAACAATCCCACGCTGGTTGTCGTTTGGATTGCGAAACTATCTGTGAAAAACAGACGAAGATTAGTAAATAAAATCTGAAATATGAGAAAAAGTATTCATACAAACAATCCCGTAATTTGAGTATCAGTCTGAAACCACTAGTACCAAGTTTTTATGGTGTTCACGAAAGTTTGAGCCCTCGGTTGGCCATGGAATTTGGCATATTCCACTGTGTATATTAAGATTTAAGATTATGTTGTTTATTTTCTTATCAGATTGATAGGGAATGTTGTCAATATTGCATAGAGTTCTCTGAAAACAATCTCGTCGGACAAGGCCGATTACATTCGGCAACGTTAACTTTATTTTACGTTATGACAGCAAATACTGCCAACTTCAGATAAATAAACAAACGCCTACTATGCTCTCAAACTTTCGTGAACGGACTATACAGATGTGGTAGAAACGGATGGAAACACAGGAGTTCCAGTGTTAAATTCAAGCAGGCTCAGACTCCAGTGGAACAGTGGAAGAATCGAAACCTCAGAGCGATGCGATATTGAATAAGCGGCTGTGTCTGTTGGAATGGCATTCTGGAAACTCTGATGAGGGTAAGATCGGAGCATTGGTTACAGCAAACGCTACGGTCGGCAACGACTCAGGCAACGTCGCGTCTTGTGACTACCACCGAAATACCAGCGTTTGCTGTAACCAATGCTCCGATCTTACCCTTATCAGAGCTTTCGGAATGCCATTCCAACACACCAGCCGCTTATTCAATATCGCATCGCTCTGAGGTTTCGATTGTTCCACTGTTCCACTGGAGTCCGAGCCTGCTTGAATTTAACACTGGAACTCCTGTGTTTCCTTCCGTTTCTACCACCATCTGTATAGTCCGTTCACGAAAGGTTGAGCACATAGTAGGCGTTTCTTTATTTATCTGAAGTTGGCAGTATTTACTGTCATAAAGTAAAATAAGCCAACGTTGCCGAATGTACCTGGCCTCGTCCGACGAGCTTGACAGTTTTCAGAGAACTCTATACAATATTGACAACATTGCGTATCAATCTGACATGAAAATAAAGAATATAACCTAGAATTTTAATATACACAGTGGAATATGCCAAATTTCCATGGCCAACCGACGGCTCAACCTTTCGTGAACGGAGTATAGCTAGGGTTTGGTTCGGTCTAAATGTCTATAATTTTCATATTTCGATCCAAAAATGTGCAACAATAATGCTGTTTATAACAATATTTTGTCGCATTCTGACAAAATTTAAGTTTGGCCAACTCTTTAAGAATCCTGAAGGTGTAAAATAGTATTACCTTTAGGTGGTATCCTCAAGGAATGTTCTGTCAGAAAACCAGCGTTCGTTATACCGGGTGGTATAGCAAAAGCAACATATTTGTATTTTCTTTGTTCCAAAAATAAAACTTCCAGCATTGGCGCCAGAAAACTGGGCATGTATCTTATGTCGAATAACATTAGCTGTATCCATTTAGAATTTGTAGGCGCTAGCATTTCTACGCCAAATTTTGATTTCAACCATCCCTCCCATGACCATTTCGGTAGAGACTTGACATTTGGATAATCGTTCAGACTTACTACACCTACTAATCTTCCTTCATCTTCTATACCGAGAGTTAAACAGGAATTATATCTGAAAATTTCAGGAAATATTGATATTTTTTAATAAAAAGGTAAGTTTAATGAATATTCGAAATGAAAATGTTTGCCAGCAATAAATTGATTCAAGTTGGTAACATTGTTCATATATTAAACCTGTTATTGTCAAAAAACACTCAATGTATATGAAGCATGGAGGTTTACCTCCATGGTATGAAGCATACCAAAGTGTGAGGTAGCGTACTACGAATTATATAGGTCCGGGTTCGAATCCCGGTGCGGGTATAGTTGTTTGTGAATGTCCTTGGCCTTTTACAACAAAACTTGTCTTGAAAGTTTGAATTTTCCACGTTTTTATGTTCATTAAACCAAAAACGCTCGCAAATTTTATAATAAAAACATGGTTTACCAAAACTGGAAATTTCTATTAACCCATAATTTTGGTCTGTAATCATTGTGTCCGGAAACATGAAACTCAATTGAGGTGGCAAAAACTTTATTTCGAATTAAATAATTCAAATTATCTACCCATAATTTTTCAGTCACTAAAAGTTCCCTTTCTTGGAATCAGTAACAAAAAATTTTTATGAGACATGTTATGTACCTAATAATCAATTTAGAAATATTGTATCAGAATACCACTTCATCGTAGGTATTTGCATAATCGCCTCACACAATAAATTTGCCTTTTTGAGAATGAATTTGTTAATCTGTTCCATAATTCGCTAATTTCTAATGACTGAAAATTTATGGGTGACAATATCTCATATAGAGCCACCCTGTAGCCTCTGAGACCAAGAAAGTGGAATAATCGAGGTTTTAGAAAAATTATGGGCATAATAAAAACTCCCTTTTTGGCTTACCAAGACTTCTTCGTTCCTTACACTGTGTCATAAATATCAACATCCCCGAACAGCTTGTCGGTCACATGGTTCCTCAAAAGAACCATTTGTGGTACATCTTTAACACCAAGTCTGCGTACATTGTTCCTATTGAGCGTTTTTCCTTTATTGGAAAAATAGGAGGCAAGGGACGTCTTCTGATCGAAAAAGGAAGGACTGAAAACAGACATTTTTCTGTAGCTTTAGCCGAGATCACGAAAAAGAGAAGCATATAACGAAAATTAGTCTGGTGAAGAATACAAACTGAACTAAGATTGAGATTTGAGTGGGTTTGTCACTAACATTTCGGTAAAGTCAGTTTGAAATCGAAAATTGACGAAATAAAAATGCATAGAACTTATGGTTGCGACATTTTTGTCTATAATCAACTCAAATGTGTCAAATCTCACAAAAAAAACAAAATATTATTCCAAAATTGAATTTTGGAAAAAGTGAAATCGATTTGGAAAAAATTCTGCGGAGCCTCCGCGTTTCCCCCAGTAGATGTCGTGTCTGTCCAATATATACTTGGCAACTGCATGCGCTATTGAATTCTGAATCTTCAGCTACGATATTCAATGCGTCAGAGAGAGAACTTTCCTTCATTCGAAAATTTGACTACAATTGCGACAAAATGAATAACCAATTACGAATAATGTATTTCTTGTATTTAAAAAGATGCAAAATTTGCAGGCAACCCAAAATACACAAATGCTGTATTACTGGCAATCTGACGCAGTGAATGTCCGATTCGAGTATTTTAGGTTGCCTAAAAATCATTGTCAAGTTGCCATCTTCAATGCGACTACAAAGACTTTTGAAATATCTCCGAGAATTAAAATGGACAACGAGAGGTTACATCAATCAAGAAATTTCCAATTTCATCTGAATTTCAATCAAATAAGAAATTCGTTTTTTCTGAATCTAAAGTGTTGACTAAAAAAAAATTTCTTCTTCTTTCTATAACACTTCATTCTATGTTCCTCTGATAGTAAAAATTATAAACAACGTGTTTATGGTATTAAAAATTGAAATTTCCAAAATATTTCAGCAGTGGCAGTGTTCAGGGTGTTTAACTATTAATCATGAAAGGTTTAAAACGCAAAAGTGCAGTGTGCGATAGAACACAAAAGTTAAAAAAACGTAATAAATTGGCAGCAAAAGTTAGTGCAACTCCAGTTCCAGAATATGCTGAATCTTCCACATCAAACGATGATGAAATTGAAATAGATAATCAGGGTTTGAAGTCTGCATCATTCAGTGATGATGAGTTAGAAAATAGTGATAATTCAGAACTTTCTGAAACTAAGGAAGGAGTAGAAACTGATAATTCAAATATCAGTGATGATGAGCAAGAAGATGAAAATAGTGAAGAAGAAACAAACGATAGTTTAAGTCATAATAATGAGGAGGAGGATGAAGAATCAGATTGTACCGATCCATTCATGAAACACTTCAATAATTCTTTACATCCTCAGTTATTGAATCAATTAGAATCACTTTCTTCTGTTACATCCGAACAGAAAGAAACCTGGCCTGTACTGAGAAATGTCCTAATTTCCATGCCATCTTGTCAAGAAACGTCTAATATTGATACTAAAAAACTCCTTGATGATGAAATCAACTATACAAGGGGAGGAAATCCACCGAAAATACCCAATTTGAAAGAAATCACTCCTAAAGACATACACATCAAGTCACAGATTGCTAAAAATTTAAAAATAGCAAATTGCGCTCTAAATGAGTCATCTGATGAAACAAAGTTCATGACAGAATTTCAAAATGAATTATTTTCCATTATGAGCAATTATCAAGATTTGTATTGCTCGAAGGAAACTTTAAATAATAATGACTCCATAAGATTTGTGTATTGTTTACACATGGCTAATCATATTTTAAAAACAAGGACTAAAGTTTTACGTCATAATACTAAACTCAAGAATAAATCAGACGACGTACCTGATGAATATAGAGATCAAGGTTTTGTTAGGCCAAAAGTTTTAGTGCTTCTTCCTTTCAAATCTTCGGCATACAAAGTGATTTCTCTCCTAGAGAAGCTTCTTTTTGCAGAACAGAAAAAAGGAAGTGTTATGAATAAGAAGAGATTTTTAGACGAGTACCAAAAAGAATCACAGAGAATTCCTGTTCGTAAACCTGAAGAGTATAAGACGATTTTTTCAGGAAATACTGAAGACGATTTTACAATGGGTATATCAGTAACAAGAAAAGCTTTGAAGTTGTATTCAGAGTTTTATTCTTCTGATATAATCGTTGCTTCACCATTGAGTTTGAGAAGAATTATAGGTGCCGAAGGTGAGAAGGAAAGAGATTATGATTTTTTGTCTTCAATAGAATTGCTGATTTTGGATCAAACAGACATATTTACTATGCAAAGTTGGCACCATATACTCCACATTTTCAATCATCTCCATCTCAAACTGAAAGAGTATCGCAGAACTGATTTTTCAAGAGTTAGGCTTTGGAGTCTAGAAGGCCACAGCAAATTCTACAGACAAACTTTAATATTTACATCGGTAAATTTACCGATTATCAAATCATTATTCACAAGAAAATGCCATAATTATGCTGGTAATGTAATTGTGGAAAAAAGCTTTCCCAGTGGAACGATAACCAGTGTATTCGGAGAGAGGCAGCACAACTTTTATAAATTTTCTGTTGATCAAACTGAAGACATCCCAAAGAAGCGATTTGCATGTTTTTTGAACGATGTTTTGCCTGCATTTCGAGAGAATCAATCGATGAGGCAGGTCCTCATTTATATTCCTAGTTATTACGACTTTGTCAGGCTGCGTAACTACTTCATGAAGGAATCTATAAACTTTATGCAGATTTGCGAGCATAGTAAGTGGAACAAGGTTGCTGAAGCTAGAGATTTGTTCTTCAATCGTGATGTACATTTTTTGCTATATACTGAACGGTTTCACTTTTATAATAGGATAACCTTGAAGGGGATACGACATATTATATTTTATGAGCCCCCCAGTTATCCTCACTATTATAGTGAAATCTGCAATATGATGCACAACGATAATTTAGATAAATCGAAAAGATGTTATACAAATTTTTCTGTCAGCGTTTGTATTCTCGAGCAGATTATTTGAAGTTGGCACCTATTGTTGGATCTAAAGAGGCACAAAAAATGATTACATCTGAAAGGAGTGCTCATCAAATCTTCACGAAGATGCTTGAAGTGACCTTTTTCAAGATTCTGGATATTGAGTTACAGGAGGAGTCTTGAACATTAAAAAACCTGAAATGTTAATTTGTATAGTGCGATTTTGGAAGAACAGTCAGAAACAAGAAACTTCAATAATATATTTGACAAAAAGTGAGGAATGAAGAATTCAAAGTTAGTTGATGTGATGGAAACTGAATTTTGGAAACAGTTTTCTGACTTCAGGAATTATTTTTTTTCTATATGATTGTCACTTTATACTATGTACATAATAAAACAATTTATTCCTCAAAATTGTTCAAATCAAATGAGATATTGTATATTGTTAATAAAATTCTCTATTATTAATTCTGCTTTTACTTTCCATTTATTTAAAACAACGCATAACTACGGTCATTCTGAAATTTAAATAAAACCATTTAATCATTACATCATCTCTAATTACAGTGGAATTTCCCTATAACAACATCTGTATAACGAATTTCGTACAAGACATTGCACCTTGAATCCAAATTCCATGTTGAAAACCCCTCTATAACGAATTAAATTCTCTCTATAACGAAATCCAAAGAACATCACTTTTTGAATGGGTATTGGTAAAAGGTATAAGGGTGGGTTTTTTCCGAAAATTTTCCGGACGTACGTAATAAATCCGACCTTAAACTAAATCATACGACGGGCAGAGAGATCCTTTCGAAACAGTTTTAAATACACCCCTGTTATGAAAAGTTGTCGAAAATGTCTAAAGGCAAGTGCTTACGTTTGAATGATGAAATTAAATTTTTCAGTGAAGTCGACCGCGATATTGCCGACTATATCAACAAATTTTCTGTGTAACGAAATTTTCTTTATAACGAATTTTTTTGCGGATTTAGCGCTTTCGTCATAGGGAAGTTCCACTGTATTATTGAGTATTGGGAAAGTTGATAGTTGACAGTTCAATGATTCAATTCGAAATATTCAGGGCTAAATCGTACAGGGTGTTTCATAAAATATGACAATTCAAAATTTTTGTTTCCAATATCTCAGACGGAACACGAACGATCGAAATGAAATTTTGCGGCCACATGCAAGATACTCATGAAAATCTCAATAAAAAAATTAGTGACCGTAGTGTTGAAAGAACAATTGAAAATTCGGTCGGAAAATTGAAAAGAAAAAATCTTATATTTCCAAAACAAAATGTTCGATCCGAGTGAAATTTATTTTTAGGGAGAAGATTCTCATGCTTAATATTCATGCGAAGTTTCAAGAGGAAGAAGAATTTGATTATTTTCTAAATTAAATCAATTATTTTGAATAATTCAGAATTTGTCGATTCGATTAAGTATAAATTTTGCTGTAAAATGTTCAATATCAATATTACCAATTCAAAGCAGTAAGTAAAACTTTTGTGAGTTGCGTTTACTACAGCGATAGAAAATTTCAATATCGAAAAAAAATTGTAATACAACTTCCCTATAACGAAAGCGCTAAATCTTCAAGAAAAATTCGTTATAAAGATATGTCGTTATACAGAAAATTTGTTTCTATAGTCGGCAATATCGCAGTCGACTTCTCTTATAAATTTAAGTTTACCATTCAAACTTAAGCACTTCCTTTCAGACTTTTTCGCACAACTTTTCATACTGGCGTAATAGTTAGATTGAAACCAAACAGCCAGGGGTGTAATTACTGTTTCAGATGGATCTCACTGTCCGCCTTAATGATTTAGTTTAATGTTGGGATTTATTACGTACGTCCGCACAACATTTCGGAAAAACCCCACCCTTATAACTTCTTACCCATTCAAAGAGCGATGTTCTTTGAATATTTCGTTATAGAGAGAATTTACTTCGTTTTAGAGGGTGTTTTCAACATGACATTTGGATTCACGATGTAATGTCTTGTACGAAATTCGTTCTACAGACGTTCCACTGTATTTCCATGAAAAAACTTTAGATTGAAATGAAATCGAGTTTGAGGAAGTAAATTGGCGAAATGAATGATCATGCAAATTTTCAAAGGATTGTAAAATCAGCATCACAGAATTTCGATATTTTAGTTACTGTCTTTTTACATATTTGCATTCATATAATATTATAAGTATCAATTTCGAGTCCTATATACAAAATTTTGAGGTACCTAGGTACACAATAGTCTTATTTTCTCCACCGATGAATGAGCGCTCAAATTAACGTAACTCATAGGCAATAATGCGAAGATACACTACATAGGAAGCTTAATAACACTTCCTAGATTTTATGATGCATGACCCTATGTATTTCTTTGAATTGGCCGTTGACTCTGATGCTACTTCGTTCGAAAGAGTGTTAATGAACGATATAGTTCATGATAAATTTAAAGTTTCGCAACTAATACCTAAAGATAATGTTCCAATGAAAAATATGGCCCTAAAACATAATTTATCAGGACGATCATCAGAGCAATTTTACCACAAGATGACGTAAAAATGACCACTGTAATTTCCGTAAGATAACGATATGTTGCAGTATACAATTTGTATCTTTCAGTCTTGAAAAGAGTTCTGAACTTTCTTGATAATGTGATATTATATCAAACATGAACTCGATGAATTTTTTCCCGGTAGTTTTAGTTATTTTGTTGGTTTTTGTTTATTTCTATCCGTCAGATGCGCTCGAATTCGACTACCACAGCAATGAGGACCTCGAAAATGTATTGAGAAAGTTCGAAAATACTACGAAAAATATCTATACAAAGTTATATTCTATCGGAGATTCAATCGACGGTGAGTATGAATAATATATCTAGTGTTTCACCTGAAAATTTTGCAATAATATCTACACAACATAGTGTGCAGGAAGAAACTCCAGAAAGGTAATGCGGAAATGCGCTTTGCGCACCGGCACCATTGTTATTTGTATATTATTTCCTCAATTATTTTTATTGTAACTAAAGATAACAGAGTTTCTCCTTAATCTTCGATTTGTTTATAATCTCTGATGGTTATACCAATAGCATGTTTTCGAGTCAATGGCGTTTGAGTAATATCGAGTTATAATAAGTGTTTTTGGAAATATGTATAACAAAAATCTTTTATCCACGAGTATTGTAAAATTCTTCCATTGTACGTCTCCGTGCTCGTCCTTGATAAAACCCATTAATCACAAGGGAATAATGAGATTATAATTCACTGCTGTCAGATGCTTCATCGATTCAGCTTTGGTATAATATTCTTCAAATTAGTATTTCTTCAGTATTCTAAGTACTCCAACTGACAAATATGGGCATACCTAGTCATTCGAAGGCCAAATCTATTTTCAGTATATCAATTAAAGCTTTTTTCATTACAAAATATACAATGACCAGTTCTCAAAAAAATTCTCATGGGTTAACTTGACTTTTTCCACGCTTTCGTGGATAAAGTATAGTATGCTACTCGCATATAATGGCTGTTATTCACTCGGTGATTTGGGCCACTAGCCTACGGCTCATAGCATGAACTTCACCTCGCGAATACTATAATAATATCATTATACGCTCGTTGCATAACATACTATAATCACTTCTAATGCGAAATGGTTTTTACGAGATTTGTTTCTGTGAAGAAATCTTGTAAATTGTTCTATAAAAATGACATAGATGGACTAAGGATTTAAATATCCAGATACTATAAACATTTTTTGGAGTGTTCCAAATTATAAACTTTGCCTGAGTATATTTCACATAGCAATTCTTTTCTGTAAGACAGTAGCTGATCTTCTCTAATCTCTATACGAATATGTTTCTGGTCTTAGGTATAAAGGAATTGTTTAGTAGATTGTTATCTTTTCTTTTAGGGATTCCATTATGGGTGATCGAACTAAGTGGATCTAATAAAAACGATCCAGCCATTCCGAATATAAAATTTGTAGCTAATATTCATGGTAATGAGGCAGTAGGCAGGGAATTATTGTTACATTTTATGGAGGTGAGTACTCTTCTGTAAAACTCGAGCTCTTTTTATCTCAAATATTAAGAGATATTCAAATATAAACATACCGGGCCCGGCACTCGAAGTGTAACCAGTTTCAAGCCATCGACGAATCTGCCATAGGGACATCGGCTATTCAGAAATTTGCTAAATGACAGTTATAAGTATTGTTCACAAGCGTATAAAAGCATTTTGCTGAAAGTTAACTCAAAAAAAAGTAATAAGACCTGAGAGAGCGAAGGATTTGCTTTGTTTGGTCGAAAAAAGTGAATTTCTGAACATCGTATTTTCTGACGAAACAATTTTTCCACTGTAGCAATTTTTAAACTCCCAGAACGATACAGTTCATCTCACAAACCCTTTATATGAGAATCTGAATCATTGGGTTGGCTACCAGGAACCAGCACCCACCACAAATAATGGTTTGGATTGCTGTAACCGCGGATGAGGGCTCCCCAATCGTTTTCATTGAGCCTGGCGTCAAAGTTAATTCGACATATTTCAGGAAAGTGCTCTTGAGGCTGCTCTGAAGCCATGGGTAGACAAACATTTCGGTTGCAGACTAAAGAAGCTCCAACAAGACTCTGCACCGGCTCACAAAGCGCGAGGGAACAAAGAACGGTTGAAAAACAACGTTTAGAACTCCAGAATGGGTCTCGAATTGACCAGACGTTATTACAATGACCATTTTGAATTGGTTACACTTCGAGTGCCGGACCATGCACATTATGTACCGGGTGTCCTAAATTCGTTGTCTAGTGAGGTGATCTCAGAAACCCGATGAGCTAGAACAAAATGAGTGGCATATTTTCGGGCTCGATTTTTGAGAGAATTCATTTGGTGAAAACCGCAACCTTTTAAGTCAAACCGTTTTCGAGCTATTAGAGAAAATTGGAAAATGGCGTCAAATGAAAAGTTCTCATAACTTCTTCAATACTGAAGTTATAAACATGAAACTAAAATATTATACAGGCACTTTTTTCAGTAGAATTCATTGAAGTAATCAATTTTTCTTCATTACATTTTGTTCTCCAGCTCATCGGTTTATGAGATCCCCTGACTAGACAACGAATTTAGGACACCCGGTATATATTATCATATTCTTCACATATTTTCAGTACCTCCGCGACAATTACGAAAAAGACAACGCTATCAAATGCTTGCTCGACAATTCCCGGATTCATCTTTTACCCAGCATGAATCCTGATGGGTTTGCCAAAGCCATTCCGAAATGTGAAGGAGTTAAAGGTAGGAAAAATGAGATGGAGGAAGATTTGAACAGGAATTTCCCTGATTTCTACCATGCGAATCCCGCTCCTAGACAACCAGAAACTGAGGCAGTCATCGAGTGGATGGACAAGATACCATTCATTTTATCTGCTGCATTACATGGTGGTGCTATGGTAGCGAACTACCCTTTCGATACAGTGAAAGTAGAAAGTGAGTTGAACTATTATAACTATTTATTTTTTTGAAAACTTGAGAAATGCCCTGAGCATGTGCTTCTGAGTGCTCGTTCATTGGTAGAGCAATAATGTTACCTCGAAATTTTGTATAGAAATTTATGGTAAGAATATGAATGCAAATTTTAAGCGCGATCGGAATTATATTCTGGAAATTATTCAAAAAATTCAATATGTAAAATCAATAATTGAAAAGAATTATGAATTCTATAGTTCAGATTATGCGATCCTTTTGAAGTTTTGCATGAACATTCATTATATCAATCTTCTTTCACAAAATTAATTTCACCCGAAATTGATATCTTGTTATGAAAAAGATTCTAATTTTCAATATTCCAATTGAATTTTTTATGGTTCTGTTAACACTATGGTCACAACACTGTGCATAAGGCTTATTATGAGCGTCTTACATGTAGCCGCAAAATTTCGTTTCGTTTTGTCTGAGATATTGAGGAACAAAAATTTTGAATGACCATATTATATGGAACACCCTGTACAATTTGGCTGGTTAACGAACTTAACCACGGCATTTGAGAACCGAACTCACCCTGAAAATCTCAAGTTTATAGGACAACACCTTAAATTATCGTGTTTACGATCGGCCGGGCAGCCCCACGGACAGAATTGAATTTTACGACGGATTCATCAACAGGGACTCGAACCCTATCATTTGAGACCCTTTTCGGCTCAAAAATGGAAAATTTCAGACATTTGGGCAACCAATATAGCACTCGTTTTAGTAGAACGAGAGAAAATGATCACTCTAGACGTTTACAGAGATCAAATGCGAATGCATTGAAAAATTTGGGTTCTTGGGCAAGAACCCCTGCTCTTTCGATCTCAAATATCAGAGCTGCTGTGTTGGTGGTTTTATAAAAAACTACTTACATGGAAATATAATATGAGGACTTGAATCAAACATATCGTTTTTAACCCGCGCGCACTGTAGTGTACCTATTACTTTGAGCACTTGTAAGAAAAATAACTAGAACATGAAGTAGATATTTTTATCCATTACAGAGTCAAATGAGCGACCACCATCTCAGACACCAGATGACGATGTTTTTGTACATTTAGCTCGGACTTATGCTGAGAATCATCCTAAGATGAAAAATGGACTTTGCGAAAATGACACATCTCAAGCTGAATTCAGAAACGGTATCACAAATGGTGCAGCATGGTACCCTCTTGAAGGTAGGTTGATCAAGTTTGAAGAAAAGCTATTTGACTGAAAACTACAAAAAATGAAGAAAGCCTTGACGTGATGACTGAAGTTTTTGCTCCCTTGTTTGTGGGAAAACGATTGAATATTCTGAAAACCATTGGTTTGATTTTAGTCATTAATTAATCCAGCTTTTCTTTTTCAAATCTTGAAAATATTCTGAAAATTTTCAGTTTTGAAGTCGTTCCTACCGGAAGTCTTTAGGTTAATCCTCTTGGAGAAATGCTTACGAATGGCCTGACAGAATAGGCATTTTCAGTATGTTGAAATATAGAGTTTTTTCATGTGACAGCAATAAGATTAGTTAAATATATACCTATCCAATTATTCACTCAAAAATCTAGTAATTATTTTATTATAAAAAAAAGCGTTCTCTTTACTTGTACATCCAAACGTCGCGCCATAATGACGTATGAGCAAGCATAATTACTGGGATGACCATTCATAACAAAGTGTCCTGTTGACATCGTTGTAAATAATTGTGATTCAACATCTAACCAATGAAATGAAAGCTAACGCGGACGTCACACCGAAACGCTAATTTTTATCGTTGGAATTCGCTAGCTTATTTCGGTGATTTCAATAATTTCGAAAACCTGACTCTGAAACAGAAAATCGCTATAATTTTTTGAGGGTCCATTATTTCAAAACTGATTTTTTCTGGAAATTAGGTACTGTGAATGCACTCGAATTGCTGTTTCTTTAGAAACAAGCGTACAAGAGTTGTATTCAAGTTTGATAATAGTGGATAAATGTCGATGTTTTTCAGGTGGTATGTCAGACTACAACTACTTCAAAAAAGGTTGCATGGAATTGACTTTAGAAGTATCATGTTGTAAGTATCCAGACCCTGAGAACCTGAAGGAATTGTGGGAGCAAAATAAAAAGGTGAGGCAAACAATTCGAAGCAACTTATTTTTTTTCGTTATAACATACATTTTCGATTTTCAGTCGTTGATAGAATATTCTTTGCAAGCCTTGAGGGGTGTTGTTGGACTAGTCGTTGACAACGAAGATGAAAACCCCATAAAAAATGCGACTCTTCGAGTGGTTGGCAGAAACATGAGTTTTTCCACATCTGAAGAAGGATATTTTTGGAGGATTTTATTACCTGGAAAATACACATTCAAGGTTGGTTCCAATTAATGCTCAAAAGATATTAGTTATTCATACAACAAGCATTTGAATTATCATTTATAACGTATACGAAATTTTATCCTATTTCGATGAACATTCTACTCATGAATACTTTTTCATCTCAGAGTAAAAAGTAAACCTAGAGTTGCCTGCACGTATTTGTTATGCAGGCAAGTAGAATCTGTTTATACGCGTGAACAAACTTTCGGCGTTGCGAAATCGTGCCTTATGTTTATTCCGTATTGGGATAATTGGTTTACCGCTCCCCTACTCTGATACTAACGGCTTGCGTCTGTTACAGATAATTCTGCCAGTTTGGCAACATTGTCTGTTAGTGTTTAGTTTTTTGATGCGATGTGTTTACATTTTCATTTAGATTTGACGTTCATAAACTGAATAATTCAATGATTTGGTGGCAGTTTATTGTTGCTTTAGGCTATTCCGTTAATTATAGCTAGGGCAAAATTACGAAAATGTGTATGATATTCAGGAATTGGAGAAATGCAAATCTAACCAATTATTCACCCCAGTGTGGCAGTGAAATGCTTTCCATCTCACTCTAATGCGGTACTAATCACGCTTAGGAGCATCTCTATGTTTGTTTCTTACTCTGTTTTTCATAATGTTTTATAAATAAATAAAATTTTTGAGTATGTACCTTATTGATTGGAGAAAACCAAAGGGTCAATTTTTCACCGAATCTCTTGTCCATATAATATCCAAAAATCCAATCATACCAACTGATATTTTCAGGTTGAAGCACCTGGATACCATCCTGGAGAAGTCGACTATGTTGTAAATGAATTAGACGTCCGAACCTGCAGAAAAAGGGAAGTTCTGAAGATTTCATTAGTTAAATCATCGATTCCATTACCGACCAGGTCTATGAGAACTGTTGTCCATCACGCTTGGATCGACAGAAAGCCCAAAAGCTACAATTCACAGGTGAATGATAGAGCATTTTCGTTTTTTTCTATTTCATATTACCCACAACTCTCCTAACTCCTGAGCTCTTGTATGGTAACGCAAAAAGACTACATTGGTCTCAGTGAAGAAAGGTAGCCGCACCAATACACCACAATCTAATCTAATATAATCTAATACAACCGAAAATATTTTTATTTCCTTGATAATGAGATAGTGTATTTGGGAAGGTCAAAAAGTTACAAATAGAACACAACCTAGTTCGAAATATTAAATCAAATAGATTGATAATGATAGCTCCAATAGTTCGAGTTAATAAGCAGGTGTATTACAAGATTTCACTGTCGATCGCATTATGAAAGGAGTATAAATTCTTGATTGAAATACATTTTTATCCACGACTATTGTTTAATCCACCCATTATACGTCTGTTGACTCTGCCATAGTAATACCCATTAATCACGAGTGAATAATGAGTTATTATTCACTGCTGTCAGATGCTTAATACATTTAGCTCTGAAAATATATTCTTCAAATTGATATTTCTTCAGTAGTCTAAAGTACTCCATCCAACAAATATGGGCATACCTTGTCAATCGAGGACCTAATCTACTTTTATTACATCATTTATTGTATATTATGCAAAGAGCGAATAATAGCCATTATACGCGAGTAGCATATCATACTTTCTACACGACTACTGATATACTTCTTGAAAATTTTAACATTTGTCGGCCGCTACAAGCCCCTTCTATGAAAAGCGTGGAAAAAGTTGACACATGAGAAATTTTTGGAAAACTTGTCATTGTATATTTTGTAATAAAAAAGCTTTAATTGATATAATGAAAGTAGATTTGGCCCTCGATTTGCAAGGTATACCCATATTTGTTAGTTGGAGTACTTTAGCATTCTGAAAAAATACCAACTTAAAGAATACTTTATCAAATCTATGGAACATCTGACAGCAGTGAAATATAATCTCATTATTCCCTTGTGATTAATTGGTATTATTATGGCCGAGCACAGAGACGTACAATGGATGGATTTTACAATAGTCGTGGATAAAAACGATTTTGATTACAAAATATACAATGACAGGCTCTATAAAAATTCCTCATGTGTCAACTTGACTTTTTCTACACTTATATAGAAGAGTCTTGTCGCTATCGCCAAATGTTGAAATTTTCAAGAAATATATTCAGTAGTCCTGAATAAAGTATAGTATGCTACTCGCGTATAATAACTGTTATTCGCTCGGTGATTTAAAAAACTTCAACCTTAAATTTCACCTCGTGAATAATAGCTATCATTATACGCTCGTTGCATAATATACTATTATTTTGCACAAGATATACATTTGACACCTTGTATTTCAATATTGTTATCAATAAAGTGGGATTCTACAGTTTATGTACTACAATTCTTAAAACTTTAAAACTCATTATTTTTTGCAGGACGTTCCTCAAGGTCGAATCCTCAACAATATTGGAAACGACCCTTCCTCATCTGTACAAAAACTCCCCCCAGAGGAAGAACTGTATCTTTACAAATTCATATTCGGAGATCCAAGTGCTTACAAAAATATGACTGGAGATGACATAAGGAAAATCATGAAAAAGTGTCTTAACATAACTGATATGTCTTACTTTGACGGGCTCTTGAAAGGATTCAACGAAAAAAATGACAGCGAGAAGCAGAAAGTGTTGGAAGAAATTGCAATGACAATTGATGGAGTTCTTCATGTTTTCACTACAGAAAGTGCCATAAGAAAGAATATGAGGGAATTGAATATTACTGATTTTTCTCCATATGAAGATTTGCTGAAAAATTTTGATGATAAATCTGCAAGTGAGAAGAAGACGACTTTGAAACTGCTGTTGCAACGGTACCAGATGATACTGAAAGATGAAAAGAACAAAACGAATAAAACAATAAAAAATAGTGGATGTTCAATGTCTATAGATAAGCTTTTAATGAATTTCATATCTATACTGTCCATAGTCATTATAATACATTAATAATAAGTGGGGTTACGTAATCAGATTGAATTGTACATGAAATATATAATAAATTCAGTTTCTTTTTTGGGAGTCTTTTATTATAAGAAAATTTGAGGAAAGACCTGTGCTCGAGATTGATACTATCTCAGCACGATCGGAATCATACTCCAGAATTATTAAAAAGATGAAATATGTAAAAATCGAACGATAACTAAAAAAATTGAAATTCCACGATTTCAAAGAAATATTGAAATTTATTTTCGATTCACGACATATTTTTCTATAGTGTACTAACGCAACTCCTCCAAAATTCAGCTAACTGCTTCAAATTGGTATTGAAAATTTATTTCATAGCAAAATTTCAGCTTCATTAAATTGACAAACTCTGAATAATTCGAAAAAACTGATAATTTAGAAAAAAATGAAATCACATGTTGCTGACTATGCGATCCTCTTCAAATTTCACATGAACATTCAGTGTAACAATCTTCACCCTCAAAATAAATTTCACTCGAATAAGATAATATTTTGATCTGGAAATACAGTGGAACTTCCCTATAACGAACATCTGTACAACGAATGTATGTGTATAACGAATTTCGTACAAGACATGGCACATTGAATCCAAATTCCATGTTAAAAACACCCCTCTAAAACGAAGTAAATTTTCTCTATAACAAAATATTCAAAGAACATAACTCTTTGAATAGGTATTTGTAAGAAGGTATAAGGGTGGATTTTTCCCGATTTTTTTTCCGGACGTACGTAATAAATTCCGACCTTAAACTAAATCATTACGGCGGGCAGAGAGATCCTTCTGAAACAGTTTTAAATGCACCCCTGGCTGTTTGGTTTCAATCTAACCATCACGCTGGTGTGAAAGCTGTGCGAAAATGTCTAAAAGCAAGTGCTTAAGTTTAAATGATAAATTTAAAGTTATAAGTGAAGTCGACCGCGACATTGCGGACTATAGAAACAAATTTCTGCCAACGCGCTTATTCATCTAAGGTATATATTATTCTTTTGAATTGAGAGCTAAAAATACAATTCATGAAACAAAAAGTCCCTATCTAAGGTATATAATAATATGTATTGTAATGGTTTCGTGAATTTCTGTTTTATTTATTTTGTAATTTCAATTCAATGAGAAAATACACGACCCATACAATCTTTTTAGCTAATTTGTAATGAATTATTTGACTCTTTTCAGGGTGGATTCTTCAAAGAATAATTTCATGACTTTTCTCGATTTTATTTATTTCTGACTGACAAACCCTTTCCATAGTAACAACCATCTTATTTTTTTTAATATCCTGCCTACTTACAAACTCTTAAAATCATAAAATTGAACCATATTTCTTAGAATACTCAAATTTCGATGATCGTTTTCCCACCATAGTGGGAAAACGCAGAATCTACCGAATTACGACAAGGACATCAATTTTTTGGGTAGGTGTCCCTACTAGTTTGTTTTTGTATAATTTTTATATCTCTTCCTCGTTTTTGTTTCGATTGAATATCAAACATAGTTCAGTCTCAACTGAATAATCTACGTCATAAAATCGATGTTGTTTTAAGATTCTTAATCTTAATTGATATTGGTACCATACAATTGAATTGCACCAAACGTAATAGAGAAGTGATAAGGTGATTGTAAAACAAGAACAATCTGAGGTGTTATAAAATATTCGGAGTTTGTAACAGAATCGTGAGTTCCCCGTTCAGAATTTTTCTTTTTGGTTCTTGAACTAAAATTTCTTTTCATTGATGGGTATGGCGTTAGAATGGCTCATTATTATCCTCTTCATCTATCCTAGCTGCGGAAAGTACCATAGCAACGATGGAATTCTTAGGTATATGCAGAATTTCTCTGCAAAATCTCCTCTCAGAACAAGAATATTTGAGATTGGAAAATCTGTTTCAGGTAAGAGCCTGAAAAATTTTAATTCCAACTGTGTTACCCAAGATTTTCAGGTATTCCACTGAACGTTTTGGAGATAAACCAACCAGGTGATAAGATAGGTACGCCAAATATTAAGTACATAGCAAATATCCATGGAAATGAAGTTGTAGGAAGGGAAGTTCTTATATATTTCATGAAGGTGAGTGGTGAATTCAATAAATCTAAAACTTGAGGGTTTTTCAATAGCGGATCTATTTTGAAATGAAATAAAATATTCCTTCTTTATTTGAAAGGTTTATACAGCGTGTCAAAAAAGTAACGTAACTCGTCAATAATTTTTGTGCGAAGAATTACACTGCGCAAAAAAATTAACGCACATTATGGAAATCTCAAATTTATTCTACAATTGAAGGTGTTCTCAATGATAATTATTTTTATCAGAATACTGCATGCATATGTTATTCACTTTCAACGTTTTTCTTCAATACAGATGTTTTTTTCCCAGCAGGAATAAAAAAGAGATGAGATTATCAGATTTTGAGTGTATTGGCTCCATTCTGAAATCAGTTGTTCTCGATCAATTCTAGTGATTAATAGTTTTTCTTTCTTTTGATTTTTTTTCTCTCGATCGCTATGCAAAGCAAAACACACAATTTGACCCAAGAGGAATGTGCCCAAGCGGTAGTTTTGCGAGAGTAAGGGTGGACATACACAAGAATTGCAGAAAGGTTTGGAGTTTCCCATACATGTGTGTCCAGAATGTTGCAGCGATTCAGGGAGACAGGTATGAATGTCCGAAGACCAGGACAGGGTAGACCACGGGTAACAACTGCCATTCAAGAACGTTACTTGAGAGTTTCTTCGTTGAGACAACGGTTTGCAATCGCTCGCCTCCTTCAAAATCAGCTTGAGCAAACTCATGGGGTGCAAATTAGCAGTCAGACAATAAGAAATCGCCTCAGAGAATATGATTTGGGGACGTATCGCGGCAAGAGGCCCAGCTCTTACCCCAGCCCATCGAAGAGCGCGTTTAAATTTTGCGAGGGAGCATATCCATTGGTAAGAGGCTGATTGGGAAAGAGTTCTCTTCACAGATGAGTCTAGATTTGCCTCTACCATTGTGATCGACGTTCCCTTGTATACAGACGTCCACATGAAAGATATGCTCAGTGCAATTTCCTGAATACAGCTGGTTTCGGGGGAGGATCGATTATGGTATGGAGTGGAATATCTTTGACTGCTCGCACAGACCATAGGACAAATTTATTTGAAATTAAAAATCGACGGGTGCGAGGAATTTCTTTGTAAATCTTCGTAGGTACAAGAATTATTCACGAGTTACGTTACTTTTTGGGCACGTTGTATAACTCCCAGTTTCAGACTATTCAAAAAATGTTTCAGCATCTAAGCCGAAATTACAAATTCGACAAAATGATCAAATGCCTGGTGGACAACGTGAGGATATACATCCTTCCAACCATGAACCCAGACGGTTTCAATGAGGCTACTCCAGGAGACTGCACGGGAGTTACAGGTCGTCGCAACAAAAACGATCTGGATCTGAACAGGAATTTTCCTGATTACTTCCATGGAAATTCCTATGGGCTGTTGCGGAAGGAGTACATAGAAAAGATTCAACCGGAAACAGCCGCCATTATTAATTGGATGAACCAAACGAAATTTGTTTTGTCGGCTAGTTTGCATGGGGGCGCTGTTGTCGCTAACTACCCTTTTGATACTTACAGAAACCCTGGTGAGAGAATAGAATTTTATACGTTTTGTTGATCTCTTTATCGTTAGTCAAGAATTTCTTATGATAATTACACTTAAATAAAAGAAATTTATCCTTTGAGAAAGAGTTTTATAAAACTCGTATATCAAATAATAAAGGGTTTTCCAATAAGAAGTGTTATTTTGAACAGCCCGCTATTTCGGTAGATGTCAGGTTTGAAGCGGTTATTTTTTGACATTTGACAAGTAGAAACTACGCCATTAATAAAGATGGATCGATACACGCTTCAAGAACGCATTGAAATTCACTATACAAATGGTGAAAATTCGGCAGAGACGGTTCGTAAAACTCGAACATTTTTGGGTCGTCGTGAAGCAAAATTGTTGCATCTGGGACTCGGAAAACCCCAAGAGTTATTGTTGAAAAACCTCTCTATCCTCAACGTGTGACTGTTTGGTGCGGTTTATGGTCCGGTGGAGTCATTTGATCTTACTTTTTCGAAAATGAGGCTGGAGCAACAGTTACGGTGAATGAGAGAGAAGATTAATGATTTTTTTTGGCCGAAATTGGATAGTATTGATCTGGACAATGTTTACTTTCAACAAGACGGGGCTACGTGCCACACAAGCAACGAAACCATTGATTTTTTGCAGGAAAAGTTTCCGGAACGTGTTATCTTTCGAAGAGGTGATCACAATTGGCCACCGAGATCTTGTGACTTCTTCCTTTGGGGCTACGTGAAAGAGGTCTACGCCAATAGCCCAGCGTTGATTCAAGACCTTAAAGATGGAATTCTTGAGGCTATCGCGAACATAGGGCAGCCACTGTGCGATTTGGTTATGGAAAATTTCACTAAAAAGATATGGTCCTGTAAGCGTGGTCGTGGTGGTCATTTGCCTGATGTTATTTTCCACTATTAACGGCATAACTTCTTCTTTATAATGAAATAAACATCTTTGAATATCAAAATAACATCTCTCATTGGAAAACCCTTTATAACGAGTGTTTAATAAGTGTAGTATGAGCAGAGGAATATGTGAACGGAACACCACTCATACTCTACTGTGGGTGCCAGGTTTCTGTGATGCAGAAGGAAATGAAAAAGCCGATGAACTTGTTAAAAGTGCATCAAGGTAAACACCTGCTAGATCTGGGACTTTCTGTGGGCTTGGAAAAGAACCAATATGAGGCAGCGGTCCAGCAATGAGAGTTGAAAAACAGAATTACCTTTTGGAAAAACAGTCCTGGACTCACTCAGTCCAAAAAGTTCGTGATGATTTCAGCTACCTACGAGTATATCAGAAAGCTCCTGAAGCTGAGCTACAGGTGATGGTGGGACTGCTGACGGGGCACTATCGGTACAAATATCAAAACTCAACAGATGTGATTTGCAGGATTTGCAGGAATTACAAGTGTCCAGAGCTAGCTGGCCTAAGAACAATTCACATGGAGAAACCGTTTCTGGACACCCAAGATGTAACAGCAAAGGTTTCTAAGAAGGTTGTCGGTTTTATCAACCCCATTGACAACCTTCTTGGGTTACCATAAATGAGTAGAGAACAAAAGATCTACATGGTTGCAGTTCTCTCTGTCTTCCTGTGTGCAGTCGTGAAAAATGAGATGAAATATTAATATTTTGCCAATTAGACTATGTTTTTTTCGTTTCTTTTTTATTGGATTGTCGTCAACTATATATTTAATACATCATGCTGATCATGACGATTCAATGACTGTTAAAAAACTTTTTTTTGAAGTTTATATACCAAATTTTTGTAGAGGATCAAAATGACAAAGGAGAATCTCTTACCCCCGATGACGATATAATTCATGAAATGGCAAAAACTTATGCTGAACAACACTGGAGGATGTCCAAAGGTGTTAAATGTCCACAAGATACATGGGAGTTATGGTACTTCAGAGATGGGATAACAAATGGTGCGAGCTGGTATGATTTGAAAGGTAAGATTCTATGATAAAATAAAAACATTGAAAAGTACTCGTTATTCTTGATTGTGGCCGATTGACGCAATGACTGCCTTTCTGTATTGCTATAAGGAGATCTCTTGAGCGTATAATATAGGTTTTCTACCATAACTTTATTTAACTTAGGAATGTGACATCGTTCGCCAAGTTTCCTAGGGGATTTCGTCCTTTTTTGCTGTAAAGTGAGTCAAGTTTTCACCAACACATTGAATTGGCATATGTTTCTATAGCAAGCCATATAAGCTACAGATGGCGGAGTTTTACTTACTAATCTAGGTGATATCTCACGATACCATGACTTGTGGGAAGCTCAGAACCCGTAACAGTTCACTGAGTCTTCTCTTTTGGGGAGTTATCAGTTTCTTTGCTTGTTTTTGACCTGTGTGCTGATCTAGTGAGAGTGTTTTCATTTTCTGCCAATCATCGACCTTCGATCTAAGCAGTCTGTGTGAATCCAACAGAAGATTACTGGTTTGGTTAAGGTGTTCGTTCCTCCTTCTGCAGGAGTCAGCTTTTTCATTACCCTCAATGCCTGGGGCTAGAGAGCAAAACTTGAACTAGCTCTTCGCCAGTGTTATGATTTCTTCAGTGCAATCTGATTATCAGAGAAAGTGGAATTTCGGTTCACTTTGTACTGTCTAGACTCTAGACAGATAGCTTTGAGACATCTCTCGATGGTTATCTATGGTTGGTTAGGAAGTCTGAAAAGATTTCCGGTTCCCCCTACCTCAGGGCTATCTATAGTCCGTTAACGAAAGTTTGAGAGCGTATAGTAGGCGTTTAATTATTTATCTGAAGTTGGAAGTATTTGCTGTCATAACGTAAAATAAAGCCAACGTTGCCGAATGTATCCTGCGTATAATCTGACAAGAAAATAAACAAGATAACCCAAAATTTCAATATACACAGTGGAATATGCCAAATTTCCATGGCCAACCGACTATATGCTCATAACTTCTGCTTGAAGCGTTGTTACTGATTTCCCAGAAGCACCCATAAAATAACACTTTCCGTAGTAAGTGAAAAAATATTGCATAAATAGAAACACGCCTTTTTGACGCTCTTTAAGAGCCTCTGTTATTCAAATTGTTGATATAAAACAATATAGAGAGGAAATTTCTTTTTTGACGTGAGCTGTTGAACTTAAAAAGCTGCTGTTACGTGCTTATTCCTTGGTGCAGCGTGTTATTGTTGTGCCAACTATCTGCATTTTTTCTTTATTTAGGTGGTATGCAAGATTACAATTATGTTAAAGAAGGCACCATCGAGTTGACATTAGAAATTGGCTGCTGCAAATACCCTTCTCCAGATAAGATTCCCCGATTGGTAAAGGAAAATATGAGGGTGAGCAAAATCAGACAAAAAAACTTCTCTACATTCTATGTATAAATTTTTAAATTTTTAGGCCTTAGTGAGGTACGGACTTTTTGCTTTACAAGGAGTGAGGGGTAGAGTACTTGACAGTAATACGAAGAGACCATTGCCTGGAGCCATTCTGGGAATAATAGGTCGCAAATTCACTTTCAAAACTTCTAGAAACGGGGAGTTCTGGCGTATTTTGAAAGCAGGAAAATACAGTATTCAGGTGGGTGGAAGTGAAAAAAACTCTGAGCGGATCAACCGCTTCTTTTCCTTTGAGCTGATGTGTGAGAGCTCGTATTGTTGGGGTGAGAAGTGAAATAAACAGTCTAAAATTTTTTTGATCTCGCCACTCTATGAATATCAAAATATCTCGAATGTATATCATACTGTAACTACACTACATAATTTCAAATTCCAGGTCCAAGCCCCTGGCTATGAGTCAGTTACTCAAGAAATAACGTGAAGGAATTTCCTGTACAAAAATGTCGAACACCTGAGATGGTCAACATTTATTTGAAACCGAAAAATACAAAAGTGAAATAACTTTAGTCTGTTTTGTTCACGTTATTATTAAAATAATTACGAATACTGTTTTGTTGATTAAATATGAAAGTTAATAATGGTATATTGAAATCCAGGTAACTTACTCCAAAAGTTAATAATTCTCAATGTTATAAGACCAATTTTCTGATGAAATATTTTCAATAATTTTGACTATTCGATAATCGGAGAATATAACAGCGTAGACTAGAAAACCGTTGAGATGAAAATGAACTTCATCAGAGAAAGAAATGTAGATTTTGATGGGACGCATATTTATCCATGTTATATATTATTTTGCGCGAATAGAGAATCTTGAATCATTTTCCTGATACAAAACTCTGAGTAGGAAAATGTGGACTAATTGCTGTGAAGCATAGGTCAAACTAACAAATTCTTCTATGAACCATCGAGATATAATAGAGAAGAGACGCTATGACATACAATTGACTAAAGAAAAATAGTACCACTGGGCGGGGCTAAGTCGGGGACCAATATGGCGGAAAGTTCAGGGTTGAATTAAGTTGCCAGATTTTTCTGTTTAAATTTCAATTTCACCCAAAAAATATGACGTTTTGAGTTTTTTAGGAATCCTGTTCAAATGAGGTCAATTGAATATCAAATAAACAATTTTTTTTCAGGCGATAATAGGCACATATAAAAAATATCAGATTAACCAAGACAGACTACAAAAATTTCGAATGCGTATCTGTTCAGTATCCATCCCTACCTGTGATATGTTTTCCTCCAATTTTTTTCTTATCTGTCTCTTCTCTGCTTGAAGAAAGCCTTTCAGTGCCGATACCATTTCATTGTATATTATTAAGCAAAAAATCACAATTTAACTAGAAACAGGCGAAAGAATCACAATTCCTCCAGAAATTCAACGATTGTCAAATTTGACGTTAGATAGTAGTAATATGGCGCATCTGTACCCACGTTATTTCAATGATGGAAACTCTATACTATCCTATCTCTATTTTATGAACTCATGAAGCTCGTGAAAGTTCTTGATCCCTATAGATTGCTTTTCTTGAATTTTTCTGAACTTTGCAACGTTCCTAGAAACGATTAGTAAAATTACGCAGTACCGGCAACTTGGCTCGGACGGGAACACCGCGCAAGGACTGTACTTAAAACCGGATCCTCTAATTAAATCCAGAGTCCTAATTAACGATATACGAGCGAGTATTCCTATCCGATACTTTCTTTCAGCGGGCAGAATCTCTTTGCCTTACTTGGACACCCGACGAATTCCTATATTGTATTATATAAATCTTTGTTTTTCAGCTAATTACATTACTCTTAAGACATTGTGGCATCCAGGCATTCAATTAAAAGTGTTAATTAGTGCCTTTTCTTAGGGCCATTTTGCCGGAATCGCGATTAGCGAATAACAGGAAAAGCGGGCATGAATAAAAATCTGCAATAATTGATCTCGAGGATGGTGTCTGCTGTAATGAATTCGATGTAATTTTAGAGATTTTTTTGCTGCCCGTTGCGAGCTGCTTATTCCTTCGAAGGATTAAGAATTCATGGTTTTTAACAAGCCTGAGATGTGTCTTTGTGTCGCCGTAGCCAGTCGGTAGTTTTCTGTTCGAATATGCAGGCGTTTCTGAATTGATGCAAAAGATTTAAGGTGATGATTCTTCAGAATATTTTATGAGAAAAAATTCCCATAAATGCAGTTCCGGAAATGCATTGTTTGCAAGATACAAGGTGTGAAGTTTTTACTTAAAAACTGACTGAAAAAGTGGTACGCCACTGAATATTTCAAACTGATAATTATTTTTGAATTCTTCGTTCAATTTGTGATAAAAAATCTCTTCTGCTTTCTTTTCGTGTGGGGTGCCGTTTTTAATGAAGAAAATTAAACATCTTAATTCGTATTTGTCGTTACTTTATACATTATGTAGTAGAGATACTACGCTTGAGAGATTTTTCGTCATAAATTGAATGAATAAATCAAAAAAATCTCATTGCGTACCACTTTTTCAGTCAGTTTTTAAGTAAAACTTAAACTCCTTGTGTCTTGAAAAATGCATTTCCGGACCACATTTACGGAAACTTTCTTTCATAAATATTTTGAGGAATCATCCCCTTAAATCTTTCGTATCAATTCAGAAACACCCTGTATAGCGTGTTCCTTGATGATAAGCTGATATCTAAGTAGTTAATTGATTCTTGAGACCAATTCAAGAAAAAACTTTATGAGAACGTAAGTATATTGTAAAAAAGCTAACCTCTAACATACTGGGTGGAAAATTTTCGAGAGAAACTTCTTCTTATAACGACAATGATTACAATCTTACATCCTGGAAATATGTATCAAAAGGATTAATATGATGATTAATTTGGATAGTCGAGCTGTTATTAAAGCACTGAACTCATGAGTCATCTCGACTCGAAGTTAATATGGAAGTGCTTGAAGAAAACTCAATGAAGTAGACAAGAACAACAAGGTCTCCTTAGGCCGGGTTTCTGGCCACAGAAGAATTAAAAGAAACGAAGAGTTTAACACAATAGCCAGAAAAGAAGTATAAACGCCATTTACTTGCCCAGAACCCTTCTGTGGTATAGGCAAAAGCACTTTTAAGAAAGAGTTTCTGAAGGGGGAAAAAACTGAAAGAGAAGCACTTAGGATGAATCTTCTGGAAATGTATAATTTCAAAAAGAGTTCCTTATATTCTTTTGAAATCAAATGCTAGCATAATACAATACATAAACCAAACCAAGAAAAATTACTAACTGAGGTTCGTGCAAAACAGGGTACCATACTATTTTTTTGCATGATACCAGAGCTCAGGAAAAACCTCAGCAGAAAACACCCCGACTCGACGTTCCAACAAAAATAACACTTGAAACTATTTGAATATAGAGGGATTTCTTCTTTATTGAGTTCAACCGATAACCCGCTCCAAGATGCCTTCGAAATTCTGAATCTGAAACGAAAAAATCGATGCAGAAAAAGAAACAGAAAAATAAAATAATGAAACTCTATTAAATCGATTTAAAATTATCAACCCAATTCAAAAACGACTCTGTAACTTCATGTATAGCCCTTAAGCCATCCTGAAATTTATATATGGGACAATTATTTGTCAGATATTCTATTGTCTCATTTACTTATCCGCATTAGCAACTAGGACTCTCAAATGAATTCCACTTATAAAGCATGCTTTTACAACGGCCATGACCTGTTCTTATACGATTAAAAACAGTCCAAATCTTCCTTGGAAGATCAAATCCAGTAACTTTATTGGAGGTATCAGAGGTTGGCTTAACAAAAACTGACTAGTGTAGATTCTGTGGGGAAGAGGAAACTCATGTAATTAAAGGCGTTTTCGGATACTTACTTACTCGAGTTATTTCGATCCCTAACCTTTGCGTTCGTTTGCCTAAAGCGAACATCCAACCCGTGTTCGGAAAGTACGGTGCTATCAACTCGATCACTGACTCACGTTGATCCATTGTAATCCTACACAAGAGCAAGGTCGTAGAGTCACCGCATGCGCACTGCAGTTCAATTTTGTATTTGAAAAAGGCGGCAATAAGTCTTCTACTCTTTTCTTAGTAATTTCATATTTCTATTCCTAAAAAATATTGAAAGGGAAGAGAATTTGGCTCAGTGTAAATGAGCCGAGAAAATAATGTGAAGCAAAATCTTCATAACTTTGCATGCAGATCTTTTGGCGGTAAAGCGAAAGCCTTCTTCACTTATTCAATATAGGTACTCAAAGATAACATCGAACATGCGAGCGCACACCAGAAATTATAGGAAAGATTTTACAGAGGCCAATAAATCCAAGCAAAGTTGAACACAATCAGTAAATTAACTGGAACTGAAAAAACAAATTCTCTACTTCTTCAAATAGGTACTCAAAAATAACATTAAACATGGATGGGCAAACAAGAAATTATAACACAAGCCAATAAATGCAAGCAAAGCTAGAGACAATCCGAAAATAAACTGAGACTGAAAAACTAAACCCATAAAATATTTGGTTATGTTATTAATACGACGGTCACTTCAAATCCTAAACCTGATTTGTTCGCAAACTTAGAACCCGGGTCCGTGATCCGAGTAGATCCGTCACGTGACCAAATGGATCGAGTTAGTAACCCTGAGTAAGTTTCCGAAAACGCCTTCAGTTACAGAATGCTTTGCCATTGTGAGCCTCCGTACACAATGTCCTGGATAGGAAAATTATAGGGAAAACGAGGATTTCCACCTTCAAGTTCTACCAGAAGAATGGAAAAAAGTAAGCTAAAAATGTTTGATACTTCAATTGATTCATCCGTAACTCTTTGTCACAATAAAGTTGCATTTCATAAAAGTGACAGCAACAACAGAGAAGATTGTTCACCTGTCGAATCAGGAAATAATGAAAAGTGGCATTTTCATAGAAATGAACACCAATAACAGAGAAGATTTTCCACCCATCGTAACAGGAAATAATGAATATGAATTGCAGTAATATTCAATCAGGTAACAATTTGTTCCAGTTGATATTAACGATCTGTTAGATTCTCATGAATGTGTTGATTTCGCGTTATCTAATAAAGTTGCCGCACCTTTTACCGCACCACAACATAAACTATTTCTATGAAACGTAATCTAAGACAGCCATTGATACCACCTTGAGGTTATTAATTATAACATCAGGATCAGCTATCAATTCATGTGTGATAAGTCATCACAACAGGACAGGATTCTTGAATAGTGCCTGCAGATTACCAGGAAATTGCATGGTCTATCTTCAGTTTACGTTGCTTGTTTCTGAAAGCATGATCGTTTTTCTTTTCTGCAAAGTTATTCATTTATATTATTCGTTTTTTATGAAGCCTCTTATGAAGCAAATCGGAAGATAACTGCGTATGGGCAAGTTGGAAGACCAGGAAGGAGTTTATAGCACCATACTGCTTCGAAATTTACTAAATGCTGAATATTCACAAGCACACATTACTTTACATTAAATATTACACTATTTAAAGCCAATCCTCATATTGAAATATTAAAATTACTTTCAATTTACCCTTCTCGGTGGGTGTTTTGTATTGTTGCTCTATTGATGCATTATTTTATTGAATTTATTAGTTCTCTGTTGATTCAGTGATATAGAAAAATGTTCTGAAGGGTTTTCCAATAAGAGGTGTTATTTTGATTTTCAAAGAAAATTGCTATTTTTCAATATGAATGATCGGATGTTTATTTCATTATAAAGAAGAAGCTATGCCGTTTATAGTGGGAAATAACATCAGGTAAATGACCACCACGACCACGCTCACAGGACCTTATCCTTCTAATGCAATTTTCCATAACCAAATCGTAAAGTGGCTGCCCTATGTTCTCGATAGCCTCACGAATTCCATCTTTGAAGTCTTGTATCGACTCTGGGCTATTGGCGTAGACCTTCTCTTTCACGTGGTCCCAAAGGAAGAAGTCGCAAGGTGTTAAATCACAAGATCTCGGTGGCCAATTGTGATCACCTCTTCAGGAGATAACACGGTCCGGAAACTTTTCCAGTAAAAGATCAATGTTTCGTTGCTTATTGAAAGTAAACGTTGTCCAAATCAAAATACGGTGTAATGACGTTTGTGGAATGCCTAATTCCAAAGAACGACGAGGAATGGACAAACTTGGGTTTTCTTCAACACTTTCGGCTACAGCAGCAAAATTCTCGGCTGTCCTTGAGCGACGTACATGGGTTTTATTCTTCACATCACTAACTTGTCCCAATAGCTCGAATTTTTACACCAATTTCTTTATCGCGGTCCGACAAGGTGCTTCACGACGACCTAAAAATGTTCGAGTTTTACGAACCGCTTCTGCCAAATTTTCACCATTTTAAAGTGAATTTTAATAATTTCAATGCGTTCTTGAAGCGTGTATCGTTCCATTTTTATAATGTCGTAGTTTCTACTTGTCAAATGTCAAAAAGTGGCAGCTTCGAACGTGACATCCACCAAAATAGCGGGCTATTCAAAATAACACCACTTATTGGGAATAAGAGCGTCTCCTCATATTGAAATATTTAAATCACTTCCAATTTACTCATTTCGGTAGATCTTTTGTATTGCTTTTTTTATTGAGACTGTGCTCTATTGATGCAATATTTGATTCAATTTATTATAATAGTTCTCTCTTATTCAGTGATATAGAAAAATGTTTTACCAACATTTCGAATGAACGAATAATGTCCAGAAACGGTGATGTCAATTGGCCACCAAGATCATGTGATTGGTTGATTTTTTTTTCCTTAAAGTCATATGAAAAGCCAAGTCTAAGAAAAAATTCACAATCGTTTCCTGAACTGAAGGATGGATTCATGAGAGGGATAGCCCCTCAATTATGTAATTATGTTATTCAGAATTTGGGAGGAATTTTCATGAATCGAAATTATCCATTGAATTGCTGTATCAGATATGATGTAGTTATAACTACTTCTAAATAACATGGGCAACGTTGCTCAGCACTCTGCTAAGACCATAATCACAAAAATTCCAACAAATTACACAGAGCACACACCTGTCAAAAATGACAGCTTTTAATGAGCCAGCTCCAACAGGAAGACCCTTTCAATCAAACCGGAGGGGCCCTACATATCTGCATTTATGGTTTCCAATTCTCCACAAGACGTTGAATAATGGCGAGCAATAAATATCTGTCATTCCGTTCGATCATTTTCATCGTTCAACTTTTTCTACTGATTAATGTGCACTCCGCCTCTGTGCACAATTAAAAGGCAGCGTTGTCAACCCGTTCGCTAATGTTATAATTTATAAGCAGTGACAATATAGCAAAGTAGATAAAAACATCAACAGCTGAACTCACTGGAAGAAACGTATAAGACTTCCGATAGAAAAAGCTGCCCAGAAACGAATTTATTCCATTGGCTTTGCCAAAGATGCAGCTGAATGCTATCGTTTTCAGTATCACACGACGCATGCCACCGGTGTTGCCAGAGAGGAAATGCCGAAGGAATTTCCGACCCATTCAACAGATCTATTGTGAGGCAAGTGGTCTCTGTTAGTTGTTGAATTGGATTTGAAGAATTCAAGGAAAAACGACATGAAAAACTTCATTTCTGAATGCAGGGGTGTGAGTTAACAGAATTAATGAAGAAAGTCAAAAAAAATGCTTTTTAGTCTTGATAATTATTAGAAAAATAATAGAAAATATACTTCGACTCAAACTGAATTAATCGATTCGAGTGAAATGTATTGAATTACAAACAAACGAATGCAAATTTAGGAACAATCATAACAATTGATAACTTTAAATATCCTGAAATATTTCTTCATCTCTTCTCTCTTCTGGTTCTGATTCTATACTTTGTTCTTTTTCAATTTTCAATTCTTCTTATCCATTTCTTCTTCGAATTGTTTGGACTTGAATACTAACCTAAGTTGATAGTTGATAGTTTAAAGTGGGGTTAAAGTTCACTGCGACCTTAAGGTCTATTGTGCCCCCTTACAGAGCTGTTCTGGCCAAAAAACCTTCACAGCTCGCCTTCCAGTTCCAGAGATCTAATGAAATCTAATAACTGTGAAGGCTTCAACGAGGCTAGTTCCTCACTCTTATGAGGTTCTCGTCCAAGGCATTCCTTCCTCAGGCTCGCAAAGCCAAAGCATTCCGTGACTAGGTGAATGGGGGTTTCTTCCTCCTCCCCACAGAACCTACACTCGTCAGTGTCCGACAATCCCATCCTTAACAGGTGCTTCCTGAAGCGACAATGTCCTGTAAGAAAGCTAGTGAGGAGGTGTAATTGCTTCTTACCAAGATCCAGATATCTTTTGGATCCCGCTGTCTCGAAGTTCCGAAGGAACTCAGTGAAATGATTCCTGGGAGATTCCGCCAGAGTTTTTACCTCTCGGCTTTCTCCTTCTCCAGAAACTCCTTCTTATAGGTACATTTAGATATACCACAGAAGGGTTCTGGGCCAATGAGTGACATTTGTGCGCCCTCTTTGGCAAGTGTATTGGCCTCTTCGTTTCCTTTGATTCCCGAATGGCCGGGAGCCCAGATTAAAAAGACCTTATTTTTCTTGCCTACCTCATTGAGTTTGTTCCGGCACTCCCAGATAATTTTTGAGTCGATGACGTAGGAACTCAGTGCTTTAATAGCAGCTTGACTATCTGAGTGTATGGCTATATCACACTTCTGATAGTTTCTTTCTAGATTTATATCTAGACATCTTTCAATAGCTAAGATTTCCGCTTGAAAGGCTACTAACCTAAACTAGCCTATCCTAAATAAAAATAACCGTACCTAATCTTCCACTATAGAGAGCTAGTGGTCATCAACTCATTTTATAGGACCCTTCTGTGACTCAAAGAAAAACAACTTCGAAAAAGCGGGGAAGCAGACAGAAATTAACTCTAGTATAGCCTCTCGGGCCTGGAATACTCTAAAACTTTCTCGAAACGTTCAATACCTTTCTAGGAATTCAACAAGAATAGGCTCCACCTTTTCACAGGGTTTTTCACGGTTCACTACCCTCTCAAGAAACATAACAACCTCTTCCTTTTCTCGTCAGGAAAAATAACACAGGAAAAACAACCTATACAAATATCTCTTATATCATAACCAAGACGAGCACATTTCGATATGACGAAAGGAAATAAATTAATCGCATTTCAATTTCTTCCCATCTAAATTCAATTTAAACTTCTGCTCTGACAAGATGCCTTCGCCGACTCTATTCAATCTCTTCCCAACTTGGAAATATTCCAGATTATTCATTTTCTTGGCCCATTTCTACTATATCCGGTTCTCAATCCGGAGCACATCGAAGCAATTCAATTCATTCAATTGGACATGGCACAGCCCCCAAGGGGATATTTACAGATAAAAATTCAAATTTTATTGGACACAAGATGCTATAAAGAGAGACGTTACTGTATTTACGCTATGGAAAATTGTATTGAAATTTTTGGCATGAACAGCGGTTGATAAAAGGCTTTATGAGCTGTGGATTTCATGCCACATCTTCTAGATGGAATATTTTTTTGTTTCTACGACGTTTTCTGGTCTTTTTCAGGGGAGTACTTGAGGTCAGTTATACGATCGAAGTAGAGGGCTTCAATTCTATCCTTCATCTCGAAAAATTGACTGAATTTCATGAAAATTAGAGTCGAATTTTTGCAGGCTTGTTGCAATTGGAGTTAATGGCGAACCATTTAAATTTTTCTCTGTATATCCTGAGTTATACGGCTATACATATACAGGGTGTCCTGTAAATACCACGCGAAAGTGACACTGGAGATAGATTGACATTAGGTCTTTCAGATAGCATCAACATGACCTCAGTAAAAGTCCGCTGGTTTTCGAGATATAACCACTTTTGTGTTTTTTTGAAAATCTCCAATTTTCGGTCTTCAAACTCATGTTTTTTTTTTACCTAGGCTACCCTGAATAGTTGCTTTAAACAATGAAGTAATAACTTCACCGAGAACTAGAACAAAATCCTTTAAAAAAATGTCTAACTTGTTGTATTTTATGACGAAGTTAAAACGTTAACTTAAGTTTGACTGACTGATGTGAAAAAAAATCAGACTGAATTGACAAATAATAGTAAAAACTGGTCCATTTCCAGCACTTTTCAAAATGATACAGCACTACCAATTTTTTTATGTCAAAACCTTAGAAATTATAATTTTGTCGCGAGAGATGTGTTATGCCGAAATAATTTAAAATTAGGAAAAATGCACAAGTATCACCTGTTGCCAAATTACATGTTGCTTGATATTCTTTCCTCGCTACCGTTTCAAACAACCATTTTTTTGCTCCTCTTTCTCTTTTATCTCACTTTCTCTTTCATTTTTTGTTTGCAAAAGTGGTGATATCTCGAAAACCAGCGGACTTTTACTGAGGTCATGTTGATGCTATCTGATAGACCTAATGCCAATCTATCTCCAGTGTCACTTTCGCGTGGTATTTACGGGACACCCTGTATATGCTGCATTGGATTTATATTCGTCAAATTCTGTAAGGCTGCTGAATCTATCTCTTCAGTGAAGAAAACAGTTCAGCCAAACTACATTCATTTTATTTCAGCTAAGCTGATGCTATTATTTTTTTCAAGGTTGAAAAACCGAAGAGCTCTTTCTGAAAATTGGTACCTTTATGATTATGTTGAAAGCGCTATTCACACGAGATTTTAATATAATAAATGATGAAATTAAAGGAGTTTCACAAAATTATACTCATAGCTTCAGAGAAAAAACCTCTATGTAGTAACATCAGACCCTGATGAAGAAGGAAATTATTATTCGAAAGCTTCGCTGAGCCAAAATGAAAAGAAACTTTATTCTGGAATATCTAGTCTAAATTTGATTGAAAATAAAAACTAAACTGTTGGAGAAATGGGAATTATGGTTCTTGTTCATCATATCACAGAGTTTTGTTCTCAACTTTTCATAAACAACAAAGGCTGCCATTTTTTGTCTCAAGATATCTGATACAACCCTGATTCTTAGCGTCCTGGATCCTGACAAGTGGAAAACTGTCCTATGACTAAGCCACCCACGCATAATGATATCGATCTGCATGAATGGAACTTGTCGGGTGTAGATTCAGCTGAATGGGGCACGTCCGTACATTAATTATGCAAAAATGAAGAGTCAATGGGGAATGGAAGAATTTGCTGTGTTCTTGGAAACACGAAGTACGAGTTCAAGGATGGCCATAACTTGAAAATAATGAGAGTCAGATATACAAAGGGGATATTTTCTGACCTGGAAAACTTAATTTATTAATTCGAGTATATTCTTGTTTTCCACAAAGTAGTGTTAGGTTTTTATTATTCACTCTCTACATAATTTCAATGTCATTTAAGATTACATAAGAGAAGGGCTGATAAGGATAGGAACACTTCACAGCAACTTGACAACAATCATTTATTATTATTTACATTGTACCAAAATATAGGGTTATCCAATAAGAGGTTTTGAATAGCCCGCTATTTCGGTATATGTCACGTTTGAAGCTGTAATTTTTTGACATTTGACAAGTAGAAACTAAGTCATTAATAAAAATGGAACGATACACTCTTCAAGAACGCATTGAATCATTAAAATTCACAATAAAAATGGTGAAAATTTGGCAGGGGCGGTTCGTAAAACTCGATCATTTTTGGGTCGTCGTGAAGCACCTTATCGGACCGCAATGAAGCAATAAGTGAAAAATTTCGAGCTGTTGGGACAAGTTAGTGATGTGAAGAATAAAACTCGTGCACGTCGCTCAAGAACAGCCGAGAATATTGCTGCTGTAGCCGAAAATGTTGAAGAAAATCCAGGTTTGTCCATTCCTTGTCGTTCTTTGGAATTAGGCCTTCCAAAAACGTCATTACACCTTATTTTACATAAAGATTTGGGTCTTTAGGCTTATAAAGTTCAGTTAACACAAGAACTCAAGCCGGCCGATCATCAACAACGTCGTGTCTTCGCTGGTTGGGTAGTTGAAAGGCATGAAAATGATCCGGAATTCCATCGAGAAATCATGTTGAGTGTTGAGGCCCATTTCCACCTCGGTTGCTTCGTCAACCCAGCAAAATTTTCGCATCTGGGGCTCGGAAAAGAGTTATTGTTGATAAGCCTTGCGACTTCTGCCTTTGGGGCCACGTGAAAGAGAAGGTCCACGCCAATAGCCCAGCGTCGATTGAAGACCTCAAAGATGGAATTCTTAAGGCTATCGAGGCCATAGGGCAGCCACATTGCGATTTGGTTATGGAAAGTTTCATTAAAAGGATATGGTCCTGTAAGCGTAGTCGTGGTGGTCATTTGCCTGATGTTATTTTTCACTATTGACAGCATAGCTTCTTCTTTATAATGAGATAAACATCAGATCATTTATATTGATAAATGACATTTTTCTTTGAATATCAAAATAAATCCTCTTATTGGAAAACCTTGAGAAAGTTTTTGGAAATTAATGCAGATTGTGTGTTTCATTTATTCTTGAAAACCGCGAAGTTTGAAAAAACCTTTATTTCTTTTTGGGTAAGTTAAAAGATCTTTGTCAATAGAGTCTCGATAACCAAACCAAAAACCATGAAAACTGTGTGAATCTGAGATATATTAGCACGATCTCTGACATAAATAGATTTACCACAGAATTACTGCAGCATCTTCATCTTTAATCTGCCAAGAAACTATAGAAGTTGACCATTTCCAATCCTTCTATTCCCTCGACGTAAACTGTAGAAGGCTAAGACTAGACGAATATCTCGTTCAACTCACCTCACAGCTTTTTACCATCCTGATCTCTTCATTCAATAGATCAACTTCAAGAAATAAGCAACCATAAACAAATCGTCCACGTAGCATTCCGATTTCGAAGAACTGAATGAATCCGAAAAAAGCACATCGTATACACTCGACTTGTATATAACGCAGAATATTGTAATGGAAATTTTATTCCATTAAGAAACTCGCATCCCTCAACTGCAAAAATAAAAGCAACGGTAATATGTATGTTTCAATCTAATGATTATACACGAGTAGCAGTTTAATGCGCGATTGTAGTGAAACAAGTAGCATGATGTATCGAACGAGTCCTCGGATGTTGTACCTACAAATATGAATCCTGAATTTGAAGTAATGTCGTGATAAGGCCTTCTTGATGGAGGAAACCGTCTTGCAGATGTCTTGAGACAATCTAAAGGTTGATACTCACTAGAAGGCCTGCCAGCCATGTGGATGTAGTTTTTTGAGAGTTTTTTACTGGAAATTACGAACAATCAAGAATATCGCCTATGTAATTGTAGAGGGTTTTCCAAAAATATATTCAAAGAAACATGCCATTTTTCTAGTTAAACGATCGGATGTTTATTTCATTATAAAGAAGAAACTATGCCGGTAATAGAGGAAAATAACGTCATGCAAATGAACACTACGACCACGCTTACAGGACCATATCCTTCTAATGAAATTTCCCATAACCAAATCGAAAGGGGCTAACCTATGTTCTCGATAGCCTCATGAATTCCATCTTTGAGGTCTTGAATCGACGCTGGGCTATTAACGTAGACCTTCTCATTCACGTGGCAAGATGTTAAATAGCAAGATCTCGGTGGCCAATTGTGATCACCTCTTCGAGGGATAACACAGTTCGGAAACTTTTCCCGCAAAAGATCAATGGTTTCCTTGCTTGTCCAAATCAATACTATCCAATTTCGGCCATAAAAAATCATGAATCATCTCTCGATAGCGCAATCCATTCACCGTAACTGTTGCTCCAGCCTTATTTCCGAAAAAGTAAGGTCCAATGACTCCGCCAGATTATAAACCGTACCAAACTGTCACACGTTGGGGATAGAGAGGCTTTTCAACAATAACTCTTGTTTTCAGAGCCCTAGATGCGACATTTTTGCTTGTTGACGAAGCCACCGAGGTAACAGGATTTTTCGATGGATTTTTGGATCATTTTGATACATTTCAACGATACAATTAGCAAAGACACGACGTTGTTGATGATCGGCCGGCTTGAGTTCTTGTGTTAACTGAACTTTATAAGCCTAAAGACCAAAATCTTTATGCAAAATACGGTGTAATGACGTTTGTGGAATGCCTAATTCCAAAGAACGACGAAGAATTGACAAACCTGGGGTTTCTTCAATACTTTCGGCTACATCAGCAATATTCTCGGCTGTTCTTGGGCGACGTGCACGGGTTTTATTCTTCACATCACTAACTTGTTTCAACAGCTCGAATTTTTCCACCAATTTCTTAATTGTGGTCCGACAAGGTGCTTCACGACGACCCAAAAATGTTCGAGTTCTACGAACCGTCTATACCAAATTTTCAATAATTTCAATGCGTTCTTGAAGCGTTATCGTTCGATTTTTACTAATGACGTAGTTTCTACTTGTCAAATATCAAAAAATGATAGCTTCAAACGTGACATCTACCGAACTAGCGGGCTATTAAAAAAATAACACCTTTTATTGAAAAACCCTTTATGTTGGTGTTCTTTGGGTTGCCGTTATTGATTCAAAAGATTAAATTCAAGGACTTGTACCTGTCAACATACTGAATAGAAATATGACCACTGTCATTGGGAAATATGATAATCTTCCCCGATATAATGTGGCGAAAGAGAATTGATAAATAAAAAGAGGAACATTTATCAGCAAAACCTGCAATAGTTAAGCTGTATAAGATGTAGATAAAACAAAACGTATAGTGAGACTCAACCTTAACACTGTCTAATCTCCTTGATCTCGAAAAATGAATAGTTTCTCGCTATGAATAACACATGAACGCGTAATGCAGGAGTTATATTCAAACAATAATTTGATTGAAATATTACAGCGGTTTTATGGTTTACAAACAGCATGGTGGTTGTTGTTCGAACAACTTTTGAATTGTCCGGTCGTAATTCTTCAATTGAACTGAATCGATAGAAATCTAGGATTTTGTGTAATTGGTTGTTTTGATTAGGTGTGGAATAGAGCTAGGAAAGTATTGAATGTGGACAAATATAGGATAAATAGTATCGGCGTGTCACACAGATATTGCTTTTGATCACTATACTCGTAGTAGGTTAATAGAAAATTCTGAAAAAGGTCGCCATGTGGAGGTCTCTGAGAAATTTGGACTTACAGTTTGACGCTTCATCACCTATTGGTCGATTCAGTGCGAAGTGAAGCGATTCTTCAGCATTACAAGTGGCCCATGTTTTGTACACATTCTGTTCTTAAATGAACAGCGTTGTGATCAAAATTTGGATCATATTCATTATTCATTTCATAGAAGTGATTCGTATAGTCCGTTCACGAAAGTGTGAGCCGTCGGTTGGCCATGGGAATTTGGCATATTCCACTGTTTATATTAAAATTTTCAGGTTATGTTTTTTATTTTCTTGTCAGATTAATACGCAATGTTGTCAATATTGGATAGACTTCTCTGATAATTAGCAAGCTCGTCCGACGAGGCTGGGTGCATTCGGCAACGTGGACTTTATTCTACGTTATGACAGCAAATACTGCCAACTTCAGATAAGTAAACAATCGCCTACTATGCACTCAAACTTTCGTGAACGGACTATATATAACAACGTAGCCAGAGTTCAAGAGAAAATGAATATTTTCACGAACACTGGCTCAGGTTCATAACTGAAAATATCAAAAACAGTTTCAGCTTATTAATTATTATGAACGGAACATAAAATGGATATCTCAAAAGGGTTTCTTGAAAGGAGTCCAAATGTCACGAGTTTTATTGGAAGGTAAGGCCATCGGCATGAAAATTACTCGTAAAAATTTACGAGGCCCACATGCATCGTAACAAGAATGAATAATCGTAATCAAACGCTTTCTGATACGTTCTTCAAGCATCATCAAGTTCAAAGCTGAGCACATCTAATTGAGAACCTTCACTTTATTTGATGTTCGTCAACAATCGTATTCGTGTCTCAATTTTATAGCTTCTGTCGATTTTTAATAACTTATTGGGTTCTCTTCTTTTGCAATGTCGTATGAAATGGATGTTCTTTGAAGACAGAAATATCCCAACAGCATTGCTGTATGTCTAGCTGAGTTATTACATGACAAATTCTTCCTTGTCTTATGGCAAATATTTAACTACACTTGATTGCTCAAGGTTGTGAGAAGAGAATTACTACGTTCTTATATGCTATTTTATTCTGGAAACGAAATGAACTCTAAATGTAGAGTCGATGATCAGAAATCTGTTTGAAATGATTTTTAAGATGATGGTTCTGTTGCTCTTTGGTCCCAGCATAATATTTTCTTCCGAGAATTTGAATATCAATATGATGCTGTTTTTCTCTATGATACATCTCAGTTGAACTCCAATGATAGTAGAGCGTATAATGATTGCTATTATCCGCATACAGAAGTTTAGGTTACGAGCCGCAGGCGAGTGACCTAAATTACCGAGTGAATAATAACCATTATAATCGAATAAAATACCATACTTTATCCACGACTATTGTAGAATCCGTGCATTGTACGTCTCTGTGCTCGGCGTTAATAATACCCATTAATCACAATGGAATAATGAGATTATAAATCACTGCTGTCAGATGCTTCATAGATTAAGCTTTGATATAATATTGTTTAAATTGGTATTTCTTCTGTATTCTAAAGTACTCCAACTGACAAATATGGGCATACCTTGTGAATCGAAAGCCAAATCGACTTTCATTATATCAATTAAAGCTTTTTTTATTACAAAATATACAATGACAAGTTTTCCAAATATTTCTCATGTGTCAACTTGAGTTTTTCCACGCTTATCATAGAAGGGTTTTGTCGCGGTCGCCAAATGTTAAAATCTTCAAGAAATATATTCAGTAGTCGTGAATAAAGGTTAGTATATGCGACTCCCATATACTGTTATTCACTCGGTGAGTTGGGCGACAAATGTTAAAATCTTTAAGAAATATATACTGTAGCTGGTGATTTGGGCCACTCGCCTACGGCTCGTAGCTTAAACTTCACCTCGCGAATAATAGCTATCACTATACGCTCGTTGCATAATATACTATTATTTACGACTACTGAATATTTTTCTTGAAGCTTTCAACATTTGGCGACCGTCATATGTTCCTTCTATTACTATACTCCGTTCACGAAAGGTTGAGCACATAGTAGGCGTTTCTTTATTTATCTGAAGTTGGCAGTATTTGCTGTCATAACGTAAAATAAAATCAACGTTGCCGAATGTACCCGGCCTCGTCCGACGATCTTGCGAGTTATCAGACAACTCTATGCAATATTGACAACATTGCGTATCAATCTGACAAGAAAATAAACATCATAACCTAAAATTTTAATATACACAGTGGAATATGTCAAATTATCATGGCCAACCGACGGCTCAACCTTTCGTGAACGGACTATAGTTGGAATAAGTCAAGTTTACATGAGTAATTTTTTGAACTAATTATTATATACAGGGTCTCTATAAATGATTGTAACAGCGCAGTTGGCTTTGGATTGCAGAATACCAATCTCTAACCAATCAGAGCATAGCATGATCAAAGAATTCTGTGGTTTGCATAATCCAAAGCCAACTGCGCTGTTACAATCATTTATAGAGACCCTGTATTTTGTGATAAAAGTTGATTATATTTGAAGTAAGTTTGGCCTTCGATTGAAAAGGTATACCCACCCTTATTTATTAGTTAGGGAACTCTAAAAAACTGAAGACATATTTGTTCAAACAATATAATATCATAGCTTAATCTATGACTTATTATTAACTAGTGATTTATGGCAATTATTATGGCGAAACAAAAAGACGTAAAATGGGTTGATTATAAAATAGTCGTAGACGAATTGACTTTATCGACTGCCATAATAATTGATTTATTTTCTAGTTTCAAATACCTGTGATAGATCTTATAATATTTTCTTGAGCTTCTGGTGGATTCGATTTTCCTCGTCTATGTGAACGGGCCTTAACAATTCCACATCATGTCGATGACAAATGAGTTCATCGCGGCCTCCTGCAACGTTGCCGTTCTTATCATCAAACAAGCCTTCATTTCTGCAATATCCGATTCGCGACTACCAGCAGGTGGTTGACGTGTTGATAAAAATGATCCAGAATAAAGTTACATAGACAGATGTATTTGATACTAAGAATGTAATAAATATGTAGATAGGACAATGACATCCACGCGCGGCTTTGCTTTCAATACCACACCTAGAAGTTATATGACAGCTCAACAGTGCACCTGCATGTATATAAAAGCCTGGTAGACATGCTGTATACGCAATGCACCGTTGAAGATATTTACACACAGGCAGCTTCAGAGAAATTGCATAGTTATGCTGAGGAGATCTCCTGGAGTAAGGAAAACCATATATTTCATAAATTTTCATGCAATCTACATCGCCAAGTGCTGGGTTTAATGCAAAGTGGAAACGTCACGAGCAGTTATTCTTTTATGAATGGCCTCGGTACAGGTTGTTCCTAGGAGATTTTACACATCGGATAATAATGAAATAAGAGAAAATAATATTTTAGTTTGTTGATGCGTTTTTTCACTGCTAAGTATTTGGTGAGAATTTTAAGTACAGTGGAACATCCCTATAACGGAAGCGCTAAATCGCAAAATAATTCGTTATAAAGAAATTACGTTATACAGAAAATTTGTTTCTATAGTCGGCAATGTCGCGGTCGACTTCATTGATAAATTTAAGTTTATCATTCAAACTTAAGCACTTCCTTTTAGACATTTTTGCACAACTTTCACACACGCGTAATGGTTAGATTGAAACCAAACAGCTAGGGGTGTATTTAAAACTGTTTCAGTAGGATCTCTCTGCACGCCGTAATGATTTAGTTTCAGCTCGAGATTTATCACGTAGGTCCGGAAAATTTTCGGAAAAAACCCACCCTTATACTTTCCTATCAATATCCATTCAAAGAGTGATGTTCTTTGAATATTTAGCTATAGAGAGAATTTGCTTCGTTATAGAGGGTGTTTTTAACATGGAATTTGGATTAAAGGTGCAATGTCTTGTACGAAGTTCGTTATAGGGAAGTTCCACTGTATTTGAACGTTTTGAATAATGATGTCACTAATATGAACAAAAGATCCGTCAACTTATCCTTGAAAATACCCCGTTTTCGAAATACAGGGTGTTGAAATTGAAAAAAATTTCTTTTTCCCGGCAACCGTCCGGGATGTACCCACTCTGCAGACGCGTTTTCGTCAAGAAAGTTGCATTTTCCGGCCTAGTATAGAAAGTACTTATCAGTTTGATCATTGCCACATCAACGAAATAAGGGCTGACAGTTCATATTTGCTATCAAAAATGTGCATGTTTTTTGGTCGCAATTCGCAATATGAAAAAATAGTTTATTCACGGCTATTTTATAATCCACTCATTATAGGGTCTGTTTGATCAGACATAATAATACCCAATAATCACTCTAGTGAATAATGAGTCACCAGCCACTGCTGTCAATGCTTCATGGCTTTAGCTACAATATAATATTGTTAATGACATTTCTACAGTGTTTTAGTGTTGCTTAACTAACAAATATGAGTGGTAATACCTTTTCATCGAGGGCCAAATCTACCTTGAATCTAATAAACTTTTATCACAAAATATACAATGATAGGTTTATAAAAAATTACTCATAAGTCAACTTGACTTTTTTCCACACTAGCAATAGAAGGGACATATTACAGTCTCCAAATGTTAAAAACTTCATGAAAAATATTTAGTAGTTATGGATAAAATATAGTTTTCTATTCTCTTCTTGAAATTTTCAAGTTCAAACTAGAAAACTTGAAATTTTCTGGGAAGATATTAGAGAGGAAAAGTTAAATTATGAATGAATATAAAGAGATCAATAAGCTGTTGACTTCACGTCAGGGCTACTTATAGAGAAATGAATATCAGGTAAGTATTATAAGCATCTTGCACAAGAAAATATGTAATTCCTTATCCAGCATGTGACATATGGCGCGATGTAAATATTAAAAAAAAATCATTATATATTACCACGATTCTGTACAACTCTGCAGAAACCTACGACCGTATAGGGTAAATATTTACGTAATAAAAATCTTAACTGAAAGGCTAATTATGTAAATCAATGTTTCCCAGCAATGAGCGATATAAATCGTTAAATTTTTATTTGTCATTCGAGCGACTCTAATCGTTACTTCAAATCAGAGTGATTCATTGCAATTTTATGCAATTTAAGCTCACGTCAAATTTGATAAAGGTGACTTTATTCTCATTTTATAGCCTGCCTATTGCGGCCGAACATTTTAATATTACTTCCTCTGGTGACGTGTTTGTTTTTCGATTACTGTAATTTTCAATTATTTTATACACGATTGTTGCTTTGGAAATTAAAGTAGATAAAGCTGATATGAGTAATACTTTCGACCATTTGTTTCTTGATATCTGGTATTTTTTATGGTTCAATGGAATATTTTTTATTGACGTTTCAAATACGCGTCTGAAATTCAAAAATGAGTCAACAGGTGGCGAATAGTACTTTAAGTCAATATGAATGAACAGCTTATTCATTAATTAAATATAATATATATTATACAGTGTGTTTGGTCATGACTCAACGATAATTTAAGGGCATCAAATATACCTAATAATATCGACAAAAACACTCATATTGGGGAGTTTACCCCCAGAGTTCTGGAGAAGGTCCCTTTTTAAATTTACTTTTTTATTTTAGTTGACCCTTATATTTGGACATAAAGGTCCTACAGATGTGAAAAAAATGTTTTTTGAAAGATGATACTACCGCCTTTCATTGAAGTGGAACAATATGAAAACATATAACATGAAAATGTTATAAAAAATTTCTTTAAAAAATTTTAGTTAAAAAATGTACTGATTTATTTTCTTAGTAAATTCGCAATAGTACAAGAATCAGCACATTGAAGTATAATTTTTTCTCACTAAACTAACACGCAAGGACATTAGCTACAAAACGATACCAACATAATTTCTGTAAGTTACATATTCAGAAAGTTATTGCTGTTCGAACATGATCCTCATGAAAATTGATAAAATGAAAAAAAACCTCAGTACTGTACTTTTGATAATCTTCAATGATCAAACCATCAAATTAATCATAAAAATTGCTCAAAATGGCCGCCTCTGCTCTGTAGACAGGCAGGGGCCTTCATGACGACCTGTCTTCTGTCTTTTGCTCCCGTAGTGATCATGTTCGAGCAGCAATAACTCTGAAATTATGTAACTTACAAAACTGATGTAAGTGTAGTTTTGTAGCTAACATCCTTGCGTGTTAAATCATTGAAAAAAAATACTTCAAGTTCTTGTACTATTGCGGATTCACTAAGGGAATCAGTACATATTTTCACTTTTTAAAGACTTTTTTTTTATTGCGTTTTTAAGTTAAATATTTTTTTATACTCCAATGAAATCTTGCAAAAAACATTCTTCTCACATCTGTAGGACCTTTATGTCCAAAAAAGTCGATATTATTTGGAAGGGCCAACGAAAATAAAAAAGTAAATTTAAAATGGGGACTACTCCAAAACTAAGGGGGTAAACTTCCAAATTTGGTTGTTTTTGTCGATAATACTGATAATATTAGGTATTTTTAATGCCCTTAAATTATCGCCAAGTCATGACCAAACACACTGTATATGCCGGAAAGTTTTCATCTTTGTATCATACGTGGAAATGTATAGTGCCTCGTTTACATTTTTCTCTACTCATACTGAGAAATACACATGGTCTTTCTCGACAGAACATTTAGATATGCAAACAAGAAAGTATAAATTATAGGAAATTCGTATTTTCATGTCGTGATAAAAAACGTGAGAATATCAAATGAATTCGATGATACGTCTTTTATTCTGGAAGTATACCCTCTTTCCACGAATGCAAGTTGATACATATTCTAACAGTACCAGTCAATTCTCAAAAAATGAATCATGACACTTGTAGATTTCGTGAGAAGACTGAAAACCGATCCCAGCTCTGCAATGCAAAGTTTATTTCCGCTAATGCACGATTCCGACGAAGAAAAACTCCTAGAACAACAGCAAACGCTCGATCACATCTTCAAAGATACGCCTCTCGAATTTCAAATCGCTGTCGTGATTTTCGGTAGATAATCGCAAAAGAAATCAATGCGATCCGTTATTTTTTAGCGTCCATTCGATTAGGAGTTCGCAAAAAATAACGGCTAATGATTTTAAATTAGGATTAAGTAATCTGCACTCCCAGGAGTTTGTTTTAATTGCCGATATAATGCGCTTTGTCGGTTTTCCATGTTTCTCTTGTTGAAGGGTTGGCATACTAATCTGCCAAGTTTTTTGTAGGCGATTGTTCGACATTATAGATACTTGTAGGGGACATTATCTTGATTCTTATTCATTTCAAGCATTATTTTTCGAAGTATGTTAGGTATGTATTATACAAAATTTAAGGAAAGCCCTGAGCAGGAGCTTTTGAACGCTCGTTCTTTGGTGAAGCAATAAGACTATTACCTCAAAATTTCATATGGAATTTGAGATTGATGTCAAATATATAAATGCAGAATCTCAGCTCAGCTTTAGTGGATAGAGAACTAAAGCTGACCATGGGGATGAAATAAAGTATGTAGGTCCATAGCATTCTACATACAGCACAATATTGCCATGACGGTGGTACTTTACTCTGTATGATGATTTGAAAAGCTTCTGAAGAAACAACACCAGTGTAGTAACAAAATTATTCAACGAGGATTATTTCCTATCCAATCAATATGCCTCATACGGTTTATAGTGACAATAACACATGTTGAAAACTACTAAAACAGATTATATCATCATCTTGATAGCATTCCGAACAGTTTCCGCTCTTCTGATACCTCCAAGAACAGAATGCATTGCCCAAATGATGGCAAGTTAGAAGATTATGCGTAGATCAAGCAGCAGATTGCAGGTTATATCGTTTACTCCAACCAAGAAGAGTACTTAAGCAGTTCTGCATTAATGACAATTAAGGAGGACAAGAATTGATGGTATGGTTTTTGTTCGAGCTGATTACCAGAGCAATTTCCAGTTAGGTTCCTGACAATATCATTATAGTTCGATATCTTGGCGTTTAATAACGGATATTTTCATGAAAAAGTATTATCATCCGATGGGACTCAGTATGCTGAAGTTATTACCGGGTTTTATATATTGGAAAAAATTCAAACAAGGCCTATCAATCTCGAACTAGATGAATGGTTCAGGTAATGTGATATGACTCAACAATAATGAAGGCAAAGAGCTGTTCATTATGAAGTAGTTGGTACTTACGTTTTTGAAAAATTACATTTCACTACCAATAACATTTAATGCTAATGCAAATTTATTGACATAGATTTCTTCGATTAATTTTTGATTGAATCAGTTGTCAAACAATCCAAAATTTTGCGTTTTTTCGCTTGAAACGTGAAGTATTGATCTGATCGAAAAGCTGTTAAAGCACTTTTTGTAGAGAATTGAAAAAAAAAAATAATGAGAGGTCCAAAAAACTGGAAAAAAACATCAATTTTTCGAAAATTCATAACTTGGTCAATTTCTGAGATGAAGCGTAGTTGCTCTGAATTTAAGTAGTTATTAACATATACTTTATTGGTGCACAATTACAAAGCTGTCGGATAAATAGTTTTTGCACAATCGCAGTTTTCCGAATTCGACGTACTTTTTTCAAGAAGGTCGTGTGATACTCGGCTACTTGTCGGATTTGAATTTTACAAAAAGCATTTTAAAGAAGAAATAAAATTCTTCAAATCGTTTATTCTCTCGATACCGACCGATAATGTTTAGTGGGTGAAAAACGGCGTCAAACAGGAGCAAAAGGCTCGAATGCATCAAACTAGTCGCGGAGTGGGAGTCGCCTGCTACGCGAGGGGAAAACTGCATACCTTGTATCTTTCGCGCGTCGCGTAGCAGGCGACTCCCACTCCGCGACTAGTTTGATGCATTTTTTTAATGAATTTTCGAAACATTGATGTTTTTTTCCAGTTTTTTGGACTTTTCTCGGAAACTAATTATCCGCTTGAAACGTGTCACCTCTCATTTTTTTATTTTTGAATTCTCTACAAAAAGTGCCTTAACAGCTTTTCGATCAGATCAATACTTCACGTTTTATAAGCGAAAAAGCAAATTTTGAATTTTTTTGGTTATTTTTCGCTTCTCAAAAAAACCTAAGACGATTCAAGAGTGGAATTCATCATGAAAAACATGTAGGAACTACCTATTGCATGACTGCACAGTCAGATTTCAGTTAGTATTTTTGTCACGAAATTGACCTTTCGATAGCTCTATTGCTTGGTCTAATAATACAAAAGCACAGAGATGAAAAACCTCAGCAGACAAAATCTATGTAGTCGAATAAATGTGATAATGTTATGCCAATGCAATGTGTTGGCAAGAACAATATGTTCTCTTTTGGATGTCATGACTTTCACACCAGCAGATATAAAAGCAAACACCACAAGGAAAATAATCTTGTAAAAACGTAGCTGTAGTCAAAAGTGACTTGTTTGAGGCACAAAAGTGATATCTCCAATACCTAATGTTTCCTTCTGTTTTTTTCAGGTGTCAAGAAAAATATTTGTTTCAATGAACGAATGTTCAATAGAATAGAATATTGCTGAACTTATTGTGGAAGTCAAAGTTTTTGCTGAGGTTTTAATCTTCGTGCTCTTATATCATACGCAGAAATGTGGTGATTCTACATTTTCCCCTGCTCATACCGAGAAATATAGTTGCTATATTGTTTGATATTAATTTAAGATATAGGTCTTTTCCAGAAAAATATTCATATCTGCAAAAAGAATGTATAATGCATAAGAAATCCATATTGTCTTGTAATGTGCGAAAAACGTGAAAATACCAAATAAATTCGATGATTTGCCTTTTATTCTTGAAGCATGGTACCCTTCTTCTTCGAATTCAAGTGGATACATAACGATATTTTCATCCAAAGGTCGTTGATGCTGAAAAACCCACATGACAAATCCTGGATGGATCACCCTATATAAGCAATATATTTTAAGTTATCGGTATTGATATAAATTTCCATCAAAACCATGTCGTTCATATCCATATCTCCATACATAAACCATAAAACTTTTTCAGTTGAAAAACTCATCGTAGCATGCAAGAAAATATTCTATGAGAATATTAGAAAAATATCATAACTTCCCAGAGCTTAAACAATGCGAGGAATTTCCGAGTTCCAAGCCATTGTTGTGAATAAAACGTGGAAAATCTAACTCGATCTTAAACAATGTTATTTATGAGACACCATATCAATTATGAGGCAATTAGATGCCAATTTCTATGCATGCATGAATATCTGATTCAAGTATTATGTCTCCATAACAATATAATCTAATTATTATTAGACATACATATGCAAATAAGCGAATACAGTTCTTAATATTTCAATCATGTACTATTATTTATAAGGCCGGATCATTCGATAATGTCATGTTAACATTTTCTCTACAGGAGGGGCACTTAAGTGGAATCAATATTACTGATTTGTGATTCCAGAATGTTCACTATGTAACAAGAAAAAAGACCTATCATTGGTTTTATACCACTTCCATCTCAAATTGGAATATTAGAGAAATCTGAGTGAAATGAAGAATAAACTGAAATAGTTGCTTTGTCATAGATAATTAAGAATGATTGAAATAAAAATTTTTTTTTTAAATTTGATTTTTGAGCAAGGTCCTAGCTTATAGTAGGTTTTAGAACTTCATCCAGAAATCAAAGGAAACGAAGAGGCCAATACACTTGCCAAAGAGGGCGCACGAATGTCACTCATTGGCCCAGAGCCCTTCTGTAGTATATGTAAATATACCTATAAGAGGGAGTTTCTGGAGAAGGAAAAAGCCGAGAGGAAAAACTCTGGCAGAATCTCCAAGGGATGGATCATTCCACTGAGTTCCTTCGGAACTTCGAGACAGCGGGATCCAAAAGATATCTGGATCTTGGTAAGAAGCAATTACACCTTCTAACTGGCTTTCTTACAGGACATTGTCTCCTCAGGAAGCACCTGTTTAGGATGGGATCATCGGACACTGACGAGTGTAGGTTTAGTGGGGAGGAGGAAGAAACCCCCATTCACCTAGTCAGGGAATGCTTTGGCATTGTGAACCCAAGGAGAGAATGCCTTAGGCGAGAAACTTGTAAGAGTGAGGAACTAGCCTCGTTGAAGCCTTCACAGATATTGGATTTCATCAGATCTCCGGAACTGGAAGGCGAGCTGTGAAGGGTTTAGCCAGAACAGTTTTGTAAGGGGGTACAATAGACCTTAAGGTCGCAGTGAACTTTTTAAACTAAACTAACTGAACTATATCACGTTTAAGGACTTCTTTCAGAAAAATCTCAATATTTCAGATAAAACGAATCCGATAATAAATGAAATTTTGCGGCCACATGCAAGATATTCATAAAAAGCCTCGTACGAAATTTTGTGGCCATAGTGTCAACAGAACCATAGGAAATTAAATGGAAATATTGAACAGAATTATTCCTATATTCCCACAATAAAATATCCGATTTGTGTGAAATTTATTTTGAGTATGAAGATTCTTATACCGAACGTTCATGCAAAATTTCAAAAGGATCGTATAATCAAAACCATGTGATTTGATTGAATAATTCAGAATTTATCTATCCGATCGAGCTGAAATTTTGCAGTAAAGTTTTCAATAACAATTCGAAGCAGTACGCAAAAATTTGAAACAGCTGTAGAAAAGTCTATTCCAAAGTGCATACGTGTTTTCTAATGGTTCTTGATCTGCAATTCAAATCTCAAGCGTTATCGTGAATACCAGAACGAAATTGCACCAATTTCGAAAACCTGTAGATTCATAATTTTCCAGAATTATTACTTTCAACTAAATCAGATTCAGTCTAATGCAATTGGTAATAAAATTAATTAATCACATTTTTTTGAGTGCTTTAATTCGTTTCAAGAATTAAGTGTCGAATAAAAAGATAATTAGACCAAAATTAAGATAACCCACCGCATTGTTTGCACTGATTTTATTTCGAAAAATCGAATCAAAACTGAACCGCAGTGTTAACTAAACAATTAATTAAACATTCCCAAAAGCTGTGATTACCAACACTTATTTATCGTGTTTAGTACACCAAGAATGTATTTTTTCCACATAAAAGATTTAAATCAATTAAAAACATTATTGCGATGACCTTTTATTTTCCATTCACATGATTAACAGTCCACAATGAAAGTCAAAGGTTCAACCACAACAAAGTAATTTTGTATTTTCAAGATAGCATACATCTCCATCTTGGTATATGCATTCTCTATTAGAAATAAGGATTGTCTTATTTTATTTAGGACTTGTCAATCAATTTCTGATAGCAGAACTCGATCTTAGAACAGTAAATATTTTTCGAATCGTGCTTGATAATTAACTCCTAGAATTCCTCAATAAATTCAGTATTTAATTGGTATGTGTCTATATTTTATGACACGGAAGTTCACTATCATTGTGAACAACATTTTGTTTGCCATCAGTCGGTTTTGGAATGCATAAATCATAAATTGGTAGACCTGAAGTCATAACACGATTCAGTTTTTTCTTCATACCATATTAATTTATTATGTATTATAATAACATAATTCCGATTCATCCTAACAGCTCTAGACGCTGCAGCAGATAATGGCATAAACATTGGATTCATTGCCTTATAATAATGATTAATTATGAATTCTGTACGGCGGCCGTCTGAGAAGTTCTTGTTCATCATGAAACTTATTGTAGTTTTTGAGGTAATTCTCGAACAGTAATTTAATAATAGTAGTTCAGAAGGCCATTTATATACATTTATTATACAGTGGAACTTCCCTATTAGGAACTTCAATATGAAGAATTTCTCTCTATAACGAATTTCGTACAAGAAATTGCACAAAATCCAAATTCCATGTTAAAAACACCCTCTAAAACGAAGTAAATTCTCTCTATAACGAAATATTCAAAGAACATCACTCTTTGAATGGTAAGATGGCATAAGGGTGGTTTTTTCCGAAATTTTTCCGTACGTACGTAATAAATCCCGACCTTAAACTAAATCATTACGGCGGGCAGAAAGATCCTTTTGAAACAGTTTTAAATACACCCCTGACTGTTTAGTTTCAATCTAATCATTAAGCTAGTGTGAAAAGTTGTGCGAAAAGTCTAAAAGCAAGTGCTTAGGTTTGAATGATAACCTTAAATTTATCAGTGAAGTAGACCGCGACATTGCCTACTATAGAAACAAATTTTTTGCAAAACGAAATTTCTTTATAACGAATTTTTTTTGCGGATTTAGCGCTTTCGTTATAGGGAAGTTTCACTGTATTTTGAGCTATTACTTCACAAAATTTCTCATATATTAAGCAATATAGCATTTTTTTCACTGTTTCAACATAAGAAAAATTACAATAAACTTTCATCTAAGTCTCTAACTTGCTGCTGAAAAGCAGAATAACAGAAGCGGAAACCCATGAGAAATGATGAGTAATACTCTGTGCCTAGAATTACAAGAACTATTATACTTTTCCATGAAATTTTTTCGATATTCCAGGTGATGAACTTTCAGTAGGTACCTCAGAACTTCAATGAATAACTGAGAATTTTGCATTTGAAATGTTGGTGGACAGAATTTTTTTCTGTATCACAAAACTGACAGGCAATTAATGAATCCATGAGTTTCGAGTACCAATGTCTGTGTGGAACTGGAATGACCAGATTTCATCAACTTTATCTAAGTGTGGATTTTATACAAAAGAAACCATAAATTTTTTAATGATCTTTCTTTTAATAGTTCAAATAAGCATAGCCAACAAAAAACTGAATCAATTTTGAAAGAAATTGTTCTAGTCTTTTCGGACATTGAAAACCCCCAAATCTCAGTGAGAAACAATATTCTGTCTGATTTTCGAATAGAATGCAGGATACTCATCATGATAGATCTATCAAAACCAGTGTTGCCAATGGACAATGCATAAATAGCAATCCCCATAAACTTTTTATCCTTATGCGAAGAAACAATCCAGAAATTATTCATATTACAAATTCAATTGTTCCATTCGACAATGCTCATTAATTTGATTATGAAATATAGAATGATTCATCTGCATCCTCTCCACTATTTTCAATGACCCATTTCCTCATATTCCAAATATATCACGACAGAAGTGTTCATACAATAAGAAAATAATATCGTCAATTCTTCATGACTAACGTGCAGATGAATCTCGCGTTTCCAAGAACTCGACAGATTCATAAAAACGATAATAAAATGGAAAAGCGACATGTTTCATTATTTATCTGTTTTTATATCATCGTTTCTTAACTGTTAGTCATTGGAGTAACAATCATAGCGAGCTGTTGTTTTTCTGTCTAACCAACGCAATGTTTATGAACAATTGTGGAGTATTGAAGGAAGTGCGCCTGGCTTTTTACTGTAATTCAATACTGCATTACGTTTGATGAATCAGATCTCGTTATATTGGTTAGCCTCTTGACTCCTCTCTATGAATCAACGGTAATGTGAGAATCTTCGATGTGATTCATTTCCTTGAAGGTGTCCTAGGTGATTCGAGACAAAATCATTAAAGAGTTTGTACTAGATGATCAATAACCACCAAATTTCATAGAAAGAATAATTTCAAATTTAGAACGAAAACTATCTAATCGAAATTTTAACGATGGCGATGATCAGATACAAACAAAAACCGTCAAGAACAACCAAATTTGTTGAACGTCATTCCTTATATTCCTGGCCGTTCAGAGAAAATAAGAAGAATTGGTTCCAAATTCAACAAGAACTGTTTTCAAAACACAAAATGATTTGAGATCCATTTTAACCAGAACGAAACCAATGAATGAGACACAAAAATAAAAAAATTGTGTTTACAATATCCCTGTATATGGAAAAATCTTATACAGGAGAGACCTTTAGAGATAAGAAAACGGGAACATAAGAACAACAAGAAAAATAGAAACATTACAAGATCACAAATCGCTGATTATTATGTCCAAATAGCGGAGATCATATGATGAACTGGAACAACACAAAAATCCTAATGACGCCGGAACCTGATAATTATAAAAGTGATATAAAGAAATCCACATGTATTTTGTTAGATGAAGTAGATAATCTGGCCAATTGTTCTGTTGAATAGATCGTATTTGATTGATTTATTGAAGAAAGAAATGACATCAGGAAATTTCAAAATTAAATAAATCAACATCTCTATATATTGACGACTTTCAATGTCAATCAGATTTTACAAGTTTTGTCTGAAGAAGGTATCTGATATAGACACCGAAACGTTACATTGTCCTCTTCATTTTTTTTTTCCTTTTTCAGTTTTACTGCTGGAAACAATTCTTTCAAGACCAATTTGCTCCTGACATATAAGTGCAAAGATTCTCGCAGGAACACTTCATCCTAATTAAATTTTTTTTAAATATTTCTGTTTCAGAGACTGGGACTGATCACCTATATAGTTTTTGAGAAATGCAGAATCCTTCCAGAATAATTTTCAATAGATGAACAATCACGTTTCATTGAACAACCATTTTTCAGGAAATGTTTGAAAATTTTGACATTCTTGAAAAAAAATCAGGAATTCTTTACTGTAAAGCAGGCAGGGCAACCTACGGCCCCGAATAGAATTTTCTTGGCCCGTCCATTTTTTTTCACACACGACCAACCTCCAAATTAGCCCTTTGTATATGTAATGACTGTAGCAATTGCGAAAGAATATAATTCAAGAAAACACTATACTACCAAACATTTGCGAAAATTGGGAAGTTGGACTGGACAACTTAGAATGAAAGAATGGAGAAGTTGGTTGGGCAGCAGAATATCTTTGTGAAAAGTAATGAAGAAGCTGAAGATATCGTTCGGGAAAGTTATATCGTTATGAAAAAAAGCAGGATACTCGAAGACATTTTCAGTAGGTGAATTTATGAAAAAGTGCTTGGTAGAACTCGCGGATACTTTGTATCCAAATGAAAGAAAATGTTCCAGAAGTCTACCAAGAAGAACAGTCGGAAAATAAATAGATACAATAGCTGTAATTATAAATGTCGATTTTGGAAAAGTGGTGGAAACTTCTGTTGCTTCTTCCATAGCATTGACATAATTGATACAGCACAGTTAGCAATCTTCATTCGCGCAGTCGTTCAAAATTACAGAAAACTTGCTTGAGCTAAAGGCAACCTAATATTGATGCTCTTGCGAATAAAAACGCAATCTCATTAGTATCATTAGTTGAGAACTCCTGACTGATGAGTCACAGATTTTTTTGTTGAATTAATCAATTTAAGGGACGTTATATAAGATTTATTTTAATTTTGATGAATTCATTTCACTACTGTTAGAAATTTTATTTTGGCCCGTGGTCTACGAAAAATTTTTCCATTTGGCACCTTACAAAAAAAGGTTGCCCATGCCTGCTGTAAAGAAATGATTGAATTTAAACATCTCAAAAAAAGCTCTTTCACTTTGTCCAGTTACTTTGATCTTTGCTGCACTGAGTCAACCTATCGAGTCTAGTTTTTTCCAGTGGATTAAAACTTGTTCAGCGAATTAAGCGCTTTGTTTCTTGAGATACAAAACCCTCTTATCACGAAGGTGTATTATTACATATAAATGATTGAAATAAACGTTAATTCATTGTTGATTGTCAACAATTAAGAACATGAGATTGTTCAGAATAATGCGAATTTTATGATAATGAGCTGGCTAATGACATTTAAATAAGTGAATAAATGTTATAATTACAAACTGGTCAAGTGTATCTGGAAGACATCGGTTGATTATCTGGCGCCTGTCTTTAGAATATCATTCTTTCTGCCGCTTCCTTATGACTACACCCTTTTAAGGTGGAATAGATTCTGAATTGCAAACAGAGATGAATCTTTTCAGACAAAAATGAATGATTGCTGCTTTGAAATATTGGAAAAATGGAATGAGACAACTTTGGGACTTTTCTATTCGACTGATTACTGAAGAAACCACTTCACTTCGACCGAATCAACCAATAGGAACGCTGCGTTACCTACTGATTTTGCATCAGTTTGGAAATGATGCAGTGTCAATAGAAAAGTCCTTTCATAATCTATATGACAGATTTAGCCGATTGCAATTTAGCAAGATTTTCAGACCCCAAACCATTCAAATGTCTGGCTCAGTAAACACGATAACCAACACCGGATTATATGCATTTGCATATATGTGGTTTAGCATATCTTAGACGAGATTTTTTTACCGAAGGCTCATGCAAAATTTCAGGAAGATCGCATTATCAGATTCATAGAATTTAATTTTTCTCTAAATTATAATTTTTTTGAATAATTCATAAACTACGTATTTTCTCGAATGTGATAGCAATATATGTAATTGATATCATTTCTAATGCAACATTGTTATTCCGTGTTTCTTCTAATATCACCCACATTGTTCCCACAACGAACAATTTTTTCATAAATATCCTAGCAACAGCCTACAGAAACTAATGTGGAATTAATTATTGTGGAATGATACTATGAAAATAAATGTTTAATCACTTTAACATTGACCTTTCGAATTGAAAAATGGTGTAAAGTATCTTATCTAATTGTTAACCGAGTCGAATCCGACACGAAACGAGAATTTATTTATAACTTGTAGGGACTTGAACGATCACAGGAAATAAACATTTATAGTTTATAACCTCCATCCATTTTAGATTAGCTTATGTAGTGATATTTACTTTTTTGTGTGGTCGAAATGTACTGCAACATTGTGAAATATAGGGAGCTTGAAATCCACATCATTATTGATTTAGAAACTCATTCATTTCTCCAATTTACATCCTCAAACTCGATTTCATTTCAATCGAAACAGTTTTCAGGTGAATCTCAGAATTTTTTTTGAAATTATGATAGACTTTTCTATAGCTGTATTAACTCAACTCCCACAATTTTTGCGTATTGCTTTGAATTAGTATTGAACATTCAACTGCAAAATTTCAGTTCGTTCGAATTGACAAATCCTGAATTATTAGAGGAAATGAATAGTTCAGAAAAAAATTATCCACGACTATTGTAAAATCCGTCCATTGTACGTCTCTATGCTCGGCCTCAATAGTACCCATTAATCACAAGGGAATAAGGAGATTATATTCACTGCTGTCAGATCCTTCATAGATTTAGCTTTAGCTTTGAAATATTTCTTTAAATTTGTATTTCTTCCGTATTCTAAGGTACTCCAACTAACAATAAGGTTTTACCTTGTTCAACCGAGGTCCAATGTGTAATTTTATTACCTATATCAATTAAAGCATTTTTCATTACAAAATATACAATGACAAGTTCTCCAAAAAATTCCCATGTGTCAACTTTTTCCACGCTTTTAATAGAAGGGACTTGTTGCGGTCGCCAAATGTTAAAATCTTCAAGAATTATATTCAGTAGTTGTGGATAAAGTATATTAAGCTACTCGCGTATAATGGTTGTTATTCTCTCGGTGATTTGGACCACTCACGTACGGCTCGTGCCTAAACTTCACCTCGTGAATAATAGCTATCATTATACACTCGTTTCAATAATATACTATAATTCAATGGTTCTGAATATGCGATCTTTTTGAAATTCTGCCCAAACATTCAGTATACAAATTTTTTTCCTCAAAATAAATTCCACTCGAATTGATCATTTTCTTGTGGAAAATACAGGGATTTTTCTTTTCGAAATTCCAATTGAAGTCACCATCGTTCTGTTGAAACTATGGCTACAAAGTTTCGTACTTATGAGTATTTAGCATGTGGCTACGAAATTTCATTTCGATCAGTTTTGTTTTGTCTGAGATATTGATTTTGATGGCCATATTATTTTATCCACGAATATTGTAAAATTCGTCCATTGTACTTCTCTGTACTCGGCCTTAACGATACCCATTAATCACAAGGGAATAATAAGATACTAAATCACTGCTGTCAGATGCATCATAGATTTAGCTTTGATAAAATATTCTTCAAATTGGTATTTCTTCGGTATTCTTCAGTACTCCAACTAAAAATATGGTTTGGCCTTGCCAACCGAGCGCCAAATCTACTTTTATTATATCAATTAAAGCATTTCTCATTAAAAATATACAATGATCAGTTTTCCGAAAATTCTCATCTATCAACTTGAGTTTTTCACGCTTGTCATAGAATTGTCTTGTCGCGGTCGCCAAATGTTAAAATCTTCAAGAAATATATTCAGTAGTCGTGATTAAAGTATGTATGCTACTCGCGTAAAAGGGCTGTTATTCACTCGGTGATTTGGGCCACTTCACCTCTTGAATAATAGCTATCATTATACTCTCGTTGCATAATATTCTATAATTCAATGGTTCTGATTATACGATCCTCTTTTGAAATTCTGTACGAACATTAGGTTTAAAAATTTTTTCCCTCAAAATAAATTTCACTGGAATCGAACATTTTGTTTTGGAAAATTTATGGATTTTTCTTTCGAAATTCCAATTAAGTTTACCACGAAACTATGGTCACAAAGTTTCCAACTGATGAGTATCTAGCATGTGGCAGCAAAATTTTATTTTGATCTGTTTTGTTCGTTCTGAGATATTGATTTTGAATGGCCATATTATTTCATGAAACACCCTGTAACTTCAATCGAATTTTTGCGGAACTTCAGCTTCTCTGAGCCCTTTCAACCTTGAGTGTTCCTTCAATCATCATCCCATTTATTTTCAAACAAACAACTTGACAGGAAAGAAACTCATTCAAGTCAATCAGGGACGTTCCTTTCCCCGAAAAAGAACAACAAACTGTCATATCCCATTTCAAACATTCCGCCCAAGATATGCACCTGTAACGCAAGCCAAAGCTCTGATTCACTTAAACCCATAATTAAAGTCATATAAATGGTAGTAAATAGGTAAAGAGCAGCGACCTACCCCACTGAGAATACCTGCAAGGTGGCGCCAATATTCCAAATGGTGGCTCTTGTCTTTCTAGCAATTGAACAATGGACTTCCGACATGACGTCTTAGGAATGTCGGCACTTTCTCTACTAGAAGCCCAGAGTGCCGTTTATGTCATTCATTCCGATGTTTTTTTGTGTTTGCTGGTGTTGTGAATCAGGTTGACAGGCGGAAAACGTAAGTGGTTAACTGTATGAGTAATGGTTGTAGTAATCTCTAGATGGGAGATTGTTCTTGTCAGAAATTTAGATAACTTTCAGTTCACGAAAAAATCGAGAAAATTTATTTTTGTTCACGAGTAATTTCTAGTCTTTCTGGCAGAAATAGCAACAGTTGTCATCGATTGTATACAAAATATGTCAATAAATTGACTAACTTGAGCTCTGAAATGTTTTTTTTTACCTTTTGAGGTAATTTTTTTTGTCTGGTTATGTGGTAAATATTTTTCTATGCCATACCTTGTGAAAGAAAAACGTTCATCATCATACCTTAACTACAGGGTCTCTACAAAGGATTATAACAGCGAAGTTGGCGTTGGATTATTATAAATATTTATATCCTGATGTAAATTTAAATAAAACAAACGATACTTTGAGTTTAGGCTGGTAATTTCGAAAGAAACTGAATAATGTGACTAGAACTATAAATTTGTAGAAAATTTGTAAGAAAAAATAGATAAAAAATTTTCAAAGGAACCTTCGATGTTACAGTCATTTATAAAAACCCCTATTATTATACAGGGTATCCCGGAAAATGTAGAAAATCTCTAGGATTCAGATGAACATAAAAAATAAGATGACAATATCCCATAATTTTTTTTAGCGGCCCTATCTACGAAGATACGACCTCCTAAATGACGCCACTGTAAATTCATTTTAGTGGAATAATTTCGATTACGCACTCCTTTCATTATTTTTTTTCGAAAACGGTTCATTTTATCGACACTGAACAAGAGTACCTTTTCCTTAGCTTAATGTTCAAGGTATCCAATTTGTTTTTTAGCACCATATCATACAGGGTGTTAAAATGTAAGCATTAAAATGTACAACCCAGTCCCGCCCCTGGTAAACTGAACAAGCTAATTGAAATTTGAGTGCGGCGATTTAAGAGGTTCTTTCTATTAATCATATCAAATTTTTCATCAAATTATATCTAGTAGTTTGAACTTATTTCACTAAAAAATGAATTCCAGTGGCGTCATTTAGGAGGTCGTATCTTCGTAGAGAGGGCCGCTAGGAAAAAAAATTATGGGACTTGTCATCATCATTTTTTATGTTCTATCTGAATCCGAGAGATTTCCCACATTTTCCGGGACACCTGTATATTGGTACTTGAAATTTTTTATCAGAGATGTATCTAATACCTGTCAATTTAGAGGAAGCATAATTAAATTTCCATAACAAGATATCCGATTCGAGTGAAATTTATTTTGTGAATGAAGAATGATTTACTGAATGTTCATGCAAAAGTTCAAGAGGATCGCATCATCAGAACCATAGAATATATTTTTTTTAATTATTGATTCATTTTCGGATAGTTTCCAGAATATAATTTCGATTGTGCTGAGATTTTGCATCGATTTTTTCAGTATCAATCTCCCTTGTTCCACTAATGAACGAGAGCTCCAGAGCACCTGTTCAGGGCTTTTCTTAAATTTTTCATAATATTTCTTTTATTTAATGAAAATCTCAAACAATGAAACATTGTCGATCGTTACCAGAATTCATAATTCGATTACGAAATCTGATATCGTCTCGCAGTTTCAAAATATCGTAAAGCACGAGAAGCGTTACGAATCTGCTGCACAATTCAAGCGCAAACACTTCATTATATCGCTGAGAAAATCGTAAATGCATACATGCATTTCATGAGAATGGAAAATTAATATCGACTTCAAACAGCGTCCTTCTGCCAACTCGAGTATATTGTGAAAATAAACGCTACATTAATTTTTTTTATATCTTGCGAACGCTTGAATGATGCAAGCTTGAGGAGCTGCGCTCGTATAGTCGTATACTATACTACGGAGATTATCGTTTACTAGACGTACACGTGGATTTGTGAAATTACGTTGCTTTATTATTGCTTGTAAAACTTGTAATACTAGAAGAAAATTGGATATTGCGAAGTTTTTGATAGATAGCAATAATTCTTCGATTTTCGATAGCTCATGAGGGCTGCCTTTTATATTTTCGAGGATATATACATTCTTTTGGATTGAGAGCTAACGAAATACACAATACATGAACACAAAAAGCCCCTAGTTGAGGTTGATGCAAAACGGGTACCATACTATTCTGGCGTATGATAGCAGAGCACATAGAAAAAACCCTGCCTCGCCGTTTTTACAAAATTGAAACTTAAGATTATTCGAATTAATACCTTCAATGTTTAGATACAAAATATTTGATTGATGCTCTTGGCTCAGAGGGTGTTTCAAACCAGGTCTGTTATTCCAAGTGATGATTTTCTCGAATCTCCTGTTCTTCTAAGACCGCTACAACCCTATTGAAGGGTAATCATCTCCCATAGATTTAAATAGTGGTATTTCATCCTAAATATCGAATTCAATTTCGGAATAATGATAAAAAACGTGTGACAAACTTATGTCAAAAATTTCGAGGATAGAAAAGAAACAACACAATATCAAGCACCTAACATCACTCTATTGTTTTTCATGAAAGAATATAACGAAACCAATAGCAAAAATGAATAATCACTACCGTAAATTGGGGATACTTTGTGACTAGTGGGTAACTTTGTGACAATACGCAAATCGAAACAAACTGCCCAATATTTTCCAAGTTTCGCGCGCATAGAGAATTTTTTCTGTGGCCGTGCGACAGCACATATCTTAGCCCAATCAAATATATCTTCATAAGTGTGGTAGGCCTCTCCAGTAACTTGTAGACTGCCATGAAAAGAGCATACCGATTCTGTCGATTTTTCAAAAGCCGGAAACTTTCGTCTGCACAGCCAAATCTGAAATATTATCAGTTAAAATCGTAAATAGGTTCATTTGCTCCTGTAGTTATCATATATATTCGAAATTATAGTCAAGAATAATTGATTTTAATATCTTTTTTTCGAAGAAAACAAAAAAAGTTCGCAGCATAGGGTAACATTGTGACATGTCACAACGCTTTCCAAATAATTACATATGATTTTTTAAATTTTTTGCATGTAGACTGCGACCAAAATCTTGCCAGAATGCCTCAACATATAAGAGACGCTTGGGAGCAAGAGCTTACAGAAATCCCATGTGCTGAAAAAGCTGGTACAAGATATTTAAGAAAAAAAGCTGCAGAAAATTTAAAAGCAGTATAAGCGTTTTAAGAGCAACGAATAATAAAGAATTCCATTTTGCCACAAGTTGAGGATTTTTGCGTGATTGACTACTGGCAATAACTAAAAAAAACAATTTTGAAGGAAAGAGAAAAAAAGGGAAAAATTTTCATTACAAGGCTTGCCTGATCACTTAGAAATGTTGTAATCCCAGAAAATTTTGCAGTTTGTAAAATTTGTGAGTGTGTAGTTTTATGCCTACTCTCATTCAATCTTAATATTAACTCTTATTTCAGCCCATTACATGTGTTCGTTCTTGTTCAGAATATTAATTTTGTGTTTTCAATGAAAGATGAAGTAAATTCATGTTTTTTTATCCAAAAAATGAGCACATACTTTTTTTTTAATTTTTAGTAATTTTATACCCAAAAGGCAGGGGTATTATTGTGTTCTGATTCGAATAATGCTTTGTCACAATGTTACCCCGAAGCACGGGGTAAAATTGTGACAATTTCAAATTCGAAAAAGACTATATCAAAATAATTTTTTCAACAATATTATATTCTCATTGTGTACCGAAAGACAGATATTTACTGTGTATTTTTTTCACCTTTTATCTGCTCAAGAAGTGTTTCAAATGTGTGAAAACCTCAAAAACTGTCACAAAGTATCCCCGTTTTACGGTATGATTTTCTGGTTGCCCATTATTTTTGAAATTATATTTTCTGGAAATCATTGATCCCATCGAACATTAAGTGAATGTGAATTAACCAGATATCTTATATCTAAGTTTCAATTCCTTATTTTTTATAGATTCAGTAGTTTATTGAATTAAGATAATTTATTTCTCACACTAGTATTTTAATCTTGAATTTTTCTAGAATTAATATTTGTCAATAATGAATCCATCATTCGAAGTACTGAGAAACCATTGAAACCTTAATATGCATTACCTTGTTTAACTAGAAATTTCTTATCAATTTTCTGAATCATGTATACGTAAGCAAAACACGAATGCTGAACAATATCACCGTAAGCTTTGCATGGCACGAAGAATAACTTTATGTTTATGTAGACAACATGACTCATAGTCTTCTCTACTCAAGAATATGCATGTACATACGATTAGACGACCTGCAAGCACTCGTAGAGAACTTGAAAAGCCTGAGATTAGTCGTGGGAGACCCAATGACAATAATCTGTCCGTGGGCCGTCCGTCCGTCCGCCCAGCCGTTAGCACGATACATTTCGAAGGAATTGTCTTAGACTAAAACCCCTGAAAATCTCAAGTCTCTAGGTCTAGAGACTTGAGATTTTCAAATGCCTCGGTTGAGTTTGCTAACCTGCCAAATCGTACAACTATAGAAAATTCAATTGGAATATTGAAAAGAATAAACTTCTTATTTTCATTACAGGATATACGATTCGAATGAAATTTATTTTATAAATGAAGATTGATGCACTGAATGTTGAATTTTGTGGCCATAGTCCTCAACAAAACCATAAAAAATTCAATTGAAATATTGAAAATAAGAATCATTTTCATAACAGAACATCCGATTCGAGGGATTTTTTTTTGTGAATGAAGACTGATTTACTGAATGTTCATGCAAGATTTCAATAGGATCGCATCATCAGAACCATAGAATTTAATTCTTTAATTATTTATTTTTTACATATTTCCAGAATGTCATTCCGATTCGGCTGAATTCTGTATTTATACAGGCTGTCCCAAAAATAACACTCGAAAGTGACACTGGAGATAGATTGGCATTAGGTCTATCAGATAGCATCAACATGACCTAAGTAAAAGTCCGCTGGTTTTCGAGATATCACCACTTTTTTGTTTTTTTAAAAATCTCCAGTTTCGGTCTTTAATCGCCTAGCATTGCTAGAATTACTTCAAACTCATGTTTTTTTTACCTAGGCTATTCTGAATAGTTGCTTTAAACAATGAAGTAATAACTTTACCGAGAACTAGAACAAATCCTTCAAAACATTTCTAACTTGTTGTATTTTATGCTGAGTTGTGACTGCTGTGAAAAAAATTATATCAGACTGAATTGACAAATAATCGTAAAAACTGGCCTTTTCAAAATGAAGGGCACATCTCTCGTGACAAAATTAGAATTTCTAAGGTTCTGATTAAAAAAAATTGTAGTGTTGTAAAATTAAAAAAAAAACATGATATGGACAAGTTTTTAAGATTATTTGTCAATTTATTCTGATAAATTTCTTTTTCACAACAGTCAGTCAAACTTAGTTAACGTTTTAACTTCGGCATAAATACAACAAGTTAGACATTTTTTGAAGGATTTTGTTTTAGTTCTCAGTGAAGTTATTACTTCATTGTTTAAGGCAACTATTCAGGATAGCCTAGTAAAAAAAACATGAGCTTGAAGTAATTTCTAGCAATGCTAGGCTATAAAAGACCGAAAACTGGAGATTTTTTTAAAAATTACACAAAAGTGGTGATATCTCGAAAACCAGCGGACTTTTACTGAGGTCATGTTGATGCTATCTGATAGACCTAATGCCAATCTATCTTCAGTGTCACTTTCGCGTGGTATTTTTGGGACACCCTGTATTTTGGTATCAATGTTAAGTCCCATATAAAATTTAAAGGTAATAGTTTCATTGCTCCAGCGAAGAAGGAGCGCTCGAAAGCTTCTGCTCAAGGCTTTTCTTAAATTTTTTTTGGAAATTTTCGAATTGAAATGATCCTATGATTCAATCTATTTTTGTGAATTATTGGATGGTCAAAACTTAGTTGATCTTTCTCAAACTGTATAATTTATGTTTTTTTTAATCATGTTATTTATGACTCGATGGCCCATATGTGACAATATCAGAGTCTTCCATTCATGCAGGAGAAGCGTCAAATTTGGCACACCCTGTAAAAACTCTGCCAGCTCTCGTACCGTCATGTTTTATGCTCGCAAATGATTAAATGCGTCTTGCATTTCTGATTAAAATTCTGCATGCATGTCGCGAAGTGAGAATACAATACACTTGTTGATTTGTATTTTCCCACTATCGTATTATACTAGCTGGATGCGAGTTATATTAAAGTTAATTTCGCATAATTCTCTAGTAATGATAGTAATCGCTGAATTAATTAAAATCACTAAGGACGAAACACAAAAGATCATTATATTTAAAGTTGTCAGTCATCTCAATATTTACATGCATAATTATAAGTGTTGTGGACTCTCACTTTTTGGGCGGGTTCGCCTCAATCAATATTCAAATTCACTTGGAAGTCAATAACAGCTAATCCGTGAGTAATGCCGAAGGATGCCAATAAATTAGTTGCTCTATAGGCTGCAGGTTTCACAGGCCTATCAGCGGTTGAAAATACAGATTGGTTTCACCTACTTTCATATTTAGTCGTAAATTCGCTTTCTAGAGATAATGGCAATGCTAGGCAAAACCCTTTGAGCCTTTTGCTGCTGAAGACCAAGGTCCCAATCAGGGTTTGCCTCAGATCAATAAAAGAACATGGATAGGCCCCAAACACAATATCAATAGAAAGAATTTGAGGACAATATATTATACAAAGCACCTGTTTTGCTTTTGTTTTTAAATTTGATCGTTTAAAGACAGGGTCGTGCTTTTTTTAGGGGAACTGAAACGAAATAAATATAAATCCTCCATAAACTGGAATTTTTTCAAGAAATGAGTCGAACCCACCTTATGATTTTAACAACAGTACACTATTTAACTAATTATAGTTTCACAAATTACAGAATAAGAGAACATAATTAAACTGATATCTACCACCAAGGCATACTACTGTACTGAACTCTGGAATGTTCCTGTTCGCAAACATTCGTGTTTTTCAACTGTCTTGCAAATAATACAGTATTTCAGAATTTTCCTGAAGTAGAGATCTTCAATATCACAGCAAGGTTTATTTAAAAATAGTATCACGAAAACGGGCGCAAATACACTGCTCAAAAAAATTAAGGAAAAAAAATTATTCTACAACTGAAGGTGTTCTCAATGATAATTATTTTTATCAGAATTATGCATGCATATGTTATCCACTTTCAACGTTTTTCTTCAATACAGATGTTTTTTTCCCAGCAGGAATAAAAAAGATGAGATTATCAGATTTTGAATGTATTGGCTTCATTCTGAAATCAGTTGTTCTCGATCAATTCTAGTGATCAATAGTTTTTCTTTCGTTTGATTTTCTACACTCGATCGCTATGCAACGCGAAACACGCAATTTGACCCAAGCGGAATGTGCCATACGGTAGTTTTGCGAGAAGAAGGGTGGACATACACAAGAATTGCAGAAAGGTTTGGAGTTTCCCATACAAGTGTGTCCAGAATGTTGCAGCGATTCAGGGAGACAGGTATGAATGTCCGAAGACCAGGACAGGGTAGACCACGGGTAAGAACTTCCATTTAAAGAACCTTATTTGAGATTTTCTTCATTGAGACAACGGTTAGCAACCGCTCGCCTTCTTCAAAATCAGCTTGAGCAAACTCATGTGGTGCAAATTAGCACTCAGACAATAAGAAATCGCCTCAGAAATATGATTTAAGGCCTTGTGTCGCGGCAAGAGGCCCAGCCTTTACCCCAGCTCATCGTAGGACGCGTTTGGATTTTGCGAGAGAGCATATCCATTGGGAAGAGGCTGATTGGAAAAGAGTTCTCTTCACAGATAAGTCTAGATTCTGCCTCTACCATTGTGATCGACTTTTCCTTGTATACAGACGTCCACATGAAAGATATGCTCAGTGCAATTTCCTGAATACTACTGGTTCTTTCACATAAGATTAGGTGAAATCCAGAAATTTTCTTCCATTCAATGTGTCTTGTTTCGTTTATAACTTTCCCGAGAGAACAGAAAAAATAAAGTATAAGGTCAATGTAGAGTTAACTTTCATTAAAATTGAGATTTTCAGAATGTACGTTAATTTTTTTGCGCAGTGTATATTTGAACACAATCATAATACTGGCTACATATAAAGATAGATAATAAACTATCATTATGCACCAACGTATCGAAACATACTTTTTTCGTTGAAACAAATTTTCATTTCATGCCTAATCATGCTAATGTGTCATCTTGATAATGTCTCATCAGATTCATATCAACATACGGTTAATCGGAATTGTCAATATTTGTATGAAGAATGCGAAATCATAAGTAGGAACCAACAAGCGTTTTTTCATTGGTGACTGTATTATTTGAAAAAACATACAAAAAACGAAAATGGTTTAATGAACCTTTCTGGCGTTCAAGCAGCTTTTTTCTTATTTTGAGGAAGAGTTGAATGTGAAAGTATTTTGTGGCATAGAGGTGATACTTTTATAAGGTTCTTATTATTTTTTCATGGTGGTTCTGTTTCTGTTGTTTTGCTTTTTTCAAATGCAATTTCAAGATAATAAATGAATTGAAAGGAAAAAAAACTTCAACAATGACAAAACATAATGTGTGCTCAATGGCATTAGAAAAAGTTCTTTATGAATCTTTTGAACTTTCTTTGTTGAAAAAAACGTCCTGTAGGCGTTTCATCAGACAGTGTTGTTCAGTATTTGTTCTGTTTCTGTATACTGTGAAATATACATGCTATTACACCTATTCTATTCGATAAACGATTAAATTCTGAAAAACTATGTACATTGCAATAACTTTCGACGATATGGCTAATAGCCAAGCATAAATCTAGAAAAATGATGATTTGCTGAAAGCGCGTAATTGACAACAGTTAAAAGAATGTATAGATGTTGTTGTGTTTTTTTATGAGGAGTAATGCGTCACATAAGTTCGCGGTTGTTGTGGTTATGTAACATTGTCATTAGCGCCACAGTTGTTGATGCGAAAGCCATGGTAATGCAGGCTAGATTGGTATCAGAATGCGACCGTCTTACAGATATAAAGTACGAGGTATTTTCAAAAGAAAAGGTGAATATATTTTAAAATTATTCTTTTATTGATCATATGAATTTTGTCTCCACCAAATAATAGATATTATTACCTATACCCATGCTAGAGCTTTCAATCCCCGAAGCGCTTCTAAAATGCGCTTTTCGGTATTGCCATCAGCTCGTTCTACGATTTCGACTTTATCTCATCAATTTTAGCGAAACACTTTCCTTTCATTGGTCTCCTCAGTTCTGGGAGTAGGAAAAGGAACAGGAAGCCAAATGTGGTGAATACAGTGGTTCAAGCATGATTACGATGTTGTTTTTGGCTAAAGTAAGAAGGCTGTGGGAGCTGGTGCGTTATCGTGATTTTCGCTGCCACAAGTTTCATGCCCCAAACATTCGGGAAAATTGCATGGAATGTGCCGATTGGTATGCCAATATTCTCTGCAACTTGCAGAGAGTAATTTGACGATTCTTTCAAACAATTTTTTCAACTGTTTTGAAGTTTTTTTTTAGCTAGTTGACGTGATTGCAATTTCAGAACGCTCATGTTCACCAACATCTTCTCGATCATATTTGGAGCGCTAGTATCTCTTTTTAACACTTTTTCAAGACAAAGTGTACTTGCCTTGGAACCCTCTATTCCATTTAAAATAAAATTCAATAAAGATTCCTTCATCCTTCACGTATTCTTACAGTGGTTCGTGACCTTTTTTCTTGGATCCTAGGTTATGTTACGTTTTAGGACTGATGTTTTGTGGCCAATTCATGTCTTCTCTGTGAGAAAGGAGCATGCTCTCAAAGAGTTCATGCAGAATATCCAAGGTGCAGTACCTTGTGGCATGAAGAGCAAGTCTTCTGAAGCTTTGTCCATTGCTTCCAATTCATCTAGTGCCTGAAGCCGCAGGACTTCATCTCGCAGAAGAGATCCTTCAATTCTTTCTCTTTTCCTTCATCCTCTGGTTGGTCCGCAGAACCAATGGGCAAGTCCACAGACTTGATGACTAACTATTCCAGCGGACGGGGACTCATTCAATGATAAGGTCTTTCAGGAGGGTTAAGTTCATCATTATTAATTGACCTACACACATCGTCGGAAGATGTATAATGACAATTTTTGTGTGTAGAATCTTTTTCAGGTGTATTCGAGAATATTCCACAGAATATTCTCATTACACGGGAATATTTCACGGACCAGTCTCATTATATTGAGAATATTCCACGAAATATTATCATTACAACAACGAGAATATTCCACGGAATATTCTCATTATTTTTCCTACTGTCACTGAGAAGGCAATAATAATAGTAGCACTACATCGACGATATGGAGTCCCTAAAGGTTTCGTTACTGCAGCCGCAGGATCTCATCTCGCAGAAGAGATCCTCCAATTCTTTCGCCTCCTTTCCTTCATACTCCGGTGCTCTGGTAGGGAGAAAATGCGTTGCTCCGTAAAATCAATCGGCGAGTCCACCGACTTGGTGACTTCGTGAACGAGCCGATGCTAACTATGTATTCCAGAGAACGGGGACTCATTCCAATAATATGTAAATTATGTAAATTAATATGAAATTTCAGGAGGAATAGAGTTCATCATTAATTTGACCTACACACATCGTCGAAAAATTACCCTATTCCCCTATCAACTTTCAAGTTCTTGATTGTATAATAACAATTTTTTGTGTGTAGAATCTTCTTCAGGTGTATTCGAGAATATTTCACGGAATATTCTCATCGCATTGAGAATATTCCACTAACCAGTCCCATTACATTGAGAATATTCCACGGAATTTTATAATGAGGTTGAGAATACTACACGGAGTAGTTTCATTATATTAGAAATATTTCACGAGCAAGCCTCATTATATAGAGTATATTCCACGGGATATTGTTACTACATGAGAATATTCCACGGAATAGTTTCATTATCTTGAGAACATTCCACGGAATATTCTCAATATTTTCTTACTACTGGGCAATAATAATAGCATCACATCTCACAAGCTGACGATATGGGATTCCTCAAGGTTCCGTTACTGCAGCAGCAGGATCTCATCTTGCAGAAGAGATTCTCCAATTCTTTCGCGTCCTTTCCTTCATACTTCGGTGCTCTAGTAGGGAGAAAATGCGTTACTCCGTAGAATCAATAGGCAAGTCCACAGATTTGGTGACTTCGTGAACGAGCCACTGCGCTGCTAACTATTCCAGCGAACGGGGACTCATTCCAATAATAATGTCTTTCAGGAGGAATATAGTTCTTCATTATTATTTGACCTACACACATCGTCGAAAAATTACCCTTTCCCCTATCAACTTTCAAGTTCTTGATTGTATTATGAAAATGTTTTGTGTGTAGAATCTTCTTCAGGTGTATTCGAGAATATTCCACGGAATATTCTCATTGCATTGGGAGTATTACACGGACCAGTCTCATTATATTGAGAATATTCCACGGAAATTTATAATCTGATTGAGAATACTACACGGAGCAGTCTCATTATATTGGGAATATTCCACGGACCAGCCTAATTATATCGAGAATATTCCACGGGATATTGTCACTACATTGAGAATATTCCACGGAGTAGTCTCATTATATTGAGAATATTCCACGGAATATTCTCAATATTTTTCTTACTCTTTTTTGTTGACTGGGCAATAATAATCACTACATCTCACAAGCTGACGCTATGGGATCCCTCAAGGTTTCGTTCCTGCAGCCACAGGACCTCATCTCGCAGAAGAGATCCTCCAATTCTTTCGCCTCTTTTCCTTCATCCTCCGGTGCTCTGGTAGGGAGAAAAAGCGTTGCTCCGTAGAATCAATCAGAGACTCCACAGACTTGGTGACTTCTTGAACGAGCCAATGCGCTGCTAACTAGTCCAGCGAACGGGGACTCATCCCATAATAATGTCTTTCAGGAGGAATAAACTTTATCATCAATATTTGACCTACACGCATCGTCGAAAAATTCCCCCTGCCCTATCAACTCCAAAGTTCTTGATTGTGAAATGACAGTTTTTTGTGTGAAGAATCTTCTTCATGTGTATTTAAGAATATTCCATGAAATATTCTCATTACATTGAGAATACTTTCCGGGGGATTCTCATTATATTGAGAATATTCAACCGAATATAATCATTACATTGAGAATACTCCACGGGGTAGTCTCATTGTATTGAGAATATTTCCCGGAATATCCTCAATTTTCTTACTCTAACTGAGAAATTGAATGTCCTTCATTTTCCGTTGACCAGGAAATAATAATAGCACAACATCTCACAAACCGACGATATGGGGTCCCTATATGCCACGGAATATTCTCATTACATCAGGAATATTCCACGGACCAGTCTTATTATGTTGAGAATATTCTACGGGTCAGTATCGTATTGAGAATACTTCGCGGAGTAGTCTTAGTATATTTAGAATATTCCACGGAATATTCTCAATATTTTTTCTACTGTAACTGAGGATTTGGGTGTAGTAGCACTACATCTCACAAACCGACGATATGGAGTCCCTCAAGGTTCCGTTCCTGCAGCCGCAGGATCTCATCTCGCAGAAGAGATCCTCCAATTCTTTCGCCTCCTTTCCTTCATCCTCCGGTGCTCTGGTAGGGAGAAAATGCGTTGCTCCGTAGAATCAATCGGCGAGTCCACAGACTTGGTGACTTCGTGAACGAGCCAATGCGCTGCTAACTATTCCAGCGTACGGAGAAAACGACGTGGTGCGCTCGTATCGTCGTCGTCTATCCGCGTTTACGATTACGGTTTTGTGTTTACAACTCGCGTATTTTGTGTGAAAGTGACTGAAGTTCAGCTGTCGAATATTTCTCGTTTTTTTACGCCGATCCGCCTAGAGGTGAGTGTAATTAATTTGTTGGAATTTTACCGGTTATGGCGTTGTCGTTAAAGGTCCCTGTTTGTATGATTGCAATTAAAGTTGCTTTCATGTCTATTGCTGTGTCTTTGATTCTGAAAGTTTTTTTCTTGTTGCTGGTTTTGCGCGGTGTGCGTTCAAGATTGAATTTCGGATTTTTCTTTTATATTTTTAGTGTTTGTTGTTGCAACTTTATTTATTTATTTACATTTTCGCTAGGTCTTTGTGATGAGAGTTTTTGAGCTCTCGTTCTACTTCAACGAGTGCTATTTCGTTTAGCCCAAATATCTGTAATTTTCTAATTTTGAGCCGAAGATGGTTTCAAACTATATGGTAAGACTCCGTGATGACGAATTCGTGGTCAAATTCAATTCTGTCCGTTGGGCCGTCCGTCCGGCCGTTAGCTCAATAACTTTCGAAGGGATTGTCCTAGAGAATATGGCCATGCAAAATTTTTGTTCGTCAATATCTCAGAAGATACTGAACCAATCGGAATAAAATGTTACGGCCAAATGCAGGTTGCTGATAACAAGCCTCATGCAAAATTTTGTAGCCATAGTGTGACTAGAGCCATAGAAAATTCAATTGGAATACTGAAAAAAATCTTTATATTTCCATAACACGATATCCGATTGGGGTGAAATTTTTTCTGTGAATGAAAATTGATATACTGAATCTCCATACTAAATTTTGTGGTCATAGTGTTAACAGAACCATGGAAAATTGAATATTGAAAAAATTAATTTCTATATTTCCATAACAAAATAACCGATTCAAATGAAATTTATTTTGTAAATCAAAACTGATATACCAAATGTTCATGCAAAATTTTGAAAGGATCGCATCATCAGAACCATAGTATTCAATTTTTGTAATCATTTATTTTTACATATTATTTTATTATTTTTTGAATAATTTCTCGAATATAATTCCGGTTGTGCTGAGATTTCACATTTATACTATATCTGGTAACAACCTCAAATCCTATATAAAATTTTGAGGTGATAGTCTTATTGATCCACCAAAGAACGAGCGATCAAAAGTTCCTGCTCAGGGCTCTTCTTAAATTTTTCTTGTCAGATTTGAGCTATTAACGCTCCTGAATAAACATTGATTTTCCTGTTACGTGTTTCAATAATTATTCGAATTTGCGAATAATTTTAATTTCATAGCCATTGCCGAGTCATATAGTTTTTTTTGTTGTGCGTCTTATGCCCTCTGCAATGAACACTAGATGCTCTTTATTTTTTATTTCGCGTTGCAAAATTTATACCTATTCGCAACTGTTTTTAATTTCTTGTTTACTACCGATTCTTTCAGAAGTTATTTGTTGTGTTTTTGTTGGATCTTTGTTGTGTTGATATTTTCAATGTTTGAAGTTACAACTCAATTTGGTCTTTTTGACGTTTTTTACTTATTCTTATTTTTCCTTCGCGATTTTCTAGGTTTTAACACATTTGCATTATTCGATTTCAAGTAAAGTATCTTTTTCCGTGTTCTGAGTGGTTTGAATTTTCAATTGACTGTTGATCCTACTCTGTTTTACATTGATTTTTCCAAATTAATCGTGGATAAACAATTTTCTAGTTCCTATTTCCATATTCATTCTTTGAACTAAATACACTTTTACTTCTTTCGCCATTTCTTCTACTTTGGATTTTAAAGAATTTGGTGTCTTGATTTGGAATGGTTTCATACACATTCGCAATATTTGTTTTTGTTGTTTTATGCGATTTGTGTGTTTAAATGATACGATACCATAATATGATTGATTGTTTACTATTCAACTTCGACATGGACGTTTCTATTTTCTGATTTATTCATTTTTCTGAAGTATAATGCACTTCAATAATAATAATAATGATTTATTCCAATTTTCCATATACTAATGTATTTAATTTTGTATACATATTTTTATTGATCATCTTACTCATACATATTCTTCATTCGTCCTTTTTTCTGTACTTTGACTCAGCCTGGTCAATAATACTTACATAATAATATATTTTCCATGGAAATGGATTTATCTATCCATGATGTCAATCATCCTGATTAAATTCTTAAACTTTTTTCTTGTTGTTTGTATAAGCGATACGCTCTTTCGAATGAATATTGGATATCCATAATTTTCGTGTCGCGATTTTAATAATTATTAATTGGACTTGGTTCGAAAAGGTCAATGAGAAGATAAGGAAACGAAAAATTATGAATGAAATTCAAATTTCTAATTATACAAGTTGAAAGACATTTCTGATAACAACGGAGCGGATTGTCAGCTTGCTGAAATGAAACGAAATATAATATGATGTTCATATAAGCAGTGGCGTTCGTCTAACAATTTCAGCACACCAGTTAGTAAAAAAAATCATGCCAAAATTTCTACAATGTTATGAATTAATACAATTTTCCAATTAGGAACAGAATTTCAATTGTGTTGTTATTGTTTGAAACCAAATAAGTCAATTTTGAGCGCTCGTTCTACTTAAACGAGTGCTATATCGTTTTGCCTAAATGTCTGTAATTTTCGAATTACAGCAAGAATGGTCTCAAACGACGAAACCTTGATCAAATTCAATTCTGTCCGTTAGCACGATTGTCCTAGAGACTTGAGATTTGCAGGGTGAGTTCTGTTCCCAAATGCCGCGGTTAAGTTCGTTAACCAGACGATTCGTACAGGGTGTTCCATAAAATATGGCCATTCAAAATTTTGTTCCTCAATATTTCAGACAAACTGAAGAAGAAACTTTATATTTCCATAACAAGATATCCGATTCGAATTACATTTTTTTGTGAATGAAGATTCATATACTTAATGTTCATGAAAAATTTCAGGAGGATCGCATCATCAGAACCATAGAATTTAATTTTGTTACTTGTCAAGTGTGTACATATTTCAGTTTTTAAATAATTTACAAAATATTATTCGGATCGTTTCGAAAATTTTCACTTATGCATTATATATAGTATTCATCAGAAATCCCATACAAAATTTCGAGGTTATAGCCTCATTTCTCCACCAATGAACGAGCGCTCTAAAGCACCTGCTCAGGGCTTTCTTAAATTTCGTATTAACTTTTCTATCTTTGGAACTACTCAAAATGTCATTCATAATACAAGTCATATTGATTTTACACAAAATGGGAGAGAATTTTTTGTCAAACTCATATCGTGAAGGTGTTCTTGAATATTGCTAGAGATTCGTAGCTCAATCTTTCAAATTCAAGTTTTCAAGGCAGAAACAAAACGTCTTGTCTTTGACTATTACTTCACAAATGAATAAATATAAATTATTTCACCAAGAACTCCAAGTGAATAGAAGTAAAGTTTCTGGCCCTGCGGTTCTTCTGTATATGAACATTTTTCCACCGAAGTAGGTACTAAATTGTTCTCGAACTATCCAAAAACAATCTTAGTGGAATCCATCAAATACTAATTAAGATAACATCAACACGACTCAGTCGGTTGTCGTCAACTCGAAAAAACCCAAAATCCTCTTCTGAAAACACCGTCGTTGTTGATAACGTTAAAGTCGAATCTTGTGTTGGCATTCTTCGCTATGACCTTTCAAAGAATTTCAGTAGAATGATACATAAGTCAAATATTTCAAATATTCAGCCAGCTTGTGTTTTCATTCGGAAAAACCGGTTGTAGAACGATGATATAACTCAATTTATCAATCATACACCACGGTCCATAATTTTGATTATATGTAAATCTGAAACGAATGGCAAAAACTGCGTTAGCAGCTGTGAGGTTGGATACATTCAGCGAGCTAAAAATGTCGAATAAATATTAGTACCATGGGTGATTTTGGTACTGAAATATTCTTTGGTTGAGATGAAGTGGATTGGGCATGGTTGATTCGGAATTATGCGTTTATAAAAATATAATTCATTATAATTTTCTCTAGATATGTGTTTTTCAATAAAGGAACTACCGATGGTACCATATAGTGAATAAGTTAACCTATTTGTGAAAGAATTTGAAACTAGTTTATCAAGAACGATTGTCATATTGAATAAATGATAGTTCTTGTAAGAACATTCAAAGGTCTTTTGGATCATCGTCACTCACAGTTGATTATTTTCGCCGAATTAATTCAGAAAAAAATTGCGTTAAAAAATTTAAAGAAGCCTTCAGCAGTTTCTTTTGAGCGCCCGCTCATTTTTGAAACAAATAGGCTATTTCCTCAAAATTTTGTTTAAGTCTTGAGATTGATACTAAATATCATATAAATTCAAAATCTCAGCACGATCGGAATAGGATTCTTTAAATAATTCAAAAATTGAAATATGTGAAAACTTGACAATTGAAAGAAAATTTAATTACATATATGGTTTTCATGATGCGATCCTCTTGAAAATTTGCATGAACATTCAGTACATCAATCTTCATTCATAAAATGATATAAAGATTCTTCTTTTCAATATTCCAATTGAATTTGCTATGGTTCTGTTAACACTATGGTCACAAAATTTCGCATGAGGCTTATTATGAGCATCTTGTATGTGGCAGCAAAATTTCATTTTGAGTGGTTACCTTATTGAGAAACAAAAATTTTGAATGGCCATATTTTATGGACTACCCTCTACGATTTTGCTAGTTAACAAATTTAACTGAGGTATTTGAGAATGTGTCCTGCTGGTGTAACGCTACCTTTAGAATGATGGTAACATCCATTCGCCGCAGTGTATAGTCCGTTCACGAAAGGTTGAGCCGTCGGTTGGCCATTGAAATTTGGCATATTCCACTGTGTATATTAAAATTTTAGGTTATGTTATTTATTTTCTTGTCAGATTGATCGCAATGTTGTCAATATTGCGTAGAGTGTTCTGATAACTCGCTAGTTCGTCGGTCGACGCCGGGTACATTCGGCAACGTTGACTTTATTTTATGTAATGACAGCAAATACTGCCAACTTCCGATAAATAAAGAAACGCCTACTATGCTCTCAAACTTTCGTTAACGGACTATAGAGGGGTAATCACAGTGCAAATCGATCACAATCTATTTCATGCTGCTCACTAAAACATAAAAATTGTATTGGAACTGTAACAATGCGTTCGCCAAAAAACTAGCACACAAAACAACTCACTCGCAACATTTTAAGAGCATTGCTTACACTTGTCGGCAGTTATCATGCTGCAATTACAGACATTTGAGCACAATTACAAAAAATTGTTCGCCAGGAAAATAGCACCCAAAAACACGATTTCTCACATAATCTAAGGAGAATAGAGTTTTATGCAACGAGCGTATGATGATAGTTATTATTCGCCAGGTGAAGTTTAGGCCACGAGCCGTAGGCGAGTGACCCAATTCACCGAGTGAATAACAGTCATTATACGCGAGTAGCATACTATACTTTATCCACGACTCGACTACTGAATATATTTCTCGAAGATTTTAACATTTGGCGACCGCGACAAGACCCTTTTATGACCAGCTTGGAAAAAGTCAAGTTGACACAAATGAGAAATTTTCGGAGAACTGGTATTGTATATTTTGTAATAAAAAAACTTTAGTTAATATGCTGAAAGTAAATTTGGCCCCCGATTGACAAGGTATACCCATATTTGTTAGTTGGAGTATATTTTAAAGAATATAATATCAAAACTAAATCTAGGAAGCATCTGACAGCAGTGAATTAATTATAATCTCATTATTCCCTTGTGATTAACGGGTATTGTTAAGGCCGAGCACAGAGACTTATAATGGACGCATTTTACAATAGTCGTGGATGAACTCGATTATCGAAGGAGAGGAGACCCAAATCAATCAACCAGTTATGAATGAAACCAGAACTCTCTCATCAGTATCGTTTTTCGACATTTTCAGAAATTCCATCCGGCATCGCTGGCGTTATCTCGAAATTTTTCATTAACGAGATTGTGTGTCCCATGTAGTAAGGCTATCCAAACAGTGCGCGATGATAAATTGACAATAACTTCAGAAGGGTCACGGCTTCCAACAATCTAATCTATGAATTGTTACTGGTGACATTCGGGTCATTCATAGGATCTGGATTATTTATTCTAGCTGAAACTTCGAGCCACTTCGGCTGTAAACAACACTTGTCCGTTCGATTTAATGTTGTTTCTACGGATTTTTCTGTAAGCCATAGCCCGGACTGAATCGTAATTGGTCCGAGAAGTTCTCGACGTCTCTCAGATCGAGTGGCTAATTCGTTTGTTTTAGGGCTTGGGAGGAGGAATTGTAAGGGTTCTTTTATTTTTCTTTCAGCTGAAGAATGCCTTGATGAATTGGGATATTCTTGGAGGTTGGTGATGGACAATTTTTGAAGTTTGAATGATCTGAACTTTTTTTCATTTCGGAAGAGATTCGAGCAAAATTTATGTTTATTGTTTCGATATTTCATCACGACATTATATCTTGTTGAAAATAATTCTAAAAGAATGAGAAAGCTCATATTCGACAAACAATAATTCAAGATAGGATATCCTAATAACTATTATGGTTTATTTCTGTTCAAATGCGTTCAGTTTTTTCAAAATGAATTTCACTCTAATCGGATATCATGTTACGGAAATATAGACATTCTTCTTTTGAATATTCTCATATAATTTTCAATGCTTCCCTTCACACTATGGCCACAAAAATTTGCATGAGGCTTATTATGAGCATTTTGCAGGTGGCCGCGAAATATTTTTTTGATTGATTTCATTTTGTCTGAGCTCTTAAAGAACAAAAATTTTAATTAGCTAACTTTTATGGAACCCTTCAAAATCAGCTTGAGCAAACTAATGCAAATTATCACTCAGACAATAAGAAATCGCCTCTGAGAATATGATTTAAGGTCTCGTGTCGCGGCAAGAGTCCCAGATCTTACCCCAGCCCATCGAAGGGTGCGTTTGGATTTTGCTAGAGAGCATAACCATGGGAGAAGGCTGATTGGGAAAGAGTTCTCTTCACAGATGAGTCTAGATTCTGCCTCTACCATTGTGATCGACGTTCCTTGTATACAGACGTTGACATGAAAGATATGCTCAGTGCAATTTCCTGAATACTACTGATTTCGGGGGAGGATCGATTATGGTATGGGGTGGAATATCTTTGACTGCTCGCACAGACCTAGTGGTCGTTGATAATGGAGCTATGAATGCTGATAGGTATATAAGGACTATTCTTGTAGAGCATGCAGTGCAATTTGCCCCATACATTGGTGAAAATTTAATTTTTATGGACGATACTGCCAGACCCCATCGTGCGCGCATCGTTCAGGAGTACCTTGGATAGGTTGAAGTCTCTTGAATGGAATGGCCAGCAAGAAGTCCAGATCTCAATCCAATTGAGCAGGTTTGGGACAACCTCAATAGAAGGCTGAGAAGTTTAGAAAATCATCCAGCTACTCTTAATGACTTAGTTATCCAACTCAGAGAAATCTGGGAAGGATTAGATCACAATATTTTATTATCACTGATTTTGAGTATGAACCGTCGTTGCCGAGCTGTAATTAACGCAAGGGGTGGAAAAGTAAAAGTATTGAATCACTTATCAGCATTCCAGTATTTCGAAAATTGTTTATTTCTCTTCTTTCACATAAGATTCGGTGAAATCCTGAATTTTTATTCTATTTAATGTGTCTTATTTCGTTCAAAACCTTCCAGAAAGAACATAAAAAATGAGTTATAAAGTCAATGTAGAGTTAACTTTCGTTAAAATTGAAATTTTCAGAATATGCGTAAACGTGTAGAACGAACGACAAAAATAGAATATATTGGTGTGTTCATGAAATTACACCAGAAAAATATCGAGAGAAACATAAAGTCTTATAAATTTGTACAAATAAGGGTTACCGATACGCTAACGTATTCTCCATTCCATTCTTTATCATGGTGGAAATATAATACCCACTATATTTTCTCTTCTTATAGTTCACCCAGTCGTTTTCATCCAACATAAAACAAACTCGGGAAAACGATATTTCAGTTGTGATATACGTTAGTAGAAAAATATTTGGAGAGAATGCTCAAGAATACGAATGTAAAAACCATAATGGTCAACGCGTTCACATAATAAAATCCCTGAGGTTGGTCTCCTCTGGATTTATAGAGTATGTGTTGGTTTTGAATTTACTTCCAGTTATTTTTCTACACCAGTTTGCTGGCTTTTTCTCACTTAATCTAAATATATGATTCGAAAAATGCTTAAAGAATCGTATCATTGATTGTTTTTCGAAAAAATTATATGAAAATCATCAATAAGGACAGCTTTTTGAGCGCTAGTTCTACTTAAACGAAAGCTATATCGTTTGGACCAAATGTCTGTTTTTTGAGGTTTTGAGCTGAAAATGATGTCATAGATAAGATTCCGCACTCTGATGACGGGAACTTTCAATGGATCTTGCCGATATACATATGTGTCTTTCGAGAGCTTTCGTTTTGCTCCGTTTTGCTCACTTACATTTTGGAAGATTTTTCCGAAAAAAAAAATTTTTTTTGACCAAAAAATGAGCAAAACAAACTGAGCAAAACGGAGCAAAACGGGAGCAATACGAGCATACAAATTTTAAAAATCCATGAAGGTACCCTGCTGGTGTAACGCCCATTCTAAAGCTTCATTTTGCCTAGGAATGTAAACCTCTTTGGTAAAATTAATCATTTTCTCAGGAGATTTCAGTCTTATGTCGGCTGGCGTCAAGGTCGCGTCACCTAGTAGAGTAAGTCATTTTCGCCAATACATTGCATTGGCATGAAATGCGCTCATTGGTTACTGTGGCCGATCAACATAACCTACAAATATCGGAGAGTTCCCTACCGACCTTGTGCAGCTGATATCTCACAAAACAGTGACATGTGAGAAGCCCAGTAAGCATCCTTAACTCGTTTTTTGACATCGATGAAGTTTGTTGAGTCTTATCTTTTGAAGGTGCAATCAGGTTTTTTGCTTGCTTTTCACCTGGTGAAAGTGCTTCTCTCTTTTTTCCCGTGACCCTTCTGGAGTTATTGTCAACTTATCATCGCACTGGACGGATAATCTTACTAAAATGGGACACACAATATCCTTAATTAAACATTTCGAGATAATGCCAGTGCTGGATCTGAAAATGTCGAAAAACGATACTGATATAAGAGTTATGGTTTCATTCATAACTGGTTGATTGATTTGGGATACTCTTTGATAATTTGGTTTCGTGGAAAAAGAATTAGAGAGAAATAATATGTTTTTTTCTGTGAATGTGCAATTCTGAGCCGAAAATGGATTTTTTTAGATAAAACGGGGCCGCATACGAAAAAAGGGGAACAGTGATTTTTGTCGCAAAAGGAACGAAAAATTCGAAAAATATTGGTAGTTTGAAATACCTATAATCTAATTCTTTACCTCAGGAAAGTAGGTACTTGTATCTCCACCACCTTGTATACCTAAATTAAACAATTGAGTGCAGTTTCAATAGATGTTGGGATTTGAATCACGAATAAACTTTGAACCGTTTTATTACTTTCGTATATCTCATTACGCAAAGTGAGCTGATTAATTAATCTTTGTATTTACGATTTTTTGAATCATTGTCTAAATAGGTTTATTTCTATTGACGTAGTCAGATTAGCTTCCGCTTTATGATCTGCTTTTACGCTTCTGGATTCGAATTCAAGATTGTATTATATAGATGAAACGAACTTCTTTCTCTATTTTTCATTTCAAAAAGCCAATGTACTAAGTTTGAGCATCTACAGGAATTTTGATGAATGAATGAATGCGATCAAAAACAAGTGTAGATTCTGAAGGAAAGAGGTGTAAACTTTGTAGTAACTAGCCACAGTATACTTTAGGCGTTTTCGGATACTTACTCGGGTTAACTCGATCCCTAACCTTCGCGTTCGTTTACCTTACCCGAACATCCAATCCGTGTTCGGAAAGTACGATGCTATTAACTCGATCACTGGCTCAGGTTGATCTATCGTAACCCTACACGAGGGCAGGGTCGTAGAGTCGCCGCATGCACACTGAAGTTCAATTTTGAATTTGAAAAAGGCGGGAATAAGTCTTCTATTCTTTTCTTAATAATTTCATATATTCTTTTTCTGAAAACAGAAAGGAATTTGGCTCAGTGTAAAATGTGTGGTCCCATGAGCCGAGAAAATAATGTGAAACAACTTCTTCATAACTTTGTATGCAGTTATTTCTGCGTTTAAGCTAAAGTTGAAGGTACTATGAAAATATTTTATGAAAATGTCTCCAGAATCTACTGAAAAATCTACACGTTTTCTATAATTGAAGAATTGAAAAAGCACTAGCCAGAAATCGAGAAATATCTTTTTTATGATCCTAGACAGCTGAAGCAGTAATCATGTTCATCAACTCCAAAAAAATATTCTAGGAATCGATTTCATTACAAATTAGATCTCCATCTGAATCTGAATTGCATAAAATCGATTTCGCCAATAAATATAGCAGCAGAGCAAGAATATCGAGCAACGTGTAGACTAAATACAAAGTGATTTATCTTCCAATCATTCGCTGAATCTCAGCGATGCGATTTAGATGCTATCATTACTAGAAAATGGGATCTAATTAATTTGAATGCTCTCGTTGCATATATTTTCTAACTCAGTTATTGCGACTTCAAAATAATAATAAATCCAACAACAAGTCAGAATAAATTTCTAGGATGTCAGTTATGTGTGGAATGGATTGAAATTGAGTAATACTGGAAAGAGAATCGGGGAGCAGGGTGGGACTAAGGAAGATTTTCATATCATGAAGATTTCAAATATGAACCTGAAGGGTGTTTTCAATCGCGCGCTTTTTAAAGAATAATTGAAACACATAATTTGCATTCATTTTCGAAAACTTTCTACTGGAAATTAGAGTATTAGTTATGACATTCTTGTACGAAAAATAATATCTGCTGAATGAATTCCTCTCGCAGTTCCCAGGCGTCCACTTTTTTTTTTTCAAAACACAAAATGATTTGAGATCCATTCTAACCAAAACGAAACCAATGAATGAGACACAAAAATCAAAAAATTGTGTTTACAATATTCCCTGTATATGTGGAAAATCTTATACAGGAGAGACATCAAGACAGAGATGAAAAAACGGAAACATAAGAGCAACATCAAAAATAGAGACCCTACAAGATCACAAATCGCTGATGTTCAAATAGCGGAGATCATATGATGAACTGGAACAACACAAAGATCCTAATGACGGAACCTGATAACTACAAAAAGAAAATTAAGGAATCTACATGTATTTTGTTAGATGAAGTAGATAGTTTGGCCAATTGTTCTGTTGGAATAGATCGTATTTGGATTGATTTATTGAAGAAAGAAATAACATCAGGAAATTTCAAAATGAAATGAATCAACAACGATATATATTGACAATTTTCAATGTCAATCAAATTGCAAATGAAAAACACACAATTCTGAAGATTTTACAAGTTTGTCTGAGGAAGGATCGAATTATAGATTGCAATGACAGTTTCTAATATTCGAGTTTCACACAAACTCTAAAACAAAAATCCATTGGCGATATATCCCTTTCCCTATAATTTCCTCAAGAAAAAGTGCCAAAAGTATCATTATACCAAACTTAAATAGGTATGCATTCACACCGACCGAAAACACATAATTTGGTCCCAAATTTCTGTCAGAGACACTCAAGCAAATCAAATCATTATGAGAGCGCTCAAACCGTCAATTCCGTATTCAAAATGGGATATTTCCTAATTCATATTCATCCGGCATAACACGAATTTTGGTTACAGATAAAACATCTCGATTTCTTCGCCTATACCTGATATTTAATCGGGTGTATCATTCAAAAACCTCAATATCGCATCGTTAATATTCAGAGCATGTACCATTGAGGAAATTAATTAGGCAAAATGTAACATCACAATGATATCTTAGCACCAGCTCAATCAAATGTAATTAGTGGGGACAGTTACATCGGAATACCATTTAAATTCATCATTTCAATATCTTAATACTATATCATTAGTAAAAACTCGAATGTTACAGCTGTACGCGTAGTAAGTGTCATATTATTAGCTCGCCTTTCGCTTCTTCAGATAGTGCTTCTATAAAGTCAATTAATGATGTATGTAAGGAATGAATCTTGAAGGATTTGATGTGGTTTTTTTTGTCTTACATATCTAGTACCGGGTTTAGGTTGATTATGACTATACTTGGTTGGAAAGGCTCCGGAAGTTTATAAGTAAAAAACAAAGCATGTAACATTCATGAAAGATATGTATTTTAGAAATACTACTAGTACGAGTAGTACTTGATTGCAATCTGTGTTTTTTGCTGCAGTAGAATAAGGAAATGGTCAGGCTATAGCCTATAGCTGACAGTTTAGTTCCAAATTAATTGAGATCGTTTCAGGTATAGAATATCCCCTATGCTTACAATTCTCGACACAATAGGCGTTTTCGGAAACTTACTCAGGTTACTAACTCGATCCATCGGGTTACGTGACGGATCTACTCGGGTCTCGGACCCGGGTTCAGTGTTTACGAACACATCAGGTTTAGGGTTTGAAGTGACAGTCGTATCAATAACATAACCAAACAAATTAATGAATTTATTTTTTCGATCCCAGTCTATTCTCGGATTGTCTCTAGATATGCTTGCATTTATGAGCTTCTGTTGAATATTTCTTATAATTTCTCGTGTGCCCTTCCATGTTTAATTACATTTTTGACTACCTATGCTTGAGAAGTAGAGAATTTATTTTTTCAGTTCCAATTTATTCACTTATTCCCTTAGCTTTGCAGGATTTATTGGCTTCTGTAAAATATTTCTTATAATTTCTGGTTTGCCCTCACATGTTCAATGTTATCTTCGAGTACCTATATTAAAGAAGTAAATAAGGCTTCAGCTTTTACGCAGAAAGATCTGCATACAAAGTTATGAAGAAGTTGTTGCACATTATTTTCTCGGCTCAAGGAACCACTCATTTTACAATGAGCCAAATTCTCTTATCTTTCCATAATTTTTAGGAATAGAATATATGAAATTATTCAGAAAGGAGTAGAAGACTTATTCCCGCTTTTTTCAATACAAAATTGAACTGCAGTGCGCATGCGGTGCCTCCAGAACCCTACTCTCGAGTAGGGTTACGATAAATCAACCTGGGTCAGTGATCGAGTTTATAACCCCGTACTTTCCGAACACGGGTTGGATGTTCGGGGTAGGTAAACGAACGCCAAGGTTAGGGATCGAGTTAACCCGAGTAAGTATCCGAAAACGCCTAATTACTCTTGTGAGATATGTCAAAAGGCGTTTACGGAAACTTATTCAGGGTTACTCGATCCATTGGGCCACGTGACGGATCTACTCGGATCACGGACCCGGGTTCTAAGTTTACGAACACCTCAGGTTCAGTATTTGAAGTGACAGACGTATCAATAATACCAAATATTTTATGGATACATTTTTTCAGTTCCAATTTACTTTCGGATTGTCTCTAGCTTTGCTTGCATTCATTGGCTTCTGTAAAATAATTTTTATAATTTCTGCTGTGGCCTTCCATGTTCAGTTTTATTTTTGAGTACCTATGTTAAAGAAGTAGAGAATAATTTTTCAGTTCCAGTTTATTGACTGTTGTCTTTAACTCTGCTTGGATTTATTGGGTTCTGTAAAATCTTTCTTATAATTTCTGGTGTTCCCTCGTATGTTTTATGTTATCCTTGAGAAGGTACCCTTCATTACTTTTTTTTTCAAAAGGAAATGGTTTTCATCAAAAGCAGATCCAGTATATCAGGTTATATCAACACTTCTTACTTGCCAGCCTGTATTTGGTATGAGATATGTCACTCATGAAAACTCGAATAATTTTTCATCTTTCAGCTTTCGGTGATTTCTATATTTGAAAACATTCAACTTGTTTCGTTCTATTTTCAGTATAAAATTTCATTCGCCGAGTCTAAATGGAAAAATCCTATTTTTCTTCTACATACTCTGAATTTATATTTTCCTTATGTTTCAAGAGGAATGTGGATCTATATATCAATAAATATTTCACTGGTTGTCACAAAATACTTGCGGTTTCTGTCCGTCAAATCCTTCAATCAATCTTCTTCAATATAAGTGCCCTACAGCATTTGATGTTTCCTCATTCTCTCAGTTTTGTCCAGTGGTCGATATGTCTTCAACATGCTTCCGTAAGTTCTTGGCATTTGGAATATTTGAATTTATTATCTCTGTTATTATTTTTCCACATTATAAGGAAACATTTCTAGATGGACGGTAATTTATCATTCTCAGTAGCAGCAGAAAGATGTTAGTGAAATGGCATCAAGAACAGAATTCGATATGAATCAATCCATTTCATTTAGCGTTTTATTGCAAAGTTGTTTTTGGAAATGAGGAGCTGCGATGACATCCTTTTTATTTTTCTACATATTTTCTTTTGAGATATGGCCTCACAAATTCTCTTTCTTCATATAAAACAAAATAGCAGGTGTACTTAACCGTTTTTAGCAGATCAAAATGTAAATGCGATACAATACATTTCTGTATATGATACAAGAGCACGAAAAAAACACCTTTCCTCTAGTTTTAGTTCAGTGCTTGTTTGTTTGAATTTCAGTATATCGATTGAAATATATAATCTGAGAGTATTCTGCATTTCTAAACTACTTTGTAGGTTTTCCCTCCCATTCTCTTAAGCAGAAATAATTGAAAAAATTTAAGTGCTCCTGCTAAAATCTTTGCACTTATTTGTCAGGAGTAAATTGGTGTTGAAAAAATTGTTGCCTAACATAAAAAATAACAGAGGTAATAAATGACGGAATGATGTAACGGTGTCAATATCAGACATTTTCTTCGGATAAACTTGTAAAATCTTCGGAAAAGTATGTTTTTTCATTTGCAGTTTTATTGACATTGCAAGTTGTCAACATATAGAGATTTCTTTCTTCAATAAATCAATCCAAATACGATATATTCCAACAAAACAATTTTCCAAATTATCTACTTCATCTATACTCCGTTCACAAAAGGTTGAGCCGTCGGTTGGCCATGGAATTTGGCATATTCCACTGTGTATATTAAAATTTTAGGTTATGTTCTTTAGTTTCTTGTCAGATTGATACGCAATGTTGTCAATATTTCATAGAGTTCTCTGATAACTCGCATGCTCGTCGGACGAGACCGGGTATATTCGGCAACGTTGACTTTATTTCACTTTATGACAGTAAATACTGCCAACTTCAGATAAATAAAGAACGCCTACTATGTGCTCAACCTTTCGTGAACGGACTATAATAAAATACACGTGGATTCCTTAATATTCCTTTTATAATCATCAGGTTCCGTCATTAGGATCTTTGTGTTGTTCATCATATGATCTCCGCTATTTGAACATACATGTTCAGCGATTTGTAATCTTGTAATGTCTCTATTTTTGATTTGGTTCTTATGTTCCCGTTTTCTTATCTCTAAAGGTCTTGATGTCTCTCCTGTATAAGATTTTCCACATAAACAGGGAGTATTGTAAACACAATTTTTTGATTTTGTGACTCAAACACTGGTTTTGTTGTGGTTAGAATGGATCTCAAATTATTTTGTGTTTTGAAACAGTTCTTATATTGAATTTGGAACCAACTATTCTTATTTCTCTTAAAGTTCAGGAATATAAGGAATGGCGTTCAACAAATTTGGTTGTTCTTGACGGTTTTCTGTTTGTACCTAATCATTATTATTAGAATTGTTTTCGAATCAATTCGTTCTAATTGAATTGTTCTTAATGAAATGTTTTCTACAAAATTTGGTGGGTATGATTATCTAGTAGAAACTCTTTAATGAGGGCAAATTCTTTATTCTAATTTCAGATGTAGATGCAATCAAAAACTCCGTATCATAACAGAGTGTTTTTATAATACCCGTTTTTACATTCAATCAATAATTAGAATGAAATTTAGGTATCTATTAGTGTTTGAAGATTAACAAAAAAGTTCATATCAGAGGCTTAAAATTCATTACTGATGTTCCACATTCCCAGAAACATTTTTCAAGGATTTTCCAAGAAATCACAGCTTCACTATAAGATTCTCGTCAAAAACATAATAATTCCCATTAAATTCTCAACACATATGTTAATTTGTAACCTCATGCTATTCATAATGCCCGCCGTCACAAAGCAAACATAAAATTAATTTTCCTATAGATACTGAGGTCTTCGGAATTCTCCCATCCATTCAATTCAAATCTTGTTCAATGTTGCGAATAAGATTGAAGAAACCTGTCCGGTAATAATTCTTAGAAAATATACCAATGGATGGTGCTTACATGCGGAAAACCATTATAGACAAATATTGATATTTCATTACCTCTAGAACCGCATGTTTGTCGACATTTTACAGTGTATTCAACTGAAGAGATTGCTAATAAGTTGAACTAATACAATGGAATTCTAGTTGTTCATGACGGGTATGTGTTAGATGAATTTTAGTTAGAAAGGATGCTGTAATTGTGGATTTAGAATGGTGTTTGCTTAGTTGTACTGGTCTGTGTAACGCTTTTCGAACGAAATCTGATGAATGTACCGATATACTTATAAGAAGGAATATCAACTCTTATGGCTTACTTCAAGAAATAGACGAATTGATGTCTTAAATCTGAAGATTTATTTTTTTTGTTGTAAATATGTACAACAAACAAACTCTGATAACTCAAAAGAATAACTTACGAACCTGAAAGAAATCAAAAACAATGCTATTTCTTCGAGTTCTCAATTCACAATATTTGAAATATAAAATGACATTAATCAACTGCCACATCAAGGCATTAATCACAAGGGAATAATGAAATTACAATTCACTACTGTCAGATGCTTCATAGATTTAGCTTCGAATTCTTATTTGTTCAGTATTCTTCAAATTGGTATTTGTTCAGTATTCTAAAGTACTCCAACTAACAAATATGGGCATACCTTGTCAATCGAGGCCAAATCTACTTTCATTTTATTAATTAAAGCTTTTTTCATTACAAAATATACAATGACCAGTTCTCCAAAAATCTCTCATGTGTCAACTTGATTTTTTCCAGGCTTGTCATAGAAGGGTTTTGTCGCGGTCGCCAAATGTTACAATCTTCAAGAAATATATTCAGTAGTCCTGGATAAAGTGTTGACTGCAACTCGCATATAATGGCTTTTATTCACTCGGTAATTTGGGCCACTCGTCTACGGCTCTAGGCCTGAACTTCACCACGCGAATAATAGCTATCATTATATGCTCGTTGCATAATATACTATTGGCGTTTCTGTTGAGTGAGTTTTGACAATGCATCATCGATTATTTTGCTGAAAAAGGCTTCCAACTTGTAGAAATTCAATTGAAAAAATAGTCTACTCATTACAGTTCAATACCCATATCAGCTGCATAAAAAGTTTCAATGGTTTTGGCCTAAATTTTGACAGAATAGGATTTCAGTCGGGATTGACATAACAGTTGTAACTGACTACTTCTGGCTCAAAATTCGAAAATCACAAATATTTGGCAAAACGATCGCACGCTGTTTTCCTATGATCAAGCGAATAAAAATAATAGGTGAAACCAGTGGCGGGCGAAGTATTTAAATAGCATTTATTTCTGCCAAAACTTGATTTCAGGATTCTCATACTTTTTGAGCGCTCTTTCCACCTAACAAAAGTTTGAAATTGTTCTGCTCAATTGTCTGTAATTTTGGAATTATAAGTTCAAACGATTTCGACTCACTGAAGAATCTGTAGTCAAATTCAATTCTGTCCGTCGGGCCGTCCGTGAACACGATAACTGTCGATAGGATTGTCATAGAGGCTTGAAATTTTCAGGGTAGTATGGGTTCCTGAATTCCGCACTTAAGTTCGTTACTGGTAAAATCTTACAGGGTTTTTCATAAAATATGGCTGTTCAAAATTTTTGTTCCTCAATATTTCAGACAGAAAAAACGACCGCAATGAAATTTTTGGGCCACAACTAAGATACACATAAGAAGCCTTACTCGATTTTTTTTGGAATCCTGTTAACAGAGCCACAGAAATTCAATTGGAATATCGAAAAGAAAAAACCCCATATTTTCACAGCAAAATATACGATTCGAGTGAAATTGTTTTTGGGGTGAAGATTCTTCGATACTGAATGTTTGTAAGAAATTTCAAGAGAATGGCATAGTCAAAACCATAGTTAAAATTTTTTTTATTATCCATTTTCTGAATAACTCAAAGTTCGTCAATTCTATCGATAAAAATTCAAAGCAGCACGCAAAAATGTTTGGAAGTTGCGTTATTAAAACCTCAGTAAAGTTCATCGTGATATAAAGAAAAACTACTGATATGCCCCCGAAAAAAATTTTTTTGGAAAAGAAGTCGAGTTTGAGGATGTAAATTGGTGAAGTGAATTATCATGGATTTTCAAAAGAATTGTCAAATCAGAACCAAAGAATCTCGATATTTTTAGTTCGATTCTCTACATATTTCATTTTTGAATAATTCCCAAAATATAATTCCAATCGTGCTAATATTATGCATTCATATATTCAGTATTAAGCTTAAGTCCAATACAAAATTTTAAGGTAAAAGCCTTATCGCTTCATAAATGAACGAGTGCTCAAAATCACCTGCTCAGGGCTTATCTCAAATTTTCCTATTTTACTGCTTTTCGAACAAAAAAACAACCAGAACATAATGATTAATATATCACTTCTTCTAATTTTTTCTGTAATCTATCCCTCTTCGAAAAATAATAATTCCCATACCTTTTCGTGAACTTCAGGGAAGTAAATGTAGGTTATTAGGTATCTGATGTGCTCTGGCCATATCATTTTCTCAATGGGAAGTCTATTCTAGACTGCCTGCCTCGCGGATATAAAAAAGGAACCGAGAAAACCTTGAAATGAAACCCAAATATTTATGAACCTAGTCTAGGTATATCCGACATCTATATAATTCAGTCATCTAGCCATAAACTTTTTCAATATCTAAGAGTTCCGAGGTTTTAGAATGTATGTTAGCAAATATTTGGTGGATATCAAAGAGAACATCTGTATTGAATTGGGATGATAGTAACAACATCGATATAAAACTTTGAGGGTTCGCATACCTTACATGATTTCTCCTTTTCTGTTAATAGAATGAAAAATTTGAGAAAAGCTCTGAGCTTGAGTTCTCGAACGCTCAGCTGGATCGAATTGACGAATTCTGAATTACAGTGGAACTTCCCTATAACGAAAGCGTATAATCCGCTAAAAATTATTCCTTATAAAGAAATTTCGTTATACAGATAATTGTGTATAGTCGGCAATGTAGCGGTCGACTTCGCTGATAATTCAAGTCTCTCATTCAAACTTAAGCACTTGCTTTTAGACATTATCGCACAATTTTTTACACTAGCGTAATGGTTAGATTGAAATCAAACAGCCAGGGGTGTATTTAAAACTGTTTCAGGAGGATCTCTCTGCCCGCCGTAATGATTTAGTTAAGGTCAGGATTTATCACTTATGTCCGGAAAAATTTCGGAAAAGTCCACCCTTATACCTTCGTACCAATACCCATTCAAAGAGTGATGTTCTTTGAATATTTCGTTATAGAGAGAATTTACTTCGTTTTAGAGGGTGTTTTTAACATGGAATTTGGATTCAAGGTGCAATGTCTTGTCTAATTCGTTATACAGACGTTCGCCTTAGGAAAGTTCTACTTCCACTCTATTTGAAATTTGGATTTATTCTGCTATCCTCTTGAAATTTTGCGTGAACATACCGTATAAGAACCTTCACCCTCAAACTGAATTTCACTCGAATCGGAAATTTTGTTGTGGAAATATTGTTGTTCTTTTCGACATTTCGATTGAATCTTTTATGGTTCTCTCATACTGTTGCCGCACAATTTTGTATGAGGCTTTTTATGAGTATTCTACATGTGGCCGCTATATTTTATTTTGATCGGTATTGTTTTGATTGAGATATTGAGGAACAAAAATTTTGAATGGCAAAATTTAATGGACACCTTGTACGATTTTGCTGGCTAACAAAATAAAATTTTGAGTCTCTAGGACAATCCTTTCGAGAGTTTTAGTGTTTACGGACGGATGAATTTAACCACCGATGCATCATCAGCGAGTCGAACCTTATATTCAATATTCGAAAATAACAGACTTTGGGCAAAACAATATCGCACTCGTTTAGGTAGAAAAAGCGTTCAAAAATGTATTTTTCCGCGACCTAGAAATAAAAGTGGATTTTTATGTGTACGAGATTGAGCATTAATGACCTATTTTAATGCTCAATTTTTTAGCCCTTTTGATATGCAATCCTCATGGCAACCGTACACAAAGTATTCAGAAGCACTACGAAAAATGTCAAAACTCTACTGGAAAATAGAAACATAGAAATTCCATAATGTCAAATGTATGTCTTGTGCAAAATGAGAATGTATTTCAATCAAGAATTCATACACTATTCATGTTGAGATCGTCGGAAAAATGGTCTCGAACTATTAACACGTTCGCTCCGCTCACTCATTAAAATATCTTGACCATTAGTCGCTGTCTTTAATAACCTGATTGATTAAATAACCCATCAATGATTTATACCCAATTAATAATCGTTAATGAACGTACTAAGTTAATGACTTTTTCTATACATATTTTGGCTTGGGTTTTTCATCATTATTTCAAAATTGATTTTACATTGAGAGGAAATACCGCTTTTAAAATCTATGGCAGATGATTACCCAGAATTATGTGACAGACAGACTCATTACTTTCTGTTTCTATTGTTTTATTTTTTCCAGTAGAGTTTCAAGATGACAAATCGAATGAAAGGAGAAAATAAAATTTTATTGAATAAAAAAGCCTACGATATCAATATTTAAGCTTATTATTCAAAGGAAGTCAAACATACAATCACTACACGCATAAGGAAAGGAGGTTTTGATCGACCTTTTTTCTTTGGCCTCAAATCATACAGAGAAATTCATAGTGCCCCGTGATAACGATAACACTCTGAAATACATATGTTGTACGAAAAATTTTGTGTAGCCATATCTTTAAAAAATATATTACATATTCCAAAAATGTGCTGAAATGTTACCTCAGAAAAATGATACATTGTGGACAAAACCTGCAGTGGATGATCCCCTTATCATATCTATTACATCGAATATCAACAAAACTTCAATCTGTTTGTTGAACTAAGTCAAAGAGATAATAAACTTCGTATTTTTGCAGGTAGTAATGGTATTAATCAAAGTACCCCGGCAGCTCGGAACAAGTGCAATAATATTTATTTTTGGATTGAGTGTAACTTTCGCTGCTAACTACACAAGGATCGGTGAGTAGAATCTTCTTCTTAGAATTTGCTTTGGCTGAATTTTTATTTACATATCGAGATAATCCTGGAAATACGTGCGGAAATTGAAATTGTTTGTAGATATGGTCGATTCCTAGAAAGGACCCCGCACATTTCTTATGGGAATTGGCTCCCGGTGGATTTGGCTGAAAATTTGATAAGATGTTCTACTAATCCTTCTGATCGAATGTCTTCACAGTCACAAAGCTGAAAAATGCATACTTCTAGGAGTTTTTAGCGATTTTTTGTATCCATAATGGCTTACGTATTACCGTTCACACAGAAATTGAAAATATTTCGTGATTATTGAAATCAGATTCTGTCAATTCGAAATATTTTCAAACATTTCTGTGTGAACGGTAATACGTAAGCCATTATGGATACAAAAAAAATTGCTAAAAACTCCTAGAAGTATGCATTTTTCAGCTTCGTGACTGTGAATACATTTGATCAGAAGGATTAGTAGAACATCTTATCAAATTTTCAGCCAAATCCACCGGGAGCCAATTCCATAAGAAATGAAAAGTTGTTGTAATTCTAAAAAAATGGTCCGTTAAGATGATTGTCCTTTCCTAAAAATCCAAAAGAAAACATGCAATAATAGAGAAGAAATAATTCGTTACCTAGAAATCCTTGAGATTCTTGGTGGAGGAGAAAATTATATGTGAGGAGGATATCTGGATCTCTCATTATTTGCATACACACTTACCTGAAGAGTAGAGAAATAGCAATTATTTATTTTTTTACGATTATGAATGATGATGAATCATAAATCATCAAATATAATAATAAGGAAAGATTCAACATAATTGGAAAATTATAGCGTTTTTGATATTTCGATGTGAAATATCTCATTTTTGATTTTTTTATGTTCTGTTTCTGTACAATTCATGATTACAAGCGAAAAAATGATACTGTTGAGTCCAAACGAACGAAAAAGCTTCATTTGTTGATAAAAACCTATATCGGTTAGCATCTGTGATCTTGTAATTCCATGGCACATTTTTCGAAAAACTGCTGAGAATTTTTTTGAGATATTTCTTCGTTTCTTTTCTTGAAATCAGTGAACTGAAAAATGTAATGTATTATACAAGATGATTATTTTCCCATTATCAAGAACAACATTCGAAGTTCATGATCAGGTTGTTTGAAGGTGATATTTTGCAAAAAGTATCTATCATTTTCGATACACTGCTTTCATAGAGATAGTATAGATTTGCCATCATTGAAATAAACGTGTTATCAGATCCTCCATATTACTACCACCTAACTTCAAATTTGACAATCGTTGAATTTTCTGTAGAAATTGTGATTCTTGAGCTTTTTTCTAGTTAAATTATGATTTTTTTGCTTAATTATATACAATAAAATGGTATCGTGTACTGTAAGGCTTTCTTCAAGCAGAGAAGAGACAGACAAGAAAAAAATTAGAGGAAAAACATATCACAGGTAGTGATGAGTACTGAACTGCTCCACATTCGAAATTTTCGCAAGTCTGTCTTGGTAATCTGATATATTTTTATACAGGGTGTTCGACGTCAACCCGGAATCGGGTGAAAGGACAAGTAATGCTGGTAGAAAAATATAACAAAAAATCTAAGTTGCATGATTTTAAAATAATGGGCATTTAAAAAAACACGCAAAATTCCACACCCTGTGACTGTCTTTTCGCTCCTGTTGCCACTAATATCAACTTTTTCCAACTTTTTTTTTGCTGTGTAACCTTGAATAATGCTTGTCTAAACTGTAATCAAAATTTGGATATCAGCTGCTCTAGGTTTCATTAAAATAGGGCTTGCTTCTCAGAAAAAAAATTCGAGATGAACAATTGCCTAGTTTCAACTGACTGTATTGAAAAAAAATGTACTACGCAAGTTTGGCATGTTTGGTCAAAAGTTGGCGCATTTAGTAAGGATTCCAAAATGATATAATACTTGTTAAACTGTAGCTGCCGTAGTTCAAATTTATTTTCGATTGCCTTTGAATACACTTTATCTTAAACTGCTTCCCAGTAAAAAGTCCAATGGATTCAAGTCCGGTGAACGGGCCGGCCATGAGATTGGACCAGAACGGCCGATCCATCTTCCGGGAAAAAATGTTACCAAAAAAAAATTTCCAGAGGAAATAATTTTTCCAGAAAAAAATTTTCCGGAGAAATTTTGCTGGAAATTTTTTTTCTGGTAACATTTTTTCCAATCTCGTGGCCTGCGCGTTCACCGGACTTGAATCCATTGGACTTTTTTACTGGAAGTAGTTAACGAAAAAGTGTAAGGCAATCGAAAATAAATTTGAACTACGGCAGCTACAATTTAACAAGTATTATACCATTTTGGAATCCTTACTAAATGCGCCAACTTTTGACAAAACATGCCAAACTTGCGAAGTACATTTTTTTTAATACAGTCAGTTGAAACTAGGCAATTGTTTATTTTGAATTTTTTTTCTGAAAAGCAATCCCAATTTTTATGAAACCTAGAGCAGCTGGTATCCAAATTTTGATTACGTTTAGACAAGCATTATTCAAGGTTACACAGCAAAAAAAAAAGTTGGAAAAAGGTGTATATTTGTGGCAATAGGAGCGAAAAGACTGTCACAGGGTGTGGAATTTTGCGCGTTTTTTTAAATGCAGAATATTTTAAAATCATGCAACTTAGATTTTTTTTATATTTTTCTGACAACCATCATCACCTGCCTTTTCACGCGGTTCCGGGTTGACGTCGAGTTTTGGGACACCCTGTATGTGTTTATTATCTTATTTGAGCAGGTTTCCTAAAGACCTAACACGTCGTATTTTTTGGGTGAAATTTGTGAACAGAAAAAACTGGCAACTTATGTAATTCAAACCTGAACTTTCCGCCATATTGGTCCCCGACTTAGCCCCGCCCAGTGGTACTATTTTTCCTTACTCAATTGTATGTCAAAGCGTCTCTTCTCTATTATATCTCGATGACTGCTTTAATCGATTTTGGAAATGTCCGACATCTTTGTCGAATACCGTAAAATCAACAATTTTTTTATTGAGAACTACTTCGTGAAATTTTCATTACGTCCGATAGTCACAATAAAATACCCGACGAAACATAAACAAACGACACAACTTCAAAGTAATATTCTCATTTCTTGCGTGTAATATAAGTCTATATAAATAGTAACATGAGTCCAAGTGGTAGGTGTTATCCTGAACAGCCTACGCAGCGGTATAAAAAATATTGATTTAGTTTTCTTATATGTTGTATATGAAACAAAGAACGCCAAGCAGTCTAAACAAACATGTAGTCGAGTAGAGAAAGCCCCTCATAAATTTTTACTTATTCTTTTTGCTGGTCAGATATGAACAATGCTCGAGTGGGATGACTCATTGAAAATACGACGAAGAAAATCAAAACATGCATATTTTATGGGCATATATTGAATTTCTGTATCGGTTTTGATCCTGTTCTTTCGACCGAAAGCAGAGACAGATTCATGTCGATATACATATTGGAACCAAAAGCCTGCCAATGAAGAAACTAATACGAAATTCTTGGCAATCGTTAATATTTAACTCCTCTGTCAACGACATTATATCATATGTCTATCTTTCGTGGTTGAATAGTATAATATGCAACTAGTGTATAATGATAGCTATTTTTCACGAGGTGAAGTTTAGGCTACGAGCCGTTCAAGTATACTATATTATTGCTCATATATGAGTGTATCATTTACTTTAATCAAGTATATACTTAATTGGAGAATAGATTTTTTTGCGTGTACATAGATAATATAAACAAAGCTATAATTCACAATTGAAGTCCAAATGTTTTCACTAAAACCGTTCAATAGTATATTATGTAACGAGCGAATAATGATAGCTATTATTCGCGACGTGAATAACAGCCATTATACGCGAGTAGCATACTATAATTTGTCCACGACTACTGAATATATTTCTTGAAGATTTTAACATTTAGCGACTGCGACAAGACCCTTCTATGACAAGCATGCAATGGAAAAAGTAAAGTTGTAGATATCGTAATAAAAAAACTTCAATTGATATAAATAAAGTAGATTAGGACCTCGATTGACAAGGCATGCCCATATTTGTTAGTTTGAGTACTTTAGAATACTGAAGAAATACCAATTTAAAGAATATTATATCAAAACTGAATCTATGAAGCATCTGACAGCAACGAATTATAATATAATTATTCCCTTGTGATTTATGGGTATTATTAAAGCCGAGTACAGAGACGTACAATGGACAGATTTTACAATAGTCATGGATAAACAAAATTCTAATAAAACAAGAACATTTAAGGACTATTTAATTGAATGTTTTTCTCTCACTTCTCATTGAAATCCTTTCAAAATGGCTTCACTGAAACCATCTCATGTCGAAAAAAGAAAACAACTTAAACTGAAAGCTTTCATTACTCAATTTGAAAAAGTATCCACCATAGTACCTTGTAGTGTTCAGGGCCTGGCTCATTCTGCTTGGATTTCAGAGGTTAATTGACAGACTAAAGAAATTCTTCAGATTTTTTCGCATCAGGTATTCCTCACCCAGGTGGTCAGCACTCAACTCTAATGAGCATTCATTCCCTTGAAGTCCTCGAATTCTTTCTCTTCCTTTTATTTTGACGGTTTTATTACATTGTTTACTCTCTACCTACTCCGCCCATTTGGCCTAATCGCTGTGTTTGGAGATGATTCGAATCCTACAAGGGGGTATTTTACGATCAATCAGAACCGATTGTTCTTGATGGGAACTTTGTTTTTATGTTTCAATCAATTTTCGAGTCGAGCACTTCGAGTTTCCGATCCTTGTGCAGTATGCATTCATGTGAATCGTGTGATTTTTTGTGAGAATATAAAGGCATTTAATTTTTCCGAAAAAATCTGAAAAACACTTTGCTGAGTAATATTTTCAACCAGAAGGGAAAGTGCTGGTGGCTACAAAAATCCTAGTCGTAGACGAAACTACCAAATTTCGATCATAAATTTGCATGTCAATTGAAAATCTGATACTGACAAACTTTTACCCAATCCTAAATATTTTACACAAGTTATAACATAAGGGCATCTGATTATTCCGAAAAAAATCGAAAAACACGTTGCTAAGTGATATATTGCCAAAATTATGAGTGTTTGTGCTGACAAATCGGATCGAATATTGAAAAGAATATCGAAGATCGAATATTGAAAAGAAAAATCTTTATATTTTCATAACAGGATATCCAATTCATTTTTTTGTGAATGAAGACTGTAGTACTGAATCTTCATGCGAATTTTGTGACCATAGTGTCAACAGAACCATAGAAAATTCAATTGAAATGTTGAAAAGAAGAATCTCCATATTTCGATAACAGGATAACCGATTCGAGTGAAATTTATTTTGTGAATAACGACTAATATACTGAATGTTCATGCAAAATTTCCAGAGGATCGCATCATCAGATCCATAGAATTAAATGTTTCAATTATTTGTTTTTTACATATTGAATTTTTTGAATAATTTCTAGAATATAATTCCGATTGTGCTGAGATTCTGTATTTATATATTTGGTATCAATCTCAAATCTCATATAAAATTTTGAGGTGATAGTGGGAAACACATATATCAAGGGTGCACCTGTAAAAAAAATTGCTAATAGTTGATTATTTTTCAATCGTCCGCACATAATAATATTTTGAGAAACCCCCAAGCAAAATAACTATTGAATAAATTATATATTTCTTTGGACAGAATTCTATTCAAGTAAACAACTATAACACGGCTATTGCCTATTTTTAATCGATTTCAACCACACCAAGTTTTCCTATCAACTATTAAAATCAAATCTCTAGTAAAAACATCACCCAAATTTCTTCCTGATATCCATATAAAAAAGATAATCAGAAATCAGTGTTAATCTCACATTTTATCACTATGATCTAAACCATGCATTGGTATCGAAAATATACTCCTCTTTCTTGCCCATAATTCACAGTTACAAAGTTTTTTCTATCATTACTGATTGCAATCGCTGAATTCCCAGATACGATCACCTACTCGACGAATACAATTTTTTCAGTCATTATCGGACCAGACAGAGAATGAGATGGGAATGCAACGTTCTTGAATACCTCGAATATTTCTCTTGACCTATCGCTTCTTATTTGCAGAAGCTCTTGTCTCGTATAATTATTACATGGTTTTAACATTCGCTAATCATATTGAAAATGCCAGATATTCTACGGATCGATTTCAAATTAAATATTTATTTATTGTTTAAGAAATTTATGGAGTGCCCGTTCTATTCCTTTATTCATTCTGGCAACCGACAATTAAATATTGTTTTTATTGCTCAGGTATGAGATATATCTGCTGCAAGAATTTTATAGTTATTTGCCGGTCTAGACGGAAAAAATTAAGGAGTTAAGATTGCACAATGGAATATTGTCTGAAGGACTTTAATAATATGAAAATATTTTTATGTACAACGTGATTTAAGTTTCATCAACATCCAGTTCAATACATTCGTTATTTTTGAACATCACAGAACACAATGATAACAGTAAGCTGTTATGAACTCATCAAAATTAGATCGTTGAATTCTTTGTAAAAGAGATTGTTGAGATGATTTCAAACGTACATTTATAACGATAACACATACATTTTTTATTTCAAAAAAACTTTATAGGTTTTCACTCCCAGTCTCTGAAACAGAAATGATTAAAAATTTCTAAACAAAATTAGAATACAACATGCACATAATGGCATAAAAAAATATTAATTAAGATGTAGTGCTCCTGCGAGAATCTTTACACTTATTTGTCAGGAGCAAATTGGTCTTGAAAAAATTGTTGCCTAACAGTAAAACTGAAAAAGGAAATAAATGAAAAGGACAAAATAACGTTCCGGTGTGTCTATCAGATACTTTCTTCAGACAAACTTGTAAAATATTCAGAATTGTGTGTTTTTTCATTTGTAGTCTAATTGACATTGAAAGTTGAAGTTATCTACTTCATCTAACAAAATACATGTGGATTCCTAAATTTTCCTTTTATAACTATCAGGTTCCGTCATTAGGATCTTTGTTTTCAGAAATGCAGAATCCTCCCAGAATATATTTCAATCGATATACATTTTTCAATATTTATCCTAACGAAAAACTTGTAGAAATACTAACATATAATGAAACTTTATTTTTTCTGCATAAACTGTTTTTTCATTTGGTCTTTTTGGTGGAAATTTGTGTCGATTTTTACTCCACTGATGATGGCTCATATCATTAGAGCTCCGCATAAATTTGAACCGCCTGTGCCCTGTGTATATAGTTTAGTATGGTAATTAATATGAGTAGTAAACTTTTGATGGCGTAATAAATATTTGGAAATATCTGAAAAACTATAAAACAGAATATTACCATTCTGAAGGTCATAAATATTTCACTTTATATAGGCTGTGTAAAGACAGTTAGGTTATTAACGAAAGATGAAAATTCCATAAAAATTATGATGGAATATCACACGTTACCGTCCTGTTGAAAATTTATAGTCCTGCTCTATGGTATATATCTTCTTCATTCACTTATAATTGAAAATAGAAACCTAAAATTTTTAGTACTTCAAGGTGAAATGGGATTTGCGTAATCTGTCGATTTTATATGGGTTTTATTCGATATTTAATAAATTATTAACATCATACTTTAGACAGAAAACAATGTATTTCAGATGGATCTTTTGAACATAATCAATGAGTGAAGTTCTTAATTCGGCGAAAATCACCGTTTACAGTATGAGCTTCCTAAATATTTGGTATATGGCTTGTGTTGAATGGAATTTACAGAGAATTTGCTGTCAAATCAGCACTTTAGGTGGCAATGTTTTAAAAAATTTTCCTGGACACATTCGTCCAGGAATTTTTGAACCTTTCACTAGCGCATTCGCCATTTAGTGCTATTATTAAAGAATTGCAGTAGTATACGCATATATTCACTTCCCAGAGAACTAGAAATTCTGTTTGGAATATTCAATGAAAGTGCATACTAGGAGGCAAGTGTTATTTGATGCTTCTTCGTCAAAAGATATTTCATCTATCGATTTTGACACCACAAGTAACCCTATCAAAAGTTTGCTCAATTCTGTTTGTTAATTTCTTTATTGCTGTGGTATATCCGTTCATTCTGCTCTAACTGTCAGAGATTTTATATATTATCCATCTTTTCAGCACGAATATGATTCCATCAGATAAACTATACGGAAAGCTCTTCATAAACGATATAAGGAAATCCCCGAATTCACCTGAGTGAAACCCACATTTCTATTAGAATATCGCAATAAAACTTATTAGTTATGTTTTATGATCGTCTATAGAATTGATAGAGGATATTTTCTTCTTTTCTTTTTTTTAAATCTGTTCTAGTGAATTCTGAGTGATTTGACATAGGAGAAAACTCGGATAGATGCTTCACTTTTTGAAATTGCCCCATATTTTTGAAAATATTGATTTTATACGAGTAATTTCTATGAATGTAGGTAGTTCCATTATTTCATTTGAAATACTGAGACTTTTCTCTGACATAGCAATCTCAAATATCCCAAAAATTCGGTTTTTGTGGAAACCTTTCTTTTGGGATAGATGCCTACAAGTATGGATAGTTGCCTCATCATGAAAATATTGGGACGTATAGATGCCCTTCATACTATGTGAAACAAAAACCCAATTAAATACATTGAGATTTTCCATGTCTAAAACAGCAACTCTATCTACGCAACATGGATCGAATTAAGAACAATTGTGCATTTTAATTGAATTTCAAATGCATATATCAAACGAAAAGTTGAATTCTCCTTATTGAAATAAACATCATTCCATATATTCATAAAAAATTAATAAAATATTAAGTCTCAACAAAAATAATCAAGAGTCAAGTTTAAAATCAAAATAACACAATGAATCGAAAATCAGCTAAGAAGATGAGGTTTTAATTTAGATGCCCTTATAGGCACCTATACCTCGAAAAATCAGAGCAACTATTCTTTTCGATTGGGATAGATTCCCATGAATTTTTTTAATGAATTAGAGAGAAAACAGCAACCATATATACTCAGATGAACACGGTATTGACGTAATAAAAAAAATTACTGAATTATCACCACTTCAAAGGTTATACAGCAGCAAATACTCATCTCTAAATCTTTGGCGTGTTTATGAAGTTCGCTACGGAGATGATCGCACACAATAGCAAAAAAAAACGAACTCACTTACGATAACCCTAACAAAACTGAGGTCCAGGAGGACTGTAGCATCTATTTATGAAATTAATTCTTTGTTACGTCTTTCTGAGGGTAGGTATTTCGAAAATGGGGCATCTATCCCACTGGGGCATCTATCCGGGGTTTCCCCTAAACGTAGAGAATCTAAAAGAATGTTGTATTTCTTCCTGAATCTACCAAAGAAACTTTACGGAAATCTCTTCATCAACTATTTTAGGAAAAACCTCGAGTTCACCTGAGTGAAACTCATATTTCTATTTGAATGTTTCCACATTTATTTTATATGCACCGCAGTTGCATCACGAAAACGCAATAAAAATTATTGCAGAAATGTGTTGCACTGAATAATCCAGTTCCAATAATTATCAGCCAGTAAACACACAATTCAGGTCGATATGTTCAATGTCAGAGAGATATTATTGGCTCAATTTTATGCCCCATTAATAAGAATATGTGGGCACTTAGGATATCCACGGACTCCGCAAAATCCTACTTGACAGTTACCTCAATAATTTTACGTTTCACTATAACACTCAATAAAATCGAAAATTATTACCGTGACTGGAGTTTTCTGTTTTATGGGAATCAATAAATGCACGATCGACATACTGCGTAATTTCAGAACAATCTGGATTCCGTATTATGCAGATAACATCGGAATTATCACCTGTCAAACGCCTTCTTTGTTGGTCTGCTCAAGCAATATACTGGCTTCATTAATCTGTCGGCTAACCATAGCTTTCCAAGGATAGATGAAAGGTTATTCATCAGGTCTTCATATTGATTTTTTTTTATTTTAATTGGGATCCATGCAAGTTTTGTAAGGTTAAATGTGAAGTTATGTTTACCGACTCAGTTGCATTCAAGCAACTGTTGATTTTTAAATTTATATCCTTCATATAAATCCCAGAAAAAATTTGTTTGATGGCAGTAAAAATAGCGCCATGGTGAGGTACTCGAGCGAAAAAATTTTAGGGTTTTTTTCTGTCGACCTCAGAGTAAAATAGTATATTATGCAAAGAGCGTATAATGATAGCTATTATTCGCGAGGTGAAGTTTAGGCCACGATCCGTAGGCGAATGGCCCAAATCAGCTAGTGGATAACAGCCATTATATGCGAGTAGCATAGTATACTTAATCCACGACTGCTGAATATATTTCTTGAAGATTTTTACATTTGTCGACCGTGACAAGCCCCTTCTATGAAAAGCGTGGAAAAAGGCAAGTTGACACATGAAAAATTCTTGGAAAACTGGTCATTGTATAATTTATAATAAAAAATCTTTAATTGATATGATGAAAGTAGATTTGGCCCTCGATTGACAAGTATGCCCATATTTGTTAGTTGGAGTACTTTAGGATACTGAAAAAATACCAATTTAAAGAATATTATATCAAAGCTAAATCTATGAAGCATCTGACAGCAGTGAATTATAATCTCATTATTCCCTTGTTATCAATGGGTATTATTAAAGCCGAGCACAGGGACGTACAATGGAAGGATTTTACAATGGTTGTGGATAAATTAGGTATAATGTATATGGAATTGATCAACAATGACAAATTTCATTGCTCAATTTCTACCATTTTAATGTCCAATTGTTTTGGGCAACTGAACATAAAATATTCAGAAGCAATATGAGTAATGTTACAACTGTACTGGAATATAGAAACACACAAATTCATGTTATATCAATACAGCGCTCCAAAACAAAAATGTAACTCGCCAATAAAAATTTTTGTACGAAGATTATGAGAGAAAATTCTCGCACCTGTTTATTTTTAATTTCAGAAGCAATTTATCCTATGCTTTTTTGAATTTGATATTTCTGGTATCCTTAATACATTTCTGCGTTTAATAAAAGAGAACAGCGAAAAAAAAATATCATCAGTTGAAATCTCTGCCTCTCAGTATAAGTGTTGTACTTGTAGATTTGAATTTGTTCAAAGGATAAGCTGAAATATTCATATCAAAGGCTTTGATTGAACCAAATTTCAATTTTCTTTAATTTAATTTGTCAGCTGATATAACGAAATAAAAAGAAGAAAAAATACGAGGAAATAATAAGTAATACGTTGACGGGAGAGACTGAATGAGAATTGTGGGTTAAAATGTCCCATAAGGATAATAGTTTTAGATATACAGGGTTTTTTGTAAAAGTGCTAAATATATAAACTCCTATATCTTCGTCAATATGGCAAAATTGTCGCTGATATTTGGCAAGTTTATTTCTATACATATTCTCTATCAGATCGTGAAAAATGAATTCAAAAAAACTGAAATCTGTTAAAGAGACTGAGTGAAAATCTGTTTTTAGTTTGAATGGCACAATTTTTGATATAGTTTTTATGGTATGTTGAAAGTCGAATATTACAATTATTCATATTCTCTTGAAGAAACATACTGATCGAAAAGACTGAATTCGAGATGTTTAAATAATTACCAGTCACCTTGTATATCACCTTTGTGCCAAAATTACAGTCACATTCACACTTTACTTTGAAATTCCTTCGATATTCGAAATATATGCTGCTCTAAAGCCAGGAGGGCTATCATACTTAAATGGGGGGCTACAATGTAAGCGATAATATACGACATTCAGGGCGGAATAAGTCATATCTAATCGACGATGATCGTATAGGAAAACTCAATTTCCAACATTATTATATCACGTTTTGATTTCATTTGATGAAAAGCCTGATAAATCAATGCAACACACGACTGTATTATTAACGTCAAGACAGTCACTCGGAATGGAAGTATGCCAGTCCCATGGGTAATTATGTAAATTTTCCCATATTTTCTCTTCACCACATGACAACCATATATTACTTATTGCTCACGCGTCTTCTTAAACGCTTATCAAAACCAGAAAATCTGCTATTTTTGCATAATGTATCCACTAGGATGTGGCTGAGAAACAAATCACTGGGCATATGCATATACATCTCGGTTATTTTGTGGCTGAATTTCTGTTTCTTATGGACTTGGAGAGCAACAATAAATTTCTGGGATGGTTAGATATTCACTTATGCTTTTCAGCGGACATGTAGCTTGATAAACGTTTGCCATTCTTCTTGTGCCATGTGTTTACGTAGAGAACGAAAGAAAACGCTTCGTGGAGAAGCAGAGAATTTTATTTTTCACTGAGAATGTTGCTGAACTGAAAATATTTCTGAATATTCAGAAAAAATCATATTTTTTATTTGACACTATTCTCCATGCTTTCACATGAAAAAATCCTATTTTTCAATATATTGCCAATTAGTAATTTATCAAAAAAGTTTTCAAATTGAATTTTTGAAAATTTAAGAAAAGCTTAAAGTTTGTACTTTGAGTCCATCACTTAATATTTCGTATAAGTAGTAGGACTTAAAATTCATGCTAGTAACTACATATATGAATGCAAAGTTCAGCACGGTCAGAATTATATTCTAGAAATTGTCCAAAAATGAAATATATAAAAAATCAACAATTATAAAAAAATTAAATTCTTTAGTTCTGACGACACGATCCTCTCGAAATTTTGCGCGAACATTTAGTATATATCAATTTCATTCATAAATAAATTTCACTCAAATCGGATATCTTGCTATGGAAATATAAATATTCTACTTTTCAATATTCCAATTGATTTTTCTATGATTTTGTTAACACTATGGCTACAAAAAATTGCATAAGGCTTATTATGGGCATCTTGCATGTGGGCCGCAAAATTTCATTTCGATTGTTTTGTTTCGTTGAAGATATTGAGAACAAAAATTTCGATTGACCATATTTATAGAACAATCTGTACGATTTTGCTGGTTAACGAAGTTAACCGAGGCATTTGGGACCCGAACTCATCCTGAAATTTCAAGTCTCTAGGATAATCCCTTCAAAAGTTATCGTGCTAACGAACGGCCGGATGGCCCCACGACATGATTGAATTTGACCACGAATTCGTCATCAGAGAGTCTAATCCTATCGTTTGAGACCATTTTCGACTCAAAATTCGAAAATTACAGACATTTGGGCAAAACGATCTAGCACTCGTTTAAGTAGAACGAAATCTAAAAAAGAAAAATTGAGTAATAAAATAGGTCATTAATGGACAATTTTAAATACATTGGAAATAGTTATTTAATCAACTAGGTTATTAAAGACAGCGACTAATGATCAAGATATTTTAATGCGTGAGCGGAGCGGAGCGAACGCGTTAATAGTTCGAGACCATTAGTCGTTAGATTAATAACCGTGTTTATTACAAGATTTTTCCGACGATCTCAACATGGATAGTGTATAAATTCTTGATTGAAATACATTCTCATTTTGCACAAGACATACATTTGCCAAAATGGAATTTCTATGTTTCTATGTTCCAGTAGAGTTTTGACATTTCTCGTAGTGCTTCTGAATACTTCGTGTACGGTTGCCATGATTATTGCACATTCAAATCGCCAAAAAATTTAGCATTGAAATGGGACATTAATGTTCAATTTCGTACACATTAAGATCACCTTTTATTTCGAGGTCGGGGGAAAATGACTTTTATTCCATATGAGAATTCTCATGTATTTCAAAAAATATTTTTTCCATTTTCAAAGTTCATCATTCGGAAAAACCAATAAACTAAAAGTATAGAGGCCCCATAATCTCCGTTTATTCTCAAATTAAACCAGATAATAAACAACGGAAGTGAGGCTGAAGTAAGAGTGGATAAAAGTTCCTGCAAACGTTCATCAATTTTCTTTAAATGACATACTTTCACTGAGTTTATCGCGAGCAATTTGTTTCACTCAATTTTATCTCGATAGTTTACATGTTTAATTATCTGAGTTTCAAAATTGTTATATTTCATTGATCGAACTAGTGCAAAGGCGAAAGTAGCATGACTTGGAGCAGAATATTGGCGATGCATATGGACATTCTGCCAAGTCAACATTTTGTTCCATTCAACTTTGTTCCAGTGGCGGGTTCAGATAAGACTACGCGGTATTGGGAGAAAAACTGCTCGCAGAAGTTGAAGATATTGAAAAAATCACGATATCAAGTTAAATAAGAAGAATAAAACTGAGTGTTAACTACAGATTTCCCGAACTGATATACAGTGTGTTTGGTCATGACTTAGCGATAATTTGAGGTCACCAAATATACCTAATATTATCGACAAAAATACCCAAACTTGGAAGTTTTGGAGTAGCCCCCATTTTAAATTTATTTCTTATTTTAGTTGACCCTTCCAAATAATTGGACATAAAGGTCCTACAGATGTGAAAAAATGTTTTTTAAAATATGATACTACCACTTTTCATTGAAGTATAACAATATAAAAATATTTAACATGAAAACGCCATAAAAAAATTCTTTAAAAAAGTTTTAGTAAAAATATGTACTGATTTTCTTAGTAAATCCGCAATAGTACAAAAAAGCACATTGAAGTATAATTTTTTTTCAATGATTCACACACCCGAGGATATTAGCTACAAAACAACACTAACATCATTTCTGTAAGTTACATAATTTGAGAATTATTGCTGTTCGAACATGATCACTAAGCGAGCAAAGACACAAGACAGGTCGTCATGAAGGCCACTGCCTGTCTACGGAGCAGACGTGGCCATTTTGAGCAATTTTTATGATTAATTTGTTTGTTGATCATTGAAAATTTTCAAAAGAATAGTAGTGAGGTCTTTTTATTTTATCAATTTTCATGTGGGTCATGTTCGAACAGCAATTACTTTCCAAATATGTAACTTACAGAAATTATCTTGGTATCGTTTGTAGCTAATATCTTTGCGTATTAGCTATTGAAAAAAAAATTAAACTTCAATGTGCTAGTTCTTGTATTATTACGAATTTACTAAGAAAATCAGTACATTTTTTACTAAAATTTTTTAAAAGAATTTTTTTATAACATTTTAAGTCATATGTTTTCATATCGTTTCATTTTAATGAAAGGCGTGGTAGTATCATCTTTCAAAAAATATTTTTTTTCACATCTGTAGGACCTTTATGTCCAAAGAATCTAATAATTAGGAAGGGTCAACTAAAATAAGAAAGTAATTTAAAAAGGGAGCTTCTCCAAAACTGAGGGGTTTAACTCCCCAATATGGGTGTTTTGTCTATAAAATTAGGTATATTTGATGCCCTTAAATTATCGCTAAGTCATGACCAAACACATTGTATACATTGGATACTATCTATAGGCCTCAAAAACATGGTCCCTTTTCACCCTGTATAAATATGCTATCAACATTTTTGAGAAACTTTTCTGAAGTTGTTTAAATACCAAAATATTTATTATAATTTGGCGTAGAAATAATTGAAATCGGTGGAAAATTAGGAAAGTTCTTGGACAATAAACTTCAGCAAACTTTTAGGGGGGCTAGTTTTCTTGCCAGTAAGTTGATAATGAAGAATTTCGCACAAAATAACGTGAAGGTCAGTTCAACAGCTCTGGAAAAATTTTCTTAAATTTAACTGGCTTCACTATTGTGATTGAAATATGTTTATTGTTATTCCGAAATTTCCAGACGTGCATCAATATTATTGATTATCTACAATCTTTTATAAAAGAGTTATTCGAAATAAATCAGGTAATTTCCATTCATTTCTGTCATTTTATTTGTTAGCGCTCGAACCAAGATGATTTCTTTATCAAATAGGAGTCAGACAGTTAAAGTTCAAATGTTACCCAAATTTCTGTTCGTGTTTTTCTGAACTTCATGAATTTGAATTTCAAATCCGCACTATCAAGTTATCAAAAGAACATCATTGAATTAATAATACATTAAATGGTAGTCAAATTATCCCAAAAACCATCTTTTACCCATTATTGAAAAATGTAATTTGTATGCCAATGACAAGTGAGAATATAGTTTATTGGTTGACCTTGAAAAGATAATGGTAGGGAAATTTTTGATCAGATTCCTGAGGAAGTTCATGAATAATTTTCTGATAGGTGATAACACGTGTTTAGATTTTATCATTTCTATCTCTGAGAGCTCTTTCCTTAGAAGAAACAAGAACTTAATAATAACTAAAATTTGGATCGATTTTGAGCCATAAGACTTTGTGTTGATGACGAAATCTTCAAATGGAAATTTGTAAAAAAAATGAGGATCAGACTGATTAATTTCAACCAGAATTGGAACAATTGATGAAGGTAGCTCCACTCCATAAAATCCTGTTGTTTCCATTCAAAACAAGTAGCTTAGACTAATCAGTAATTAGGTGATCATTTTGACAACTATCTGACACTTGCTAGGCAAATAATTCCCACTTTATAATAATAACATAATTGGTTGAAACTTATCATTGTGACAAATAAAGAGGCATTTCATTGGTTTTAAGAAACGTCGAAAAATAATCCAAGAAAAAAATCATTCCAGTGTGACCAATATTCCTGAAAATGTATCTTTTCTTTTTGCTCCATGCTTGATCATTTGTCAATATTAAGACAATTTATGGTTCAATAAAATTTCATCGGGGGAATTAAACGTCACGCCATAACTTTGCAGTGATATATATTACATATTTCTGATTTAAATAATTATTTGGAAAGAGCAAGTAGTTAATGGCGCTTTCATATTGGAATTTGTATCACAGCAACCACCTACATTGATACGCTGGAATTCACTTATTCTAAACGCTATCTGACAAAAAAATGGAATAGCGAACCTTTTTCCGATTCGATAAGATCGACATAAAATTATTATTATTTATTCAACTAGTCAATTGATAATGATTATCGAATTGAGTACAATGATTTTTCCGTCTACCGCATTATTAATTGTATACATTTCGGTGCCTTTCCTCAAGCCAGGGATTAACTTCGTGTTTGGGTAGAAGGGAAATCGAGGAGTAAAGTGACAAAGTGTTGATGGATCGACGAAAAGCCTGGCAACTGAAATTCAAAATAGGTAAACCAGTCACAGGAATATGAAAGTTTGCTCCTTGCATTTTGTAGGAGACGATTATTTTTATCGAGGTGATTACGAATTACACAGAACCTGTAGGTTAGATTAGATTCATGGGGTAAATCGTTTACAGATCCCAGTTCATAACAGAGGTAGTTTTCGAAAAATACTGCTGTGTCTACCAGAAATCTTCCTGTTGGATTTACTACCAGAAAGGAGTAACAACCGGAATGTTCCAGTTCTAGTAGTAGGATGAAAAATCCAAATTTTAATGAAGCATATACAGAGTGTCCCGTAATTAGACCGACAAACTTCTAGTGGACATTAAAGATCGTATTTTAGACAGATTCGACCCAAATCATATAATGCCAAATTGCTTCGTTAAGGAGCTTTGAAGATGAAGTCCTGTCCACACTTTTTGCCACATATTCTCAAAACGGAGTCACATAAAGTGCTGAAAATTTATACATTGGCTAATATCAGAAATACGCATCGATTAGATTGAGTGCATTTCTTTCATGTCAAGCACAATTGTATCATTTGGGGGGCGAAGGGTATTTTTAGTTGAAACTTTTTTAACTTTCATTATTTCGCGAGATTAACATCATATTCATGAACTCTGATATTTTTTCTTGAAAAAAGATGCTCCTGTATAATAACGCCCAGATGCACCATTTCTGAAAAAAATAGATTTGAAATTTTCTCTCTTTTCACTAAGTACTCAATGTACACTTTAGTTTTGAATTTATTTTCACTTGATAATGCTTAGGCATCTTTTTTCAAGAAAAAACATCAGAGTTAATGAATATGATGTATATCTTGCGAAATAAGGAAAGTTAAAAGTTTCAACTAAAAATACCCTTCGCTCCCCCCAAATGATACGATTGTGCTTGACATGAAAGAAATGCACTCAATCTAATCGATGCGTATTTTTGATATTAGCCAATGTGTAAACTTTCAGCACTTTATGTGACTCCGTTTTGCGAATATGTGGCAAAAAGTGTGGACAGGACGTCATCTTCAAAGGGCAATAGCTCCCTAACGAAGCAATAATGCATTATATGATTTGGGTCGAATTTGTCTAAAATATCATCTATAATGTCCACTAGAAGTTAGTCATTCTAATTACGGGACACCCTGAACAATACAACCAAATATGTCAATATTAAAAAAGTAATAGCCGCCATGGCGCTGTATTCTTATTTTCAGATGCATTCATTTCTTGAGAAACCTAGGAGGGCAAGATTTTCGATGATTTGTGATACATTTCCTATGGGTTAAATTCAAAGTAAAATGGTAAAAAACAAAGAAAACGCATTTTTTTCTGAAACGAAATGCTGGATAACAAGAAACTAGATCAGAAAAAATTTTGATGTTTATTGCTGTGTTGCGCTTCATTTTCTACGTGAAACAGTGTATGCATGCTGCAATAAGCCTTCCGCCTACAAAGCTAGATCAGAAGTGAACTAGTTTCCCTTGCGAGAAAACAATTCTTCGATATCTACAGTATCCCAATGTAATAATCATAAATATTCATCACCCCATCATAAATTCCTATCAGGAAAATTTAGTTTCGGCTATTGGATTAATTGTTATTAGCCTTTAAACAAACTCGAATCGCTCCTTAAGATCGGTTTATTATACTCGATTAATCAGTGATCATAAATTCATATATGAAAATTCGGAAAATATCCCGCTGCTTAATGTTTTTCATTTGGTTATTTCACATTCCGATTTTATTTATCGCCTCGATTAATATTCCGAGAAAGAACTTGATTTGCTGGTCTCAATCAATATGTCGTATTTGTTTGGGATGTTGGTTTGGCTTCCGAAATACACGGTATGTTGGCAAGAATGATTAATTGATTTTCTGAGATATACACGGTCGATTTTAGACGTGCAGAAATTGTTTGGAGAGAGAAACTGGTCCTGATTCTGCTCGATTCGAATGAGATGATTCTTAGAAACTTTTTTTTGAATTACATCATGAGGAATTTGTAGGTGAAAAGTGGTGCCAATTTGAGGGAATGTTTTGCTATATCCGGCTTCAATTTCGAGTGTTATAAAGAGTATAAACATCCGTGCATGAAATGGAATTGTCTTTAACAAAATAAGAATAACTGGGGGAAACCCGGATAGATGCTCCATTTTTAAAATACCTAACTTCGAAAACACGTAACAAAAAATTTATTTTATAAGTAGATGCTACAGTCACCCTGAACCTTAGCTTTGTAAGGGTTATTGTAAGTGAGGTTGTTTTCCTTATTGTGTGCGATCATCTCCGCAGCGAACTTCACAAACACGGCAAAGTTTTATAGATAGGTATTTGCCGCTGTATAACTTTTGAAGTGGTGACAAACTCAGTAATTTTTTCAATACGTCAATACCGTGTTTCATTGAGTGTACATCTGAGTATAAATGGTTGGTGTTTTCTTCTTAATTTATTCAAAAGTTGCCCTGATTTTTCGAGGTATAGGTGCCCCTTAGGGCATCTTAATTAAAACCTTATTTTCTTAGCCGATTTTCGATTCATTATGTTATTTTGATTTTGAAATTGATTCTTGATTATTTTTGTTGAGACTTAATATTTTATCAAGCAATCATGAATGTGTGGAATAATGCTTTATGTTAATATGAAGAATTCAACTTTTCGTTTAATATATGCTTTTGAAATTCAATTAAAGATGCAGAATTATTGTTGTTATTTCGATCCATTTTGCGTAGATGAAGTTGCTGTTTTAGGCATGGGAAATCTCAATGTATTTAATTGGGTTTTCGGTTCACATAGTATGAAGGGCATCTATCCGTAAAAATATTTTCATGATGAGGCAACTATCCCTACTTGTAGGCATCAATCCCAAAAGAAAGGGTTCCATAAAAAGTAAATTTTTGGGAAATTTGGGATTGCTGTATCGAAGAAGAGTCTCAGTATTTCAAATCAAATAATACCTATATTTATAGAAATTACTCATATCAAATCACTTTTTTCAAAAAGTGGGACATCTATCCGGGTTTTCCGTATTGATATTTTTACAAGTTGCATAGACTTTGATAGTTATTATTATGACTTCGATTACAATTAGTTGTTGTGAATACTGTAACTATATTTCGAAAAATTTTCAGATTCAATAAAGAAAGTTAGCACCATTGTAATTTTTAGCTAAAAAATATAACTAGTTTCTGTTTGGAGTCATGAAAAAATTTTCAATTATTTTTTCCATAAGATCAACGAATGGATAAAAGGATTCTCGTTTTCTGTATATTGTACATTGCACTTATTTCCAATTCTTTTAATCTATTCAGATAACTCTTTAACAGATATGGTATTATATAGATAGGTTTTCTGGAAAAACTAGAAGATTGGAAATAAGTGCACTCAAGACTCAAGATACTATAGCAAGGATAATTTAGTAGTAGTAAAACCTGATAGTGAAAATCAACTAACCAAAACCTCCTTATATAAGTATTAGTCTCTTCCTTATTGAAAAATAACCTTAGTTCGAAGTATCTGCTTTTTGAATTTGCCAGAGAAAATATATGGTAGACAACCTTCAATTCTAAGACTCAGTGTGTCTGTTGAAAATCTTCAATTTTCACATCAAAAATCTTTCGAAACCTGGTTAGCAAATCCTCGAGTTCGTCGAACCCAACGAATAACTGACCCAGCACCTGGTGATCTTGAGGAAAGGTAATCCGTGACCTTGAGATTGGTGCCAAGTGAACTCCTACATAATTGCGTAATAATTCGCACTGACCTAAATGTCCACTTGAAAAAATATCTCCAGTTAATAAACCACTCCGTACCCTGGAGATTTATGATATCTTCGGCGAAGAACGGTTCATCAAGAGAACGCGGAAGTGATCAAGTCAAGACGATGATGACCGATTGGATCTGTTGATTGAATGTATCAATATTTTACGTACCCTGAAGAACCTACGGTGTTTTTGGTTGGGTTGGTCAGTCTTCCATCGAGCTAGGTGAAGAAATGGAGGAATTCGAGATAGTTCACTATGGACAGACACACTACTGTAAAATATACAAGGTGTCTCGGAAATGAGAGAAATCTCTCGGATTCAGATAGAACATAAAAAATAAGATGACAATTTTTTTTTCTTGCGGCCCTCCCTACGAAGATACGACCTCCTAAATGACGCCACTGGGAATTCATTTTAGTGGAATAAATTTCAAACACTTACTTCTTTCATTATTTTTTCTAAAACTGTTCATTTTATCTACACTGAACAAGAGTACTTTTTCTTTAGCTTAATGTTCAATTTATCCAAATGTTTTTTTTAGCACCTTATCATACAGGGTGTTAAAAATTAAGCATTAAAATGTATAACCCAGTCCGCCCCTGGTAAACTGAGCAAGCTAATTGAAATTTGAGTGCCGTGATTTAAGAGGTCCTTAATACTTTTAATCATATCAAATTTTCATCAAATCATATCGAGTAGTTTGAAACCTATTCCATTAAAATGGATTTCCAGTGGCGTCCTTTAGGAGGTCGTATCTCGTAGGAGGACCACTAGAAAAAAAATTATGGGAACTTGTCATCTTCATTTCTGATGTATTATCTGAATTCGAGCGATTTCCCATATTTTCTGGCCCACTCTGTATAACTTTATTTCTTAGTTTGAGTATTTTCAGTTATATTTTTTATTATATGTGTTGTTGAATGACATAGATATTCATCTTTATTTTATGGGAGGTGACTTTCAACTCTGGAAATTATTCATTCTCTTTAATTCGAATCGTACTGTAGAATTTGTCACAAAAGTTTTTAATTCATTGAATGATAAATTTTTCTTTTCCTCAACCTCAAAATAAGAGAACAGTTCAACGTTTTTCTATTTAATGTCGAATGTATCTCTCATGCAGATAAAAATGTATTTAAATCAAGAATTTATCAATTTATAATGAGGTGAACGGAAAACCGAGTGAATTCTCGTTTATTATTCAAGGGATCAAAGAACTACATAGATGATTAAATAGCTATTTGAGTAAAAGCAATGAAGTTTTCAACATGAAACAATAAAGTTTGTATATTTCTTATTATAAGAAGAAGAAAATGGATATAGAGGCACCATATATTTCAATGTTTGAAACAGAAGCACATAGGAAAAAACCTCAGCAAAAAAATTATATCTCCACGTATAGCATTGATTGGATTCGTTCAAAGAATGAGCTGATTTGTTTGAATTCAAGGATTTTATGATTTATTGTAATGACTGCATAAAATAAAACTGACATTTCCACACCCTCCAGTTGATTTCCATTCAATAGTTCATAAAATAGATTTCAATAATCTCAGGATAAAATCAGATATTATATAATGAAAATAATAACATTATATTGCATTCTCTGAGAGATTAACATGTTGAGGCAGTATCAAATATGACAAAGCAGTATACATGGATAAAAAATATCAACAAATTAATAATCCAAAAAGAAAGCAAACAATTATTCCACAATATTGGGTGATGTTACCATAAACTATAGTTAGCAAACCGAATTATCAAGATATCAACTACAAATTAATATAATAATGAACCTTTCAACAGTATCAAGGAGATTATTCGCCAACATAAGAATACTGCTGTGTCAACTAAACTAAATAGTAGCTCATCCAGGATGAAATTGAAATTCAGGCAGTTGAATATACTTTCTGTAACGATAAATGCAATAGAAAAAAAACAGCACCAAAATACTGATTACTCAAAAAACATGCCGTAACGAAAGTATCTTTTAATTTTATTATCATTAAATTTCTGAAATATTCAATCACCAATTTGAAATGGTTTTACAGATCGATAGTAGTGAATGAAAAACATTGAATATGTGTATAGTCCGTTCACGAAAGTTTGAGCGCGTAGTTGGCGTTTGTTTATTTATCTGCAGTTGGCAGTATTTGCTGTCATAACGTAAAATAATGTCGACATTGCCGAATGTACCCGGCCTCGTCCGACGAGCTTGCTAGTTATCAGAGAACTCAATGCAGTTTTGACAACATTGCGTATCAATCTGACAAGAAAATAAACAACATAACCTTAACAATAATATACAGAGTGGACTATGCCAAATTTCCAAAGTATCGTGAACAGACTATAATGAGTTGTTTTCAAAGATAACCTAAAAAAATCATACATTTTACAAGAACTCAACATGAATCATGAGCATTGATGATCAAAAGTATAGTACTGAAAAAAAATGACGTAGGCAAAATTATCTGTGAAATGAAGACTACAACTGGTAGGGTCATACCAATATTTGAAATCTAGTATAGAATATGAATATATCGGAAAAATTTTAAAATCGAAAAAATATACGATATCTATCTCTGAGAATTACTTGAATAATTTTGATAATATTGCGACAAATCAACTCAAAAGCTCTTCAACTGTTACCTTCAACCAACCCAGATTCAATTATCACCAAAGCAACTCAGTTCTCTAATAAATCATCCTCCCATCTAGGTACTAGCATTTGAAATTGTTGACTCTGACCATTACACATTACTAATTCAATTACCTTTTTCATAGGAACATTAATGACCAATCTAGAGGTCGTTCAGCGAAGTGAGATTTATCGACTGCATAATTAAATGGCTCAACTGCAATTATAATAATTAAATCTAGGACGATTATATTGGTGTTCGATTTTATTACTTAATTGACGATGCACTTGCTCAAGTTGCTCAGCCTGTATGATGCTGCGCTTTAATGATCGTAATGTTGGATGAGTTGGCAATTTTGACTCTGACCAATTTCCCTATTCGACTGAGATAGACCAGATCGGATGGATTTTGTATAGATGAAGGACTTCATGAATATACACTACTCAATATTCATAGACTATATTTTGTTCTGCACTTTTTGTCGTGAGTTGCATCAAGAGATTTAATGCTTCCGTATAAAACGCAGATACTCAACTTTTCCTAATGGAACGTTGTTTTTGTTGTGTTACACTGAATGAAGATCACAGACTTGAATATTATTGGGGCTATTTTCATCATTTATGAACGCTCGTTTTACTTACTTACTTACTCATATCGGTTTGCCCAAATGTCTGTAATTTTCTAGTTTTGAGCCGAAAATGGTCTCAAACTATAGGGTTAGACTCCCTGATGACGAATTCGTGGTCAAGTTCAATTCTGTCTGGAGGGCTGTCCGTCCATCCTTTAGCATAATATTTTTCAAAAGGAATGGCCTAGAGACTTGAAATTTTCAGGATGAGTTCATGTCCCAATGGCTCGGTTAAGTTCGTCAACCAGCCAAATCGTACAGGGTATTTTATAAAATATGACCATTCAAAATTTTGTTCCTCAATATTTCAGAAAATACGGAACCAATCAGAATGAAATGTTACGGCCAAATGCAAGGATACTGATAACAAGCCTCATGCCAAATTTTGTGGCCATAGTTGTAATAAACCATAGAAAATTCAATTGGAATATTGAAAAAAGGAATCCTTATATTTTCGTAATATAATATAACGAGATGTCCGATTCGAGTGAAATTCATTTTATGAATGGAGATTGATAACTTTAATGTTCATGCAAAATTCCAAGAGGATCGCATCATTTTTCATAAAATTAAATTTTTTCCAATTATTTATTTTTTACATACCTCATTTTTCGAATAATTTCCACAATGTGATTCCAATACTACTGAAATTTTGCATTCATATACTTAGCATGAATCTCAAGTCTTATACAAATTTTTGAGGTAATACCATTATTGCTGAACGAACGCTTGAAAGAACCTGCTCAGGGATTTTCTTATATTTCTATTATTAAAAAATTTATGCTATTCCATATTGAAAAGCTGAGAATATTTCGATGTCAATAACAGAAACACACATAATATATCACAGTTCCTCATAATCATCAATTTTAGATCTTTCTATTGCAATGAAAAGAATGCTTCAATAATGCGTAGCTGAATTTTTGGTTAGTCACTGTCCTATCACGAAAAATTTGGAAGACTCACGTTTTCTTTAAGCTTCTCATGATTTTAAATCTATTTAAAGGTCCGATTTCCGCTTCTGTAGCTGCTGACAGGTAGAAATCCCCGATGACTTTATTACAATCCATTAAGAGCTCGGAGAAATCCGAAACTGTTAGACGTTTTGTCACAGTTTGAGTCATGATGTCTTTAAATAAATTTACTCCTTTCGGCGTGTCGCTATATTCGTAGGTAATGAAAGCTCCATTCAATTTCAACTCACGATTTCACATGTGCCTCATCACATGAAACAATTTATCTTTTCGCATGTTCATTCATGAAATATTCCAGTCTTGAGGGACCCCTCTGGATGGTTTGTTCTTATTTTATTCAGCTGCTTTTTTCAGGGACTACCTACCTTGGAAGTTCGTCCAACTATCTGTTGTTACTTCATTCATTACCGTAAATAACATCTACACTGCGCAAAAGAATTAACGCACATCCTGAAAATCTCAATTTTAATGAAAGTTAACTACATTGACTTTATAACTTATTTTTATGTTCTCTCGAGAAGTTTTGAACGAAACAAGACACATTAAATGGAAGAAAATTTCACGAGTTCACCGAATCTTATGTGAAAGAAGAGAAATAAACAATTTTCAAAATACTGGAATGCTGATAAGTGATTTAGTACTTGGTATTTCCACCCCTTGATCTTGAAATGTTCTGATCTAATCCTTCCTAGATTTCTCTGAGTTGGTTTCCTAAGTCATTAAGAGTAGCTAAATGATTTTCTGAACTTCTCAGCCTTCTATTGAGGTTGTCCCAAACCTGCTCGATCGGATTGAGATCTGGATTTCTTGCTGGCCATTCCATTCGATAGAATATTCTCTGAGGCGATTTCTTATTGTCTGAGTGCTAATTTGCATCCCATGAGTTTGCTCAAGCTGATTTTGAAGGAGGCCGTTGCCTCAACGAAGAAACTCTCAAGTAACGTTCTTGAATGGCTGTTGTTACCCGTGGTCTACCCTGTCCTGGTCTTCGGACATTTATACCTGTCTCCCTGAATTGCTGCCACATTCTGGACACACTTGTATGAACAAAAGTCCTAGACAACAAGATGGCTCATTTGCGAAACCATTTTTTAGTTATGTCGAGGTAATCAAGTTACGAAGTTGAAACTTAGTTTCTCAACTCCAAGTATACAAAGTTCTATACAACTATTGTTGTATAGAACAATTTTCTTTGCGAAATCCACTTAACGATATTCATTGAATAAATTAGCGAATGTCAATGAAAATCAGTAAATTTGGGAAAATATTATATCATATTCGTACAAAATTCTTCTTCTACTAGCTGGAAGCCTTCTGCAATAATAAATATTATGATATATGCTTGCAATATTTGAACGAAGTTTCAAATAAATTATAACCATCTATAACATAGGAGGGTCCGCCCCCACATGTTCAATTCATTTCTATTCAACTGAGAGCTTTAAGAATATTTATCAGAAACATTCTTGTCATTTTAATGACTCATCTTTTTGGGAAGAGCATTCCCCATCTTGGGGTTTCCCAAATTATTCAATAAAATTTAACGATATCAAAAGCCACGATGTAGTCTAGCCCCAACTATGATAACGCAATGCCAAGAAAGGGCAGGATAAAATATAAATCATCGTAATAAAACATTTTTCTACATATTCACATATTCCAAGTTATCGTAAGATTTTACTGTTTTGTTTACGCAGACCTTTATCCCTAACAAAACGAAGAAATGAATGTTTTTGTTTGCCGACAGTAGTATTCAATTCAAGCCACCATAAAACATAAAACTCATTTATTTTATGGAAAATAGGAATGAGAATCTGTGAATGTGCTGTAATCATGGAAAACTAATGAGCTTTTAGAGATAATGAGTTTTTGTATGAGAAAGATCAGATAGGAGCATTCTTTTCGTTTTATTTTTCCACTTCAAGGGAAAGCAGACGTTCTCATATATCAGGGACTTATTTTAATTTATGTAACTCCAAGTAAAAAGAAGGAGCAACTATTCGCATGTTCAATTGAAAGAATACAATTTATCTACCAGTGGTTCTTATAATATGCTCTCGTTAAGGAATATCAATGAAAAATACATGAAATCATAACCACAGTTATAGTTATACACTGCGCAGAAAAAAATCAACGCACATTATGGAAATCTCAAATTTATTCCACAATTGATGTTGTTCTCAATGAAAATTATTTTTATCAGAATTATGCATGTATATGTTATCCACTTTCAACGTTTTTCTTCAATACAGATGTTTTTCCCAGCAGGAATACAAAAATATGAGATTATCAGATTTTGAATGTATTGGTTCCATTCTGAAATCAGTTGTTCTCGATCATTTCTAGTCATCAATAGTTTTTGTTTCGTTTGATTTTCCACACTCGATCGCTATGCAACGCGAAACACGCAATTTGGCCCAAGAGAAATGTGCCCAAGCCAAGCGGTAGTTTTGCGAGAAGAAGGGTGGACATACACAATAATTGCAGAAAGGTTTGGAGTTTCCCATACAAGTGTGTCCAGAATGTTGCAGCGCGATTCAGGGAGACAGGTATGAATGTCCGAAGACCAGGACAAGGTAGACCACGGTAACAACTGCCATTCAAGAACGTTACTGAGAGTTTCTCTTTCTTCGTGAGACAACGGTTGGGAAGAGGCTGATTGGGGAAGAGTTCTCTTCGCAGATGAGTCTAGATTCTGCCTATACTATTGTGATCAACGTTCTCTTGTATACAGACGTCCACATGAAGATATGCTCAGTGCAATTCCTGAATACTACTGGTTTCGGGGGAGGATCGATTATGGTATGGGGTGGAATATCTTGACTGCTCGCACAGAGCTAGTGGTTGTTGATAATGGAGCCATGAATGCTGATAGGTATATAAGAAACATTCTTGAAGAGCATGTAGTGCCATTTGCTCCATACATGGTGAAAATTTCATTTTGATGGACGATAATGCCAGACCCCATCGTGCGCGCGTCGTTCAGGAGTTACCTTGAAGAGGTTGATGTCTCTCGAATGGAATGACCAGCAAGAAGTCCTGATCTCAATCCGATTGAACAGGTTTGGGACAACCTCAATAGAAGGCTGAAAAGTTCAGAAATCATCCAGCGACACTTAATGACCTAGGAATTCAACTCGGAGAAATCTGGGGTGGATTAGATCAGAACATTTTAAGATCACTCATTTTGAGTATGAACCGTCGTTGCCGAGCTGTAATTAACGCAAGGGGTGTGAATACCAAGTATTAAATCACTTATCAGTATTCCAGTATTTTGAAAATTGTTTATTTTTCTTCTTTCACAGAAGATTCGGTGAACTCATGAATTTTTCCTTCATTCAATGTGTCCTGTTTCGTTCAAAACCTACCCGAGAACATGAAAAAAGCTATGAAGTCAATGTAGAGTTAACTTTCATTAAAATTGAGATTTTCAGAATGTGCGTTAATATTTTTGCGCAGTGTAGTTTAAAAAATAGTTACAGTTCTTTGTCAAGGTCTATTGTACCCTCTTACAGAGCTGTTCTGATAACAAGCTCAAAATCAGAAACCTACAGACATTTTGGATGCTATAGCACGCAAAAATGTATCAACAAAAAACTTCCCATGACCTCACCAAAGATACCCAAAATACCACAGTCCAAGACTCAACAAATCATCGAAATATTTGAAAATAATGATAGACTACGATGCAGACAGCATTCAATTACCATAAATTATTAACAGAACGATGCAACTCATTAAAAACAAATGAATAGTCGAAACGCGAAGAAGTCTCGTCATAAAAAAATTCGAAGAAAAAACGTGAAATTATGTCAGATGGTCGAGTACGCCCTTCTATTCATTTCTTCCATTTCACAAATAACATATCTGATGATGTCGATTACTTTTATGAACTTGTTAAGTGGTTATAAAATGTCCACAGTTTTTCAAGCCCGTGACTGAGTGCCACAAATAGAGATAAATATACCCCGAGAGATATCTGGCTTTCTGAGAATGCAGCTAAAAAGTTTAAAAAATACTCGAAACGGGCTAATTTATAGGTGTCCCTGCCGACACAAACCAGTGACGTTCGTTCGATAGGGAGAGTCAGTGAAACTGTCAGTTATGAACGTAAAAACTTTATGATCCTTTTGAAGGGTTTCATTTGTATATCGATTGGAAATATCTGAGGGGATTTTACATTTTTGAAAAACTTTTTCACTGCCAGTCTCTGAAACAGAATAATTAAAAAATTTCAATTAAGATGAAGTTCTCCTGCGAGAATATTTGCACTTATTTGTCAGGAGCAAATTGGTCTTGAAAAAATTGTTGCCTAACAGTAAAACTGAAAAACGAAATAATGAAAAGGACAATGTAACGTTTCGGTGTCTATATCAGACACCTACTTCAGACAAACTTGTTAATCTTCAGAATTGTGTGTTTTCTCATTTGCAGTCTAATTGACATTGAAAGTTGTCAATATTTAGAGATGTTGATTCATTCAATTTTGAAGTTTCCTGATGTCATTTCTTTCTTCAATAAATCAATCCAAATACGATCTATTCCACTTCATCTAACAAAATACATGTGGATTCCTTACATTTTTCTTTTATAATTATCAGTTTCCGTCATTAGGATCTTTGTGTTGTTCCAGTTCATCATATGATCTCCTATTCGACCATACATGATCAGCGATTTGTGATATGTAATGTTTCTTTTTTTAATGTTGTTCTTATGTTCCCGTTTTCCTTATCTCTAAGGTCTTGATGTCTCTCCTGTATAAGATTTTCCACATATACAGGGAATATTGTAAACACAATTTTTTAATTTTTGTGTCTCATTCATTGGTTTCGTTCTGGTTAGAATGGAACTCAAATAATTTTGTGTTTTGAAAACAGTTCTTTTGTTGAATTTGAAACCAATTCTTCTTATTTTCTCTGAAAGGCTAGGAATACAAGGAATGACGTTCAACAAATTTGGTTTTTCTTGACGGTTTTCTGTTTGTACCTGATTAGCATTAGAATCTTGATTAGATATTTTTCTTTCTAAATTTCATATTGTTCTTTCTTGATTTTTTAGTAGAAACTCTTTAATGAAGGAAATTTCATTATTTCTAATTGAATTTGTAACAGTATCTCTAGCAAAAACCATTTCGAATTGTATCATTTCTATCGGAAGACCCTTTATATCTCAGGCGAGTGAAGGTGAGGTGCACGCCACTGTCCAATATCTCGACCCATTAGTCGAAACAATAAAGTCATAACGCGGTGAAGATGGCAGCACGATTCTAATGCATCTTTTGGCGGTGGACCCATCACGGTGGTTACCGGGTGGTCCGGAATACCATGGACCGATTGGAAACCATCAAGATGGGTCGATGGTTGTCTGCCCAGTAACCCGCCCATTTACTCTATGATTTACTGCGCCGAGCGGGTGGGTTACGTTTTCATTTTCGGCTAATGTACCTGACCCCCGTGTGTTTGTTTTAGATTATGACATGATTATTCCTGCAAAGGATGATTCTTTCCCATGGGCCTTGGTCAGGATGCAGGACCGTATCGGGGAGGCTTAAATTGGGAGATGTTTGGTTGATAGTAGTATTGGGTGTTTTGGGTATTTGATTGGTTGAATGCAAAGAGATAGGATAGTATAGAGTTGCCATCATTGAAATGAACGTGGTATGAGATGCGCCATATTACTACCACCTAACGTCAAATTAGATAATCGTGGAATTTTCTGGAGAAATTGTGATTTTTTGCGTCTGTTTCTAGTCAAATTATATTTTTTTCTGCTTGATAATACAGTGGAACCTCGATATAACAAATCGGAAGGGAACCAGTAAATATTCGTTATATCAAGTAATTTGTAAAACTGAGGTTTGTTATATTGAGGTGAGGTTGGTCCAAAATTTGTTATACCGAGGTTTTATTCACCTCGACATTACGTACTCATCTTGTTATAGCGAACTAATTTTGCTCATATAAATGGAAACTCATTTTTATCAAATTATTCATTTATTTCATATTTTCTTTTTCAAAACATTAAAGTGAGTAGGTAGGTTTTTTTTCTTTTCAAAAATTCGCAGAACAAAATAAAAAGAGGTGAAAAATCAACCAATTGGTACAAAAGCCTAAATCTAATTTTATTCATCTTGATTGGAAAAAAGTAATAAATTGTAGTTTGTTTTCCACGGTTTCAATCTTCTGATGTTTGAAGGCAAACCAATTTCGTCGGAAAACTTATCTTTAGATTTGAAAATTGTAGCCAATGAACTTGCGGGAATCCCGAACTTATTAGCTATGTCTAATTTTTTTGTAGAAGAATTTTTGTCAACATAATTAATGATGCTTCACTTTTCTGCGACAGATAAGAACGCCTTTTACGTTTCTGAGCCATTGCAAAAAAGTGAGGAGCAACACTGATTACGGTACTTTCCATCAACTAACTTCGTATTTTACGCGTCGAAACTTGTCGCGGCGGAATCACATACATACCTGGTTATTGGTGAAAACGTTATATAGAGGTTTTGAGTTGACGAAATTCGTTAAGTAGAGGTATTCACACTCTTTTGGGTAGTTGAAAATTCGTTATAAAGAGGTTGTTCGTAAAAAATTTTCGTAATGTAGAGGTATTTTTTACATTGACTCTTATGGACGATTCAAGGGATTATGAAAAATTCGTTAAATCGAAGAAGTCGTTATATTGAGGTTCGTTATATTAAGGTTGCACTGTATACAATAAAATGGTATCGTGCACTGTAAGGCTTTCTCCACGCAAAAAGAGACCGATAAGAAAAAATTACAGGAAAAACATATCACAGGTAGGGATAGTACTGAACGAGATCCGCATTCGAAATTTTTGCTAGTCTGTCTTGGTAATCTGATATCTTTTTATTGTCTATATTATCGCCTGAAGAAAAATTGTTTATTTGATATTCAATTGACCGCATTTGAACAGGATTGGACCCAACACGTCGTACTTTTTGGGTGAAATTTTAAATAGAAAAACTGGCAACTAATTCAACCCTGACTTTCGCCATATTGGTCCCCGACTCAGCCCCGCCCAGTAGTACTATTTTTCCTTACTCAATTGTATGTCATAGCGTCTCTTCTCTATATATATCGATGGTTTTGAGCCTGGATGTGCCAGCCAGAATGGTAGAGTGCACTAGCATCTGATACACTTTTATTTTAATGATGGCAACTCTATACTATCCTATCTCTATGCTGTTAACAGACTTGTCATACTGGGTGATAACCTTCCATAGATTCAAGCAGTAGTAATTCTTCTGAGTATCAAATTAAATTTCAGAAAAACGATAGTAAACTTGTGACAAACTCATGTCCAAATGGCATGAAATAAAACTTAACACAAAAACGATAGAATACTTCGACTTGAAAGTGATGAAATAATAAATCAATATAAAGCAAGGAATGTAACTAACCAAGAAGATTTACAATATTGATTTAGCTACCGAACGGGTAAGGAACTGTCATCAGATCCCAAGATGTCTCCTCCATAACGGTTAATGAAAACATAAATATTCCGGAGTAATACATCTTCCACGGTGGCAGCGTCACTAGATGTTTGTTAACCAGCCCATAGACCGATAAATTGATTATGAATAGATAAATATTTATCAGTAGCAGCACGTACGAAAAAGGAAAAGGGCGTACAGTATGCGATATCACTGTCAATTAACCAAGATTTATAAGGAATAATAAATCAGCTGATAATGCCGATTTGCAATTAACACGAAATATTTTTTCACAATACCTACCTAAATGCCAATTAAAATATTTAATTATTCTCTTGTATGTGGCACAGGTACCTCTCATAAATATTCTTATTAACGACACTTGGCTTTGTTGTCAGGTCTCTGAAAATGATTAAGTGAATGGGCACTCGTCCAACGTTGTATGATAATGTATCTATGGGCAGATTTACGACCGTTCGCTCTGTGACAACTCGCTTGATGTTCAACTTGGAATTGTTAACTCTTTTTCAATACTCGACTACTTGGGAACATGTTTCAGAAGATCTGAATGATTTTTCCTAGCCATTATATTATTCAAAAGTGTTCAACGAAACTGTTTTTAATCTGCTAAGCATCATCTTACTCGCGTATCGGTGAGCAGAAAATCACTACGAGGAGTTTCTCACCATCTGCACTAATGTTGAAGCCATGCTCAACTCTTGTCTCTGTATCTTCCATCATCTGATCCTTCTGATTTTGAGCATTTCTTGGTATTTCGCTCCCTAACAACTCCTCCTGACAACGATGTCATTCTGTGTCTGTGAACCGTTTATCTCGTTGGCAACTAGTCCAGCGATTTCAGCCGAACTTCCTGAAGCGTTGCGTCAGAAATACTTGCATACCTTGCAGCAACGTCACAAGTGGTTGCAGCCATCTACCCCTATTCTTCCAGGTACTGTAGTCGTCATTCGAGGTGATAGTCTTCCTCCTCTGAAATTGAGTATCGGTCGTATATCATCTGTTTTCCTGGAACTAACCAGTCGTCAAGCTGGTCCTCTTCCAAGTCAATAGGTGGCCTTTTTTCGTCTGTTCACTCCTTGCAATTGATCTTTGATCTTACTGAAGGGACGTTTCAGAGAGGGGGTGGCATGTTCAGTCGTGAATGTTCTCTTGGAGTAAATTGTCACAATTGCTGGCGCCACCTGTGGCCGCGAAATAAACCTGGTCAGTAAACAAACATAGCAATAATGAAACGGCCTACAGACGATCAACTTAGTTGAAGACTATGTTGTCTACTAGGTTGTAAACCAAATGAAAGTGAAAATAGTGGTTGTCAACCAAGTTGAAAACATCATTTCAGCGGTGGTTTCCGTCGAGTGTGAACTAGTCGGCTGATTAGGAGAAATGATCGAAACATGAAGAGAGATCTTTCGTTATATGTTATTATAAACGATATATGCGACAATGTGGTGCAGCACAGTCCTTGAATGAAAAATTTGGACCAAGGATGGTACCACAACGGTCTCTTTTTTCCATTCGTCCTTTTAATGAAAGAACTTTTCGAATTTTGAGCCGAAATTGGTCTGAAACGATAGGGTTCTTCTCCCTGATGACGAATCCGTGGTCAAATTCAATCCGGTCCGTGGAGCCGTCCGGCCATAAACACGATAACTTTCTAAGGAATGTCCTTGAGACTTGAGATTTCAGGGTGAGTTCGGTTTCCAAATGCCACAATTAAGTTCGTTAATCAGCCAAATAATACAAGGGGTCCCATTAAATATGACCATTCCAAATTTTTGTTCCTTAATATCTCAGACAAAACGAAACCAATTGGAATAGAATTTCTCGACCACATGCAAAATGCTCATAAGAAGCCTCATGCGAAATATTGAAAGGAAGAATCTTTATATGTCATAACAAGATATCCAAGAATCGCATCATCTGAAGCATATAATTCATTCATTCATCATTTTTTAATAATTTCCATAACATAAGTCTGATCATCCTGAGATTTTGCATTCATTTACTAAGCATGAATCTCAAGTACTATACAAAATTTGAGGTAATAGCATATTGCTCCACCAATGAATGTTCGCTCAAAGCATCTGCTCAAGGTTTTTTTTTATATACATATATCTCGGATTTTACTTTCCATAATTCAGGAAGATCTTTCACCCAATCAAAGAAATCTACTCAAAGTTGAATGTTTGGAATATTGCTCATATTTTCTAGTTAAATTACTACCTTTCCTCGAATATTTACGACGAATTTGAATACGCTATGAGATGTTCACTCTACAAGGTAGAATTCCAACTGGTGTTCTCAACCTAGTTGATGACTACCATACAGACGCTCCAACTAGTCGTCGACATCGATTGATCTCGCATCAACTAGTCTTCAACCTGGAATATCAACCACCAACCAGCCTACAGACGTTCAACTCGGTCGTCAACATGCCGTGTTACAACTTAGTCTTCAACTAGGTTGATCGTCTGTAGGCCGCTTAAAGATTTTCCCAAGTATCGAAATGTGAGCTATGATTCGAAAAGTGACCAACTAAGTGATAACCACAAAGGCGGTGCTGAAAAGGTTGATCATCCCTTTCCCTATCCAAAAGCCTCTTCTGCTATCAGATTGGGGGTGAGTTCACCGACATTTTCTTTTTTAACTCTAGGCGAGTGCATACAATTTTCATTCTGTAAATTGCTCAATCTTGTAATTGTCGTCTATTGACATTGAGTTGAGCATCATTTGTCATTATTCTGCTTGAAGCGAAACTTCGGACAAGTTTATGCACTACATCGTAAAACCAGAATGATAGAGCACGAAAAAGCTCCTGGTTGCAGTCCAGTAAAGTATTTATTTTATATAATCGACTACAATCCAATCAAATTCGAGATGATAAATCAAAGTTAGACTCGTGTTTGGATTTCTATAAAGATTATTCAAGTGATACAAATGTCATCATTTAATACATCATCACCTTGTAATAATCATATCGATATTTTCCAGAACAAATTCATTTTTCAATCACATTCTCATGGTATGAATATCAACTGAAGTCTCAGCATGACTAATACATAATACATTTCCAATAAAACTTACGAATTGTTTCGTCATTCAGAGATAAACATGTTTCATTCAGAAGAGTTATTATCTATTCAATAATGTATGAAAATTTCTTATTTCATTGATTACAAAGGGCAATAAAGATTCCAGTCACCTTCAACAATTCTATCATGACAACAGCTTGAATTGAAAGTTTGAGTTTGTAGAATATTCCTTTAGCAGAAGATGTTAGATTATACCAGGTGTCCTTAAAATGAACGAACATACTTACTTTCAGTTCGGGATTTTGTCCCATTTGAATTGATAAATTGGTAATTCATAATCAATTTTGAGTCTTGTTATTCGTTCTTGAGTAAACATATAATATACTTGAAATGAATGTTTTGAAGGCTTTGAGGTTTAAGTTGTATTCGGAAAATCAACCAGAACTTACTGGTATCTGGTCATGCTAATGCCCAAGATGTAGAAAGCTCTGCACGGTCAACAGTGGCTACACAAGAAAACATAGAAGTCCACATGATTATTTTGGTCAAACCTAACAGAAGGATATAGCATATACCTAAGATTAACAAGAATATTCTAATTAATTCTTCGACCTACGCTCTGAAGATTTAATCTACAATCTATCCTCAATATTATCTGGAAAACCATACGAACATGAAAACAATCGGCCCTTCGATCTAACTTTGTAGTAGTGGTTGTGGTTTTTATTTTTATTTTCTCTTTGCAGTCGGTGACCGTCAACCATGCCAGATTGAAGGAGAACCAGTGGCAGTTGACCACATAGACAAACTCCGTTGCTTTTCCTGTATATGCAAGGTAATACTCTTATGATCACGAATTTTTATTTCATCTGCATGTCGGCCAATGTAAAATGTCAAACGTTGCATATTGGATATGAGATAGCGGAAAGAAGCTCTGCTTTTTAAGATTTGATCGAATTGGTCTACTTATTTTAAACAATTTGTATGTATTTGCTAGGTTGTGAGCTACTCTTCACCAAAATCTGTTGATGAGGTTACATATTCAATTCTAGGGTTTATGGTATCATTCGTTTATAGTTATGTAGAAAGTATTTATGCAGAACTTATTGTTAGTGTTTACTAGAGATTTTTCCACAATTGGGAACAATCATGGCTTAGGTTGAAGTTTGCAGTACGTATGTCCTCAACAACGAACAACAATAAAACGATAAAAATCATGAGAATAAGGTGGCTTATTGTGATCACCTTCTTGAAAACCAGCAAAAGTTCTCTTGAAAACTTGCCATTGTTGGGTATCAACTTCCAAAATCTAAAGGCCTAAGTCTTCATGCAAAAAATTGTGATGACATTGATATGATGCCGATTACAGCAGTTGGAATGTCTAGGCAAACTTAATGAACTGGGAAAACGCTAATACTATTTGGTATGGCTTCAAAGATACTCAGAAATCAAGGGAAAAAAGAAGACTGACTATCTTGCCCGGAAGCAAGTTATAGGATCAGACCTCTCTCGTGGCATAGGGAAAAACACCTAAAAAAATGAACGAGAAGGAAAGATGCATGCAGAAAGGCACTCTGGAAATACTTTCTAGCCCTAGATATTTCTGAAAAATATCTCTGAACTTCAATACGAATTACGGAAAGAATCCGAAGTCCTTTAAAATTCAACAAGAGAAGGCTGGATCTTCTAATCTAACAGAGTTCCTCAAGGGTTACCAACGTCTCAGAAAGCATTTAAGGATACTAAGTGTGGCCGAAAACAATGATTACAGATTCTGAGCAGAAGAGGAGAAACTCCGAAACACCTCCTAACGAAATGTCTCGCATTGGTTCTCAAAGGAAGGAGAGCCAGGATAAGTACGCTATCGGGGTGAAAGATATCTTGTCCCTCAGTTCTTGAAGGTTTTCAAGACAAGGGACACAATAGACCTTCAGATCGCGATGCACCAAACACGTTTGACCGTCTAAAATCCGCTTGATATTTGATGCAAGGTTTGACGCTGTTTGATGATGAGTTTGATAGAATCAAACGGTTTGAGAGACCGCATCTAGGACGTTTTTCATCAAACATTGGATCAAACACCTACTTGGTTTTCAATTTTTTTATGAAAACAGTCAGATTAACGGGGTTGGGCAAATGTCTATTAATTCATTCTATGTCGAACAGTAAAAGCTGAATATATTTAAGTAGATTAGCCCATGATTTGAAGAAATATCAGTTTTTAACACAGTAAGGTTCCGATACACGTAAAATTCAGTAAACGTTCATGAGTGCTTAAAAGCAACCAGTGTTAAGGCGAAAAAACCCAAATCTTTGTTCGACACCATTATTCAGCGTCATAATCAATATCGTATAGAATTCACTATGTGCACTGCTCCACGTCACAGCATTTATTGGTGTTTCGATGAAAAGTTTGAAGTGGTGTTTGATGTTGTTCGAAGCGAGCATCAAACATTTGATCAAACGGGAACATTTTTTGTAAGCGGGTAGTTTTTATTTAAAAAACTAAATTGGGAGAAACTGGGTATAAAAATCGACGGACAATATCTCACCCATCTTAGATTTGCCGACGATATTGTGCTCATAAGCAGCAACGTAGAAGAACTCCAGAGATGTTAAGCAGTTGAAAGAGGAGTCAGAAAAGGTCGGCTTGAAGATGAACCTAAGCAAGACCAGGTATGAGTGAGCAGGATTTTAAGTCGAAATAGATGGAAATGAGATCGAGAAGGTTACTGAATTTGTATACCTTGGACATACAATAACCCTAGGCAAACAGAACCAAACTGCGGAAATAACGAGAAGAATCCGTATGACCTGGGCCGCAGTGGGAAAACTTAGAAATATTCTGAAAATCCAGACATTCCTATAAATCTCAAAAGAAAAGTATTTAACACCTGTATACTCCCAGTTTTGACCTACGGCGTAGAGACGATGACACTCACAGTCCATTCAGCAATCGAATGAGAACGACCCAGAGAGCTATTGAAAGGGCTATGCTAGGATCTCCCTGAGAGAGCATATTCGAAACGAAGAGGTCAGGAAAGAACGAGGGTGGAGGATGTGAGGTAGGACAGCGGAGCTGAAATGGGCTGGGTGGGACATGTGGCTCGTCAGGAGGGCGATCGATGGACCAAAAGAATTGTACATGGGAGACCAGAGAAATAAGCGTAGCGTAGGAAGACCACCGAAACGCTGGTTAGATGATGTCAAGTCAAGGTTGGAAGATGTTGGCACCAATTGGCTCAAGATCGAGTAAGTTGGAGAATTCAAGGGGAGGCCTATGTCCAGGAGTGGATGCGAACAGGCTGTTGAAGGAAGAAGAAGAAGTTTTTACCTACTTGTCAAACGTCAATCTATGACAGCAGTCTATTCAAAATAAAATTAAAATCTTCTACGAAAACTTCAAATGAATGATTACAGAAAACCGAACTTATGGGTTATATTCAGCTTAGTGCGCCATCTCTTGAGTGTCACCCTGGAAAATATTCATGGGATTCTGGCTTCATCACGAAACAAACAATCAAAAGCAGACAACCGCTGAAGGCACACCTTCACGAGGTACACACTCATATCGTCGCTAATATCTACAACTTTTTTCTACTGCTAGCTTGTACCATAAGCATCCTTGCGGGATTCCCGCCATTCTCGTCGACAATCGAATCCATTCCATCGCATTCTCAAAATTTCTCCGGTATCAACAATGTAATTCTACACCGGTCAGCTTTATAGGAGTTATTAATATTATTTACGAATTCTGCAACTGGTTTTACGGCGAGTAAAAAACGAACAGATGTAGTGTGCCGCGGCATATCCAGCTGTTCTGTGGTTGCGTGAGTTGAGATGAGCTCACCATCTCACTTGCTCTGTGGTGTCCATAAGACGGAGGCACTTAGTGCGTAGATGAGGAGTAAGATGTTTTAGAAATGCAGGCGATACAACTGACTCTTGAAAAATCTCAAGATGTAACCCTGTTTGATTTGAATTTCTAGAAACTTTTAGGTCTGCACTACCAGTCTCTGAAACGAAATATTTTATAGTTATTGATCAATTAGGATCAAGATATTTTGTTAGTTCGAGACCATTAGTCGCTCGATGAATAATAATTGATTACAAGATTTTTCCGTCGATCTCAATATGAATTGTTTATAAATTCTTGATTGAAATGCATTCTAATTTTGTACAAGAACTTATATTTGACTGATGAAATCTCCAGGTATCTATGTTCCAGACCTTTCTCGTAGTGCTTCTGAATACTTTGTGAACGGTGGCCATGAGATTGCACATTAAATAGCATAAATTGAGCATTAAAATGAGTCATTAATGATCGGTTCGTACACATTAAAATCACCTTTTATTTTGAGATCGACGGAAATAGTTCTTTAATCAACTAGGTTATTAAAGACAGCGACTAATGGTCAAGATATTTGAATGCGTGGTCGGAGCGAATGCGTTAACAGTTCGAGACTATTAGTCACGAGATTGATAGCCGTGTTGTTTACAAGATTTTTCCGACGATCTCAACATTAATAGTGTTAAATTCTTGATTGAAATACATTCTCATTTTGCACAAGACATACATTTGACATTGAATTGAATTTCTATGTTTTTTATGTTCCAGTAGAGTTTAGAAATTTCTCGTAGTGCTTCTGAATAGTTTGTGTACGGTTTGCACATTAAAATTGCTTAAAAATTGAGCATTAAAATGGGTCATTAATGCTCAATTTCGTACACATTAAAATCACTTTTTATTTCGAGGTCGGCGGAAAAAAAATAATTAAGATGAAATGCTCTGCTTAAATTTTTGCACTGATTGTCAGGAGCAAATTGGTCTTGAAAAAAAAACTGTGGCCTAAAAGTAAACTAAAAAAGGGAATGAATAAATGAAAAGGATAATGTAACGTTTCGATGTCTATATCAGGCTCCTTCTTCAGACAAAGTTGTAAAATCTTCGGAAGTGAAAACCTAAAAGTTTTACTAGAAATGCACCCCCAGATTATATTTCAACAGATATCTGATTTGAATTGTGTTGAATCAGTTGGATCTGAGTTCAGTTCTTTGTCTTTGTCGTTTATTTCGTTCTTAACGTGAAAAAAAATTTTGAAATCACAATGAACTTCAATACGACTTCCTCAGAAAATGAGGTTTTGGGATTGTGCGCATAAGCTCAGTTTAAATTGGGAGCAAATGGTAATTTCAATAGCATAGTTCTTTACGGACATACTTTATTCTACTACGTGGGGCCGTCCGTCCGGCCGTTGCACCATAACTTCCGAAGGGGTTGTCCTAGAGACTTGAAATTTTTGGGGGTAAGTTCGGTTCCCAAATGACTCGTTAAGTTCGTTTACCAACCAAATCGTACAGGATGTTCCATAAAATATGGCCATTTCAAAATTTTTGTTCCGCAATATCAGACAAAATAAAAAACCATCGAAACGAAATGTAGCGGCCATATGCAAGATGCTCATGAATAGCTTCATGCAAAATTTGGTGCCCATAGTGTGAACAGAATCATAGAAAATCGAATTGGAATATTGAAAAGAAGAACCTTTATATTTCCATGAAAAATATCAGATTCGAGTGAAATTTATATTGTGTATGAAGATTGATATACTGAATGTTCATGCAGAATTTGTTGCCATATTGGTAACAGAACCATAGAAATTCAATAGGAATATCGAAAAGAATCTTTCTATTCCATAACAGAATATCCGATTCGAGTGAAATTTGTTTGTGAATCAAGACTAATATACTGAATATTCGTGCAAAATTTCAAGATGACTGCATCATCAGAACTGTAGTATTTACTTTTTTCATTATATATTTTCCACATATTTCATTTTTTGAATAAGTTCTAAATATAATTACGATTGTGCTGAGTTCTATATTTATATATCTGATATCAATCTCGAATCACATATAAAATTTGAGGTAGAAGTCTTATTGCTCCACCAAAGAACGAGAGCTCAAAAGCTCCTGCTCAGGGCTTTCTCAAATTTATACATTTAGCATCAATCTCAAGTCCTTCACGAATTTTGAGATAATAGCCGTTATGCTCCACCAATCAACGATCTCTCAAAGGCACCTAGTCAGGATTTTTCTCAATTTTTTTATCCGAGTGGTTGTCGTACTTTTGAACATTTCGCATTAAACATATTCAATTCTTCAAACCGTGAAAAGTGCAGCAACCTATCTATTTTTTCTTCAATGGAGATCATCTCGTTTTTGCCGGAAGCTCCAATCTCATAAACCAGGAAGCGAAAACAATAGAATATCGCAACACGTTTCGTCGTTATTTTTATCTTAGCGGAATTGCCTAGCGAGATTATCACCAATTAATAAACAATTATACGCAATAAGGCTGTTTATTTAATGAATTTCATTTACATTTATGAATAAATCGAGTGTCGACGATAACGAACGCTAAGTTCCTTTTTCACGCCATCCAAATTGGTTATTGGGAAATAGTGTTTTTTGATTGATTGATTGGAAATATCGATATCGTTTCAATAATCACTGATGTTTTGTTTTATATTTTAATCTTATTTGTTAATTATGTAATAGTTATCTAGTCACGTTATCCTATGTATCATAATTATCTTTTACGGAATTGAAGCGAAATTAGGAATAATCCGAGAAGAGCAATGACTTGGGGCCAGGCGCTTTTGGCAGCTTGCGCATTAGCCCATTAGTTCTTTCAATCTCAAGATTCAGTATTCGAAGCCTTTTTTCAAAATTTTTTTGACGATATTCTTCTTCATAAATCTGAATAACACTTATGTAAGGTTTCCATAAATGTAGGTCCCGAAATGCATTGCCTCGAAGATACAGGGTGTTTTCTTTGAAATCTGACTAAAAAGTGCAATTATTTTTAAATTTTTTGTTAAACTTGTGACAAAAATCTTTTCTGCCTTCATTTCGCGTAGGGCGCCTTTTTTATGTAAGAAAATGAAACATTTCAACGCGTATTTCTAATCGAATATTAGTTTCGAATAGTTTATTTTTTCATTTGAAAACGGTGCCCCATACAAAAAAGGCAGAAAAGATTTTTGTCACAAATTGAACGAAGAATTTAAAACTAATTGTTAATTTAAGACATCTCAATAGCGTGTTGAAGTTTTATTTAAAAACTTTTAAATAAAACTTCAACACCCTGTATCTCGGAAACAACGGGCCTACATTTATGGAAACTTTTTTCCATAAAATGATCTCAGTAATCACTCTTTTCATTTTTCTTGGTGTTATTCAGATACAGCCTGTATATGGGCGTTTTCGGATACTTACTCGGGTTAATTCGATTCCTTACCTTGGCGTTCGTTTACCTAATCCGAACATCCAACCCGTGTTCGGAAAAAAAGGTTGATCTATCGTAACCCTACACGAGTAGATGGGCAGGGTCGTAGAGTCACCGCATGCGCACTGTAGTTTAATATTGTATTTCAAAAAGGCAGGAATAAGCTTTTTACTTCTTTCTCAGTAATTTCATATATTCTATTCCTTCATTCCGTTCATTTTGCCGTTTATATATCAGTTAGAAGGCTGCAAAAAATTTGAACATGTTTTTCCCCCAAAAACAAGCGCGAAATGAAAATTTGAGCGCTAACATTTCTTGAACTATCTACTACTCATTCATCGGCCATCAAAAAAAGCACCAACCACTTGAATATCGAAGTGAGCCGTCCATTTCCTCCTGCTAAAGTCATCGTCTCCTCATTTTAAAGGTCAAATCATTCAGTAGAAAGTTTCCTCGTTTCAAACCACCTGTTAACCTAAAACTGAAGGGTCGGCACAAGCATCTAGCGGCCTCGATGTAAACACTTCTAGATGTCAAAGTGTCAATCAAAATTTACGAACCGTGTGTGTGTCAACAATATAATTGTCCTCACAAGATGGCTCCGTTGAATCCAACATAATATTTATACTTCGAATCAACAACGTGCTCTCGAACTTACAATCTCAAAAAGTTGATATTGTTCTCATCAGATGAATTATGGCGAAGTAGCTTTCAGAGAATGCAACATCTTGCAGGTCCGGGCTCTGACACGACCAAGAGAATAATTTATATAGTCTGAGAATTTTACTACAAAAATTGAAATAAAACATAATATTAAGTCTATCTATTGGAGATGATTACCCTTCAGTAGGGTCCTGTGGCGGTCTTCGAAGAACAGAAGGTCCGAAATATCATCGCTTGGAAGGCCAAACTTGGTTGAAAACACCCTACTGGCCAAAGAACAGTCAATTGAATATTTTGTGTTTGAATACTGAAGGAATTTTGAAGAACAAAAGCGATTAATACGTCGGTTGGCCATGACAATTTGACATATTCCGCCGTGGGTATATTGAAATTTTAGGTTATGTTGTTTATTTTCTTGTCAGGTTGATACGCAACGTTGTCAATATTGCATAGAGTTCTCTGATAACTCGCAAGCTCTTCGGACGAGACCTGGTACATTCGGCAACGTGACCTTATTTTACGTTATGATAGGAAATACTGCCAACTTCAGATAAATAAACAAACACCTACTGTCGTGGACGGACTATAGTTTGTGCAGCAACAACAATATTTTCATTTTTATAGTAACTTTTCAAGCGATCAGCAAATTTTGTTGGCGCATAAATCTACTCTCCTAGCCGTTTACAGTATATCCATTACCATTCAAGAGGTTCCTGCATAAACTCAGGGTTCTTTAGTAACGGAAACTGACTCAATAAAATTGAGTATACGACCACTCATAGGTGTTTAGAACCGTTTAAACTCTTTTCCTTTTAATTACCTACCAGCGGTCTTAATCGATTGTAAGAAATCAAAAATCATTTTCTCCAACGATTATTCCAACAGATCCATTTTTGTTTTCAAAAGTTAACGGCTCATTTTACGAGAAAGAGTAATGAGGTTGATGAACCGTTTTACAGTTGCGCCTATGGAAAATTGAAAAAAGCAATGTCAACTACTGAAAATCCAACAGTCAACCGCCTGTTGATCTGAGAGCAATCTGGTCTCCAATAATTAGATCCAACTGAAACAAGATGAAATGAATTGTTTGAATACTAATTCAATCAAAAATAAATCAAAGTCATGGATGATTGTTTTCTGAAAATGATCAAAAATGACTAACTTTTTCAAAAGCAAAAATGATGGAGGTAGCCCAAATTTTAGTTCCTCAGCAGTTTCATCATATTTTGTAGTATGAATAGTTGATTAAGATAAGTTGCTTTCTTTTGTATACCTACATAGTGGGTGCTACGAAATAACAATTTTTATAGGAATTTTTCAAGCGATCAGCCAATTTTGTTGCCGCATAAATCCGCTCTTCTAGTCGTTTACACTCTATCCATTACCGTTCAAGAGGTTCCTGCATAAACTCAGGGTCTTTAGTAACGGAAACTGACTCAATAAAATTGAGTATATGACCACTCATAGGTGTTTAGAACCGTTTAACTCTTTTCCTTTTAATTACCCACCAGCGGTCTTAATCGATTGTAAGAAATCAAAAACCATTTTCTCCAACGATTATTCCAACAGATCCATTTTTGTTTTCAAAAGTTAAAGACTTATTTTACGAGAAAGAGTAATGAGGTTGATGAACCGTTTTACAGTTGCGCCTATGGAAAATTGAAAAAAGCAATGTCAATTACTGGAAAACCCAACATTCAACCGCCTGTTGATCTGAGAGCAATCTGGTCTCCAATAATTAGATCCAACTGAAACAAGATGAAATGAATTGTTTGAATACTAATTCAATCAAAAATAAATCAAAGTCATGGATTATTGTTTTCTGAAAATGATCAAAAATGACTAACTTTTTCAAAAGCAAAAATGATGGAGGTAGCCCAAATTATGGTTCCTCAGCAGTTTCATCATATTTTGTAGTATGAATAGTTGATTAACATAAGGTGGTGGTTCCTTTTGTATAACTACATAGTTGGTGCTACGAAATAACAATATTTCATTTTTATAGTAACTTTTCAAGCGATCAGTCAATTTGTTGACGCATAAATCTACTCTTCTAGTCGTTTACAGTCTATCCATTACCATTCAAGAGGTTCCTACATAAACTCAGGGTTCTTTAGTAACGGAAACTGACTCAATAAAATTGAGTATATGACCAGTCATAGGTGTTTAGAACCGTTTAAACTCTTTTCCTTTTAATTACCTATACCAGCCTTCTTTATCGATTGTAAGAAATCAAAAACCATTTTCTCCAACGATTATTCCAACAGATCCATTTTTGTTTTCAAAAGTTAAAGACTTATTTTACGAGAAAGAGTAATGAGGTTGATGAACCGTTTTACAGTTGCGCCTATGGAAAATTAAGAAAAGCAATGTCAATTACTGGAAAACCCAACAGTCACCGCCTGTTGATCTGTAAGCAATCTGGTCTCCAATAATAAGATCCAACTAAAACAAGATGAAATGAATTGTTTGAATACTGATTCAATCAAAAATAATCAAAGTCATGGATTATTGTTTTCTGAAAATGATCAAAAATGACTAACTTTTTCAAAAGCAAAAATGATGGAGGTAGCCCAAATTATCGTTCCTCAGCAGTTTCATCATATTTTGTAGTATGAATAGTTGATTAAGATAAGGTGGTGGTTCCTCTTGTATACCTACATAGTGGGTGCTACGAAATAACAATATTTTCATTTTATAGTAACATTTTCAAGCGATCAGCCAATTTTGTTGGCGCATAAATCTACTCTTCTAGTCGTTTACAGTCTATCCATTACCATTCAAGAGGTTCCTGCATAAACTCAGGGTTCTTTAGTAACGGAAACTGACTCAATAAAATTGAGTATATGACCACTCATAGGTGTTTAGAACCGTTTAAACTCTTTTCCATTTAATTACCCACCAGCAGTCTTAATCGATTGTAAGAAATCAAAAACCATTTTCCCCAACCATTATCCCAACAGATCCATTTTTGTTTTCAAAACTTAACGACTCATTTTACGAGAAAGAGTAATGAGGTTGATGAACCGTTTTACAGTTGCGCCTATAGGAAATTTTGCTCAACTTTGATTATTCAAGCTCTGAATCGATATAGCTGAAGGGTTCTTCGATGAAGGATGCTGATGGCTTTATGATTTATCTGCCATTAGAGATGGGAGGGACTTTTTTATCCTAATTTGCACGCATCAACGTTGTTGAGGATTTGAATAGTGGAAGAACGAAGAAGAAGTTAGACCATCTCGATTTTCTGTCATAACCGTTCTTGTTCAGACTTTGCGATTAGTTTACTGACTGGCTGTGAAATGGGGTTACAGTTTTCGATATTAGAGAAGTGGAAATGATAATAGAAATAATGATTTACAAGGTCTATTGAAAAGACAAGATTATTTTGTCTTGTGTAGTGCACATACAGGGTTTTCCTTTTAAGTTGGTCTATAAGAAGTTTTAGGAAAACTAGTGAATATTTGGTTCTGAAATTTTAGGTGGAGCCTTGTGGATGAAGGAACGCTTCGCCTAAAATATTTTCAAGTCGACAGTGTTGCTACGTCTATCTCAAACGCATATCTACTTTCTTATTTCAAATGTATCTACTTATATTTTTATTTATGTATCGATTCAATACCAAATTGGAAATGCAATATCTCGATTATTTTTAATGCGAACAGAACCAGTTTCACAGTGGAAAATCCATGCATTTTTGATGTGGTACATTCAGTATTCTGATACATCGTAAGGTATTTGGAACTTGATGATGAAATTTTAGGTTATGTTGTTTATTTTCTTGTCAGATTGATGCACAGTGTTGTCAATATTGTATACAGTTCTCTGATAACTCGCAAGCTCGTCGGACGAGGTCGGGTACATTCGGCAACGTTCACTTTATTTTAAGTTATGACAGGAAATACTGCCAACTTCAGATAAATAAACAAACGCCTACTATGCGCTCAAACTTGTTCGTCACATTTTGGCATTATGAGCGGATTAGTTGTTTGTTGTTGACTACTGAAAAGGTTAGACACGTTTTTGTCTCCTTTTCGCTTTTTGACTCTGGAAAAGAATCGACCAAAAAATCTGTATTATATTCTGCGTTGAAAATGGAATATATAGTGTTTCAAGTCACTTGAAATGTTAACTGTGGCAATCGGCGAGTTCACTTTGATTAAAAGAAGCGTTCATAAGTGGTACACGCGTTTTGCAGAAGGCCACTATGAGAGTGCAGAGGATGTTGGAATATGGTCATGTTTCAACCACCATATTAACCAGATTTGGCTACCTGCAACTTTTGCCTATTCCCAAATCTGAACAGAGCAAATAAAAGGAAGGCGTTGTGCTACAATTGATTGATAAATTCAAAATCGAAAAGCGTATTTCAGATGTGCTTCGAGGATTGGAAGGAGCACTGGCATAAATGAATTACACTGGAACTTCCCTATAACGAAAGCGCTAAATTCGCAAAAAAATCGTTATAAATAGATTTCGTTATACCTACCCACTGAAAATTTTCTATAGTCGGCAATGTCGCGGTCGACTTCACTGATAAGTTTAAGTTTATCATTCAAACTTAAGCACTTCCTTTAAGACATTTTCGCATAACTTTCACACTAGCGTAATGGTTAGATTGAAACCAAACGGCCAGGGGTGTATCTAAAACTGTTTCAGAAGGATCTCTCTGTACGCCGTAATGATTAAGTTTGAGGTCTTTATTTATTACGTACGTCCGGAAAAAATTCGGAAAAAACCCACTCCTATACCTTCTCACCCATACCCATTCGAAGAGTGATGTTCTTTGAATATTTCGTTATAGAGAGAATATACTGTTTCTGTTCAAGGTGCAATGTTTGTACGAAATTCGTCATACAGAGAAATTCGTTATACAGACGAATTGACGAATAAGTGAATACTTTTCAAAAATACGAAATTAACCTTACTTTCGAACAGACCTTGCATCATATCAAATCATGTATTGATGAAATGAAGCAGAAGTAACTATATCTATATGGTATTGTCCCTTGGCAAAAAAAGGAATAAATCCATTTTATTTCAAAACATTTTGTGTCATATTTATCCCTAATTCAAATGCAGGGGACGGCAAGAGATGACAAGTGCGCAAGATTAGTTTCAAACACAATCATCTACCAAATATTGAAGTTCAACCGATTTGAAATCATCTGAATTCTTCAGATAGAAGCCGGATGGACTGAATCGATAAAGGATCAGTCCAAAGGCTCGATTCCCAATAAATACAAAAAAAGAGATCATCCTCATCCGCTCAGCCATCTGGAAGGCTTTGAATTACTGACAAAGAAAGGCAGTTGCCCCGTGGCAAGGCCTCCTCGATTCAACTTGCGTACACTGTTATACACGCCATCTTGCCTCTGGTGATGAACCGTTACGTCACTAGCCGTTGATTTGCATAACTTACACTCAACCTTTTATACTTTCGAATAATCGCACATAATTGATGTGGTCTTCGTTTGTCACTCAATGCTGGTTTGTTTGTTTCGTTAATTTGGATTAAAGTTACCTTTTAGTATCTTTTATGCTTGACAATGAGAATAGACTGGAATACTTCTGTATCTATTAGTGCTTGTTATTTTGAAAAAGAAAGTCATCCTCAATCTCGATTTCATTTCAATCCAGAGTTTTTTGAGAAAATGTTAGACATTTTTTTCGATGTTACGTTTGTTTTTACCCTACTCATTGAATAGTTATTGAACATTTCACTGTAGAATTTCAGCCCGATCGAATTGACGAATTAAAGACATTTTGCACTCGTTTAAGTAGAACAAACGCTCAACAATGAACAGAATCTCCCGACACCTTAGTCACATTTCATCAGGTTTTCGAATTTATTAATTTTTGGTCGTTTTTATTCCAGAATGGCTTCGTTGAGTGCAGAAGTGGATATGACTGTCCACCAATTATGGGTTGCCACCTTCTTGTTGCAGCAGAACAAACTAGAGATGGATGTTGCCAAAGATGTGAAGGTAAATAAAGGTTTTTTCAATAAGAGGTGTTATTTTGAATACCCCACTACTTCGGTAGATATCACGTTTGAAGCTGTTATTTTTTGGCATTTGACAAGTAGAAACTACGCTATTGATAAAAATGGAACGATACACGCTCCAAGAACGCAACGAAATAATTGAAATTCACTCTAAAGATTGTAAAAACTTGTCAGAGACGGTTCGTAAAACTCGAACATTTTTGTATCGTCGTGAAGCACCTTGTTGGACCGCAATAAAGAAATTGGTGGAAAAATTCGAGCTGTTGGCGACGTGAAGAATAAAACCCGTGCACGTCCCTCAAGAACAGCCGAGAATATTGCTGATGTAGCCAAAAGTGTTTTAGAAAACCCAGGTTTGTTCATTTCTCGTGGTTCATGGAATTAGGCATTCCACAAACGTCATTACACCGTATTTTGCATAAAAGTTTGGGTCTAAAGGCTTAAAAAATTCAGTTAACATGAGAACTCAAGCCGGCCGATCATCAAGAACGTCGTGTCTTTGCCGATTGGGTCGTTGAAATGCATGAAAATGATGCGTAATTCCATCGGATTGTGTTATCTCTCGAAGAGGTGATCACAATTGGCCACCGAGATCTTGTGATTTAACACCTTGCGACTTCTTCCTTTGGGGCCACGTGAAAGAGAAGGTCTACGACAATAGCCCAGCGTCGATTCAAGAACTCAAAGATGGAATTCGTGTGCCTATCGAAGACATAGGGTAGCCACTTTGCGATTTGGTTATGAAAAATTTCATTGAAAGGATATGGTCCTGTAAGCGTGGTCGTGGTGGTCATTTGGCAGATTTTATTTTCCACTATTGATGGCATAGCTTCTTCTTTATAATGAAATAAACATCTAATCATCAATATTGAGAAATGGCATTTTTCTCTGAATATAAAATTAACACCTCTCATTGGAAAACCCTTTTCTAAATTGGTCTAATTTGCCTATTGTGTTATAATCTTGTACGATCTGTTCCTTAGAAGGACATAAGTATTGTCAGGTTCCAAATAACCGGTGGTTCAGATATTAACAGAAATATGGTCCACTCTTCACCAAAGGCATTCATACGATAGAAATTCACTCCAAATAATTCCTCGCTTCATAATTGCATAACATCAATAACATCATAATATGAAGCATGCAATTCGCAGCTGACTGTATCTAATTCACGTTGCATAATTCAATAACATCTATTTGATCCTTTTCAGGATGTGTATACAAAGGAGATCATTACCGGAGTCACACAGAGTGGACAGATCCAGGGGACCCCTGTAGAGTGCTACGATGTGAGCAGGCGTTGTGACGGAGTCTGATCTTCAGTGTTACACTCCTTGTTTCAATCCAATACCTCCTCAAGAAGGACAATGCTGTCCGACATGTCCAGGTAAGTCATATTTTCATTTTTCACTCACTTGAGATATAATCTAGGTTAACTCATATGAAATAATGAGTAATTATTTGGAAAGTACAGAGCAGTTTGAGTTGCGTATGGACTATGGTTTATTCAGGGTTCTGTTTTGGGACAATTTTTCGTATTTCTATAACTGATTTTTGAATTTACCTGTAAGCGGTAGAGAAATTACGATGATTTTTTTTATTGAAAGATACTTGCCTAACTCTGTTCGAATTGTCGAAAAAAAAACTTGTTTATGTTGGCACCTCAGAGTAAGAAATGAACTCTTTGAGCGCTACTATTTGCCCAAATGTCTGTAGTTTTCGAATTTTGAGCCGAAAAAGGTCTCAAACGATAGGGTTAAACTTCCTGATGACGAATTCGTGGTCAAATTCAATTCTGTCCGTGGGGCCGTCCAGCTATCAGCATTCATAGCTCTATTGTCAACGACCACTAGGTCTTTGCGAGCAGTCAAAGATATTTCACCACAAACCATAATCGATTCTCCCCATGAAATTGCACTGAGCATATCTTTCATGTGGACGTCTGTATACAAGGGAACGTCGATCACAATGGTAGAGGCAGATCTAGACTCATCTGTGAAGAGAACTCTTTCCCAATCAGCCGATTCCCAACGGATATGCTCTCTCGCAAAATCCAAACGTGCCCTTCGATGGGGTGGGGTAAGAGCTGGGCCTCTTGCCGCGCCACGAGGCCTTAAATCATAATCTCTGAGGCGATTTCTTATTGTCTGAGTGAACACCATGAGTATGCTCAAGCTGATTTTGATCGAAGCGAGCGGTTGCAAACCGTTGTCTCAACGAAGAAACTCTCAAGTAACGTTCTTGAATGGCAGTTGGTCGTCGGACATTCATACCTGTTTCCCTGAATCGCTGCAACATTCTGGACACACTTGTATGGGAAACTCCAAACCTTTCTGCAATTCTTGTGTATGTCCACCATTTTTCTCGCAAAACTACCGCTTGGGCACATTCCTCTTAGGTCAAATTGCGTGTTTCGCGTTGCATAGCGATCGAGTGTAGAAAATCAAACGAAAGAAAAAATATTGATCACTAGAATTGATCGAGAACAACTGATCTCAGAATGGAGCCAATACATTCAAAATCTGATAATCTCATTTTTTTTAATTCCTGCTATTCTGTATTGAAGAAAAACGTTGAAAGTGGATAACATATGCATGCATAATTCTTATAAAAATAATTATCATTGAGAACACCTTCAGTTATTGAATAAATTTTAGATTTGCATAATGTGCGTTAATTTTTTTGCGCAGTGTATTTTTATGTGAGATTCTCCTCTCTCTCACACACACTGATATCTTGATACGAGGACCAGCTGTAGGTTCATTAGGAGTTAAATCAACGGTATAAAATAATCATTAAATCTATAGCTGTTTGTTGAGGAATGTGCGTGCTGCAGGTGTATGGACGCGAGCCAATTTCAACGGCCTTCATCTATAAAATACAAGACATTGGTCGTAAATTAGGCAAGTTAAATAATCTCATTTGGATACAAAAACCAGTCCAATTCGCTCTTTCACTCTGGTTCCCTCCTCAAACGGTCGTTGTGGTCTTGAAATGGCAACATTGGTTTTCTCTAGAGAATTATTGCAATTTTCGATTCAAATACTACCTAGACGTGAAAATTCACATGATGGAATATAATACTATTCAATTATTCACCTTTTTTCGATACGGTGATTATACAGATACTTATTACCAAATGAGTGAGACAAACATCAGGAAGTAATTCTACATGAAAAAATTATACAGGGGTCCCGAAAAATGTGGGAAATCTCTCGGATTCAGATAGAACATAAAAAATTAAGATGACAAGTTCCCATAATTTTTTCCTAGCGGCCCTCCCTACGAAGATACGACCTCCTAAATGACGCCACTGGAAATAAATTTTAGTGGAATAAGTTTCAAACTACTCAATATAATTTGATGAAAATTTTATATGATTAATAGTATTAAGGACCTCTTTAATCATCGCACTCAATTTCAATTAGCTTGTTCAGTTTACCAGGGGCCGACTGAGTTGTACATTTTAATGCTCACATTTTTAACACCCTGTATGATAAGGTGCTAAAAAAATAAATTTGGATACCTTGAACATTAAACTATAAAGGGGGTCTGTAAACAAATGCGAGGGGCTTTGGAGATTATTCCTCGATGAATATAAGCAGAATATCTTTTATTTAGGAGATTGACCCAAGTAACGAATGGAGTCTAAGATGAATTATTGAAACTACTTTATTCAGTCATTTAAAAAATCCAAAACTCACGAGCATTTCCGTGAGAAATTAATGTCAAGGTCTTAAAAGGACTACCATAATCCTTGAGAGACCTTCAGGTTTCAAAACAAACCGTTCACTATAATTCCAATTCAATAATTATGATATATGTCACCTTTGAGAAATGAGTTTAACCAGTAACTCAAGCTAGACCACTATAATAACTTATCATTAAAATAGATCAGTTTTCACACCGCACCAGGTGGCCTCAGTTCTGGCAACTTGTATGGATTCTAATTGGAATTTCGTTGATTTATGTTTTACTAGTGCATGTTACCCTTTACTATCTACAGGGTGTCCGCGAATTAGTGCAATGAGGATGTTATAGCTCGTCCAAAAATATGAAAGAAATATTTTATGAACTTATCCTCTGAAAAGCACCGAACATCCCCAGAACCTATTGTTATACAGAAAACAGCTTTCGTGAGCAATTTCTAATCATAATAAGCTATGTTTTTGGGGATTTTTCGTACTCGATTCTTGATGAGGGTTAGTGCGTGTTTTCCCCTCTTTTCTTTGCTATTGGAAAGAGTACATCAGTTTTTTTGAGAGACTACACAAAATTCTTGCATACGCTCTAATGTCTACGTTTTCGAGGAAAATCAACTTTTATGTTGAAAATATGATACATTTTTCTCTCTGTTAGGATAAAACAATAATAAAGAACACAGCTTCTTCCTACCGAATTTTCATCTCATGAAAGTATACCATACTGAAGAACAACAACATTACCCAGTTAGTTTCATTTTGCAATACAGTAAACATTTGATGAGACTTTTTCTAGCAATTTCAGGATTCGAGATAAAAAGACATAATCAATAATAATTAATGAATTCGGGAAGGATTGCAATTCATTCCAGATAGTTTTTAGGCGAAGTGGCGAACACCATTTGAATCGAAAAAAAATGTTTCTTCGAATCAAAACACACAAAATATTCTTTTTGTGTTCATGGGTCGCGTGTCCTTACCTCTTCGTTTCATTCAATCAAAGGAAACGAAGAGGCCAAAAAGGGGCCCACGATTGTCATTCATTGGCCCAGAACCCTTCTGTGGTATAGGTAAATGTACTCATAAGAAGGTGTTTCTGGAGAAGGAGAAAGCCGAGAGGGATAAACTCTGGCGGAATTTCCCAGGGATGGATCATTCCACTAAGTTCCTTCGGAACTTTGATACAACAAGATCCAAAAGATATCTGGATCTTGATAAGAAAAACAATTACACCTCCTCAGTGGCTTTCTTACAGGACAGAAAGCACCTGTTGAGAATGGCATTGTCGGACACTGAAGAGTGTAGGTTCTGTGGGGAGAAGGACGAAACCCCCATTCACCTATTCACGGAATGCTTTGGCATTGCGAGCCTGAGGAGATAATGCCTTGAGTGAGAAACTTGTAAGAGTGAGGAACTAGCCTCGTTTAAGTCTTCCACAGAAATTGGATTTCATCAGATCTCTGGAACTAGAAGGCGAGCTGTGAAGGGTGTTCAGAACAGCTCTGTAAGGGGAGACAATAGACCTCGAGGTCACAGTGAACTGTACCCCTTTTTAAATTATAACTTTAACTATGGGTTGCTCTAAACGAATATTACTAACACATACATTTTCCTCTATTTTTTCAGAATGCAAAATAAACGGTCAAATAGCAACAGACGACAGAGATGTGACATCCGACGACCCATGTGTAAAATGCAGGTGTACCAACAGAGGAATGCTGTGCACCAAAAAAGCCTGTCCAGTGCTCCAGTGCAACAAGCATTATCAAACACACCCTCCTGGGGAATGTTGCCCAAAATGTCATGGCACCAGAACCCTGATGAAAGTCAAGAACACCTGTCTTCTACAGAGTGCTTTCATCCTGGAAGGATTGATGTTCAATATCGATAGATGTACCAACTGTAGTTGTGTAGACCAAACCTCCATTTGCAAACGGAATGCTTGTCCAGTCCTGGAATGTTCTCCTGATCTGCAGAGAAATGTGCCTGGAAGTTGCTGTAAAGCATGTGCAGAACCTGAGGAGTTCACTAGCCAATGCTTCTACCAGGGAAAGGTCTATGAGGCAAGTAAATACATTATTATCAATATCTATAGGCATCTGAAAATAAGAATCCAGCGCCACGGCGGGCATTCGTAGACTATTAATATTGACATGGAAGGATTAGGTTGTGTTGTTTATGTTTATATCTGCTTCATTAAAATTTTGGATTTTTAATCATTATATCAAAATTTCAGAAATCAATAGTGAACGGGTGTATTACTGTGTATATTATATTTTCATTTTCTGTGAAGACGATGGGTGTCATCATTTGTTTCAATTTATTTAAGCCACAGTGAAAGATGAATTAGGTTCAAAGGCTGTTGGGGAAATTAGGGAAAACAATTTTGTTTGTTGAACAGTTGAATTAACTTCATTTTATTATATTCTAACAGTACTTTTTCTCTTCACAAGAGCATTCTTCAGTGGGTTTTTCTTTGTTTAGACTTCCTTGTCTCAACCTTTCAGTTCTACTACTAGAACTAGAACATTCCGGTTGTTCCTCCTTTCTGGTAGTAAATCCAACAGGAAGATTTCTTGTTGGCACAGCAGTATTTTTCAAAAACTACCTCTGTTATGAACTGGGATCTGTAAACGATTAACCCCATGAATCTAATCTAACCTACAGGTTCTGTGTAATACGTAATAACCTCGATAAAAATAATCGTCTTCTACAAAATGCAAGGAGCAAACTTTCATATTTCCTGTGACTGGTTTATCTATTTTGAATTTTAGTTGCTAGGCTTTTCGTCGATATATATAATAATAAATAACATATATTCATCATCAAAGTTTAGAGATACATGAATTAAACAAAAAGTACTCCCTCAAATTAAACCATCGATTAAATGAGGGACTAATGATATGAATATACAAAAAAATAGAGAAAACCAAGTGAACGGTTTTCTGTGAGTAAAATGATCCATCGACACTTCGTCACTTAACTTCTCGATTTTCCCAAATACAAAATTTATCCCTAGCTTGAGGAAAGGCTTGGAAATGTATATTATTTGGAATTCTTTTTTTCTCAGGAAGAACACTGATGAATTGAACAATAGCAGATTGAATCTGCTAAGATTCATTCTTTATTCTATATATTATCATTCATTCGTTATTCTTCAAGAAATTATTATTAATGGTAAATATTCACATAAATCACGACAACATAATGCAAAATCAAAGAAACATGTCAATATTAAAAGTAACTCAGATCGTCACCAGAGGGCGTATCGCTTAGCTAGATTTGCCTAGAGTTGACGTTAATTCTTAGTAGAAAACTCTTATTGTCTTTAATAGAAAAATATGTTTTTTTTTTCGAAATCAGAATATCATTTTCATTGAAATGTCAGTGATTATTTCCATCATTTTCTTCAACGTATCGACCAGCATTGGTCAGTCTTCGATCCTATTCATTTGGAAAACGATAAACTTCCTGCAAAGATATAGAGTTTAATATAATTTATGTAAAATGTATTAATTATTGAATAAATTGTAAGTTACGCTCGACTAATCAAACTGTGCTAGGTAGGATGGTCAGTCATGGAGAATGAATGAATGCAGGTCTTGTAAATGTCATAAGGGTATGCCCAGCTGTGCCATGATCAGATGCAACGTTTCACTACCTTGTCCAGCAGGAACAAAACTGATACATACACCTGGAGAATGTTGTCCAAAGTGCCAAGAAGGTAGGTTTCCAAATTGAAAAAAAAAACTTTTTGAATCTGATCATTATTCTTCTCCACAGTGGATGGAGTTTGTATGGTCTATGGTGATCCTCATTACAAGACATTCGATGGAAAACTCTACACTTTCCACGGTGTGGGAAAATACCAGCTAGTTTCAGATTGCGCCAACAACACTTTCTCCATAAGAGTTGCCAATGCTTACAGCAAATCTGTATCTAAAAGAATCCATAACAGATTCTCGAGAACCTCCACGAAGAGAATAGCTATCAGATATGGAAATATAAGAATAAACTTGCAACAACGTCTGCGTTTGAAATATAACGGTCAAATCATAAAACTTCCATTCGATGGAGACGACAATGTAAAAATAGAAAAAGACGGTGGAAACCTTCTCGTAACTTTGCGAAATGGAATAACGATTTTGTGGTCTGGAAAAAGTTTCTTAGAGATATCCGTGCCTGCAGCATTCAAGAATAAAGTATGTGGGCTGTGTGGTAACTTCAACTCGAATGCTCAAGACGATTTCAAGATGAGGAAGGGAAAGATAGCAAAAGACAATGAAGTACAAATGTTTGGGGCATCATGGTGTATAGGTTCAAAAGCGAATTGCACCAAGCAGTCCAAAATATTTGAACAGACTTCTTGCAGTCCTAGAACAGAGCAAAAATACTGCAAATACTTGACAGATCCGTCTGTTGTCGGCAACTGCAACTCAATAATCAACGTCAATAAGTACTACAAAACTTGTAAGATGGATATGTGCAACTGTGGTACTGAAAAGTGTTACTGTGAAAATATTATGGCGTATACTAGAGAATGCCAAAGGCTAAGCGTTCAACTCCCAAACTGGCAGAAAAATAGTCTCTGTTATGCTTCCGCTCCAAAACGCAGAAAATCATCTTCGAAGGAGAAACCAGCAGTGTTCTCATCAGCTGAAATCGAAAGATATCGACAACTTATGAAAAATAAAGCAATTAAACATAGAAAACCTCTACCTACTATTTCTTGAAGAGATCCCAGTCTCTCTTCGCTAGTCATTTTCAGTATTTAAATGCCATATTATAAATTGATGTAATTCAAAGGTGTATATATGTATTTCAGTTCTAAGTATTTCATGCTTAAAAAGTAAAATATGCCATGTGAACATTGATCTTCAAATCACTAGTTACTCAAATTTTTTTATCTATTTCTACAATCATCATTTTCACTTCGTTAATTTCACAAAAATATTTGAAGTTGTAGTCTGTTATAAACTACATTGAACTAGAGTAGATGATCTTAATAGATCAACCAAAGACTTGAGTTTGAATCGATCAAATACCATGCTTAAGCTGAAAAAATTGTTTTTCGCGAACAATTCTTCTGTACATACGTTTTAGTATTTTTATTTAATTGTTGTTAAAGATCTCTGCCACTTCGAATGAGTTGGGTATATTTTTCATTGAAATCGTTCCTAAATATTGTACAATTTTTAAATTTAAATAAGTGTTTTCTTTGCTGTAATGTCTCAGATTTGATACTTTCATTTGTCCTTACATACCCAGGTATCAAATGAATTTAATAATTTTGTTTCTTGGTGAAACATTTTATGTGTTGTCGCTATCGAGAGAGTAAACAAACCTTAAATTCATATATTTTACGTTCTATGAATGTTTTTCTCTGAAACACATGATTCAGAGTACCTACCTAATTTTATGTGTGACTAATTTCTGTTGAATGTTGAGTCAACTAGATTTTTTGTAATATTTTGATGTAATTATGATTGTCGTCTGACTAATTTGAATATCAGAATAAAACGAAGCCTTAATTGACTACATGTGCTTTATGTTGACCAGGAAGTACTTAGTAGGTATATCGGTTTCATTCTGATTAGTGAATTATCTATATGTAATGTGAGAGTTCAATGCATTATTAATTTAATACTATTTATTTGTTTTGTAACATTATGCAATAAATGAATACAAAAGAATTGAAGTCTTGAAATTTTGAGTCATTTAATGTTATCCCTACTACACTAGTGAAGGTAAAAGGTCTTGAGAATGAAGATAAGTAGCAGTTCAACTTATGTGAACTCTATGCATGATATAAGAGTGGAAAATTCAGGAAAATTTCACGTTTCAATGAAAACAAGTCTCTGACTGAATCCTAAGAAGATAATAATGAGTTCAGAGTTTTCGGCTGAAATTACTGATATTTAACAAAAATAAACAGGGATATAAAAAACTGTTTCCATTGTATTGCTTTCATCACATTTATTACCCACAAAATCAAGTATCTCGTCTCAAAAATTCAGAAAATTCTGAAGATTACAAAATCTGTTTCAGTGTATCTCTTCCATAGTGAAAATTTCAATACGATAACATACTTTGAAAATATAAATCCATATGTATGTAACCAACAATATATCATAGCGAATGTATAGAAACAAATTCATCTGTGCTTTTATTTAACAGTGACTAATAAAGATTTGTACCTAATTTCTCGAACTAAATCGAATTACAGAGCATACAATATACAGAGGCAACTGAATAGTGAACAAACTAAATTTCTAATCTTACTGTAACTGAAAGCTGAAAAAATATATCAACTAAATAGCACTATTTTACTCTATGCTTTTATATTTCACATTTTAATTGAAACCCTGCTTGTGACTCCATATTTAAATAACAGAATGAAATGATATTCACGAAAATATCTACATACAAACAAATTCGTCTGATCACTAGAAACAAAAAAAGTTAGACTATGAGATAACAAGAAATATACCCACAAAAAAATAATTAAATGGACTACAGCACTTATAGCAGAAACGATTTTCGAGAAAACATGTTTAGTCTCGAAGAGAATTCGAATGAGTATGAATGAAATAATTTTTTCCGAACATCTGGGCTTGAATTTTTTCATCATTGCCCTCAAATTGTTTAGTAGCTTTAGACCTACAAGTTACACTCACATTCTCGTGAATTTCTCCCTTTATACTGTAAAGAAGAAAGATTTCTTTAGATTTCATATAAAATTACAATCTTACTTTTATATTTCATAATCTTTGTTTTGTTTTTTTGTATGCCGTTCAAATACAATCTTTCTCAAAAGTTATTCAAAACGTACAAAAACATTCATTTGTATCAATAACCCTCTTCTTTGATCAGAAATGTACTTCAAAATATAGTGTTCAATGTTAAACATAAATAATATTATTATGTTTTCAATATTTTCCATTTTTCCACAAGAACTACCAAACACGATTTTTTTATTAATACTCGATCGTTATAGAACATGAGGAACTTTTCTGATGAAAGCAATGATAAACAATTCAAACAGATACCGAAATAGAGAGAGCTACATGAATATTTTTGTACAAGTGAAATGCAGAAGCATGACATATAAATTTTTTCACAATAACTTTGCTGTCACTTTGTAATAGATAACTATAAGACATCAACAAAATTAAAAATTTTTCCAACATTCTGACATCAACGTATTGCACTATATGAATGATTTAGATAATATAGTTAAGATACATGCTTGGAACATACAAGAATGAAGAGAGATAGGTTTATTTAGCTAGTTTAACAATCATCATTTTGAGAATTACCTAATATTAAACTATTTACATATATTCAACTTATTTGAAATCACATTTTTGATATGTATGATTTTTTTTGTTACTGATATGTATGATTTACAGCCTCCTATAGACTAATAATATCCATTTTATTTGGTTGTTTTATTTATTTATGAATAGGTATTATAACAAATTCGCTGTCTTGTTGTTACTTGGATGATAATGTTGTTAAAACAAATAATTGAAATCAGGAGTTTCAGTATTTCCTAAAGTAAAATATGTACTTATGTCTCCATCCTAAATGATTTCTCTTATCACATGAATGGGAATTTGAAAGGAAAGAACAATAGTTAATGGTATATTCATTCTAAAAACCAATGTAGAATAGGTACATTTCTCGAAATCATATTTTAAAATAAAACTAGAGAAATTCGACCCCACACGCTTTATTATTCTCTCTGTTTTCTGTTTTTTTCAGAAGAAATTTCTAGTATTCTGGATTTCTTATTTGCAGATAAACCGTTTCTGATTGAATAAATTTCTGCTGATACTGATAAGCAAATAAATTAGATTTCAAAATATTAATTAGGTATATCACATGAAAACACAACAATAGCAATATTTGCGAATTACATTCATCAACAATGAAACCTGTATTTGCTTCAACTTCTTGCTCAGTAGATTATATCCGCCAAAAATCAATTCTTATAAGAAACATAAATATTCATTACAAAATATACTTTTTTTTGTACATCATAAAGCTCTCGAATTTCATGTTTTGAATTCATTTCGGAAATTAAACTCTTCATTAAATTAAGTCTTTTTTATGCCCACTCAACTATTATTCTTTCCATAATGAATAGTACAATTTGTATCAACAAATTTGAAAATTTCCATGACATTTCATTTCAATTTGCGTTTTCACTATTCTGAAGAATTATAATTGATATTCTCCAATCTCTTTCAACTAGTTGTAGCTAAATGGAAAATATCAGCAATATTTCTTCCACACCACATTATCTTCCCTAGAGCATAAAAAATTATTGTTTTGTCTCGAAAATACGTAGATATTGACCATATAAACAGACTTTCCGTATACTTTTTAGCAAGAAGCAAGACAAGAAGTGAAAAACTTAACAGTAGTTGTTCACGTCCACGGTTGACGTCACTATTAGAGGTCCTGCAGTAAGAGTGACGTCAGTTGTGGGCAGAAACATGTTGATGATGTTGGCTTCGACTGCTTATTGTTTACATGGTCTCAGATAAAAATATTTTAGAGCAAATTGAAATGAAACAGTTCAAAATAGATCCAGTTTGGATTACATTCCTAAATATAAGGCACTGATCAATATGATCCAACTATACACTGGGTCGAACAAGCAAACACTTCTATATATAAGGTATAAACTGTATATATAATAAATTCGCAATAAAATATATGAAAGTCCTAAGTATGATATGTATTCAATTAATTTATGATATGTTTCGTTACTTTGGTTTTCTCAGGTATATCAATAAATATAAAGATGGTACCATCTATAAATTCAAATTGTTGTGCCATCTTGGAAGCTTCCATATATGAAAATCTGAATTTAAATTGTATAATTCTTATCGTTAATTTTTTTCGTGATATGTTTCTCGAGTGATATGTTTTTGTTTGGTCTTACTTGATCAAAGAACCTTGTTTTTTTTCAAAAACGAGACTTCGGATGAATGCTGGTGAACTATTTTTACAGAAATATCCCCGTATGTATATTTGAGCAACACTGTATATCTTCCTAGCTAATTTCGAAAGGATGATGAATAACCTAGAATAAATGGTAGCTAAGAGGCGTCCTCTGACAAAGGAACGCGAACTTGAGACTTCTCTTTGAAGATGGATTCTAATCAATAGGGACTAGGAACTCTGCATGAAAGAAACTGTAACATGAAGAACGATTTAAGCTGCTCTATTGAAAGATGCATCAGTGATAAAACTCTCTAAGATTAATGATTATATTCAAAACCTTGTAACTAGAATACAATCACTTCTTCATAATTCACATTGAAAATAAAAAATGTGAACCCCGCATATGAATATATGTAAAGTTCAAAACATATATGTGCGTCAAAAAATCCTCTTAAGATTTATCTCAAGCCACGATCTTGCATCAGAGAGTGCCATGAACCAGTCAAGCATGCGTGAGCCTTCTAAATTAGATCCCTTCGTGTTTCTAACAACTAACTGAAAACTTTATCGCAGTAAAATTTCGTAGGGCTCAAGTCTCTCACTCGGCAATTTATCACACCTGAATTTTAACGTTCTGAAAGATGTCCAAGAGGAGTTATAGCTTGTTGGAAACTTTTCAAACGAGGATCTTGGCCATTGTTGTATTTATCTTGTTATTGCGAAGGACCCTTGATGTCAAATGACGGATTCAAAAGTTTATCGGAGGAATTCGAAACTCTTCATGAAGGCCACCAACTCAGATTGCTGTTTCCTTCTCGTGATTTCGTGATGAATGCTGTTTTAATTTCTGTGACTAAGATTTCTTGAACAACAGAAGTGTGGGGGAAGAATTCTTGCAAGCGGAAAAACTTTGTCAAGTCTTTGAATTGAGTGAACAACCTGGCACTTGGAAAAATCTCGCCCTTTCTTCTTGTTATAGGAAGGTGAAAGGAATTTCTTTGGTCTTAAGGTGGAGAAGATCCGAAAAATAGGCCATTGCCTAATTTTTTACGTTGACAATCATAGACAAACTAATAAAATAGATGAGCCACTCGTATATTCCGCGACATCTGTCGGAGGAGGAGACTAATACACGAAAAAATTATTTTCAATTTGATAGTTAGATGTCGTTGCATTCATGGAAATCCTATCGAGAAAATAGTAAGTATGTAAAATCATTATTATCAAAAAACCTTTGAATTGTCAACTGACACAAGGAGTGGTTTGACACGTTCTTTTTAAATATCATGAATTTCGATATGCCTGCAAGAGTGAAGACGTGTTGTGTTATTGGATGTGAAAATCGAGATGCAAGAAGGTAATTATAAAATTTACATGTATATTCTGTTAACTATAAGAATTAAGATACTCGTAGTTTTCAAAAAAGTTTTTCATGTATTGAGTAAGTTTAGTCGGTAAATACTCATATTTTGTATTATTGAATTCATTAGTTTTAGTTTTTGAGAATGTTTTCAATGCAATTATTAGATTATCAGATATTATGAAATGAATCTGTATTTTCAATTGGTGATACCTATTTCAGTTAATAAATTTTATTCTATCCAGAATTTGATTATTGATCCTCATTTCTCGATTCCAAAAGAAAATCAGATGAAAGTTCGTTGCAGGTATTATTTTCATGAAAATAAATTTCCTCACTCATCGATAACTTGCACGAATCCATTTCTGATTTCCTTTTGGAAATTGAATTTCAAAAAACTTTTTGCCTCTTGTATATGGGTGTACCTACCTATTCAAAAGGTGCACTACAGAATTCTTTTTGAGGCAGCTTTACTATACAGATTCCTTTTTCAATTGAGCTTTTTTCACGAATTAGTAATGTTGTACAAAAAAAGATGGCGTTGAAGCTTGTTCTACTAGTGTCTCATCTATTCTCCGTTTAGTTAGTCTATGTTGACAATCATGAAACGGTATACCGCGGTGCCTGGAATATAAAAACAATATGGTGTCCTCGCTTTTAATTCAGCAAAACTTGAGAATCAATGTAAACAGTCTTTCCAGGACTTGATTCCAATAAGATTGTGGCATTTAATCATTTGAACTGGGATCCTAATGGCTATTTTAGCCTTCTAGAAACTGCGATCATGAAGATCTTTTGTTTTCTACTCCACTCATTCATGGAAACCCAATGAGGTCGTCAATGGCGTTGATAAAACCGACAACCGTTACCTCTTGGGTCATGCCTGACTGATTCAATACAATTAAAGATTGAAGAAATATCAAAGAAGGACCAATGACCCAGTATATTGATTCATCAACAAATTACACAAACCTATCTATTCCTCGGGCCATCCCAAGTCCTCCCCTATAAGTTCATAAAATTTCTGATTATGTTCCCCAAAATATTTCCTTAACTTCGAAAGTACCCTAGGATTAACCCTAGGGTGTTTCCTACCTTTTGTTTCTTTCAGACACCTATCCGAAGTCTCGTTTCGCAAACAATAGAAACCCTTGGTTTCGTTGAAATAAAAATTGTGCGTGCCTATTCTAGGTTCTAAGCCAAGGAAGCTCTCGATTTTCTGTATCTGAGATACAGGGTCTTCAATTAGAAGATCGCCGTTCACCACCAGGATCTGTTCGCGAGGAAAAACCTCCAGCCACCTGTGCAGATAATGGTGGTAGATGGATATCGACAGGGGGCGGTAGGCTTCGTTGATAGAGCCGTTGGGGTGAAGTACTAGTTGTTCGAAAGATTTTGAGGCTGATGGTGGTACTACTGGAGAAGCGGTGGCTGCATTGGCACGGAGTTGGGCGTAGTCTGATATTGCTCTGGTCACTGGTTCTCGCACTATGAGGAGAAGTTTAACACTTGCGTTCATGGCTCGTATTCTCTCAGGTACCTGGAATATAGTGGATATTTCAATTGGTTTTACTTTTATCTCCTCTTAGCTTTTTATTTCTAACTTTTTAAGAGTATCGAGATTTTAAAAGTCGAAAAAGCTCACTCTTTTTCTTTTTCTTGTAATTATTTAAACTGTGGTCTTTATGGAAAGGTTAACCTTTCGGTAACTGCTACCATGTAGATTGATCTTTTGTTCTGTACCCTACTAATTGATAGAAACCCAAGGAAGTCGCCAATGGAGTTGATAAAACCGACAACCCTCTCAGGAGCCTTGACTTTTACCGATTGTGTGTCCAGCTGTTTCTATTTCTAATGTACAGAGCCTGCAAGTCTCATCTGTTGACTTTTCACCTACTAGAGCTTTCTGGTAAAGATAAGACAAATTTTTGGACCGAATAAGTCCATGCCTGTTTCTCAAGAGGGTTATCTGTTTCTTCAATTACAGTTGCTGCATTGCTGCTTTAAAACGATTATTCAAGCACACACAGAAAGTCTCAGGTACAGCAGATATCAACCTTGATGAACTTTTTGCAAGTTCATCGCTTTTTTATTCCCTTAAACACCACAATGCCCTGGCACTCATAGAGTAAAGTCACTTTATAGGCTCTTGCTAGTTGCTTTATGGTGTTATGGTGTTCCCAGATCAGCAGAGATCCCTGGCAGTGCGATTTCAAGGTTTTCAACGTAACCTGGCTGTTCGTGATGTGACGTAAACCCCCTTGGGGTTCATTTTGAGACACTCCAGAGTAATGGACAGCCATTACCTTTGAAACATCTCACTTAGAGAGGAAGAGAACACTCACTGATCAGAACTGTTCACCTAAAAAATAAGCGTCATAGGAATCTGCAGGTGTAGCCATGACTCATTCTACAAGATTGGGTAGTTATTCTTGTTATGAAGGGTTTTCTAATAAGAGGTGGGTGTTATTTCGATATGAAAGAAAAATGACATTTTCAGTATAAATGATCGGATGTTTATTTCATTAGAAAGGGGAAGAAGCTGTGCCGTTAATAGTGGAAAATAGCATCAGGCAAATGACCACCACTACCACGCTTACAGGACCATACCCTTTCAATGAAATTTTTCATAACCAAATCGCAAGTGGCTGCCTTATGTCCTCGATAGTCTCACGAATTCCATCTTTGAGGTCTTGAATCGACGACGCTGGGCTAATGGCGTGGCCCCAAAGAAAGAAGATGCAAGGTGTTGAACCTCTAGATTTCGGTGCCAATTGTAATACCTTTTCGAGAGATAACACGATCCGGATCATTTTCATGCATTTCAACGACCTAATCAGCAAAGCCGTTGTTGATGATCGGCCGGCTTGAGTGCCTTTTGTTAACTGAACTTTATAAGCCTGAAGACCCAATTCTTTATGCAAAACTCAGTGTTATGACTTTCGTGGAATGCTTAATTCCAAAGAACTACGAGGATGGATAAACCTGGGTTTTCTTCAACAATTTCGGCTGCAGCAGCAATATCACGGCTGTTCTTAACGACGTGTACGGCTTTTATTCTTCACGTCACTAAATTGTCCCACAGCTCGAATTTTTCCACCAATTTCTTTATTGCAGTTCGACAAGGTGCTTCACGACGTGCCAAAAATGTTCAAGTTTTATGAACCGTCTTTGCCAAATTTTCACCATTTTTATAGTGAATTTTAATAATTTCAATTCGTTCTTGAAGCGTGTATATTCCATTCTTATTGATGGCGTAGTTTTTTACCTGTCAAATGTCAAAAAATGACAGCTTCAAACGTGATATCTACCGAAATAGTGGGCTACTCAAAAATAACACATCTCATTGGAAAACCCTTTATATCATTTAATCAATATCGTGATTAACTGGAGAGATCATTTTAAAGTGAGTGCTTACCTCTGGGTAACGAAGTAGCTGGGGCTCTTCTCAATAGTAATTTGTCCAGGATAAGAATGTGGCATCTGCATCCTATACCATTCCAGTCCCCTGTTATAGTTATCATCTCTATCGAAGAAATGCACCTCTCCAGCAGCTTTCTGCACCATCGGATGGAGATACAGCATCTCCAGAAGTGCTCTGGTGCCGCATTTCCTCACACCTATGATGATGGCTTGAGGTAATCGTCTTGCAGCTGAAGGATAAAGTCGTCTGGATAGAAGAATCAAGGGGGGTCTTGCATGATCTGCAGTGTTGCTTTGTAAACTGTTGATAGCAGTGTGTCGTATATCATGTGAAAGGTGAGAAACAGAGAGAGAAGCATTATGGTGAGTATCCGAGCGCCATCTTTGGTCTGGAGACGCCGACCACTAGAACGCAGTCTGAAGGGTCTCCCTCCACAGATTTCATGGCAGCTCGGGGAAGCCATCTGGAATGGTATATAAAATAGGTGAAAAGGGTGAATGAAGATAAGAGTTGGCAACAACAGAATCATGGAAAACTCGGTTGAAATCAGTAGTGACTGAAAAAATACATTTTTTCATGTTCATTGGAAATATTTCGATAACTGTTCATCCGATTAAAATGATTGGTACCTCATTACATAGGTAATTAATTATCTTCAAACGCCCTGTCGAACACTTTCTTCTATAACCTACCGTTTTCAGAATATTTCGAATAAACTCGTAGCTCGGTAGAATCGGTGAGAAAATGGAAAAATTCATTTTCTATTTTTCATTAGAAATAGTTCGATAACGGTTCATCTGATTAGAAAGATTGATACCTCATTGCATAGGTGAAATAATTCTCTACAAACGCCCCACTGCAAACTCGGTAGCAATCGGTAAAAAATGAAAAAATACATTTTTTCATTTTTCATTGGAAATATTTCGATGACTGTTCATCCGATTAGACTGACTGATACCTCATTGCATAGGTAAATTAATTCTTTACAAACGCCTTTTGACCACTTTCTTCTATATTTTACCAAGTTTCTAGCTATAGTGATTCCTGAACTACAACATTTTAAATCCTATGAAATCTAAAGGCAGTGGTGGCACATTGTGCTATTCTTTTTTTGAAAGAATTATGAGAAAAAATTTGAGAAAGCCCTGAGCAGGTTCTTTTGAGCCCTCGTTCATTGATAGAGTAAGTGGACAAAATTTTGTAAAGGAGTTGAGATTGATACTATATGAATGAGAACTCTCATCACGACCGGAATAATATTCTGAAAATTATTAAGAAATTGAAATATGTAAAATCTTGACAATAAGTAAAACTAATTCTATGATTCTGGTGTTGCGATCCTCTTGAAATAAACACTCGGTATATCAATCTTCATTCACAAAATAAATTCACTCGAATCGGATATCTTATTATGGAATTATGAAGATTCTTCTTCTTTTCAATATTCCAATTGAATTTTCTATGGTTCTGTTAACACTATGGCCACAAAATTTCGCATGAAGCATCTTATGTGCATCTTGCAAGTGGCCGCATTTTCATTGGTTTCGTTTCGTCTGAGATATTGAGGAACAAAATTTTGAATATCCATATTTCGTGGAACACCCTCTACGATTTGGCTGGTTAACGAACTTAACCGCGGCATTTGAAAACTAAACTGAAAATTTGAAAGTCTTTAGGTCAGGACAATACCTTCAGAAGTTATCGTGCTTAAGGCTGGACTGTCCTACGTACAGAATTGAATTTGACCACGGTCATCATCAGGGAGTCGAACCCTATCGTTTGAGACCATTTTCGGCTCGAAATTCGAAAATTACAGACATTTGGGCAAAACAATATAGCACTCGGTAGAACGAACGCTCAAAAAGATATTTAGATAACAATAAAAACAACTCCATCACAAGTATAAACAGTAACAAATATATCTGCAAAATTCGAAAATGTCCAAATATCAATCTTAGCTTATAACTCGAAAACAAAAAAGTTAAAGAAATACAATTGACGATCTTTTGAATTTCTCGAATATGACTACCGTGATGTCCCTCTATTCATTTGTGCTGAAAGGTGTATGTCTGGAGTTGCCATCAATTTGACATAGCCTGTTTACGAATTTCAATTTTAAATGTTTAATAAGAAATTTCAAAGGGTAAGTACCTATATCTTCTGGGAAAAGGATGGAAGACGCTCCTCAGAAAATATTACATTTTAAGGACCAAATTGCAAATAGTGAAGTTATTTATGAAAATGAGTCACACAGGAATCTGAATGGATAGTGGAGAATTGTCTATGATGATGGTTTTGCAAAGAAAAGATCTGCAGAAAATACTTACAGAATATCCAGATGAGGAGCTCGGACACATCCTCTTTTTTGAGTGTCCTTGGATGCTGGTCGACTCATGGCTTCCAATTGTTGTTCATTTTCATTTTATATTCACTTATTTCTGCAACAAAGAAAAACAATTGAATGGAAATATTTTTGATTGAAAAACGATGTGATTATATACTCAAAACATGCGAATTTTCGCATCGAAGTGGTATGATTAGATATCGTACAATATAATGATAAGTTTTTCCCACATTTTTCACAGATAAATTACAAACATTAGTATGATCTATCGGAGTAAACAATGATTCCAGAGAAGCTCTAGACCAAGGTTCTTTAACTGCTCTAGACCAAGTATCGTTTATACATGGTGTGTGTAAATGTTTTGTTCAGGTCGACAAAAGTAACAGTAGGAACACCTGATTTTTAATATAAGACTCTAAGATCCAAAGTAAAACCTTCCTCTATATGATTTTCAAGACATTATTTTCTCTACATAATGAATATAAAACACAGTGAACACAGATTTAAAAAAAACAAGTAGTATACCTAAATAAAGAAGATAAATTAAGCAGACAAAAGCTATGAAACATATTAACACCCAGTTCGATAGAATTGTGTACCTCCTTGAAACCAGAGTGGGAAATGGAAGAAAACACAAAAACCAATAACTTCATTTTACTCCCTCACAACTTTCAACAACTGACGGACAACATTTTTCATTCGAGTTTTCGTGGAACAATGTATTCACAAGTAGTTTATGTGTGTTAACCCCCTATGAAAGGGTTCGCAAAGCATGTTACCAAACTTCGAATAATTTGGGTGACCCGAGACAGTAGAAATACTACCCTACAAACTTTCCCTCAACTTCTAAGTGATAAGTCACAAAAGGTCGGACTTGGAGTATCTAATTCATTGCCTTTTCTATACCTACCCCGAATATATATACCCACAAGGCATGACTGGAAATATTATGATCTACACATAAAGGGGGAATTTTGGTTTACGTAGGGTTGTTTCGGAAACTCTTCAAATATTCAGGGAAAACTAAAAAAATGTATTCCACTATCGTCAAAAGTAGTCTCTGAAATCAGACAACGTTGCAGAAAACGAAAGTTGTCTAATAAACGTTTAAGAACGTGGTTCGTAATTCCAAAATGATAACTACTTTGTATGTAGTTATTTCAACGTAGTCGCGACGACTATTACATCTTTAGTCATGCTTAACGTCGCGATTACGTTGTAAGGAGGTTAATGTAAGGTTACCTGGCTTTGGCAGGTAAACGGTATTAAAGAGGTGTAAAATACTGATCTAATTCGTCAAATAATAAAGTGCAATTTTTTGGTATTACCTTCAGAATATCATAAAATATCACGTCATTAATTGCCAGACTCTTATATCGTGGCAACCCCTTGCCAGACACCCTTACTACTTACGTATAGTAAAAAGCTGATTTTTATATACAATACTTGGCTAATAATTAGATAATGAGAAGAATTGAGTTTGCGGCTGGTTCTAGGTGAAAACATTATAACAAAAGTAACTTGAGTTAATTTTGTACTCCTCTGAAGATGGTTGTGATACCAAAACACGTGTAAGTTTTCTGAATAAACTGTGAAAATATAAACTAAGTGTACTTTCAATATAAATAATTAGATAATGTTTCCTCATTAGCCAGACATTTTTGATAGTTCCAACCCTTTGCCAGACAATAATGTAGTTTAGCTGCATCAGGTGCGAGCGCGAGACAGTATGTATATATATGAGTGGGTACGAGTGAGACGGCATGATGATGATGATGCAAATAAATTTTTTGGTTGTTATCAATAAAACGAATTAAAATTTTTAACAATTTTTTGAGTAGTTGTAGCATCGAATGTCTTTCCTTCAGATTTTTTCGAGATTCACTTAATTATTAATTATATGAATCTGTAGCAAAAAATTTATTTGCATAAGTCATTATAATCATGCCGTCTCACTCGCTCCCACTCATATATACTGTCTCGCGCTCGCATCTGCAGCTAAACTACATTATCGTCTGACAAAGGGTTGGAACTCAAAAATGTCTGGTTAATGAGGAACATTATCTAAGTATTACTTAAGTATTGTAAAAAAAATCAGCTTTTATACTATTACGTAGAATTTCATATAATTTAATGAACATTAAGGGTGTCTGGCAAGGGGTTGTCACGCGATATTAATTGTCTGGCATTAATGACGTGATTTTTGATGATTTCTGAAGGTAATACCAAAAAATCACACTTTATTATTTGACGAATTTAAATCAGTATTTTACACCCCTTTAATACAGTTTACCTGCAAAGCCAGGGAAACCAAAACTTCTTAATGGTCCATCGTTCTTACCTGTGTCTGGGGTTCACAGGCTCTTGGACTTTCAACCAATAAGAACGTTAATTTTGGTGTAAAATGTGGTGGTCGTCATTAAAATTCTACTTGGGAGATTTCATAAGACTCCGATCGTTTTAAACGAGTGTTCTTAAGTAATGGTGAAATAAACTAAATTCAGAGATCAATTGCTTCAGTTCTTAATTGTTTCTATTGTTCTTGTTGCTTTACTTTTTTCTTTCTACGGACATGAAAGTCAACCAGGTTAATCTTTAAATAGTCCAGACGGTATTTAGTTTTTCAAAACCAGCGCGCGCAAAAAGTAGTCTCGATCTAAACCTTCAATTAAAATTTCTAGCACGGTATATCGCAACATTTATCTCGAATCGTAACAAATGAAAACTTGTTTTCGTGTTTCACCATCATTTAAGAACTCACCAAAACTTGCATAATTCTGCTGATTTAAAAATCGATTATGTGTAGTATTCGAAACACGATGCTAAATTATAAGGGTTGATAACCCTTCTATATGTTCCCCATTCTGTATTACTTTTGGCTTTGGTCGTGCCACTTCTCATAAAATGCAATAAAGATTTACTTCTTGGGAATATATTGTTTGAAACTGAGGAAAATCCATATTTTTGTTCCATTGATGAATTCTCTCATACCATTCGTGAATTGTACTTGGTTTATGGTTATTAATGTGATTTTTTTCATGACGGGACATAATTCAATTGTTATTTCGTTTATTTTCGTCAATTTTCCATAAATTTCATTTAGTTATGTTGGTATAGGTAAATATGTTTATTTATATGACACTAGCTTTTACCCGCGACTTCGTCCGCCTACCGACCCTCTAAGATAGAAAAGTGATCAAATACTAACTTGAAGTCAACAACTTCAACTTCAACACTCAATTAAAAAAAAAAAAACATCAATATCATTTCAGTAGCTATGGCGTCATGCGCTTCTTGACACGATCACGCTAGATTTCCGCGAGGTATTTGCCCGCCGTCGTAAAAAGTAGCCTGTGTCCGTGCCTAGGATCCTATTTATATTAACCAAGTCTTATAAAAATCCGTTCAGACGTTAAGGCGTGAATGAGGTTAACTTTTAAAACAAACGATTAAAAATCACTAACTTAATTAGTTTCTACCTTTTGCCTACGCCTCAGTACTATAGCCTCAAGTACTATAGCCCCTATCCTTTTTTAGGTTACTATCTATCACCTAACTAAATTTCATCAAAATCCGTTCAGCCGTTTAGGCATGATAGAGCAAAACTCCCAGCAAAAAAACCATAAAAAAATCACTAACTAATTCAGTTTTCTGCCTACTTCTACCCTCTAGTACGATGACGTGATCATTTTGATCTTATATCTGTTTTTAGGTAACCATCTATACCTTACTAAAATTTCATCAAAATCTGTTCAGCCGTTTAGACGTGAAAGAGCAAAAGTCCCACAAAAAAACGACTAAAAATCACTAACCCAATTTAGTTTTCTGCCTACTGCTACCCCCTAAGAACGATGGCGTGATTATTTATAGCCTATGACCATTTCTAGGTTATCATCTATCACCATACCAAATTTTCATCAGAATCCGTTCAGCCGTTTAGGCGTGAAAGAGTAACAGACAGACAGACAGAGTTACTTTCACATTAATAATATTAGTATGGATTATCAGCCAATTTGGTTAAGTACAGTCGAACTTGATTTGTCAAACTTCAATAAGTTAATATTTTGATAACTCGAATCAAATTGCTTAGCATTAGCGCCATTTCTAATCAATCTTTTTCATTAACTCGTCTTGGTAACTCGAATTTTTTGGCAGATCATGATTCGAGTTATAGAAGTTCAATTGTAACTGTAGTTTGTTGTTGATAACTTAAAAGGTTAGTCACATTTTTGTCTGTTCTTCGATCTCGAAATAATTCAATTTTAAGTTCCACATTTTCGGATCAAAATTTCGAAGAGAACCTTACGATGTATCAAAATAGTGAATATACTACATGAATGCATGGACTCACTATAAGATTACTGAGTTTGGTCTCGTTCTTATAGAAAATAATCGAGATATTGTATTTCCAAACTTGCAGTGTAGATGTCAAAAATTTCAAGAATGTTTACATAACTTGGCACCAGTGCATGGCAGGCAGAGAAATTTTTCCTTCGACCTCAAATAAAAAGGGGATTTTGAGGTGTACGAAATTGATCATTAATTATCCATTTTAATGCACAGTATTCAGAAGCACTACGAGAAATGTCAAAACTCTACTGGAACATACAGTGACTTTATACAAGACAGTGGCGACACGCTCATGTCTTAATTTCTATTGGTAGTTGGATGTCACGTAGTGAATTCCGCCATTAAGAGGCTAACTGTGTTTGTTTTTTTTTTGGAAACACAGAACAGAACAGCAGAATAGTGTTCTGTGCACAGAACCATAGAAATTATAAATTGTTAGGTTAGTATCATAGAAAAAATGAGAATGTCTATGGTTAGTATATCTATGCAGTGCATAGTATGCACCATAGAAACTTTGAAATTTAATCTACAATATTCTGACATAAGCCTCTTAATGGCGGATTTCGGCTCCGTGTCGTCACTGTCTTGTATAAAGTCACTGTAGTGGAACATAGAGACATAGAAATTCTATTATGTCAAATGTATGTCTTGTGCAAAGTGAGAATGTGATTCAATCAAGAATTCATACACAATTCATATTGAGATCGTCGAAAAAATCTTGTAATCAACCTAGTTATTAATCGAGCGACTAATAGTCTCGAACTTCTTGACCATTAGTCGTTGTCTTTAATAACCTAGTTGATTAAATAAGTAAGTTATACTGCGAATTTGGTATTGAATCGACACATAAATAAAAATATAGGTAGTTCCATTTGAAATAAGGAAATATTTATGCGTTTGAGTCATCCTCAAGGCTCACTTAGATTTCAGAACGAAATATTCACTGGTTCTCCAAAAACGTCTAATCGCCCAACTTAAAAGGAAAACCGTGTATATTGATGAGTAAATACTTTTCTAAAATTAATTTTTCTTTCGAAAAGACCTTGTATCATATCATAGCATATCAATATTGAATAAAACTGATGCAAAAAATATTACATTCAGCTATGTGAGGACATGGTAATATGGGTTCGTGGAATATTTATTTTATTGTTCCTTGCCATGTCTCCTTTTTTCTCCTACTCAGCTAACATGAAATAGAAACGTAGCTTGAAACTGATATTTTCTGACGGCAATGGAATTGGGAGAATTCCTACCCACAAAAGATCGAAAACTACCTCGTAATGGAATCGCTTCACGTTCTCCAACTAAAAGGAAAAATGACCTGAATAGAAAATACGAAGACCTCTGGTTCATCATCTTTTTGATCCATTATTTAGGAGAGATGCTCTGCATTTATTTGACCTCTCTATTGATTTTCCCCTGATATGACTGGGGAATTCTTTTGTGAGCTGAAAAACAAATTCGGGTAACAGGTAACCCCTAAGTATCTCCGAGGAATACTTCATCACTTTTTTCCATTCTATATTCGCTCACAACCTTTGTTTCTCCAAAAGGATTCGAAAAATCGCAGGGGCCCCTCTACTATCTTCAGTGCGAGAAAGTCGTTAGGATTCTGCTATACAATTTATTTTTTTCACCAATTTGGGAACCCCAGAGCAATTCCTTTGTTCTGGAGAATTTTTTGCGTTTCTGTTTTTTGTAATACTGCTCCTGAACGTGAGATGAGCAATTTCAACTGCAAAATTTGTAATTTGTTTTTTATTATTGTTATCCTTATTTCGAATGGGCAGGATTTCACATTTTGGGGACAGAATTACTACTCAAATTTATTTTCTCTGATGAAAATGCAAAGATGGAAACTTGGAATAAAACAATTCAAGGTGTGATATACTTAGTCGACTCAAAGCCGAAGTGTGGAGTGCCGAAGAAAACTCAATGAGGTAGGCAAGAGAAGCAAGTTCTCTCTGATCTGGGTTGTTAGACAATCAGGAATCGAAGACTCTAGCTTAAAAGGGAGCAGAAACATCACTTAGTAGCCCGGAACCCCTTAGTGGTAAAGGCGCATATAAGAAAGAGTTTCTGTAGTAGGAAGAAGTTGAAAAGAAGCACTCTGGAGGAATCTTCCAGGCAGTGGTGACTCGTGAGATTTCAATCAGAGAAGGGGGTTTCTGTCAGCCACTGGCATTTATTATACCATTCTACGCAGAACGAATTATTATGAGGAGAATTAATAATCAAATTTGGCATTGCTGGTCGAGGTGTCTTAATTACGTAAGTTATGTAAAATTCATCATCGTAAGGCATTTTACTGAATTCATTATTCGAATAAAATCTATAGGACCTTTCGTTTTCTTAAGTTCACTACTTGCATTATGATTCTCACTTCTTGTTTCCTTTTCCATCTTGCTGAAATATTGAAATCTTACCCACAAACATTTCCAGAAAATGTCACAAAACCACAAACCGCACACTGAGAGGATTAATACTTCGTTAATAAAAAGGGAGGGAAACAAAACAACAGCTGATCTCCATCCACGATCGCCGGGGTTGATTCGGGCCGATCGGACGTTCAGTTCCGGCTAAGCTCGTTCGCCTAGAAGTGAAAATAATTCCGCGGAGCCGGGCCTTCGACACGTGATCTACTGCTTGAATTTCGAGTGGTTCCCGAACCGTTCATTCGAAGAAGTTTGAAATCTTACATTCTAACGAATTTCGACTCGTGGAGGCGAGCCTCCTTCGCTAAGCGTTTTGCCTGATATGAATGTTTTAGATCGCTGAGTAATAAACATATGTTTATCACCTTGAGATTTGAATAAAAAATAGTATGATGGAAATAATACAGATAGAGAAATGTGATTATTTTTTTGTTCGAACTTGAATAAAATTGAATAAAATGAAGTGAAATTAGGGGAGGCCCGGCCTCCTCTGAGCAGCCGCCACTGCTTTCAGGATTCGAACAATCGGGGAAGTTCCTTCAGAACTTTGAAATTGCAAGGTCCAAAAAATATTTGGATCTCAGAAGAAATCAGTTACACGTCCTCACTGGCTTTGTAACAGGATATTGTCGATGTTAGAAGCATATGACAGCTCAGCTATTGGAAGCGGATCTAGCTTCTTCAGACAGTGGAGTTTATTAGGTTTATGGAACTGTAATAGAATCATGAAGTAGCTCTGATGGATGGCACAATAGTCAATAAGATCGCAGTGAAATATTACCCTCTAACCATCTACAATACTCACTTTTATTTAAATTCGAAAAATATTGGAAAATTTTCCAACTGATCAAATTATACGGCTCATATTCCCGCATGATAAATGTATAACCATTTCCGCAGTACCAAATATCACTGCTCAACTCAAATGCTCATTCTACCAAAACCTCAAACATGTCTTTTGCCTTTTCCTCGTCAAAAAACGCCATCATAAAGAACCTCTTCAGTTCAAAACCCACAACCATTATTCGGAAATAATGCCATCGAAAACCCCGGTTGTAAAAGGGAACGCTTCGTTAATAAGGTCCAATTATAAATTTTAAATGAGGGTCAAACATCAAATCCTAATCCAAATGGAAAAACTTCACTACGCTACGCCGAGGTTTGGAGAGGTGAAAAGTCATTATTGTAGTAGGAAGTCCTGGCTTGTTCCTCTCATTGCAAAGTTTTCCGCTAAACTAATATTTATCCCTTTGAGTTCTGTGGAACGCTGCCGGTCTGAATCCTTGCTACAAATTTAACGCAATTAGAGAAGAGTGTCTTACGGAGGACTATTATCCTTGCCATAATTGATTTTATTTGAGTTTTAAGAGGTCGACGACCTAGAATGGTATCATTTGCCACTATTTTGTGCGAGACAGTATTCGAAAAAGTTCTGGGATAATATGGAATTTAAATATGGAAAGATTTTCTTGGCCTTATCAGAATTGATTCGTTCAAAAAATACTTTATGCACATGAGAGATTTCGGCAAATGAATTGATTAATATCAAACTGTTTGAGCCAGTACGATTGGCTATTTATGACCATAGTGGAAATATATAATGTTCTATTAGTTATATCTAAAGAGTTTTCCAATAAGAGGTGTTATTTTGAATAGCCTGCTATTTCGGTAATGTCACGTTTGAAGCTGTCATTTTTGAAATTTGACAAGTGGAAACTACGCCTTTAATGAAAAGGATCGATACACGCTTCAAGAACGCATTGAAATTATTAAAATTCACTATAAAAATGGTTAAAAATTGGCAGAGACGGTTCGTGAGACTCGAACATTTTTGGGTCGTCGCGAACCACCTTGTCGGACCGCAATGAAGAAATTGGTGGAAAAATTCGAGCTGTTGGGACAAGTTAGTGATGTGAAGAATAAAACCAGTGCACGTCGTTTAAGACAGAGTTATCTCCCGAAGAGGCAATTCACAATTGGCCACCGAGATCTTGTGATTTAACACCTTGCGACTTCTTCCTTTGGGGCCACGTGAAAGAGAAGGTCTACGCCAATAGCCCAGATTCGATTCAAGACCTCAAAGATGGAATTCGTGAGGCTATCGAGGACATAGGCAGCCACTTTGCGATTTGGTTATGGAAAAATTTCATTAATTAAAGGATATGATCCTGTAGGCGGGTCGTGGTGGTCATTTGCATGATGTTATTTTCCACTTTTAACGGCATAGCTTCTTCTTTATAATGAAATAAACATCCGATCATTTATATTGAAAAATGGCATTTTTCTTTGAATATCAAAATAATACCTTTAATTGGAAAACCCTTAATTAACTCCATTCATAATCCTACACATCCAAACACTTATGCCCGTACTCAAGTCGATGCTCCGTCAGATCTCAATCTCATACTTAGCCGTTCTCGGCGGAGACGAGCTCGCATGCTTAGCGACGATCGTATCTCATAAACAAACCTTCGGCAAAACTCGGCGGAGAATTCGAACATCGTCGGAATCTGGTTATTTTCACTTTTTCTGTGGTATCACTGCTGAGTTGCCACGGTGATCCGCCATTTACATTGTGAAATTTCAAATTGGATATTTTTGCGTTTTCATATTTTATCTGCGTTAGTCTGCTTATTGAAGTAAAAAATGGCCAAGATAATTGCATTCTCATTAAATGTTCACTTTCTTCGACATAATCGATAAATTCTAAAAATTCAAAATCTCGCGCTCCATTTTGAAGTTTGAATATTGATAATTCGTATGACAGTTCGACATCCGAGCACGTCTCAAGGTTGGTCGGTAGCTGAGCATCGACGACGAAGTATTGCTTGAGTACCGAGTACGTCTATGAGATGAAAAAGGAATGCTTGAGAACTGCTTGAGTACGAGAATGACGGAGCATCGACTATGAGTACGGACATTGACTCTTAATGCGTTTGTCAGTTCTCAGTTTTTCAGAAAATAATCAGAGAGAGACAACCATAATATTTTGTTCATTGGAACATTCTTCGCGTCAAACGAAAGCGAAACATAGCACGTGAATCTGTCTAGTATAGCATTTTCTAACTGCACGGCCAAATACTGTCTTTAATGCATTGAATATCGTACGTTTTCAATGTGAATTTCCAAACCTGTATGTACCTATACAATTTTTGGTCAGTTAATTTTCAGATTTTGATTTAGTTAGATCAGCTCTACTATGTATCTTGAGACTTCAATGCTGTTCTCACATTGTACTTATTTTCAATTCTTCTAATCTTTCAGATAACCCTTCAACATATGGTTTTACATTTGTAGGTTGTTGTACTGTACTATTGTTCTATACTTTGTTTCACTACCTACAATTATCCAAATCGAGAATGCTGTTATGAGTTCTTGCAGGCGGTGACAGTTCATGCATGTGTACAAATACAAAAAAAAGATTATTACAGTCGACAAAACTCATGAACTTCCAAATTCAGCCAACCATCCATCTTCCCGAGATAATGTTGGCAACATCCATCATCAAAACTGATGGCAAATGATGCAAATTTTCATTTCCGGTCATAATTTCGACTTCACCTGTATTCAATCCACGAAAGTTAATATTTCATTGGACTGGAGTCCTTGACGAAGCTTCATCGATCCACTTCGCTATTTCTATACACCAGAATAGCTCCCTAAGTTCGGAATAAATTTATACATGAAAATGTCGATTATATGACAGGAAGAGTTTAATATCTGCCTCATCCATGCAAGGAATAATAATCTAGACTAGAGTCTCGTGTGGGATTTACAGTCTTATTTCCGACTTGTAATAGATATATGAATTTTTAATGATTACGTGATGCCAGCGCCCTTTATGGCTTATAATTATATGATGGCATGACGTTAAAACAGACGGGTAACGAATGTACCTAGCTGTTCTTAAAATAGTTTTAATTCTAAGGACATATGATTGTCAATCAATGAAAGTCGATAAGCTATCAAGGATAGATTTGAAAATGAACAGATTTAATGGTAACTATTTCAATATGAGTGACCAGCAATGAGTCATTGAGTCTTCTTGAACTACATTGGTGAAACCAACAAGCCACATTTTTACTATAAAAACACAAATTCACTGCTCCAATTAGCCCATAAGTCACCTTCGAACATTCAAATAACTATTCGATCAGTTTCATTTCAGGTATGTATATTCAATAATTAATGCAGAAACATCGAAATTCTAGAGGCACCACATATCCACAAATTTTGAGGAAAGCCCGCCGTTTTTAATAGTAGATTTGGCATTGCCGCAGATTTATTCTCGTGAATATGATACGATGCCTTTCCGTATATCCCGCCATCATTAGATATGTCATTCGCCGAAGAACGGAGCAGTGGTGCCAAACTTAAAATGAAGAACGGCGGGATTTCCTTAGAATTTGTGGACATGTGATACCTCTAGAATTTTGATGTTTCTGCATTATTATTGAATATAAATGCAATGAATCTAATCGAATAGTTATTTTAAAATTCGGAGATGATTACAGATTAAATGGGAGCAGTGAATTGTGGTTTTATAGTGAAAAAAGCGACGTGAAGATGGAACATTTTTGGTGCTTTGGGGGTCCATATTTTCTAAACTAAGACAGACCGCCACCTGTTGGTTTCATTAATGTTGTTCAGGAAGACTCAATCAATACAATGACACTGAAATCTGGTCGATATCTGCTGGTCACCAAAATTCGATATTCACAATTAATCTCATTTTCATGAGTTCTTTGACAGAAATAACTTGAACTTATTCGAGGTACATTCTAGACTTGCAGGAAATAGTTGAAATTATGTATTGATGCCAAAATATTTCAGGATATTTGATTATTTCAGGAGATGATTCTGCATTCATTAATAATGACATTGTGCTATATAACTTTTTTCCGCAAATGCTTCGTTTACCGTGATACAGGGTTTCGAAGTTTCACTTTAAAACTTACAAAATAAAGAACGCAACTAAAATATTTCATACTTGCAATCATTTTTTAATTCTTCGTTCAATTTGTGACTATTTTTTTTTGACGGGGGCTGCTGCTGCAAATAATCAGTTAATTTTTTTAACGATCTGCTATTTCCTCAATTGATCACGTAGCAAAAAAACAACAATAAAAAGGCATACTTCAATCGAAAATAGTGAAAACCTGAAGAATAGAATAATAATCACTCTAAATTCGTGAATTCCAGCAGCCATGTTGAAAAGCTTCCTTATTAAAAGAAGATCCTTTATATACTCCGTTCACGAAAGGTTGAGCCGTCGGTTGGCTATGGAAATTTGGCATATTCCATTGTGTGTATCAAAATTTTAGGTAATGTTAATTATTTTCTTGTCAGATTGATACGCAATGTTGTCAATATTGCATAGAGTTCTCTGATAACTCGCTAGCTCGTCGGACGAGGCCGGGTACATTCGGCAACGTTGACTTTATTTTACGTAATGACAGCAAATACTGCCAACTTCAGATAAATAAAGAAATGCCTACTATGCGCTCAAACTTTCGTGAACGGACTATATGTCATATTTTGCACCAGTCCTCTCTCAACGAAACTGTTTTTCACCTTCCACCAAATCTTGGAAAAGTCTCCATTCAATAGATTTTCAACGGTCTAGACTCATTGATTTCTTCATTGCAGAGAGGTATAGAAGAGGTATATTTCTTTTTAAAAAGAGCGGTCAAATAGAAACAGGAATGATGTTTGCCGTAGAAGATTAAATACCGACAGTCTGAGGGCTGTTCAGTCGTTCACGATTGTGCAATCTAATAAATTACACGCTGTTAGCCGTTGTTTGCAGGATTTATAGTGGTAGAGGGTATTTTGAAGGCGAAAGCAACAATGTGAATTGTTTGACATAGCATAAATAAACAATGGAAACGGATGGAATAATAACAGCCTGACCAATTGAATCACAATAACATAATGGGACTGAAATCTGAATGTTTTTTTCGTTCTTTTTCAGTTACATTTGGATTGAATACAGTTTTTTCACAGTAATTTCATAGCAAATATTCGAGATTATTCGTATGATTGTCGAGAGAATGGATGGATATCGCATGTTTGTCCCTTTCTTTAGATACAGTTCCGCTCTAATATGAGTTTTCAAGACGATAAGCGTGCTGTTCTTCCAAAGTGTCGGTAGGTTGAACATTTTAGAGCTATGTGTGTTTCTAAAGAAAAAAAAATATTTTGAGAAAAAATCAAGAAAAGCCCTGAGCAGGAGGTTTTGAGCGTTAGTTCTTTGGTGGAGCAAAAAACTATTACTTCAAAATTTCATATGGGATTTGAGATTGATACCAAATATTTAAATGCAGAATCTCAGCACAATCGGAATTATATTCTGAGAATTATTCAAAAAAATGAAACATTTGAAAAATAAATAATTGACAAAATCAAATTTTATGCTTCTGATGATGCGATTCCTTTGAAATTTTTCATGAACATTCAGTATACCAGTTTTTATTCACAAAATAAATTTCATTTGAATCGGTTATCCTGTTATGGAAAGATAAAGATTCTTCTTTTCAATATTCCAATTGAATTTTCTGAGGTTCTGTTAACACTATGGCCACAAAACTCTGCAAGAACATTCAGTGTATCAATCCTTTTTTTTAAATAAATTTCATCCGAATCGGATATTTTTTTTTATGGAAATATGAAGTTTCTTCTATTCAATATTCCAATTTAATTTTCTTCGTTGAGTTTGCACTATAGTCACAAAATTTTGCATGAAGCTTATTATGAGCATCCTGCATATGGCCGCAACATTTCATTTCGATAGGTTTTGTTTTGTCTGAGATATTGAGAAACAAAAATTTTGAATTACCATATTTTATGAAACACCCTGTACGATTTGGCTGGTTAACGAACTCAACCGAGCCATTTGGGAACCGAACTCACCCTGAAAATTTCAAGTCTCTAGGATTATCTCTCGAAAATTATTGTGCTAACGGACGGCCAGACGGCCCTACGAACAGAATTGAGTTTGACCACGAAGTCTAACCCTATCGCTTGAGACCATTTTCTGCTCAAAATTCGAAAATTACAGACATTTGGGCAAAAAGATATAGCACTGAGTAGAACGAAGGCTCAAAAATTACAGTATGTTCAGGGCGTAGAAAGTTTATATTTCGCCAAATTTCGTGAAAAAAAATGAGCTAAGAACTGTGTATAGATCTATAAAACCCACAGATTCAGAGAGTGGCTTTTCGTTCTGGATATCAACTTAAATTTCGAAAAAATAATGAATAACGTTAAATGTAAAAAATGGTAAGTTGGTTTATACTGAAAACAAAATTTGGACGAGTTCGTTTTGTTAGTTCTACAGGACATTTACATACTCTGATTATCACATTTTGAAAGTACACGAATATTCTGAAATGACGAACAAAAATACCATGTTTGAATATTAGGAATAATGAAGGCAAATAATCATGAGTAGAAACATAAATTATTTAGGTTCTCTTCTGATGATACGTAACAATGATATCATATATGTGACTTTTGTGGGAGTTTTCCTAATCTATGTGAAAAAATGTGATTAACAGTGGATCCATCATAATTATGTCCACAGTTTTTACGACGTATCATGTTGACAGTGACTGATAAGACTGGCATATGGAGATTGAATTTCATCCAGGGCATCGGGATGTTTACTTATTTTGATAGACACCTAATCATGATTGATACACTGGCCACTACCTATATGTCTACCTCAAGGTAGCTCAACTTTTTTACAGCAAAAGACTTATTCACCAATGAAAACCTTTTAAAAAGCTAGCATACAAAATTTTGAGTTCATTTACATTATGGAGAAGTAATTTTCTACTAACTTGATAAAATTGAATATTTTACTTAAACTATAGTAATAGATAGTAGATTTTGTTGTTTCAATTGAACTTAAGTATACAGTTTGTTTGGTAATGACAAAGCGATAATTTAAGGACATCAAATATACCTAGTTTCATCGAGAAAAACACCCACATTAGGGAGTTTACCCCCTCAGTTTTGTAGTGTGAAAAAAATGTTTTTGAAAGATGATACCTACTATGCCACCTTTTATCAAAGTGGAAAAATATGAAAACATTTAACTTAGAAATATCATGAAAAAATTCTTTCACAAACTTTTAGTAAAAAGTTTACTGATTTTCTTAGTAAATTCGCAATAGTACAAGACCTTGCACATTGAAGTATAATTTTTTTTTAATGATCTAACACGCAAGGATATTAGGTACAAAACGATACCAACATAATTTCTGCAAGTTACATAATTAGAAAGTTATTGCTGTTCGAATATAACCATTAAGAAAATTGATAAAATAAAATAAAACTCAGTATAGTACTTTCGATAATTTTCAATGATCAAACAAACAAATTAATCATGAAAATTGCTTAAAATGACCGCCTCTGATTTGTAGACAGGCAGTAGCCCTCATGACGACCTGAAGCAACAAAAAAAAAGTTTGGGGCGCTCGCGTAGTGATCATGTTGGAACACCAATAACTCTCAAATATTGAAACTTACAGAAACGGTTTAAGTGTTTTTTATAGCTCATTTTCTTGCGTGTTGAATCATTGAAAAAAATATTATACTTGTGCTAGTTCTTGTACCATTGCGGATTTACTAAGAAAATCAGTACATTTTCTCACTAAAATGTTTTTAAAGAATTTTTTATGGCATTTTCGAGTTGAATGTTTTCATATTGTTCTACTTCGATAGAAGGTTGTAGTATCATCTTTCAAAAAACATTTTTTTTGGAATCTGTAGGACCTTTCTGTCAGAAGAAATCGATAAAATTTGAAAGGGTCAACGAAAATAAAAAACTTAAAATGGGGGCTACTCCAAAACTATAAGGCGGTAAACTTCTCAATGTGGGTGTTTTGGCCGATAATATTGGGTATATTTGATGCTCTTAAATTATCGCTAAGTTAATAAAGTCATTGCTCTCCTACATTTTTCGAAATGAATTAGCTAAAGTGAAGAAGGGACAAAAAAGTAAAAGTCCCAAGTCACCTCCTAAACTGCCTCAAACATAACGAGAAAATTTTTTCGAAATGGATCAACCGGTACAAATGGAATCAGAGATACATGTTTAATCTTTCAAGGTTTATTGGACTGCCACTCTAAACAACCAATGTTGCATATCGATCATGAATTTTTTCGTGAATCGAACCCAGTTTGGAAAGTGAAATACCTTCCAAACTGCTACCATAATATCGACACATTCAGAATGAGCAAATCTAATTTACGAATCCGATAAAATCCTGACTCCTGGCCTATAAACAAACCCGTCAAATAAAAAATTTGGCCTCAACCTGGCGAGGTGAAAGAAATCGATATGGCATAGTACGGTCTGCCCTCTTTACTACACTCGACGCTGCTTGTGACCTTGAAAATGACGTCACTGTGTGTATGAAGGCTACTTGACACCCCCATAAATTATTATCTTTCCCACAATAGAATAAACAAGCACGTGTGGGTGGCATACAACTGGAAAACTATTCTAGTGTTTCTGTGGATGGGAGCAATGGTTTCATACAAAGGATGCTGGAGTGGAAAGAAAATGCATGAAGTCATAGTGTGATTGTGTAAGTGTTGATCTGAATTTAACGTATCCTCCATTCAGTTTTATAAGAAAACCTTTGAAGGTACTGGACTATTTTTTTTTTCAATTTTGGTTTACCTACACCTTCTATCATTGTAATTCAGAAAATCAATATTCAAGAGAAAAAAACATGTATTTAAGAATAGGAATATTTCACCTATTCAGAAAACAGAAATTGAATTAGAGAATAGTTAATTCAATTTTATAAGAACAAAATTGCATAATTCAGATAAGGGAGTTGGGATTCAGAAATGGATAGTTGCAATTCAGAATAGTTAACTGGAATTCTGAAACGGCTAATTGAATTTATTTATTTATTTATTACATAATTGATTTGAGTTGTGGGTGAATCTATAAACTCGGAAATCTAAAAAAAAATAAAAGCATAAAATTGGCAACGCGAAGCATGTTAGAAATAAAATTACAAAATAAGAAAAGAACAGAAGGAAACCGACAGAAGGTTGAAACCAGTTAAAGCGATGAAGGAGAAAATCTCAGAAGTTATCAATTTAATTTTAGAAAATGTATTACATAGACATATTCATATAGTTCTTCGAGAAAAACAATGTCCACGAGAACCATCTTGAACGAAATCATGTCTCTATTTGAATTATTTACATAATATAGGTAAACAATGATATAACTATTTATTAATTCTGGAATATTGTATACAAACAATTTTGAATTAATAGTTATTTAATAAACTAGGTTATTAAAGACAGCGACTAATGGTTAATAGTTCGAGACCATTAGTCGCTCAATTAATAACCGAGTTTATTACAAGATTTTTCCGACGATCTCAACATGTATAGTGTATAAATACTTGATTGAAATACATTCTCAATTCGCACAAGACATACATTTGATGTAAAGGAATTTCTATGTTTCTATGTTCCAGTAGAGTTTTGACATTTCTCGTAGTGCTTCTGAATACTTTATGTACGGTTGCCATGAGGATTGCACATTAAAATGTCTAAAAAATTGAGCATTGAAATGGGTCATTAATGCTCAATTTCGTACACATTAAAAGCTCCTTTTATTTCGAGGTCGGCGGAAAAATTATTTTTTCCTGAATAAAAATTTACGATTTCTGAATTTAATATTATCGTTTTTAAATTCAAATTACCGTTTCTGAATATAATGTTATTCTTCTTAAATTAAAATTACTATCCTAAATTACAAGTGGAAAAGTGTGGTAGGGACTAGGGACCCTCTAAAATAAAGTAAATTCTCTCTATAACGAAATATTCGAAGAACATCTCTCTTTGAATGGGTATTGGTAAGAAAGTATAAGGGTGGGTTTTTTCCGAAATTTTTCGAGACGTACGTAATAAATCCCGACCTTAAACTAAATCATTACGTCGGGCAGACAGATCCTTCTGAAACAGTTTTAAATACACCCCTGGCTGTTTGGTTTCAATCTAACCATCACGCTAGTGTGAAAAGTTGTGCGAAAATGTCTGAAAGGAAGTGCTTAAGTTGGAATGATAAACTTAAATTTGTCAGTGAAGTCGACCGCGACATTGCCGACTATAGAAACAAATTTTCTGTAAAACGAACTTTTTTTGCGCTGGATTTAGCGCTTTTGTTTCACTGTATTATTATATTATACATATTAAAATCAATTGCAAAATCTCAGATTTGTTTCTGCAAACTGTTATGAAAATTTCCATCCAGGTGAAGTAGAAACGTCTATCATGTTTCAAGAAAGTTCTAGATTCGTTTTTCTGGCGAGAACATACAACAGCCTCATCAGCCAAAACTCATGCATGCATTAAAGGACTAGCGTGAAGATATTCAAGTACCGATATTTCCGCATGCAAAAGCCTTTCGCTCCAACCTGAAACTTCTGTCCAATCAATACTCATCTCAAATTGACAAGAGGCGCCTTCGCACATGACGTCACACGTACGAGAGGAGCTCAACACCCTAATAAATTATACCCTGATGAATAAAATATGGGGAAATGTAGCGCCGTAAAATCTACAATGAGGTCAAGGATTTCTCGCAGATATTTCGAAACTGTTTTTCTTCGAATTGGCTTTGCTTTCATTGATACAATTCTAGACACGTTCATTCTGTCTCGAAAGGAATGAAAAATGGCTGTATGAATAAGCGATTAGATTGGTTATGTACGGTAGATGGGCAAAAAATGCTGTCGCTGGGCTAAAATTGGAGTTTGGAGTTTAGTCAGATGGTACAGCGTGGGCAGATTTCAATAATTTCTTCTTGGAAATTCAGGGATGTTTCTGGAAATTTGATTACTTTGAGTGATAATTCAAGATAGAAAATTGCTGAGCTGAATTTTCATCATTGAATGCTGGAAGATGATTCTATTCCATTCATTTTTGAGCGCTCGTTCTATTTTGAAGATTTTTTTTCCAATATCTCAGACAAAACAAATATAAGTAGCCTTATACGGAATTTAGAGGCCACAGTGTTAACAGAACCATAAAAAATTCAATCTGAATATTGGAAAGAAAAATCTTTATATGCCCACAAAAAAATATTCGATTGGGGTGAAATTCACCTTGTGGGTAAAGATTTTTATACTGAATGTTCATGCAAAATTTCGAGATAATCGAATGATCAAGACCATATAAGTGAATTTTTATGTAAACTATCAATTTATTTAGAATAATTCAGAATTTGTCACTTTGATCGAGCTGACAATTTTCAGTATTGTACATTTTTTAATTGAAGGGTTTTCCAATGAGTAAAGTTATTTTGATATTTGAAGAAAAATACCATTTTCAGTATAAACGATTGGATGTTTTTCTCATTATAAATAAGAAGCTATGCCGTTAATAATGAAAAATAACATCAGGCAAATGACCACCACGACCACGCTTACAGGATCATATCCTTTTAATGCCATTTTCCATAACCAAATCGGGAAGTGGCTGCCCTATGTTCTCGATAGCTCTTTGAGGTCTTAAATCGACGCTGGGCTATTGGCGTAGACCTTCTCTTTAACGTGGCTCCAAAGGAAGAAGTCGCAAGGTGTTCAATCACAAGATCTCGGTGGCCAATTGTGATCACATCTTCGAGAGATAACACGGTCCGGAAACTTTTCCCGCAAAAGATCAATGGTTTCGTTGCTTGTGTGGCACGTAGTGTAAACGTTGTCCAGATTAAAATAAAGTGTAATGACGTTTGTGGAATGTCTTATTCTTAAAAACGACGAGAAATGCACAAATCTGGGTTTTCTTCATCACTTTCGGCTACCGTAGCAATATTCTCGGCTGTTCTCGAGTGACGTGCACGGGTTTCATTCTTCACATCACTAACTTGTCCGAACAGCTCAAAGTTTTCCACCAATTTTTTTGTTGCGGTCCGACAAGCTGCTTCACAACGACCCGAAAAAGTGCAAGTTTTATGAATCGTCCCTCCCAAATTCTCACCATTTTTATAGTGAATTTTAATAATTTCAATGCTTTCTTGAAGCGTGTATCGTTCCATTATTATTGATGAAGTAGATTCTGCTTGTCAAATGTCAAAAAATGACATCGTAACATCTACCGAAATAGCGGGCTATTCAAAAATAACACCTCCTATTAGAAAGCCCTCTGATAGCCTTATTCCCTCACCAATGATCAAGCGCTCAAAAGTACCTAGCTCTTTTAAATTTTTACAGTATCGAAACGAAACCTATTAATGTAAAAACCTTGAAGTTGTGTTTATATCAGGAAATTGCATACTGAACAATAACGAAGGAAAACTTTTATGACTGTAACGTGGATTCTAAACGAACATAACATAACACAACACGAAAAAGTTATTTTCCTGGAAACCAATAACCTTTCCAAGAAACTATCAAGTTACATTACTGATTTTATCCGATTCATAACATTGGCCTTCCATATGAAATATACGTTTATCGTCCAATAAAATATTGCTATTTCCAGCGATGTGAAAGAAAATATATTTATGAACGTGGTTTGCATGTTGAGCACGCTAAAATCGAATTACGAACGAAATTGTCGAAAGTAAAATGTATCATGAATGAAAAATTCCTAGAAATTTCTCACCAAACACTGGTTTATAATAACAAATAAGGAAAATGATGGGAAATGAACTATATTCAAGTTTAAAAATAGTTTTATCGATTACATTCATATTTCAACTGATATAATGTATTCACAGTACCTAATGGATGTAAATGTAACTAAACCACGAATGCAATAATAATATGTAGTTTTACTTCAAAATTGTACCACTTTTCAAACCTACTAGTTTCTTTCAAATATTTCAATGAAAACATGAGAGAATGTTATAAATCTGATAGTGATATATTCTTGAATATTATTTTGTGAAGCTTTTAAATAATATCTTTTTATAATTTCTATAGTCCGTTCACGAAAGGTTGAGCCCTCGGATGGCCATGGAAATTTGGCATATTCCACTGTGTATACTAAAATTTTAGGTTATGTTATTTATTTCTTGTCAGATTGATACGCAATGTTGTCAATATTGCATAGAGTTCTCTGATAATTCACAAGCTCTTCGGACGAGGCCGGGTACATTCGGCAACATTGACTTTATTTTAAGTTATGACAGCAAATACTGTCAACTTCAGATAAATAAACAAACGCTTACTTTGCGCTCAAACTTTCGTGAACGGACTATACACGATGTGTGATTATTTCTCTGGTCTCATTTCTCCATCGCAGCTTATCCGATATTTAAAAATGAAAAAATACTTTTTCATTCATATCTTTCTTCAATTGTTAGGGTTGAATTCGATTGGGTTTCAGTTTGTCCTTCAAGGAATTCACATAGTTCTACATAAAACAAACACTTTCGGAAAAAACAAGAAATGTTGTCGAATATGTACCTAAATGTATCTTTGATGTAGGTGCTATACCAGTGAAGATTGTCCTGATGTTTTAGTGACTCGTCAAAAATAAAAAAAACAAAACCATACTTACCACTGACTTCTTACCAGTAATTAAATGATCGTCCAATAATACAATTCTTAGTATTATTATATTAGGAAAAATAATTCAGCTCATTAATAAGTACTTTTCTCAATAAATTGATCATCAACAAACTGTTTATCAAAATTGGTTTTCCTCGATTTGACATATTTAAGGCTGCTCTGAAATTTCAGTATGAAATATTGTAACGACCTGATTTGTTTCTATATTTAGAGAAAGATCTCAAAAAGTAATAAGTCGAATTAAACCCCAAATTTATGGGCATATCTGATAAGTCTTCTCAAGTTCAACAAGTCTTGTATATTCTTTTCCTATCCCCGTATTCACCGAATTTTTCTCATCTCAGAATTCTGCGTAGGGAGCTGGTATTTGCAAAACCCTCATTAATGCTCGTTCCATATTCTATCAGGATCTCGTAGTCATCAACAGAAGGAAAGAAGCTTTCAATTTCGTGAATTATTCGGTTCAATCTAAGGAATTCAAATCCGATAGGATCCGAGCCTTTCAATTCTTGATGACTTTTTGATACAGTCGAAACCCTTCAATTCGATATTGGGATTGAAGAATTCATTTATCGCTGTGTCTATACCTTTTCAACTTCAAATAATTGAGACTAATCACATTCAAATTGGGATTAAACAAATTCAAAATGGGGAACTGACATTTCCACTTGACTTTGGTACTCCAAAAATATTGTCTACCTAGTTATAAAGGTATTCATCAGATCCTCTTGTGTGTTTGTATATAAATATGTATGTCGCTTAACATGAAAGCATCAGAAGCAGTGAATTTTGAAAAGCAGATTTATGCCGTATACAAATAATTTTGTCAATAGATTGGCATGAAATAAATAAATACATTCTTTCAAAATTAAGTGCCATGAAAAACTTTCATTTCATTTTTCAACATTACCATAAAATACATAATGAAAACACAGGGATTTTTTCAAATACCGTTACCCACTGCTTCATATACCTAAGTGACGTCATTAAAACCACCGGTAAAAATTCATTACCAGTAAAGGGATTCTAAACACAGCGTCCATTTATTGGAGAGAAAGTTCAATCCATTTAAACATGTATAAAAAAACATTTTCTTAATTTTTGTGAATCTTTTCATTACGCCTTGTAGAATGAAATTGCGTTATAGTATTTCAGATTCACACAATTCTCAAAGTATTATCAGATGCAAATATTTCAGTACACTTCTGTCGCGAATTTCACTATTATATCGGTCCATTCAGTCATACCAAAAACCAATATTTTTCAGTGCCAAAATCACTGAACAATATTTCTGGAAATATGTATTCAACTTTGACGTATTTCAGTGAAATAGACATAATAATGTAAAATACTCCTATAGCATATATGCATAACTGGATCTTAGCTAAAATTTGCAAATTATGTCTTAAATATGCAGCATATGCAAATGCATATAATCCGGTCTCTACTAGTTATTACATCTTTATTTGAACTCGTAAATAATGACTAATTGAATATATAAAATCAGAAAGTTTTTTATCATAATTCAGAAGTTGAAGTGAATGTTAAAGTGGAGTTTTCGAACAGTAAATGAAAAAAAACATCAGATTTATGAACTTTTCTGGGAGTTACGAGTTTAAGAGAATAAGCGACAAGAATGGAAATATTCCAAATGGTATTTCAATACACTTTTCATCATCAATAATTTCACGTCAGAATCAAAAGCGGAACTACTCATTTATGTTCCTAATAGACTAAAAGACCAATTATCAGCTATAACAAAAGTGGATTAATGAGGGACATTTCAACCTTGAAGAAATTGAGGAAAACCTCCCGTAGCAACACTCTAAATTCTCAAAATCGATCAACCAGAGCCACTTAAATCCGATCGCCTTCCCCCGACTTCATTTTGAAGAAAATTCCAGTTGTTAGATGGAAAATATATTGTCAGGGTCAGGTACGCTAGCATCCCTCAAGTTATCGGCCAAGCCAACCGTATAAAAGTTCCCACAAATATTTCCCTAGCCTCGAACTGATCCGGCCGTGAATCCAGCATACATCGCATGTCGTTTCTGAGCGAATAACCCCCCCGGTAGAGGTCAGGTCGATCGGGAGGCCTTGACTCCGAACGTCGCCTTTACACGTTTTCTTTTGGGTCGTAGAAATGACGTAATATCACTCTAATCCTTGGCGGCGGCGTCCATTTGCCGTTCACGCCATTTTATGTCGCCTTTCCTGGAGACATTTTTGCGGCGTTTTCCAATGTTCAGGAGATTTTATTTGTGTTCTTTCACGGCAGACAATGTGATGTTTCCTCTGTGGTTGTTTGTGTTGGGACCAATGACTGAGACGAGATGTTTCCGGATATTTCTGCTGAGGACCTGGGTTTTTACTGGGTTTGAGGAAGGATTGTAATTTTTTAGCTATGGCGTAACATTATTTCGTTTTGAAAATTGGCAAGGTTAATTTTGGTCATTTTGAACGTGGATTTATATGATTAAGAACGATATCGTGTAGTACATGAAGATACTATATTACTGACAAGTTTTGAGTTGTTTAGAATGAGTGTCACCATCCACGAAAATATTGTCTGAGATTTCAAATCAGAATTTTGTGGAAGTTGACGAATTTAAGGAAATGAAACATTGAAGAATCAATAAAGTTATAACAAGTAACACTGGTCACAAACAGTGAAAATTACCTATAGAGCCAATATTGCAACAACAAAAGATGATAAAGAAGTCATAATAATCACGTCATTTTCTACGTTTTCGTTTGGGTCGTAGAAAGGACGTAATATCACTCTAATCCTTGGCGGCGTCCATTTGCCGTTCACGCCATTTTATGTCGCCTTTCCTGGAGACATTTTTGCGGCGTTTTCCAATGTTCAGGAGATTTTATTTGTGCTCTTTCACGGCAGACAATGTGATGTTTCCTCTGTGGTTGTTTGTGTTGGGACCAATGACTGAGACGAGATGTTTCCGGATATTTCTGCTGAGGACCTGGGTTTTTACTGGTTTGAGGAAGGATTGTAATTTTTTAGCTATGGCGTAACATTATTTCGTTTTGAAAATTTGGCAAGGTTAAATTTTGGTCATTTTGAACGTGGATTTATATGATTAAGAACGATATCGTGTAGTACATGAAGATACTATATTACTGACAAGTTTTGAGTTGTTTAGAATGAGTGTCACCATCCACGAAAATACTGTCTGAGATTTCAAATCAGAATTTTGTGGAAGTTGACGAATTTAAGGAAATGAAACATTGAAGAATCAATAAAGTTATAACAAGTAACACTAGTCACAAACAGTGAAAATTACCTATAGAGCCAATATTGCAACAACAAAAGATGATAAAGAAGTCATAATAATCACGTCATTTTCTACGTTTTCGTTTGGGTCGTAGAAAGGACGTAATATCACTCTAATCCTTGGCGGCGTCCATTTGCCGTTCACGCCATTTTATGTCGCCTTTCCTGGAGACGTTTTTGCGGCGTTTTCCAATGTTCAGAAGATTTTATTTGTGTTCTTTTACGGCAGACAATGTGATGTTTCCTCTGTGGTTGTTTGTGTTGGGACCAATGACTGAGACGAGATGTTTCCGGATATTTCTGCTGAGGACCTGGGTTTTTACTGGGTTTGAAGAAGGATTGTAATTTTTTAGCTATGGCGTAACATTATTTCGTTTTGAAAATTTGGCAAGGTTAAATTTTGAACGTGGATTTATATGATTAAGAACGATATCGTGTAGTACATGAAGATACTATATTACTGACAAGTTTTGAGTTGTTTAGAATGGTGTCACCATCCACGAAAATACTGTCTGAGATTTCAAATCAGAATTTTGTAGAAGTTGACGAATTTAAGGAAATGAAACATTGAAGAATCAATAAAGTTATAACAAGTAACACTAGTCACAAACAGTGAAAATTATAGAGCCAATATTGCAACAACAAAAGATGATATAGAAGTCATAATAATCACGTCATTTTCTACGTTTTCGTTTGGGTCGTAGAAATGACGTAATATCACTCTAATCCTTGGCGGCGTCCATTTGCCGTTCACGCCATTTTATGTCGCCTTTCCTGGAGACGTTTTTGCGGCGTTTTCCTATGTTCAGAAGATTTTATTTGTGTTCTTTTACGGCAGACAATGTGATGTTTCCTCTGTGGTTGTTTGTGTTGGGACCAATGACTGAGACGAGATGTTTCCGGATATTTCTGCTGAGGACTTGGGTTTTTACAGGTTTACAGCTATGGTATAACATTTTTTCGTTTTGAAGATTGGGCAAGGTTAGAGTTTGGTAATGTTGAATGTGAATTTAGATGATCAAGAATGATATCGTGTAGTACATAAAGACACTATACTACTGACAAGTTCTGAGTAGTTCAGAATGAATGTCACCATCCACAAAAATATTGTCTGGGATTTCAAATCAGAATTTTGTGAAAGTTGATGAATTTTAGAGAATGTAACATTGAAGAAACAATAAAGTTATAACAAGTAACACTATTCAGAAACAGTGCAAATGATAAAGCCAATATTGAAACAAAAATAAATGATAAAGGAGTCATAGTGTCAGTTGCAGGAACGTCCATTAAAATTTAAAGGTCCATTAAACTCTTAATCCTCCATTATTACAAGGAACTAATGGAGGATTAAGGGTTTAATGGACCTTTAAATTTTAATGGACGTTCCTGCAACTGAGCAATAATCACGTCATTTTCTACGTTTTCGTTTGGGTCGTAGAAATGACGTAATATCACTCTAATCCTTGGCGGCGTCCATTTGCCGTTCACGCCATTTTATGTCGCCTTTCCTGGAGACGTTTTTGCGGCGTTTTCCAATGTTCAGAAGATTTTATTTGTGTTCTTTTACGGCAGACAATGTGATGTTTCCTCTGTGGTTGTTTGTGTTGGGACCAATGACTGAGACGAGATGTTTCCGGATATTTCTGCTGAGGACTTGGGTTTTTACTGGTTTTGAAGAAAGACGACAAAGATTGGCATCTGTCAGTTATGTTATATCATTATTATGTTAGACCATTATTTATGTTAAACGTTTATGAGATGAAAAATAACTATATCCTGTACTGATATGTGGATACTATAATACTAACAGTTCTAAGTTCATCTGGCCGAGTGTCGACAATCCCAAAAAGAACACTGAAGGAAAAAAAGTACCTCGAAACGGTTCCACGATTTTTTCAGATCTCTCTAGAACTGGAATCTATGTTGATAAGGTTCATCAGGAAAGATTAATTAATGCTTAATCACTTAATGCTAGAAAAATTAAATTGTCGTCATACTTATGACACTTCAATCTGAAAGCTATTCGGACATATAACATATACCAGAACATTATATATGATTTATTTCTTGATAATTGTCGTCGAATTATGAGCAATGACAGCGACCGAGCTATTTTTCAATTTGTCTAGTGAATCAACTGTTTCTTTATACCGAAATGAAATTTGCAAGAATTAGAAAGATACCTAGCGCCTCCGCCATTCTGCAACTACACACAAATACATGTTAAACCTTCATCTGTACAATTTAATTAATGACTATTATCAAAAAAATCTATCTCAAGATTTATTGCATTCCCTATCGAAATAACAAAAAAAATACATAGGAAATGAAACTTTATTTGCCCGTGAAACTCATTGAGTAAAGAAAGTGAACCGAATCGATTTCCGGAAGAAAATGAATTGATTATTGAAGACCTCAGCTTTCAAGAAAAACTGTAGGCGCTATATAAGAGTATATTTTTTTGGTATTTTATTCATTATTATTCAATATTCCTCATACTGAAACTCTCAGTAGAATAGTTTGATTTTGATAAATAGCTGTTCTTTTTTTCCTCAACCTTTCACCATCATAAAACTTTCATCTTCAATTTTGAGATGAGACATTGAACGAGTAATTCTTCAATCTGTCAAGGTATACAACTGTCATTAAGAATCGTAAAGAATTAAACCTGCGCATTCGCCATTCTGCAACTATACTCAAATACATGTTGAATCTTCATCTATACAATTTATTTAATGATTACCTATTATAAAAAAAATGTATGATCTCAAGAACTATTGCATTTCTGATCAAAATAACAATAAAAAGATACATAGCAAAGAAAGTTCAATTTGCCCGAGTAAAGAAAGTGAAACCGAATGAATTGATTATTGAAGACCTCAGCTTTCGAAGAAAACCGTAGGTGCCTTATATTAGCATATTTTTTGATATTTTATTTATTATTATTCAATATTCCTCATGCTAAAACTCTCAGTTGAATAGTTTGATTTTGATAAATGGCGGTTCTTTTTTTCCTCAAAATTTCATTATCATAAAACTTCCAACTGTCAAGTTTGAGCTGAGATATCGGACAAGTAATTCTTCAATCTGTCAAGGTATATAACTGTCATTAAGAATAGTCACAAAATAAACCTGCGCATTCGCCATTTTGCAACCGCTTTCCAATACGAAAATTTCGAGATTCTCTCTATTCAAACTCTATAGTATATACAATATGCATATTTTCAGTAAATATTTTGTTTTCTGCGTTCTGAAATGCGATAAAAGCGCTGAATCCGACCAAATTCCACAAAATATGAGGTCTATAGACTAATAATACGAATAATTGTGACTTTTGTCAGATTTGCAAATCACTTAAATCGCATTTCGGAAAGCAGTATGTGTAGCCGCGCTCTACGACAGTATCCAAATAATGAGTAAAATAGGCCAACTAAACTCCACGTTGCCATTGGCATTTCCAAATAATCTTCAAAAAATTCTGAAAGGGAAATAAAAGGAAAACCAGGTTTCTAAGGTTTGTCTTTTATCGAAAGTTTATTAATGGGACGGCAGAAGTTTTATCTGAAACTATAAGGGACAACATAGCATCAAGGTTCAAATCCTCCCCAGTTACGTCCGTGGATGTGGAGCGAACCTTTTGAACATACAACAATATTTAAAATGATCGAAGGCAAAAGTTAACAATTTAACATTTGGAAAAATATTTATTTATTTACAGAAACATTAGTGAGAGTTGATTTTGAAATGAAAATTATTTTTCGTTTTTTTGAGTTCCCGAAATTAATTATTCAATATTGCATATTCTGCATATTTCAAGCATTTTTCATGCATGTTTGCATGCATATAACAAAGTTTCTAGTACTAGTCTCTAGTAATAACATACTACATACATCAATTCGTAGCAAAAACATAAAGTGTTTCAGTTCATGCGCCCCGAAAAAGCCATGGAGTGAAAAAATATCAATACGAATTCATCCTCCAGCTTAAAAGGTAAACATATTCAGAAACCTGACGAAACACCGTGTTCAGAATACAACGATTCTGATAATATTTTCTTTAACTTCAACAACACAGTCGAATATAAGCTTTATACTCCCAGACACATGTTTTCATAAGCTGATCGATTTATATCTGAGTCTAGTGTATGCCGCTTTATTAAGTTTGACAGTTGATTTTCTATATTGTTGAAGATACAGAGGTATAACGGATCAACTGTCATTGATTACACTTTAGTTTCACTCATCAAACACAGATTCATCGTTCAAAAACATGTACAAATAACATGTAAAATAATTTGTGAAACAGTTAATAATACTTACTGCTGAATATAAATCTACTTGATTGTGTGAACAACGACAATATTATGGCATAGTGACATTGATATAGACAAAAATTTTTAGAAATACAGTGAAATTTCCCTATAGCGGAAGTCTGTATAACGATTTTCGTACAAGACATTGCACCTTGAATCCAAATTCTATGTTGAAAAACTCCTCTAAAACTAAGTAAATTCTCTCTATAACGAAATATTCAAAGAACATCACTCTTTGAAGGGGTATTGGTAAGAAGGTATAAGTGTGGGTTTTTTCCGAAATTTTTCCGGACGTACATAATGAATCCCGACCTTAAACTAAATCATTACGGCCGGCAGAGAGATCCTTCTGAAACAGTTTGGAATACACCTCTGGCTGTGTGGTTCTAATGTAACCATTACGCTAGTGTGAAAATTGTGCGGAAATTTCTAAAAGGAAGTGATTAAGTTTGAATGATAAACGTGAACTTATTAGTGAAGTCGATCGCGACATTGATGACTATAGAAACAAATTTTCTGTAAAACGAAATTTCTTCAGAACAAATTTTTTTTGCGGATTTAGCGCTTTCGTTATAGGGAAGTTCCACTGTATCTCACACTCACTGATTAAGTCAAATTTTAATATAAAAAGCTGAAGTTTCATCGAAACTAATAGACAAGAATAACAATTATGTCAAAAAATCATTATTGAAAAAATAACAGTTGTAACATTTTCATAAAGCAGAGACCCATTAATTCTACATAATGGTATTCTGTCAAATTTAATGACATTGTTATTTCCTTTCCATATATACTTCAGAGAATTTTACCTATTGCATCATTAATTATTTCTGATGGAACTGAATATTCTAGTATTTTCATCTGCCAAAAAACAAGTCTTTTATGTGCGTTGCGAATTTCATGATGAATGTGAAGTGGATAAACAACATAACAGGCAAGGCTGGAAAAAACACCTGAAAGATTATTCAAGTTTATTTTGTTTCTCTCCGAGGGTTTTTATGATTGTATATTTGTATGCTTGTCGCGCATTTTTCCTTTATGTCATGTTATGTTGACAAACTAAAGGGCCATCATGGAGAACTCTGGACAATTTTGAAGAGCTTATTCAACGTTTATTGTAAAGTGTTCGAAATGTATAGTTTTGGATGAACTTATTCTGGCAAATATTGAGTCAAAACTTATGGGGTATATTTCGAAACAAAGATCATTGACTTTTTCAAATAGAAAATTTATTGAGTCGAACTGAAAACTTGAACGGTTCGTGTTTCATTAAATAAAAAACGATGATTTTATATTTATTTTCTCCAATGACTTGGGAAGTTCTGAGACACTACTTTGATGATCCTATACTGAATAAATGACGTAGTGACAGCAGATAACAGTGCAACCAATGAAGTCTTTCATGCTTTACCATCCTACTGCTATGTTTTTTCCGCTAATATAAATTAAGTCAGAATATAATTTCAAAAAATTGAGGGAGCAAAGAGACTCTCACTTCAAAATTTTATATAGGACTTAAGACTGATACCAAATAAAATGCAGATTCTGCACAATCGAAATTATATTCAGGAAATTATTCAGAAAATGAAATAGGTAAAAAAAAATAATGAAAAAATTGAAATTGTATTGTTCTGATGATGCGATCCTCTCGAAATTTTGCATTAACATTTAGTATGTCAGTTTTCATCCACAAAATAAATTTCACTCGAATCGGATATCCTGATATGTCAATATGAAGATTCGCCTTCTCAATATTCCAATTGAATTTTTTATGGTTCTGTTAACACCATTGCCACAAAATTTTGCATGGGGCTCATTAAGAACATCTTGCATGTGGCCGCAATATCTCATTTCGATTGATTTCGTTTTGTTTGGGATATTGTGAAACAAAAATTTGAATGGCCATATTTTATGGAACACCCTGTATGATTTGTCTGGTTGACAAACTTAACAAAGGCATTTGGGAACTGAAATCATCCTTAAAATTTCAAGTCTCTAGGATAATCCCTTTGAAAGTTATCGTGCTAAAGGGTGGACAGACTGACGGCCCTACGGACAGAATTGAATTTGACCATGGATTCGTCATCAGGTAGGCAAACCCTATAGCCATATAAACCATTTTCGGCTCAAAATTCGCGAATGACAGACATTTGGACAAAACGATATGGCACTCGTTTAAGTAGAACGAGCGCTCAAAACCTTTCAAAGTTATTTGCGATCAGTTATTGAGTACGATTTGTAAAACTGAATTCAAACATCAGACCCCGTATTTTCTGATAGATAAATGACCTTTATCGTTCGACCTTCCAAAAATAGACCAGAATAATTGGTTCTATAATTCCAAATCGAAATGCCAATCCAGATGTTACAACGGACGATCGGCGGCAAACAGACGCAATCAGCATGAGGTCCTGCCAGTGCTGTATCCTCTGGAATATTCACATTTCAACCAGACGTCGTTCGCACTCACTACTGAATGCATCGATACCTCTGGCATTTCCGGAATTCACCAACAGATTTGTCAAAGCAGTTAGATTCTGAATATATATATATACTTTTGAATTGAAAGCCAACAAAATACAATACATGAAACAAAAAATTCCCTAGCTGAGGTTGGTGCAAAACGGGGTACCATACTATTCTGTCGTATGATACCTACCATAGCACAGGGAAAAACCTCAGTAGAAAAAACCCTGCTTCGCCGTTTTTACAAAGTTGAAACTTTAAAACTATTCGAATGAATACCTTCAATATTCAGATACAAAATACGTAATTCTTGCTCTTGGGCCAGGAGGGTGTTTTAAACCAGGTCTGGCAATCCAAGTGATGATTTTTCGAATCTTCTGTTGTTCTAAGACCGCTACAGGACCCTACAGAAGGGTAATCATCTCCCATAGACTTAAATATCGAATAATGATAAAAACGTGTGACAAACTTATATCAAAATGAATAAAATTTAACTAGTTGCTGATTTGTCAGAGGGGTATTTTTCAATAATGATAATAAGAAAATGCACATACACTAGTCAAACAATTCACCATATATTGGGTGACGATCTGAGTAACCTTTAATATTGACATTATTAATCATTTTTTAAGTATAATTCATTCAAATTGCTATTGTTCAGTTCCTCAGTGTTCTTCCTGAGAAGAAAAGAATTCCAAATAACATACATTTCCATGCCTTTCTTCAAGCAAGGGATTAATTTCGTGTTTGGGTAGAAAAGAAATCGAGGAGTAAAGTGACAAAGTATTGATGGATCAGCGAAAAGCCTGGCAACTGAAACTTAAAATCGGTAAACCAGTCACAAAAAATAATGAAAGTTTGCTACTACACAAACTTGTAGGTTAGATTAGATTCATGGGGTTAATCGTTTACAGATCCCAGTTCATAACAGAGGTGTATAGATCCACCTATACATATATGTACAACAACTTGTGAACGGCGCTGTATTTGAAACCTTATGTATTGGACAGGCGCAATACGCTATTGTAAATATGCTCATATGTATCAGTTTTATATTTCATTTCCATATTATTACGCCAATAAATGCACAAGTTAAACAAATTGTTTTCAAATTCAATTATACCGATCAAAACTGATCCAATTTCTTTATGTGTATCACACACTAGTAGTGATCTACACATAAAAGTGGTCCTTCGAGCAAACTTAGATTTTATTGAAATAAAAAATTGGGTTTTGCAAATTTTCGAAAAGCAGATGCCGTTGGAGGAGAAGTCCATCAGAAAATTGTGAAGCAGTCCCTACTACAACAGGAATCAACAAGAAGGAGACATTCAGAATATTTGCAGTTCAGAGTGAAGAATTTTCCATCGACAGAATAATTAAATTCGTTAATTTTCCATTGGGAGAAGACGGATGTTTATCCTAAACATCTGGGAGATAACATCAATCGGAGATAAGTAGTTTTTATATTTGTACAAACCAATATTGCATTGTTAAGATCTTGTTTATGAATTTTTCAATTATCAATCCAATATTACGAATAATTTTTTCGATATGCCTCTTCAGAAATTGAAAGTTAAAAGATCCTATTATAAAGGAACAATCACTAAAATTGAGAATTATATATTAGATTTAATGAATTCTGAAATTGATTACCATCAAATTAAAGAAGAAGTAGAAGTTAGAAAATCTAGATTAAATAATGCATTTAATCAATATGAAACTACGCAATTGGAAATTCTCAACTTAGATTCAAAGGATGAGGAAGACATGTTTGAAATGGAATCAAAATTTATGGATATTTCTACTAATATGAAAAAATTATTGACCAATTATGAAAATTCAACCAATTCATTGTCAAACTCAGTTAATAATACAACATCTACTTCAACATTACCATCCATCGATATTCCATATTTTAATGGAAAAAATTTGAGTGAATTTAAACCGTTCATGGATTTATTTCGAGCTGTTGTGAACAATAATGTTAATTTATCTGATGTAGAAAAACTTTTCTATTTGAAAAAATATTTAACAGATGAAGCACTTTCAATAATAAATAATTTGCCTTTAGTTAATTCATCTTATGATGAAGCTTTGAGTCTTTTGAACAGAAGATATGATAATCCAACACTTCTAATCAGTAATCATGTTAACTGTATACTGGAGATTTCACCATTACAAAAAGGTACATCTTCCAACTTGAGGCAATTTATTTGTTCAATTAAACAGGAAATCAGTTCGTTGAAAAATTTGAAACAACCAGTTGACCAATGGGATATGAGTTAGACAGTTTCACTAATAGAGCTTATCAGGTCTCTAGAACTTCAAAATCACTTCCCACCTTAACAGAGTTCGTTGAATTTTTGGAATCAAGAGCAACTGCCCTAGAGGCATCTTCAAGTCAACCAATCAGATCGAATAAATCAAATTCATCTATAAATCTAATGAATATTCACACAAAAAATGATTCGCAGACAAAAAATGATAATAGAGCTGTCAATCAATATACATCAAAGAAATATGTTCATTTTCATTGCCTTTATTGTAAAAATGGTAACCATAAAATTCAATACTGTCCAGATTTCAAACTAATATCCGCATCTGATCGATTTGGTTTCGTTGATTCGAACGGTCTTTGTAAAATGTGTTTGAATAAGCATACTTTTAGATGCAAATATCCCACAAAATGTAACACTTGCCATAAAAGTCACCATGTTTTGTTGCATTTGGGTAATGAATTAAATCCCAGTTCTTTAACTGTTTTCGAAAAAGAACCATCCTTTACTAATGTTCTGTTGCCTTCTGCTAGGGTGAAAGTTTTAACAAAAAAGGGAGATTTTATCACTGTAAAAATTCTTTTGGATTCCGGTAGTCAGGTTTCACTCATAAGAAAAGACTTAGCAGTTAAAGTGAATTGTGAAGTTCTCAAAACTAATTTGAAATTGATTGGGGTAAATGAAAAGAAATCACCTGTAGAAGAACTAGTTTCATTTGAGATATTTTCCTGTATTAATAACTATAAAATAAACGCCGTTTGTGCCGTTGTAGACAGGATTACTTCAAAATTACCTCAATTATATTTCAATACGAAGCAATTCAAGATTCCGCCATCTGTAAAGTTGGCTGATCCTGATTATAACACACCTGATGAAATATTAATTTTGTTGAGTGCAGATATATTTTTCTCTATCTTATTGTCACAATCGATAAAATTAGGTCCTCAAAAGCCTATTCTTCAAAATACATTATTTGGATACATTGTGAGTGGTATATTACCAAAATCATTGTTCAGAACTGATTTTAATACTTTTTATTCTCATCACTGTTCTTTAGATATCAAGAAACTGGACAACCTGATGGAAAGATTTTGGCAAGCTGAGAGCATTCCCGAAGGTCAGGACGAATTTACGAGCGAACAGGAAGCCTGCGAAAATAGTTTTAGAGAAAGCGTAGAAAGAATCGAAAATAAATTTCAGGTGAAACTTCCTTTTAAAATACCTATGTCAGATATTTTTCTCGGCGATTCTTACAAATTTGCCTTGAAACGCTTCTTTAATTTAGAAAAACGGCTTCAACTTGATGACAAATTGTTTCAAGGTTATTCTAATTTCATTCAGGAATTTTTGGACCTTGATCATGCTGAAATTGTTAGTCCTTGTGAAATTTCAGTCAATGATACATCCACGTATTTTCTTGCACATCATCCAGTTGTAAGAAGTGACAAAAGTACTAATAAATTGAGAGTAGTTTTTGATGGGGGTATGAAAACTAATCATAAACTTTCCTTGAATGATTTTCTTTATAATGGTAAATCCGTACAAAGCGATATTTATGATATATTATTATTATTTCGTACATATAGATATGTTCTTATAACAGATATAAAACATATGTTCAGGAGCATTTTGGTCAATCCAGAGCATCAAAATTTTCAATTAATTATTTGGAGAAATGATCCTTCACTACCATTGAATTTCATTCGTTTGAAAACAGTAACTTATGGCTTAAAGAGTTCTCCATTTTTAGCTACTAGATGTTTAAATGAGTTAGCTTTCACCTTCAAAGATAAATATCCACTTGCTTCAAGAATACTGCTGAATAACACTTACATTGATGATGTTCTTTGTGGGGCAGATTCTATTGATGAACTCATTCAAATTAAATCAGAAATAATTGAACTTCTGAGTTTAGGAAATTTCAAGCTTCATAAGTGGGCAACAAATACCCCAGGAATAATATCAGATATTCCAAAGGAACTTTGCCATTTCAATGAAATAGAACTTGCTAAGAATTCTGGAGAAGAATTAATGTTGAAAACTTTAGGATTGATTTTTGATGTTAAAATTGATTGCCTTAAAATCATTTTTCCAAAAATTGAGATTAATGAACCTTTAACGAAAAGATCATTCTTAAGTATAATTTCTCGACTGTACGATCCTTTGGGTTTAATTGGCCCAATTGTGATTATGGCTAAATTACTAATGCAAAAATTATGGATCAAAACAATATCTTGGGACGAACACTTACCTCTAGATGTTCACCAAAATTGTGAAAAATTCTTGAAGCAATTATCAGTATTACCACCTATTGTTCATCCAAGAAATATCAATTGTTTTTCAAACACTAAAAAAATCGAACTTTTGGGATTTTGTGACGCTTCAATGAATGCCTATGGATGTTGCGTTTATGTAAAAACTACAAATGATGAAGGAAAGATTTCAATAATTTACTTACCTCTAAATCGCGTGTTGCTCCACTCATGAAAAAACTAACAATACCGAAATTAGAACTCAACGGTGCAGTACTGTTATCAAAATTAATTGCAAAAATTACAAAAATTTTTGAGAACAACTTCAAAATATCAAATAGATTTTTGTTTTCGGATTCAGAGATCGTTCTCTCTTGGATTGCTTCCATACCTTTGAAATTAAACGTCTATGCTGCGAATAGAATAACGCTAATAAAAACTTTGACTTCAGATTCATCATGGTGCTATGTAAGTGGTGACAATAACCCTGCTGATCTGCTCACTAGAGACCTTCAGTATATCAATTCATTTAATGATAATCGTTTGTGGTGGCATGGCCCCGAAATGGTCAGCAACGTCGGCTATAATTTAACAAGCTCTATAGTTCTTGATAGAGGTTGTGATTTTGATAAGACAGATATATTTCGGGAAAGTCAAAGTTGTGCAAAAGTTTCATTGAATACTATACTTCAGGAAAATACAGTTCGTTTTGAGGACTACTCATCTATCAGTAAAATTCAAAGAATTCTTGCATTTGTTTTAAGATTTATTCGGAATTGCAGGGTGTCAAAAGATAAAAGATTGAAAGGAAATTTAACATGCACAGATTTAGATGAGGCATTAGATCATATCATAATTTCAATACAATCGTCTAATTTTCCGGGTGAAATTGAATGTTTGAAGCATAATAATCCAATAAGCAATAAGTCAAGTTTAAAACCTCTTTTCCCATTCATTGACCAAAATAATTTACTTAGGGTAGGAGGCAGGCTACATAATGCTCCTATTTCCTTTTCAGAGAAACATCCCATCATTTTACCAAAAAATTGTCATATAACCAAATTGATTATCATAAGAGAACATATAAATTCATTTCATGCGGGACCAAGACTTGTCCTCGCCAATTTAAATAAAAAATTCTGGTTAGTGAACGGTGTTCGTGAAATAAAAAAGGTTCTACATAAATGTGTGAGATGCTTCAGATTGAAGGCGAAATTTTCTGAACAATTAATGGGTAGCCTACCATCGTCTAGAGTCACGGTATCCCGACCATTCGAAAATGTTGGAATAGATTTTTGTGGTCCATTTAGTATAAAACAGTCGCGATTGAGAAAGATTCTAATTTCCAAAGGATATATTGCAGTTTTCGTCTGTTTTTCCACTAAAGCTATCCATTTAGAGCTTGTTTCAGATTTAAATACTGACACTTTTATTGCAGCTTTCAAAAGATTTTCTTCTAGAAGAAATTTACCATCTCAAGTATTTTGTGATAATGGAGCAACCTTCAAGGGCGCTCAAAGAAAGTTCGATGAATTTTATAAGCTCTGTTCTTCAAAATTCCATAAAGATAAAGTTGAAAATTATGCTGCAAGTCTAGGTATCACATTCAATTTCATTCCAAGCTACTCCCCTGCCTTTGGAGGCATTTGGGAAGCTGGCGTTAAAAGCGTCAAATTCCATCTAAAAAGAGTCGTGGGTGATTCAGCTCTGACTTATGAAGAATTTAATACTTTCATAGTACAAATAGAGGCTATACTAAATTCAAGGCCTCTCTGCCAAATTTCTCAGGATCCATCAGATTTAAATTTTCTGACACCGGCTCATTTTCTTACTGGGGCAGCTTTAAATGCGTTACCGGAAAATGATTTATCTCATATACCACAGAGTCATTTGAAATTTTGGAGACTCTGCTCGAAATTGCGGCAAGATTTTTGGGATCACTGGCGTAAGCATTATTTGTTGCAATTGCAAAATAGGCCTAAATGGAAAGAGGCACTACCAAATATAAAAGAGGGAATGTTAGTATTGCTGAAGGAGGATAACGTTTCTCCTCTTCATTGGCCCATGGGGCGAATTTTGAAAGTTATACCAGGTAAAGATGGTAAAGTTAGAGTGGTTGAAGTAGTCATGAAAAACAAAGTCTATAAAAGATCTATTTCTAAAGTTGCCGTGCTTCCTATCTACGAATAGCTCTACCTTGCCGAAGTCTCTCCATATTCAATTGTTATTGTTGAATAATCCAGTTTAATTCAATAAGTTTCCTTGTTTTATTGGTATTCTAGAATAGTTTTGTAGTATTAGTGCACTGAAAAATTGTATGATACATACCGTATAATAATAATTTGTATTTTCTCAAAGTTTCATTTGAATCAATGATATATAATTATCCTTTCAATTGTTTTCAGCAACACTTATGTTGTGAATAACTTGGTATCACCTTGTTCATTCTTATTATAGATTCTACTTAGTTTTGAACTTTCAAATTTATTAAATGAACAATTGTAATGATTTATTATTGTGCTGAAATATGTAATCACTTTCTTTGCTGTGGTGCCCTGTTATGTATAGATCCACCTATACATATATGTACAACAACTTGTGAACGGCGCTGTATTTGAAACCTTATGTATTGGACAGGCGCAATACGCTATTGTAAATATGCTCATATGTATCAGTTTTATATTTCATTCCATATTATTACGCCAATAAATGCACAAGTTAAACAAATTGTTTTCAAATTCAATTATACCGATCAAAACTGATCCAATTTCTTTAGGTTGGCGCCCCGTATATTTATTTCACAGTTTTCGTTTTCAATTCGCGTATAAATTAAAAGGACCATATGCGTTATTTACGCGTATGTACATACATATGTTTTGATTCAGTATTCGTCGATCTATGAATGTAATCGCTCTTATTATTCGTTTCGCTTTATTAGAATTTTCCGCCGCTGAAATTAATTAATATAGTTGATTAGTTTTGTGAAATCACAATTAGTGTGGTGTAACAACGCTCATTTAGAACTTTTGAAGAAGGTTAAGGAGACAACATCTATTCTCCAGTTTCTGGTATCAATGGGTATATCTTATTATCTTTAATCCTTACTATTCCTTTCAAACCTTCCTAATATTTCACCTAGAAAGGTCGTAAGAGTACATAAAACCCATCAGGAATACTACCAGAGATCAAAAGTAAGTGGTCTATTTGGGCATTGAACTGGTTTATGTGCATACATTTTATTTTTCTTCGTTTTCCTTATTACAGTCTGCTAAATTTTAACTGGTTGAATTCATTATTGCAAAAGGTCTCTTGGATTGAATTTATTTTAATATTAAATAAACCAAGGCCTAATCATTTGATCCTTTCGGGCCGTATATTTACCACAATTTCCATAGTTTCAGCCATTTCAATTTTAGCCCAAATTCACCATCTGGCGAATCAATTCGTCAGTTTTCTTTTGTTCGGTTGACATATTCAATCAGACTAGTATTCGCGCTCCGCCCAACATTTTCATCCATATTAGTATTTTTTAGGTTATAAATTTTGTTGATATTCTTTCACTCAAGATGAGTGAAAAGGGACAAATTAGATTGAAAGTTTTGGAAGCTAAGAAACAAGCTATATTTTCTAGATTTCAAAAACAATATGATTATATAAAGGATTTGGATAAGTCGAAAGTAATTGAATATTTCAAAATTGGTTTGAATTCTTTAGAAAATAGTAGAACTCAACTCATGGATGTGGTAGAGGACATAAATTTACTTTCGTTAGAAATCTTACCAAACTTTACTCCTAGTTATCAGGTAGTTGAATCTGCTGAAAATTTGTATTGCCACATTATGGCCGCCGCACAAAATATTGAAAATAAAACACATTCTTCAAAAAAATTAGTAGAATCGCAGCCAAGGTTACCTAAAATGGATTTAGTCGATTTTTCAGGTGATCCAAAAAACTGGCCTATTTTTTATCAGAATTTTAAAAGTTGTGTACATGATAATTCTTCATTAGATGATGCTTGTAAGGTACATTACCTGATGAGTAAACTCAGTGGTCGCGCTTTAACTTTGTGTTCAGGAGTAATTCCTACTGCCGAAAATTATGAAACAATTTGGAATATTTTGGTCGATAAATTTCAGGACGAAAGACTGTTAGCAATGACATATTTGAAGTCAATCCTTGATTTTAAATCAATAATTGTTGAATCAGCGCATAATCTGGAAATATTTTTGGAGAAGTTCGACGTTTCAGTAAGTGCTTTGAAACAATTGCCCATAAATAATTTGGCTGATTTTTTGTTGGTGTCTATCGCTCTTTCTAAACTAGATTCAAACACTCAAAAAAACATTCGAAATGTCTTTAAAGGATCGAGAGATACCTACATACGATAAGTTGATTACCTTCATTAAATTGCAAGCTAAAGTTTTGGATAGAACCTCGAAATCTAGTAATCAGAATTCGTCAAATTCAATGGTAAATTCTAGACATCCCAAATTGAAAACTCACTCGTTTATGGCAGCTTCTTCCGAAAAAACAATTTCGTTTCCCTGTCCTATTTGTAATCAGAATTCACATTTAATCAATAAATGTTCGAAATTTTCGAAAATTACTCCAATGGAGCGTTTCAAATTGGTGAAAGAAAAATCTTTATGCATTAACTGTTTGAGTCCTAGACACCGCATATCTGCTTGTAAATCTCAAACTAATTGTAATGTTTGTAATAGCCGCCACAATACTTTGCTACATTTTGATCGCAATAATTCTGCTGTTGTCACGCTGAATTCACAACCCTCAACTTCTTCAGCTAACAATTACATCGAACAAACAGAATCGAAAAGTATTTCTTGTACAAGTGTTCAAAACCTATAGGTCGAGATATAACGACAGTTTTACCTACTGCAGAAGTTTTAGTACATATTTCTGATCGATGCACGGAAATAATTCGCGTTCTTGTGGATACTGGCAGTCAAGAGAATTTCTTGACTTTCAAATGTTGTGAACGTTTGAACTTAGCTTTTGTTGAGAGAGATTCGTCGGTTATTGGTATCGGAAATACACAAAGTCATATAAGAGGTTATGTAGAGAATATAATCATCGGTTCTAAGTTTGATTCGCGATTAAAATATAGATTGAATGCTTTGATCATAGATAAGTTGTTAATAAACTTGCCCACCAGTAATATTTCAATGAGAAATTTAGAACACATTAAGGATCTTCCGTTGGCTGATTCAAAATTTTCCCAGTCTTGCGAAATCGATGGGATTATCGGAATAACGCTTTTTAATTCCATTATAAAGGGTAATAAAATCATGGGTGATACTTCCGATTCATTGACTGCTTTAGATACTACTTTAGGATATATTTTGTGTGGAACAGCTTTTAAGGTTAATTCTTCGAATTCAGAAGATAGCATATCTTTTAGCGCTATAAGTGATATGGAAAAAATTGAAAAACTTGTTAGAAATTTTTTGAAGTTAGAAGAAGTCCCTGAAATTCACAAATTCAGCCCTGATGAAGTAGAATGTGAGAATCATTTTAAGTCGTGTTGTTCGCGGAGTAAACAGGATGGCCGATATACGGTTTCTTTGCCCTTCAGGATTTCTCCTGATAATTTGACTGATTCGGTGAATTTGGCCATTAAAAGATTCAATGCTTTGGAGAGAAAATTTGAGATTTCTTCGGATTTGAAACAGATGTATTCTGATGTTATTCAAGATTATTTGGCTCAGGGGCATTTGCGGTTTGTCGGGAAATTAGGAGATTTTTCTGATCAATCTAATGGGTATTTTATTCCACATCATCCAGTTTTTAAGAAAGATAGTAAAACAACCCCTATTCGAATTGTATTTGACGCTAGCTTGAAGACAGTCCCTTCAGGATTTTCCCTCAATGACTGTTTATACACAGGTCCGAAACTTCAGGCGGACATCCTGAAGATGTTTTTGAATTTTAGAATTTTCAAAGTAGCATTAATAGCTGATATCTGTCAAATGTATCGACAAATACGTCTTAATCGCCAAGATCAACGATTCCAGCGCATTTTGTGGCGATTTTCATCGAGTGATTCAATTGATGTATATGAACTCACTACAGTTACGTTTGGGGTTAAAACTTCTCCCTATCTTGCTTTGAGAGTTGTGAGACAGTTAGCTTTAGATGAAGCACATAATTATCCACAAGCATCGAAAACCATTCTTGAGGATATGTACGTTGACGATTTAACTACAAGTATAGAGTCCATAGGTAAGTCAACAGAGCTATACCTTCAGTTGACAAATTTATTCAAAACTGGTGGTTTTGAAATCACGAAGTGGCATACGAATGCTTCTGAACTTAGGGAGTTTATACCCGAGGAAAAACGTTCACAGAAACCATTTCCATTTGAAAAAGGGACTATTAAGGTTTTAGGAATTCAGTGGCAGGCTGAATTAGACGTTCTCTCATTTGACATAAATGAAGTTACGATCGGCAACCAGGTTCCCACTAAACGAATCATACTTTCCCAAATCAGTAAAATATTTGATCCACTTGGTCTTTTGGGTCCGGTTGTTTTATATGCTAAACTTTTTATTAGATATCTCTGGTCGATCAAATTGGATTGGGATGACGAAATCCCTCTTATTTTGCGTAATAAGTGGTTACAATTTGTAGCTGAATTACCTCTTTTGAAGCAGGTGAATTTTCCACGGTGGCTACATGTGACACCTGACTTCCCTATCACCTTGATAGGCTTCGCAGATGCAAGCCAGAATGCGTATAGCGCTGCAGTTTACTTACGTGTGATTTTTGAGGAGGAAGTTCATGTTGGTTTAATTAGTTCAAAATCTAGAGTTTCCCCTCTAAAGATAGAATCAATACCTCGACTTGAATTATGCGCCGCTTTACTGCTTTCCAAATTGACGAAGTATATCGAATCAGTTTATTTATGCCGATGTAAAATCGATAAAGTTATTTGTTGTACTGACTCCCAAATCGTTTTAGGTTGGTTGTGAGATTCACCTCATAGATGGAAAACATTCATCGCGAATCGAGTTTCCAAAATTCAAAGTAATATTATTCCGCTCATTGGTTTTTTGTTCCGGGTGAACAAAATATCGCTGATATTATTTCTCGTGGTATATCATCTGCAAAATTTGTGGAAGACAAAACAGAATGGTTGTTTGGCCCAACATGGCTGAAAAAAGATATAATTGAATGGCCAATAAAATCATTGAACTTAATGGAGTTTTGTGATTTACCAGAACAGCAAGTTATAGCTTTAGTTTCTGTAACAGAATCCGTTGAAAACCCCCTGAATGTTTACTTTCAACGATTTTCTTCGTTCAATAAATTGTTGCGTAGTATGACGATCGTTTTGCGCTTTGCGCACATATTGCCACTTTCGAAAGAGATTACTTCAAAAGATTTAGAAATTTCTGAAAAATACATTATTAGGACATTACAAGTAGTCTATTTCAAGGAATTGATGGGTGCATTGAAGTTGAATAAATGTGTACCTCACACTTTCAGAAAATTGTCGCCATTTTTAGATGATTTTGGTTGTATTAGAGTGGGTGGCCGAATAAAAAATGCGAAAGTAGGTTTTGATTACAAACATCCTTTCCTATTGCCGAAAAAAAATCATTTTGTAACAATTCTGGTTGATTATTATCATAGGAAGAATTTACATACCGGTCCGTACCTCTTGAACTCCTTACTTAAACAGAAATATTGGATATTGTCTGCGAGAAATTTGATTAGACAACGCACTCAGGCGTGTAATTTCTGTTTCAAATTTAAACCTAAACCTAAATATCCACTCATGGCTAATCTACCTTCACCGAGAGTAACTAGTCAGATCAAACCATTCGTTGATACTGGCGTTGACTATGCTGGTCCCTTTAATATAACGTTAACTAGGCATAGAGGTGTTAAAACACAGAAGGCGTATGTCTGCCTTTTCGTTTGTTTAGCAACAAAAACTATACATTTGGAACTAGCATCAGATTTGTCTACCGCAACATTTCTTGATTGTATGAAAAGGTTTTTGAGTCGTCGTGGATATGTTCGAAAATTCTATTCGGATCAAGGTACTAATTTTGTTGGAACTAAAAAATATCTCGATGAATTGTACCAATTTATCCTTTCAGCTGACTACGAAGAATCTTTGAAAAAGTATTTGTTGTCTGAGAGAATATGTTGGACGTTTAATGCGCCCTTAGCACCCCACATGGGAGGTCTATGGGAGATAAATGTGAAGAGCATGAAAAATCATCTTTTCAAGGCAATTGGTTCCCAAATACTCTGTTATGAAGAATTTATAACAGTCTTGACACAGGTCGAAGCGCTTTTAAACAGTCGACCCTTATGCAGTTACGTTTCTGATGATCCAAACGACCCGCTAATGCTGACACCAGCACACTTTTCTTTAACTTCATTACAGCATGTACCATCGTATGATGTTTCGCAAGAAAATGTAGGTAAATTGAACAGGAAGCAACTTTTAGATAGAATAGTACAATCTTATTGGACTAGGTGGAAAGGTGAATATCTCCATCAATTACAAACAAGACTCAAGTGGAATGTCAATTCCACCCCAATTGAAATAGGAAAAATTGTTATTCTTATGGATGATAGTGACGTACCTCTTAGATGGCCAATAGGTATCGTTACGCAGGTTTTTCCCGGTTCGGATGGTACTGTTAGAGTTGCTCTCGTTAAGACTCGAACTGGAGTCTATAAAAGACCGGTTGTAAAGTTGTGTCCACTACCCACCCAATAACATTGATAACTGATAAAAAGCAATTATGTAGTTTGTTTTTTATTTTTTATTTTTTTTTATTCAATGCTTTGTTTTTCAATTGGTATTTTGTTTGGAAAAATGATAATTTTCCCAAAGTTGGGGGAGAATGTTGGCGCCCCGTATATTTATTTCACAGTTTTTGTTTTCAATTCGCGTATAAATTAAAAGGACCATATGCGTTATTTACGCGTATGTACATACATATGTTTTGATTCAGTATTCGTCGATCTATGAATGTAATCGCTCTTATTATTCGTTTCGCTTTATTAGAATTTTCCGCCGCTGAAATTAATTAATATAGTTGATTAGTTTTGTGAAATCACAATTAGTGTGGTGTAACAACGCTCATTTAGAACTTTTAAAGAAGGTTAAGGAGACAACATCTATTCTCCAGTTTCTGGTATCAATGGGTATATCTTATTATCTTTAATCCTTACTATTCCTTTCAAACCTTCCTAATATTTCACCTAGAAAGGTCGTAAGAGTACAATAAAACCCATCAGGAATACTACCAGAGATCAAAAGTAAGTGGTCTATTTGGGCATTGAACTGGTTTATGTGCATACATTTTATTTTTCTTCGTTTTCCTTATTACAGTCTGCTAAATTTTAACTGGTTGAATTCATTATTGCAAAAGGTCTCTTGGATTGAATTATTTTAATATTAAATAAACCAAGGCCTAATCAGTTTTTGAAAAATACTGATGTGCCTACCAGAAATCTTCCTGTTGGATTTACTACCAGAAAAGAGAAACATTGGAATGTTTTATTTCTAGTAGTAGAACTGAAAGGTTGAGACAAAGAAGTCTGAACAAAGAAAAGCCACTGTGGAATACTCTTATGACGAGAAAAAAGTACTGTTTTAATATAATGAAATAAAGTTAATTAAACTGTTCGACACACAAAATTGTTTTCCTCAATTTCCTCAACAGCCTCTTAACCTAATTCATCTTTCACTATGACTGGAATGAATTGAAACAAATGATGACACCCACCGTTTTCACAGAAAATAAAAATATATTATACACAGTAATACACTCGTTCACTATATATTGATGAAAAATCCAAATTTCAATGAAGCAGATGAACACATAAGCAATACAACCAAATCCTTCCATGTCAATATTAATAGTTCTACGACTGCCCACCGTGGCGCTGCCTTCTTATTTTCAGATGAGTAAGTTTCAGTTATTCAGAAATGGTTTCACGATTCTAATCTTGTGAGAGACAGAAAAGATTAACACGCTGAGCTACAATGATGACATGCAAATACACAGACAAGTCGCCTGATGTTTTTTCCTTCTGCAAAAACTCTTTCTTGAAGGAAAATTTGCCTGTGCCACAGGAGTGTTCTATGCCAGTAAGTGGCGTTTGTGACCCCTTGTTGAAAAGTTCGTTTTCTCTGATTATTGAGTGACCAGGAACTTAGACTAAGAAGATCCTTTTGCTCTTGCCATTTCATTGAACAAAAAGGTATGAAATCGCAAACTGAACTATTTCTGCTTTGTGGTCAACAAGTTTTGTGAACTTTCGTTTTTAAAACCGGTGCTGCACCTCAAAGATCTTTTACACTAGCTGCCACTGCCAATACCTCTGGCATTTCAGGAATTCGAAACAGCTCTGTCAAAGCATTTCGAGTCGAAATAAAATTGAACTGTATACGATTAACTTGATTTCCAGATGGCGTGCAGCATGCCAAATGCTATTCCCAACATTGCTCAAATCTAGGAAGGCGATACAGGAGAAACTTTTAGTCTTTACTCCTAAATATTCCAGCGATCATCACGATTGGAGATGGAGTAAGGTGATCGGTCACGATTCAGGCCTAAAGGCCAGGTGAGCAAGGGTACAGGAAGCCAATTTTCTTAGCATGGATAATTGAAAAATCGTTACTTCGCCTAGCAATTACTGTTTTAACTTGCGACTTTATCAGTTGTCATCGGTTGCAATTACTCTTGCAACAGCTTTGCTTGCACGATAGAAAACGATAGAAAAACATTTCCTCATATTTTACATAGTTTTCGATCTTCAACTGAAGGTCAAGAACTGTTACCTAAGTGCAAGGGACTATTGTGGACAGTCTACAGGTGAACTACTTTCATATTCTTGAATTCATTCAAATCATATAGTGGAAATACCGGGAAAACAGTGACTAAGAACACATATGCTTTTAGTGAATATTATCTGGGATGATTTCATCAAGTTTGTTTTTCTGTGCCACGTTTCTGCCAGCATTCGCTAGAATGTCGTCAAGAAAAACACCTACATTTAAACTTTCAGAAAAGCAACTTTCGTCACTCTTCGAAAATGTTCGTCATTTTTGACAGTTGTCAGAAAAAAATTGTCGATGACTTTGAAGTTTTATTTATTCAGTTGCCTATCCATTTTATCTTTTTCATGTGGGGGGTCATTTTATTGGGGTGCAGATGTTTTTGAGATCTACATACAGTTCATACAGTTGACTGATAGGATTTTCGGCATTTGACATGAAAACTTCCTCCTTTATTTTTTTTACGTTTCACTTTTCCTTCTTTTGATATTATTGAAGCTTCACTCCATAGAAATGCTATGATCTTCATTCAAAGCGTGTTGGTCATCAAAAGAACAACATTCATCTTGAGGCCAGCATCATTCAAGGCAAAAGAGTTCAATTGCGCCATTGTTTTGAAACTTCAAAGTAGATAAACAAAGAGACTTCTAGCTCAACTTTTGAACATAACCTCAAATTCGTGAACCTCGAAAAGCGCGCCGTTATGGGGGCTTTGCAATATAGATGTTGTCTTTAGGGATAGTGCTGACGGAGCCCTAGATGTGGGCCCCAATTTAGAATGAATAGATATGTGTTATGGGAGCCCATACGGCAAAAATGTTTATTCCCACGATCTCAGCTTAGAAGACTCGCCAATATTTGCATATGTTGAAATATCCATATCCGATTTGGCAAAGGTATAAATACTCTGAAACATCAAACTCATTGTAGCTGTATTTTCAATTTGAAATTGGTCCGCAATTCATGTGAATTTCTGCCAAATTAGTTTGGCTGCGTCCCAAAAAGAAGGAGAAAACAGACAGTGCAATATAGCCGATGCTACAAGTTCCCTCAACAGGTGAGTTGGTTATTGAATTTTCACGGAAAATTTTGTAATCGTCACTCTGATGAATTAGAGAACCGTAGGTAACCCACATATTTTTTCAAATCCACTCAGTGAGTTGTATTTGTATTTCAAAGACAGATTATTCTGGTCAAACAAAACACGTTCATATGTTACATATACCCATAGTCCGATTCTTATCTTTAGGGTAAAAGCTATAGTGATTGACACTCTGAGGTCATGGATACTTTCAGTGGTCGAATTAGGTTCCTTATTTTACTGTAATAAGATGGTTATTGTTACAAAACTGTAGTTGAATGTTGCTATTTTGGTATTATCTTCAAACTTTCAATAAATATCGATTGAATATTCGAGGAGACACCAATTTCGTCGAAATTACCTCTAGTCCATTTCACGAAACTTTTAGCGCATAGTAGGCGTTTGTTTATTCATCTGAAGTTGGCAATATTTGCTGTCATAACGTAAAATAAAGTCAACGTTGCCGGATGTACCAGGCCACATAAATTCGATTACGAAAAAAATATAAGATTTTAATTCTTATTGTAATCAGAATGCTTCTTTACATTGGGACTTTTCTATTTGACTGATTAACTAAGAAATCACTTCACTTGGACCGAATCGACCAATAGGAACGCCGCGTTACTGATCTTGCATCAGTTTGAAAGTGATGCAGCGTCAAATAGAAAAGTCGGATTATAAGGAGAGACTTCATCGCTTCCATTGTTATAGGTCGTAATTCAAAAGGTATAATTTTGTCCTTTTTTCAACCAGGATTCACCACTGTGAATCCCGAATTCTATTCAGAATGAATAGACAACCTTCTAGGGATTATTACTTCATTTCTCTGCAGTATACAGCCGAATCGATAAAGCCCTCTTACAAATGAGAACAATAAAGATTATGGAAACACCCAAGAGAGTATAATTCACTTTGTTTTCAGCTGCATTATTGATTATTGTCTTAGTGGGTTAATTGCAGCAATATTTCATCTCACTCTTTTCAACATCCCCTATCCCGCAGGGCAGTAGTCTTTATAGTTTTACCGCATATATTTTTATTTTGTTGGTACGGATGCTCGCAGTTGGCAATTTCCTTAGGGGATTATTGTTCTGCACAATTGGAGCAGAAAATGTTTGTTCGAGCTAACTTTATCGCGCTGAATTCTCGGTCAACTTAATGAAATATTGATTGAAACGATTTCGGCTGTTTATTAGGCTATGGAAATACGAAAATGTGTAGTTTTTCGTGCCAATTATGTGCTTTTATGTAGATATTAAGAAATGGATGATATTAATTTTTTTGAATTGAATTGAGATGGGATTGTTCAATTGTTTTTTCTTCATTTATAGACTACAGATATGTATCAGAAGGTTTTTAGTAGGATAAAGTGGGGGAACCGCGACCGTTTAAGGATATTTGAAAATAAAATCATGGTCGAAGTGTTTTAATGGCCTGAATAAGAAAAAAAAACTGAACAGTACAACAAGCTTGACTCACTTGAGTTGTGGAAAACAAGCCTTCAAATTTAAAACAATCTCAAATAAAAGGCTTCGATGGCTTGAATTTTCCACACAGATGGGGTAATACCGGCCTTCAATTACGAATAGAAATCGCATATAAATTTCTATTGCTTTGTTGTATTGGAGCAGAAATCATCGTTTTCCCCACTATTTCTTCATTTTCTCTAACTTCCTTATAATTATTCAAGTGTGCTGATCTTTTTTTTCTTGGTTCAGACATTGCAAATTTTCCATCAAAAACATGTGTTTCGCGTTTTTAGTACAGTGGAACTTCCCTATAACGAACGTCTGTATAACGAATTTCGTACAAGACATTGCACCATGAATCCAAATTCCATGTTGAAAGCACCCTCTTAAACGAAGTAAATTATCTCTATAACGAAATATTCAAAGAACGTCATCTTTTGAATGGTTATTGGCAAGAAGGTACAAGAGTGGGGTTTTTCCGAAATTTTTCCGGACGTACGTAATAAAATCCAACGTTAAACTCAATCATTACGGCGGGTAGAAAGATTCTTCTGAAACAGTTTTAAATGCACCCCTGGATTTTTTTTTATACGCATCTCTCGGGAAAAGACTGAGCCCTTTCAAGCGCCCCGAGATGAATTCAGTAGAAATCGGTTTGTGCATGTCTTAAACTGCTGTAAGTTGTAACCAAGGGGGAATATATCTTGAGGTACGGTATTCCATAGCCTTGCAGTTCGGTAAAGAAAAGCCTTCTGATACACCAATGTCCTAGCTGTAGAAAGATGCACGGCAAACTGGTGACTATTATCGGCTAGCCTTGTTTGTCGATCAAATTGAGCTCCTGGTGGAATCATGGAGGCAATGGCAGCAGAACACCTTCCGTGGTGGTATCTGTAAAAAGGGAATAAGTCTCCAACTTTTCTACGATGATCGAGACTATGAAGATTGGCAGTTAACGTTGGATCGTCTATTAGGCGCACTGCTCTTTTTTGAATGGAATCAAGTAGGAGTAACGAGTGCTTAGGAGCTGAACCCCAAGCATGAGAGCAATATTCCATAGCTGGACGCACTTGAGCCTTGTAAAGTAATAAAAGCTGCTTAGAAGTGAACAATTTCCTCGCACGAAATAGATAGCTAAGCTCCTGTGCAGCTGACTTGGCAACTGAGCAGACGTGCTCATGACTGATATTGACCCCTAGAAGCTTAAGTCCATTGGTTGGTTTTATTGTTTTATTGTCCATTATTAGTTGGGGTGCAACTGTCGATGTTTTTCTTGTGAGCAGAGTAGCCTGGGTCTTAGAGGCTGTTTGGTTTCAATCTAACCATTACGCTAGTATGAAAGTTGTGCGGAAATGTCTAAAAGGAAGTGCTTAAGTTTGAATGATAAACATGAATTTATCAGTGGAGTCGACCCACGCTTCAATCTGATAACACCATGAAGGATTCATTAGAAAGCATATGATAAAAATTGGCTTAAAACAAACTGACCAGTGTAAATGCTACGAGAAAGAGGAGGAAAATCGTCTTCACTTAGTTATAGAATGTCTTGCAATTGCGAGCCTACGCAAAGAATGCCTTAGACAGGCAAAATATAAAAGAGACTCCGTCAAGCCCACTTAACACAGTACAGATACTGAAGTTCATTGGGGCTCTGGAACGTAGTATAGCGTGTACTTAACGCAGTTGAGAAAACAGCTTGCAGAGCAATGTAATACCCTTAACAATCTACAACATGGGGCCAACATGTTCTTCGCGATGAATCTAGTTTGTTTTAAAATGAAAGTATCTTCCCAATAAGAATAATAATAATTTATAATGTAATAACAACAACCGACATAAATAACATAAACAATTCGTTTGACGATAAGCGACCAATCTAGAATTTGCATAATAAAACAATGGTTAACTCCGCAGATCAACGATAGAGCCTAATTTCTTCTTCCAACTTTCTTCCAGGGCCGGGATCCAAACAAAATAATGAGCTGTAACGAACCTTAATACGCTATTTTTCTGGATAATGACCGTCTGCGTTCCCACCCTCCTCTAGGGCCCACGATTCAATCTGAATACACCATGAGGGAGTCATTAGAAAGCATATGAAAAAAATTAGCTCAACACAAACTGATCAGTGTAGATGCTACGAGAAAGAGGAGGAAAATCGTCTTCACTTAGTTATAGAATGTCTTGCAATTGCGAGCCTGCGCGAAGAATGCCTTGGACAGGCAAAATATAGAAGAGACGTTGATCGAGCATACTTTATACAGAACAGATACTGAAGTTCCTTGGGGCTCTGGAACGTAGTATAGCGTGTAACTAACGCAGTGGAGAAAACAACTTGCAGAGCAATGTAATACCCTCAACAATCTACAACATGGCGCCAACATGTTCTTCGCGATGAATGTAGTTTGTTTTAAACCGAAAGTATCTTCCCAATAAGAATAATATATATATTCTTTTGAAATCAAGAGCTAACATAATACAATACATAAAACAAAAATAAAAAATCCCTAACTGAGGTTGGTGCAAAACGGGGAACCATACTATTTTTTCGTATGATACCAGAGCTCAGGGAAAAACCCCAGTAGAAAAAACCCTGTCTCGCCGTTTCAACAAAAATATCACTTAAAAACTATTAGAATATTGAAGGTTTTCTTCTTTATTAAGTCCAAATGAACGATAACCCTCTCCAGGATGCCTTCGGAATTCTGAATCTGAAACGAAAAAATCAAAGCAGAAAAAAGAAACAGAAAATTAAATGATTAAAACTCTATTAAATCGATTTAAAATTAACAACCCAATTCAAAAACGACTCGGTAATTTCATGTATAGCTCTCAAACCATCCTGAAATTTATATATGGAACAATTATTTATCAGGTGTTCAATTGTCTCCTCTGCTTCTCCGCATTCGCAACTAGGACTCTCAACTGAATTCCATTTGAAAAGCATACTATTGCAACGTCCATGAGCTGTTCTTATACGATTAAGAACAGTCCATATTTTCCTTGGAAGATCAAATCCAGGAACTTTATTCGAGGGATCAGTTATTAAATCTTTGTTCTGTATATTACATGAGTTCCACTCGGATTGCCAAATTGCTTTATCACTTTCATTTGAGTTCAGAAAATGATTTGACCAAAAAGGTTTTCGTGATTTTAATATAAGAATAATAATAATTTATAATGTGATAACAACAACCGACATAAATAACATAAACAATTCGTTTGACGATAAACGACCAATCTAGAATTTGCATAATAAAACAATGGTTAACTCCGCAGATCAACGATAGAGCCTAATTTCTTCTTCCAACTTTCTTCCAGGGCCGGGGTCCAAACAAAATAATGAGCTGTAACGAACCTTAATACGCTATTTTTCTGGATAATGACCGTCTGCGTTCCCACCCTCTTCTGGGCTTTTGGGCCCACGCTTCAATCTGAATACACCATGAAGGAGTCATTAGAAAGCATATGATAAGAATTGGCTCAACACAAACTGACCAGTGTAAATGCTACGAGAAGTAGGAGGAAAATCGTCTTCACTTAGTTGTAGAATGTCTTGCAATTGCGAGCCTGCGCAAAGAATGCCTTGGACAGGCAAAATATAAAAGAGACGACGATCAAACCCACGTTATACAGAAAAGTTACTGAAGTTCATTGGGGCTCTGGAACGTAGTATAGCGTGTACCTAATGTAGTTGAGAAAACAGCTTGCAGAGCAATGTAATACCCTTAACAATCTAAAACATCGGACCAACATGTTCTTCGCGATGATGTCAGTTTGTTTTATACCGAAAGTATCTTCCCAATAAGAATAATAATTAATGATGCAATAACAACAACCGACATAAATAACATAAACAATTCGTTTGACGATAAACGACCAATTTAGAATTTGCATAATAAAACAATGGTTAACTCCGCAGATCAACGATAGAGCCTAATTTCTTCTTCCAACTTTCTTCCAGGGCTGGGGTCAAAACAGAATAATGAGCTGTAACGAACCTTAATACGCTATTTTTCTGGATAATGACCGTCTGCGTTCTCACCCTCCTCTGGGGCCCACCACGCTTCAATCTGAATACACCATGAAGGGGTCATTAGAAAGCATATGATAAGAATTGTCTTAACACAAACTGACTAGTGTAAATGCTACGAGAAAGCGGAGGAAAATCGTTTTAACTTAGTTATAGAATGTCTTGCAATTGCTAGTCTGTGCAAAGAATGCCTTGGACAGGCAAATATAGGAGAGACGTCGATCAAGGCTCCTTTATTCAGTACAGCTACTGAAGTTCATTGGGGCTCTGGAACGTAGTATAGCGTGTACTTAACGTAGTTGAAAAAACAGCTTGCAGAGCAATGTAATACCTTTAACAATCTACAACATGAGGCCAACATGTTCTTCGCGATGATGCCAGTTTGTTTTAAACTGAAAGTATCTTCCCAATAAGAATAATAATAATTAATAATATAAACAATGAAAGAGGAGAATAATATTAATTGATTTCAAATCAACCAGTACTAAACCCACACTTCGGAACTAATCTCGTCAATGCACAAAGAAAATGCATAGCGGTAATATCAAACAGAGCATCCATAGATAGCTATTTTGCCCTATTTGGGGCTCTTCAGTATGGAGGAGCACCGTCTGAAAGGCATTCTAGGTTCCCTTATTTGAAGAAATGTCGCCCAGCTCTGAGAATAACAGAACCAAAACGCCATCTCTTGGGATGCTTGGTTTTGGCGTTTTGGTTCTGTAATTCTCAGAGCTAGGCGACATTTCTTCAAATAAGGGCTTGGTTTTGGCGTTTTGGTTCTGCTATTCTAAGAGCTAGGCGACATTTCTTCCAATGAGGGAACCTAGAATGCCTTTCAAACGGAGCTCCTCCATACTGAAGAGCCCCAAATAGGGCGAAATAGCTATCTATGGATGCTCTGTTTGATATTAGCACTATGCATGTTCTTTGTGCGTTGACGGGATTAGATCCGAAGTGTGGGTTTAATATTGGTTGATTTTAAATCAATTAATATTATTCTCCGCTTTCATTGTTTATATTATGCCCGCTTTACTCTTAAACGCATGAATTTTCATTTGAATTAATTAATAATGTAATAACAACAACCGACAGAAATAACATAAACAATTCGTTTGACGATAAACGACCAATCTAGAATTTGCATAATAAAACAATGGTTAACTCCGCAGATCAACGATAGAGCCTAATTTCTTCTTCCAACTTTCTTCCAGGGCCGGGGTCCAAACAAAATAATGAGCTGTAACGAACCTTAATACGCTATTTTTCTGGATAATGACCGTCTGCGTTCCCACCCTCCTCTGGGGCCCACGCTTCAATCTGAATACACCATGAAGGAGTCATTAGGGGTGAAAATTAGGGTTTAGGGTCTATTCACGAAATAGGCAACATTAGTTTCGAAGTTCCCGTTATTCTGAATTTATAAACCCTGAAAACCTCTCTCATTCAGCCAATTTGATTTATGTGAGAGACGAATGAGGCCTTGACCTCTTTTCTCGTATTCGAGAATTTGTTCGGAAAGTTTTTCAGAGGGTGGAAACTCGTGAAGAGGTTTTCCATCCGTGACATATTTCCAGCTTGGCATTTGTCTAGGCTATCTTAATTCGAATCTAGAAATGCCGGAAACTTCGGAATGAGGGTTTTTTACCTTCTTTTCGCAAACAAAGGAGATAAAATCGGTTCGGTTTCAAAGCCAGGAAAAAATTTGTAATTTGTTAATTGTAGTTTTGACAGACTGGATAGAAAAGTTAACGTGATATCATACGAGGGTTGACTTTTATAGTTTGGGATTCGAGAACAACAATTTAAGAAAAGCCTTGAGCAGGTGTTTTTGAGCGTGTCCGTTCATTGGTGGAACAAAGAGACTATTACCTAAAATTTTCGTTTAGGTTCTGATATTGGTGCTCGTACTTAATGTAATGCAGTATTGCAGTATTTGAGTATAATCAAAATCATATTCTGGAAATTATTCGAAAACTGAAAAATTCTAAAAATATTCAACTGAAAATATCGAAATTATATGGTTCTCATTTCACAACCCTTTTGAAAATTTGCACGATTCATCACTACGCTAAAATAGAAGTTTTTTATGGGAATAACAGAAATTTGTTCAATATTACGATAGATTTTTTGATGGTTGTATTGTATTGACACAACTCCCACAAATGTTTGCATACTACAGTGAGTTGGTAATAAACATTTCACTACAAAATTTGAGCTCGATGGAATTGACAAGTTCCGAATTATTCGAAAAAATGTATAATTAACGAATATTTTTGAATTTTATGGTTCTGATAATGAGATCCTCCTGAAATTCTTCATGAAAATTCAGTATAAGAATCTACAGCCTCAAAATGAATTTCACTTGAAACGAATATATTGTTGTAGAAATAAAGGGATTTTTCATTTCGATATATCGATTGAATTTTCTACGGTTCTGTTTCTACAATGGCCTCAAAATTTCTTTCGATGCTTCTTAGGAGTGTCTTGCATATGGTCGTTTAATTTCATTCCGATCGCTTTTGTTCTATCTGAGATACTGAAAACAATGCATTCCTGGACTTATCATTACAGAATTCATTTTTCAGTATGCTACGCGAGTAGCATACTATACTCTATCCACGACTACTGAATATACTTCTTGAAGATTTTAATATTTGGCGACCGCGACTAGACCATTCTATGACAAGCGTGAAAAAAATCAACTTGACGCATGAGAAATTTTTGAAGAATTGGTCATTGTATATTTTTAAATGAAAAAAACTTCAATTGATATAATGAAAGTAGATTTAGCCCTCGATTAACAAGGTATGCCCATATTTGTTAGTTGGAGTACTTTAGAATACTGAAGAAATACCAATTCAAAGAATATCATATCAAAGCTAAATCTATGAAGCAGCAGTGAATTATAATCTCATTATTCCCTTGTGATTAATGGGTATTATGAAGGCCAAGAACAGAGACGTACAATGGACGGATTTTAGAATAGTCGTGGTTAAATTAAATTTTTTCGATATGTTCTAGCCTCCTGTCGAACAAGAGCTATATAACAAAGTACCCAATCCACATGAACGACCACTATCCCCTTCTAATTCGTCCAAAAATGGTCTCGTTCCGAAATGACTAGACCTGTATAAGCCGATGCACCGACCCTCCCACTTTTTACATGAAGAAAAACCTAGAAAATCCAATACGTTTCAGTTACAGAGACAAGAATAATCCAATTCCGCGAAACCAACCCCGTAAAATATCAACGTGCCGGGCAAAAAGGGTTCGACGGGAATGATATTACGATTTTTATCGCGGGATATTGCTCCATCCTTAAATATTCAAAAGGGGTTGATTTCCATCATATTTGAATATTCCAGACCGAAATTTTAACGTCCTGTAATAAAATTCCGCTCATGGGGGTGGCTTGGGGTGCTGTCGTTCCCGTTTATACGACAATGGGGTCGGAGTCAATTGGATTACGATACGTTCGAGCCCTCCCAGAACAGAAGAGTCCTACTACTCGATTCAATCGATATCGCAACAGTGTAAAAAATGGAAAATAAAAATTTTGAGTGAAATTTTCATATGAAAAACATTGAGTTGCACACCGAAAAAAAACAATACTTATCATCTGTGGTCTGAAACATACTAAAAGCTTCACATCTCCATATATACTTTTATTGTCAGTGGTCTCTGCTGACCATGAGTACCATAACACCATGAAGCAACTGACAATAGACAATAAAGTGGAAAACTCAATGAGGTTAAAAAATAAGCTCTTCTTAATCTGGGTTCCTGGCCATTCGTGAATCAAAGGAACGAAGAGGCACTTGCCAAAGAGAGCCCAAGAATGTCACTCCTTGGCCCAGAACCCTTCTGTGGTATAGGTAAATGTACCTATAAGAAGGAGTTCTGGAGAAGCAGAAAGCCGAGAAGGAAAAACTCTGGCGTAATCTCCTAAGGTTGAATCATTCCACTAATTTCCTTCGGAACTTTGAAACAGCAAGATCCAAAAGATGTCAGGATCTTGGTAGAAACAATTACACTTCTTACTGCTGCCCTTCTTACAGGACACTGCCGCCTCAGGAAGCACCTGTTGAGGATGGGATTATCGGACACTGACGAGTGTAGGTTCAGTGGTGAGGAGGAAGATGTCCCATTCACTTAGTCACGGAATGCTCTGGCAGTGTGGGCCTAAAGAAAGAATGTCTTGGGCGAGAAACTTGTAAGTGCGAGTCCACAACGGCGCACCGACCTTGCCCATCGCACCGCGATGTCGATATTTGAAGTTGTGTTACGAAGTAAATACGTCATTTGATGACATCGCGGTGCGATGGGCTAAGGACGGTGCGCCGTTGTGGACTCGCACTAAGAGTGAGGAACTAGCCTCGTTGAAGCCTTCACAGATATTGGATTTCATCAGATTTCTGGAACTGGTGGTCAGAACAGCTCTGTAAGGGGCAAATAGACCTTGAGGTCGCAGTGTACTATAAACCCCTTTTTAACTATACCTAACTATAACTATGGGTGTCAGGACATTTTGCGGTGAAGGAAATGAAAAACCGATCAATGCAAAAGGACCTGACCTTTTGGTCTTGGAAAAGACCAGGCAGTGGTCCAGCAATGGATTTTATAACAGAACAATCATCTGTAGAGAGGCTCTTAGACTTACACAGGCCAAAGTACGTGATGATTTCACCTTCTTTTTGCAGAAAGCCTTCCTGAAGCTGTCACGAGCTCAGCTTCGGGTGATAGTGGGGACTGCTGACGGGATACTGTCGGTACAAATATCATTTTCACCGTATGGAAAACAGCACGTGAGTGTGCAAGCTGTGACAGGCAGGATCGGAAAGAAAAACAGATCACTCACGGTATGCATGTGTCCAGAGCTGGCTGGCCTGATATGCGAAAACCGGTCCTGAAAATCCAAAAAAGAAACATCAAAGGCTCCTGAGGAGATTGTGGTTTCGTCAACGCCATTTTAACCTTCTTGGATTTGCAATTATGCGCAGGGAAGGAAAAACAAAGGATCTACATTCGTAAGTTTCATTAGAGATGGCGCTGTTATAATACCCGGAGCAATATTCCACATTCTCAAGTAAGGGATGTTTGGAGACCAATTATACGTCTGAATTGAGGAGGACGAACTACTTATTCAACTACTACACCTACTATCTAGTTGAGAAATCATGTCAGTGACCTGTAACACAGAAATTGAAAAAATTAAATTTTCTGGCAGCTAATGTTAGAAGCTGGTCGCATTAGTTTTGCTGAGTGGTAAGTTCGATTTTGCGATTACTCTGAGGACGGCTGGCGAATGCTCGCCGAAATGTTGGAAAGAACAAGATAATGGAAACAGCCCAAATAATCTCTCCTTAAGTAAAGGATCCTAGAATGCCTCATATCGTTCAGAGCCCATACCATCCATACCGTACTGATGATCCCAAAAAGAAAGAACTGTCTATAGTGCGTTTACATTATCGTGTTTTGAAAGATATCACTTCCTTGTAGATTCGTTTAACGTTGGCGAGACGGGCTCCGAAGTGTATCAAAGTTAAAATTTTTACTTGCAAAAATCACGTTATGCCTTCTGTTTATTACAATACAATACCCGATAGATTCAAAGTGGACATATGAGTAGATAAAACACGGAATAAAATAATTTCATAAATTAATAAATCGATTGTTAACGAATTCCTCAAAAAATACAAATAAAAATCAGCATAGTCTTTGTGCATACACTCTAATATAACGCCCACCCAATCATCTTGATCTGAAAATCAAGATAAACCTTCGAAAACGCCCCATAGATTAAATACGGAAGAACCTCACTACAATACAGCGTAGAGATTGTGAATTTTCCAAGTTGATCCGCTGGAATCTAGATAATCCTTTTGCAGCTTTCTCCTCCTAGTTTCAGAGAATTCCATCAACTTATTGGTGGTAAAACTTTAAACTCACTCAGAGCTCTGAGATTAAGCGGACGGTTAAATGATGAATTGGGTGGATTACACTAAACGCCGAACAAAACCTTTAATGTAACCCCACGCTTTTGGAGTAATCAAGTGAAATATTTCGAATCAATTCAATTTTAACCAATAGAGAATTCAAGTCTTTATTCAAGATTCGATCGTTTTTATTTACGTATATAGGATTGGACATATACATTGGAAACGTACGATATTCAATGCATTAGACAGAGAATTTTGCCGTCCAGTTCACAGTTGTATATTCGAGAGATTTACGTGAAACGTCTCTCTCACTCTCTCTTTTAACAATTTTCAATAGATTCAGACAGCGCTAATATCGAACTCAGTTTCAGAAAAATGACAAGAGATTAGATTAGATTAGAATTTTGAAGAAGGAGCGATAAAGCTATGCTAAACCTTGCTGGCACCTTGATCGAAGATTAAGGAGAGAAAGATACGAAACGGGACCACTACGATGATGTTAGCGCCATCTAGGTGTCAGGATTAAGTACTAAAATTCCAGAGAATGGGTGAAATCAAAGATTGTAGAGGCCATTTTAAGCCAAACAAGGACATTTGAAGACTTTGCCAAGATTGCACGTGCATTCATTTCAGTTGCGTTTCGCATTGTGTTAGTGTTTATCTTTTTGTGTGTGCATCTTTTGAAATTCAAAATGAATTACGGAGCATATTGTATGGTGATGAGCTCCAAAATAATGAAAAATTCAATCCTGAACCTGGAAAAATAGAAATGAGTGTATTGAAACTCGTATCATGTATTTCTGTTTTTCATTGCTTTTTGATTTCAGTGCTCTCAAATGCATATAGTTTTCTGGGTGAAGAGATATTGATCTCAGCAGCTGTTATAGAATCTGCGGTGAGCATTTTTCCACAGATCAAATAAAAACAGATGAAGAAGCACTATCCTGTTGAAATTTCCGTTGATTTCTATTCCATCTTCAAATTGTGGTTTATTTCAATTATTTTAATGATTCGGTAACTGATATGTAAGAAAATTATTGTTTTTTATTCAATTTCAATATTGTATTTTTCTGAGTAATGATTTCTTATAAAACTATAGCAATACAATATCATATTTCATTAATATCAATTCATTTTAAACAATGTTGACATGAAAAATGACATCCTGATCACGAAACAGAGCACCAGCTTTGTTTTCTCTATCAGGATGTTTTTTCTAGGCTTGACGACTAAATTCAATGTAATACGTAGAAATAATTTAATTCGAATTTGGCGCCCAATATAGTTTTCTGTATTGAAAAATTCATCCTTTTCGGCGCCATCTCTATATCAGAATTAATCAACTAACCGAAAAACTTGTAGTACAAGAGTTGTAGGGGCGTGTCCTTTTTTCTCTCCTTTATCTTTGACCTTTATCTAAAGATCTATTGTGTAACCCAGCTCGTTGAGTACGAGAGGAATGAATTAGACTGTCTTCTTCGATAAAATGACAATAAAAGTAACTATTGATAAAATTGTCGTGTACTCTTCACAAAAAGATACATTCATCAATTGATACATGGTATCCAAAGGTAGCTCTTCCTCCTCGCTCAGGATGACATATCCAATATTCTCCCATTTGACCCTTTCACTTAATGAACCATAGCGTCATGGGGAATCAACGAAACAATTGAGAGCCTCGAGGGTCAGCTTTTATGGAAACAAGAAATACTCCAAATAATTGGTAACGCGATACTATCGCAATCAATTATTGGTTTCCATCCATCCAATTTACACAATCCATTTTCTGTTGGGTCCTACATGCAGATTAATTGAAACAATTAGTCGATTAAGAGCTGGCATTAATATCAAGTTCAATTTGGAAGCTATGCAGGTGACTGTGTAGTATTTTATGTAATGAGACGGAAGAGCTAAATAACATTTAATTGGTAAGACGAAATGGCTAATCGATAAAAATCAACAAATATATATATAAATAATATAATTATTATTTAAATAATGAAAGCGGAGAATAATATTAATCGATCTAAAATCAACCAATATTAACCCACACACTTCGGAACTAATCCCGTCAACGAACAAAGAACATGCATAGTGGTAATATCAAACAGAGCATCCATAGATAGCTATTTCGCCTATTTGGGGCTCATCAGTATGGAGGAGCTCCGTTTGAAAGGCATTCTAGGTTCCCTTACTTGAAGAAATGTTGCCCAGTTCTGAGAATAACAGAAAAAAACGCCATCTCTTGGATCCTTACGAACACCTACCTCCAATGCATGAACGTTGAACGAAGTCGCGAGATGTTTATCCGTTTTTCTACGAACTGGTGGCAGTCCAACTTTGTGGATTTTTACCTTCAGTCGATGGGCAACATTTCTTCAAGTAAGGGAACCTAGAATGCCTTTCAAACGGAGCTCCTCATACTGATGAGCCCCAAATAGGGCGAAATAGCTATCTATGGATGCTCTGTTTGATATTACCACTATGCATGTTCTTTGTTCGTTGACGGGATTAGTTCCGAAGTGTGTTTAATATTGGTTGATTTTAGATCGATTAATATTATTCTCCGCTTTCATTATTTATATTATGCCTGCGTTACTGTTAAACGCATGAATTTTCATTCATTATATTATTATCACCACGTCTGGTTTACGACGAAGAACGAGCGTTTCCACTTCATCGACTGAAGTAAAAATCCACAAAGTTGGACTGCCACCAGTTCGTATGAAAAACGGATAAACATCTCGCGACTTCGTTCAACGTTCATGCATTGGAGGTAGGTGTTCGTAAGGATCCCAAGAGATGGCGTCTTGTTTCTGTTATTCTCAGAACTGGGCAACATTTCTTCAAGTAAGGGAACCTAGAATGCCTTTCAAACGGAGCTCTCCTCCATACTGATGAGCCCCAAATAGGGCGAAATAGCTATCTATGGATGCTCTGCTTGATATTACCACTATGCATGTTCTTTGTTCGTTGACGGATTAGTTCCGAAGTGTGGGTTTAATATTGGTTGATTTTAGATCGATTAATATTATTCTCTCGCTTTCATTATTTATATTATGCCTGCGTTACTGTTAAACGCATGAATTTTCATTCATTATAATTATTATTATTTATTATTTTATCATTATGAAAAGCACCCTCACAGCATTCATCATATTTACTACTTCTTGGTTAAACGTTTCAGGAAAACATTCAACGCTCAAAAAGCATTTTTGTCACTGTTTGAGAATGCTTCTAATTTTTGACAATTCTCGAAAACAATCGATGACAGATTTTTTTTAATTCATTCGATTGTCAAAACTTCCTTTAATCTTTTTATGCTGGATCTTATTATATGAACGTATGAGCCCATATGTTTCCTATATCAAACGGATGATAGGTGACTGTCGAAAATGACAAATTTTTTCTAAAAATGATGAAGTTACTTTTTTCTGTGACGGGGAAAAAAATGTCACATTTTATATCCATTGACAGGACACAAAATATGACTTTTTACGAAAGTACTTTTTTCCCTGTCAAAAAAATGATTCTCTATGTAGCCGGGAAAAAAAGTACTCACTTTTTTCCCGGGGAAAAAAGTAATTCTGTGAAGAGTAAGAGTTATATTTCTTTCACTATTAAATGGTTGTTTTTCTTGTAACAGAAAAAAATTGTGTATTATACACGGGAAAAATATTAGATTTAAGCTCTCGGCTTTTTGTCTCCCTCCGCTTCGCGTCGGGAAACAATATAACCTCGAGCTAAAATGTATACTTTTTCCCTTGTATAATAAACAACTATTTTTGAAAGTTGATATTCAAATGTGTTTTTCCTGACTATCGACAGCATGAAAGAAAAGGAGCGAATATAATGGAAATGGTGCAAATAATATTTCATTGAATGTTTCAACATCCAGAATTCCACTTCAAAATGTGATTATAAGGGTTTTCCAATAAAAAGTGTTATTTTAATATTCAAAGAAAAATGCCATTTTTCAATATAAATGATCGATGTGTATTTCATTATTGAGAAGAAGCTAGGCCGTTAATTGTGGAAAATGACCACCACGACCACGCTCACAGGACCATATCCTTTTAATGAAAATTTCCATAACAAAATCGCAAAGTGGCTGCCCTATGTCCTCGATAGCTTCACGAATTCCATCTTTAGTCTTGAATTGACGCTGGGCTATTGGCGTAGACCTTCTCTTCAAGTGGCCCCTTAGGAATAAGTCGCAAGGTGTTAAGTTACAAGATCTCGGTAGCCAATTGTGATCACTTCTTCGAGAGATAACACGGTCCGGAAACTTTTCCCACAATAGATCAATGGTTTCGTTACTGTTTGCACGTAGCGCGTTTTTGTTGGGAGTAAACGTTGTCCAGATCAATACTATCCAATTTCGGCCAAAAAATCATTATCATCTCTCGATAGCGCAATGGACAAACCTGGGTTATCTTCAACACTTTCGGCTAGAGCAGCAATATTCTCGGTTGTTCTTGAGCGCATGCACTGGTTTCATTATTTACATCACTAATTGTCCCAACAGCTCGAATTTTTCCACCATTTTCTTTATTGCGATCCGACAAGGTGCTTCACGACGACCCAAAATGTTCGAGTTTTTACGAACCGTCTCTGCCAAATTTTCACCATTTTTACAGCGAATTTTAATAATTTCAATGCGTTCTTGAAGCGTTTCTCGTTCTTTTTAATCTAATGGCGTAGTTTATTCTTGTCAAATGTCAAAAAACGACAACTTCAAACGTGACATCTACCGAAATATCGGGCTATTCAAAATAACACCCCATATTAGAAAACAAACAAAAGTCGAAAAAACATTATAGATGAGTACTCAGGTGGAATTGCACTCGGAATGCCAGACGCTCAACCATGCCACTAAACTATTAACATAAGGAATTATATCGCTCTCACAATTTTCCAGGAAAATCATCAATCCAAATAAAAATTTCCAGTTGATAGCCTCCAATTTCGCAAAGAACCAACCTGATATGAATTTCAAATGGCCTGCCTTCGTTTTTTCAGACTCGAATAAATAAGAAACATCTCATGAATTTTTCAAAAGTTCTGCTGATTATATTTCCCCATTAAACATCCGAGAAAATATTATGATATCATATTAACGTCAAACTCGCGAAAAGCCATTCTGGCCCGGTAAAATTGAATCGGGCCTCGTAATAAACCAAAATAGCCGTAATTAAGAAAGCTGATTTTCAAGTGGCTTTTTCATCAGAATTCCACGAAGCAAAGGTAGGAAAATTATAGGTCTTGCCAGCTGGAAGCCAAGTGCCAACAATATGGCCAATTAAGATAACGAAGCTGAATTACCTCTTACAGATTCCCGTTGTGAAATATGGCAGTATTTTCATTTTTCAATGAGCCTGGGACTAGGGACATTTTTCCTGAAATAATTCACCCTGTGAAGAGTGAACTCGACACTTAATTCATTCATTGTCGACAGGATTTACCTCAAAGTGCAGGTTACAGGTTGAAAATGGTAATTTCTCTCGTAAAAGAATGCAAAAACAAAGGGTTCAAGGCGAATAAAATAAATTGAGAAGAGAATAATAATCGTTGAAAAATATATGGAATTCTAAACTCACAATCCGGTGTCACGTATGAATCTGTAATTTTTTGACATTAAACAAGTAGAAATTGCACCATTAATGAAAATGGAACGATACACTCTTCAAGAACGCAGTGAAATTAACAAATTTCTTTATAAAAATGGTGAAAATTTGGCAGAGACAGTTTGTAAAGCTCGAACATTTTCGGGTAGTCGTGAAGCACCTTGTCGTCGAGTTAGTGATGTGAAGAATAAAACCCGTGCACGTCGCTCAAGAACAGTCGAGAATATTGCTGCTGTAGCCGAAAGTGTTGAAGAAAACCCAGGTTTGTCCATTCCTCGTCGTTCTTTGGAATCAGGCATTCCACAAACGTCATTACACCGTATTTTGCATAAATATTTGGGTCTTAAGGCTTATTAAGTTCAGTTAGCTACGTGCCACACAAGCAAAGAAACAATTGATCTTTTGCGGGAAAAGCTTCCGGACCTTGTTATCTCTCGAAGGGGTAATCATAATTGGACACCGAGATCTTGTGATTCAACACCGTGCGACTTCTTCCTTTGCGGCCACGTGAAAGAGAAGTTCTACGCCAATAGCCCAACGTCGATTCAAGACCTCAAAATGGAATTCGTGAGGCTATTTAGGACATAGGGCAGCCACTTTGCGATTTGGTTATGGAAAATTTCATTGAAAGGATATGGTCCTGTAAGCGTGGTCGTGGTGGTCATTTGCCTGATGGTATTTTCCACTATTAACAGCATAGCTTCTTATTTATAATGTTATACCTAAGCATCAGATCATTTATATTGAAAATGGCATTTCACCTCTTATTGGAAAACCCTTTATGTCAGATGTCTCGAGAATTGAGTAATTCGTGATAATTAATCAGAGATGGAGCTGGTCTGATTTAATTCTAGCTAATTCAGTGCAATATGATGATATAACATTTCTAAAGTAATTCCATTTTGTATCAACTGGTAGCCAGATTTAAAACCGATTCTTGAAGCGTCATGAAAAAAAACGCCACATTAGAAAACATGGAAAGAAAACATACAGGACGAGGGAAAAAAGTGCCACGCACTATCCCAACATAAAACAGAGGTTCTCAGTCAGTCATTTTGTATCATCAAGTCTGGTTTACCAGTAACCGATCGATTTTAAGTCTTGATAATTCGTTAAAGGTTCATGCAATGAAGAGGGATTATTCGTAAAGATTCCCAGAGATGAAACGTGGACTACTTCATAAAGTGTTTCAACCACCACAGTCCCATAATGCCCATGAACTCAGTTACATATTCAATCATCTTCAACCTAAACACAAAAACAAATATAAATAACAAGGAAACTCATCTTTTAAAAGGTTCACGACATTCGAGGTAACAAAACTACCAATTCTATCAACCTCTAACGTATGTTATTACTATGTTCTTCTCCTTGAAAAGGGAAACAATTTCAAACATGACAGACGTGCTGTTCTCCCTTATAAGTTAAGGGTGAAAGAGAAGTGCAAAGATAAATTACTTGCTTCTTTGATGTCCCAAGAAAGGAAGAGTTCCCAAACAGATAGAACATGGGAATCACAATTATAACAATGTGGGACGATGTTGCCATGGTAGCCGCTTTTCCAAGAGACGAAAAATAGACCATTTTTTCTTGTGAAAAAATTGTAGTTTATGCAACCAATTAATGGCATTTCTTTTTCTCTTTTTCCATAGAAATAAATCACATTTTGTTGCCAATTGATAACAACTTCTATGCTTCGAAATTGAAACCAACGAGTGAATGTCCGGTATTTTTCAGTTACAACTAGCGTTTCAGTACCCACCACTCGGCTTTCTTCATTTTCTTGCAGAATCCATCTTTGAGCATAGTGAGAGGAAGGTTACTGCAGATGACAAATAATATTGGCCCCCATTTGGAACACTGAGGAACACCACAAGGGAGAGCAGAAAGCACTTAAACAGCAAATAAAGTCTGTCTACATTTATCAGTGTAATTATATTCAGATATTTTTGAAAAAATTCAAGTAAGACTTCTTTCTATTGAAAAAATGTTTTTCTCTCCTCATGGTTTAATTAATTATTATGACAATTCACATATAATGAAGCTATTCAAAGACGAAAACCAAAAGGTAGCAACAAGCATGATACATATCCTCTTCTTGTAACAAAATACGATAAATTTCGAGAAATAATGACTCGTCCCTGAACACTTATTTGATATTCAAATAGTAAACATTCCTTCTCTAACTAGGAAGTCCCTCAAACCAGGTTCGTTTCCACAAATAATTCAGATATACCACAAACTCTACAGACATCTTTCATATTTCTGAACTGTAAAGTTTTACCCTGAAAATCAATTTAAATTTCGAAATAAAATAACAACTTATGAAATCTGTTCGATAATCGATACGTAATTGCCGTTTCCATGCAGCAATTGTTATAAATATAAAATATATAAGCACTATAATTCCTCCGTCGATATCTTCCCATTTTGTTCATCCTCAACTGACAACCGGTCTATGTATACAATGAATAAATAATTCACGCACCGAAATGTAGTTTTGGATTAAAATCCTTCAAGCAACCTTGAACTTTCCGGACAAAACTCATCACGTTTCACAGTCCATTGAAAACTTCGTAACATCAATTTGACCTAATTTAAAATAGATTTAAAAATCCCAATGATAGGACACAACTACGACGAGACTATAGTGGCGTTTATGTCATACTAATCCATAATAAAGCGGTCCCCTAATTAAAGTTCAAAAATTGATGAACCGCCTGCATTATTCTTTTTTGATTGACGTAACAATTGATTGATAATGAAAAATGGAATCTGAAACTCTGGAATTCATCATTAAAAATTCTTCCATTATCTAGTTCCACACGACATCATGGTTATATGGGGTTTTCCAATAGGAGGGTGGACATTAAAAAATTTAAAGAGAGTCAAGAGCCGGTGCTTTCGAGCGATTGATCATTGGTGGAAGAATAAGGCTTATTATTACCAGAAAAGTTTGAATAGGACGGGTGATCGAGATGAAATATTAGATGCTGAATCTCAGCACGATCAGAATCATCATTTCAAAAATGAAATATGTATAAAATTGATAACTGAAAATATCAAAATTCTATTTCTCTGATTTCACAATCCTTTTGAAAATTTGCAGGATAATTCACCTCGCCAATTAACATCCTAAAACTCGATTTCATTTAAATCGAAACACTTCGATTTGTATTGAACCTTTTACTGCAAAATTACACATAATTAACCGCACACCATTGAGGCAAGAACTTTTCAGTTGTAGGTGTTGCGCTGACTAACGGTTCTCGTCTCAATAGATGATTGTGTGCGTTAATCATATTTACCTTTTGGCCTGTAGACACACAAAAGTCAAGAACCAGTTTATCTGTGTCATCCCTGATATCAAGCTGTAGACTTTATTTGTTGTTTGATATCGTTCAGAAGGTAAAAATATCAGGAAAGTTTTCTATTTTGAACGAAGATAGCTTCACGAAGACTTTCTTTGCTTGTCTGTATTATCTGCCTTTAAGCTATATACCAATTTACCGGTAAATAGTTACCCCTCCCCCCCCAGAACACCTCAACCGTATCAAATTTTTTATTTATTCATGAAATGAAACTAACCATTATATAAAATTTGTTAGCAACAGCACTAAGTTCAGTTTAAAAAAAAATTACCCTCTCCAGGACCAACCATGTGAGCAAGAGGAGAATGAATTATCCTAATATTGTCCTTTGATCATTTGCTAGAAATTATTCTCTCTCTTTTATTTCCATTCCTTCACTGATCGCTTTTTTTTCAACTCAGCAAATGTTAAAAGATTAACGCGTCAAAAAAGTTCTGGTCTTATAGCAGGGTTAAATGAAATCTTTTATTGAAGAACCCTTTACATATAAACCCATTTTTCGAAGGTATTACGACTGTTTTTCATGGATTATTGCCAATAATGCCGGTCATCAGCTTACTTTTCAATAATAATGACCAGAAAACTGCTTTCCATTGTTTATGATTGGTTGTAATGGGTAATCGATATTGTGAATGGCGAGAATGACTCTCATAAAATTCGTGATATTGGAATCGGGTCTATCTGTAACGATACAACATTCAAGGTTGATTGCTATGTCGACTTGTAGGAATGATATGGAGCTTGTAATGTGGGAAAATAATTGAATTTTGGCTCTGGCAATTACGTGGGGTAGAGAAAAAATTTAATTATTTTTTCGATTATTTTCGGGATTTATTCAAATGTTTCAGTTTCGGGATAAAGTTCCTCCTCAATAAATGTAAAATAGGAAAAAAAATTAAAGATGAGTTTCTGTTCCAGAATCTCTCAGTTGTGCATATCGAAACTTTGAATTGATCCATTAGTTTTGGTGAATGTAGAATGACCAAAAACGTATTACCGAAAGGTTTCAGTCTTTAAACTTGAAAGATATCATCCCTACTCTTGAAAAAAAACCATCTGAAAAAAACTTGAATCTATCAAGAGTTAGGTCTGCTATCTTCTCATTTTGTCCTTGGAAAATATTTAGTAGATTCATGACGCAACCTGCAGTCTATACTAATATTATAAAGAGGAAAGATTTGTATGTTTGTGGTTTGTGTGTTTGATACGAGTTAACTCATAAGCTACTAGACCGATTTCAAGAATTCTTTCACCTTTAGAATACTACACTATCATTGAGTAACATAGGCTATACTTTTCACCCGAGAAAATTAGGGAAACCTACTATAACTTCAATGATAATAAATTTGAGTACCAAAATCAGCCATGATCAGCTATTTTCAGGTGCGCTGCAAAAACCGTAAGACGTACATGGAAACAATGTATGACGGAAATGTACCTCTTTAATAGTTCTACAAAAAAGTCCGCGATAGCATATATCTATCTTTCAAGGTTTACGCGGTATTACTTTTTAAAGGTATCCAAATGTTTCTCAAAATTATGCATTATTTGGGAGTATTTTTTTATGAATACGCTATTGTTCCTTATCCAATTAAATACGTCGTTCATCCCCAGTATTTAATTTTGCCTTTTACATCATTCAATTATGATGAATACATCAAAAGATATGGCAGGGTGAAGATGAACTCGCACCAAAATGCGTCTCCGAGGTAGGCACTAGGCGGGTAGGAGAAGGTACCGAAGTGTGAGAGGGGGGCATGCATATCTATATAAGAGGTGGCCGCGTGGATCAGATTTCAGATATACAGTCAACAACAACAAATTTCTACCCAAGCGAAGATGGGGCGGGTTTCTAGAACGAAATAAAGTGACTCTACTATAAATGCCAGGGCATTGTGGTGTTGAAGAATATAAAAAAGTCAATGAATTTGCAAAAAAAAGCATCGAGGTGAACACCTGCTGGACCTGAGCCTTTCTGTGGGCTTGGGAAAGACCAACCTCTGGAGAAACTTTTCTGGACTGATCAAGCTCAAAAATCAGTTTTGATTTCACCTATTCATACCAGAAAACTCCTGAGACTATCATGAGCTAAGCTACAGGTGATGCTGGAAATGCTGACGGGATATGGAAAAGTCTGCAGATTTGCAGGCTGTGGATCAGAACCAGATCTGAACACAATGTATGCAAGAGTCCAGATCTGGCTGTCCCAGAAAAAATTTATATGGCGAAACCGGTCCTGGATACCCTAGAGTTAACAGCCAAGTCTCCTAAGGAGGTTGTCGGTTTTATCAACGCCATTTACGACCTCCTTTGGTTTCCATGAATGAGTAGGGTAGTGAAAAAAGATCTACATGGTTGTAGTTCCCGGAAAGCTGACTTATACATAGAGACCACAGTTCTAATAATAATAGTAATGATAGTGTCGATTCACAATATTACAAAACCTTCATTTTCCGTCAATAAATATCAAATTCAACAAATTGTTAGACATTTTCTTTCATCGAATGGGCAATTTTTCACGATAATCCATCTCTGCTTCCTAATATTGCCTCAGTTTCGTTTTCATTTTCCCTATCCGATGTAATAACCGATATTTCCGTCATTAAATCGCGGATTACATAAAAGACGCCACTGCAAAATACCGTGAAGTTATAGGAAGAAGGTTCGTTACTTTATTAATCGCGTGACAAGGTTTCGTTACAAAATTATTGCTGAAGCGGAAAACCCCGTGTTTCGTTGCATATTTCGTAATTATTTCACATGAGATCGATGCACGCTGCAGGCACGACGTAAGCCAATATTTCAGTGGCGGCTCGTCACTTAAAAACCTTTGAAAAAACAAGAACATTTTTGATGGCTTTTTAAGAAGAACAATATCATCATATCAGTAGTTATAAAAGGGGAATTCTGGCACACTTCGATGTGTTCCAAGAATGCTCCATCTTTACGTCACTTTTTTCACTATAAAAACACAAATTCACTGCTCCAATTTACTCTATAAATCACCTTCAAACATTCATTCATTCATTCATATTCTCTTTTAATGGGCTAAGCTCAACTAACGGCTATGTACCCAATCTCAATATTTTTATCTTAGTCGTTCAACATGGACTTTCATTCACATCTTACATACCACTCTATACAATTTTTATTTATGACATACCAGGACATACACAAACATCCATACCCGCACCAGGATTCGAACCCGGACCTCCAGCTTCGTATGAACTTGTAGGCACACGCCATGTCCCTACAGCCACCGGAGGCGGTACCTTCAAACATTCAAATAACTATTCGATCAGTTCCATTTCAGGTATATTCATTAATTAATGCAGAAACATCGAAATTCTAGAGGTATCTACAAATTCTAAGGAAAGCCCTCCGTTCTTCATGGTAGGTTTGGCATCACTGCTCCGTCCTTTGGCGAGTGGCAAATCAAATGATGGCGGGAATTACGAGAAGGCATCTTATCATATTCGGGTGAAAGAACCTGCGTCAGTGCCAAATCTACCATTGAAAACGGCGGGCTTTCCTCAGAATTTAAGGACATATAGGGCCTCTAGTATTTCGGTGTTTCTGCATTAATTATTGAATAGACCTGAAATGAAACTAATCGATTTGTTATTTGAACGTTCGAAGGTGATTTGTGATTAAAATGGAGCAGTGAATTTATGTCCTTATAGTGAAAAAAGTGACGTGAAGATGAATCACTCCTGAAACTTTGGGGGCCTGTATTTTCTAAACTAAGACAGACCGCCATCTATAAGTTTCAGTAATGTTGCTCAGGAAGACTCAATTAATATAATGACACCAAAATCTAGTGGATATCTGCTGATCACCGAAATTCATATATTTTCCTCAAAATGAAACCATTAATCGGAAAACCATGTACATGCGCCGCCAATGCAATACCCCAAAATCCCTATTTACCGCACGATTGAAAATTTCCATTCGACTTTCCAGTTTACAGCCGGATATTGCAGACTTGGCATGCGACGAACGACTATCCCTGGCATCAGAATTTCTGGCAAATGTGCATGGACTGTTGCTTATGTTGATTATCGTTAGTCCTGGAACGGTAATCAACAAACATCGCCTGGAAAGGGTTCCGCTTCCGTTCTGTATCAAATTTTGACTCGTAAATTCCTAATAACGCCAGTTATGAGGCATAAAGTACAAGTTGAGCGAGACCTGGGCAACGACTGGTCGTAAATAGGCATTTTTAGGGCTGCCATAGAAATGGACTGAGCGGGGTTCATATGAGGAAATGCGGCGAGAATAATGAATCGGGGATTTTTGGACAATATTGTGGAAGTTTCTGTTCTTGTTCAACCTTGTGCGAGTTGCAGTGGAAGGTAGTTTTATTATCATCATTCTGAATTTGAATACTTCACTGAACCGCAAAATAATCGATTCACTCAAAAAATCGATGAAGTTGGTTACTTCATAAATATGTCATTTCAAATCTGATTCGATTGATTTTTTTTTTCAATTGTAGGTATGTTCATTCTTGATCAATCACCGGTTTTGAAGAAGAGAACTCGGCGTACGTCATTTTATACATTGTGAAACAAAATCTGTCTTATTACCCTAACTTTAGAACCACCCTGGTGTGTTCTAGTTGTTTCACCATGTGATTTCTTATTTAATCATCAAGACACATCTTCTCTTGATAATTTAATTCTTTATTCAAAACTGTAGTTAAAGTTACAGGGTTTTCAGAGCAACATTAAACTCCACAAGTTTGCTACGGCTATGAGGTATTTTCACAGATTTAACCTTAAATTAGAAAAAATAAATAAACTGAAAACTGAGTGAAAACATAGAAAGTTTCTGTGCGACATGTTGTTCGGTATGCACCGTTTATTGGAGACGATTTCGTACTTATGCTTTATAATGCTTGACTACATCAAACGTATGTGGATAGGTTTGCCAAGGAGTATTGACATCCAAGCATTCAACTGGCCTACTCTTAGACCAGATTTGAACCCAATTGGGCATATTTGGATGCTCTTGGGAGTAAAATACAATCTCGCGTACCAACAAATTTTCAGCAACTCAGTGATGCTCTTATTGATTCAAAACCTTATTAGGACATGCCGAGACGAATTGCATCTGTTATCTGCGTTTGGGCGAAAAACACGTTATGTTTTTGACTTTGTTTTCCTCAACTCAGAATTTCAACAAAAATCGAGTTATTGTAATAAATAAAGAATTAAACTGTTAAGAGAAGATGTATCTTGATGATAAAATAAGAAATCACACGGTGGAACAACTGTAGCACACCAGGAGTGGTTTTAAGTTACGGTAAAAAAACAGATTCTGTTTTACCTGGCGTTTCAATTATTTTCTCCGATTCTTACCCATATCTCAAGTCAACATTGACTCGCACTAAATACTATCAACAGAATAAATAGTTATTTTTGTATCTAGTGCGCGAAATGCTACTTTGGTGATCGAGAACTGATATTTTTAACGAGGGCATCCGAGTTAAAAAAAAAAGTCGAGATCACCAAAGTATTTCGCGCATGAGATGCAAACAAAATTTTTTCTACAAACGCTTAGCTTAATATGAAATAAATATTGAACGGGTTTGAACTGTTTTTCCAAATCAAGTAATTAGGTATTATAACTATGGGCAATATATTCTATGTTGAAAGCAACACTCAATGTTAAAGAAAACGTGGATTTCAAGAAATTTACCAAGTTAAAATATAAAATCCCATATAGTTTACATGCAGTGTGCGAAGTAAGTATTTCGCACACTACTTCGCGCACGGTGTCTTAGTAACAAAGGAAAATGAAAAAAAGGGTCACTTCGCATATTCTAGCCAATGCACGAACCTTGTCATTTTTTGACGTTTGTAGAAAAAAAATATTTATCTCTTTTCGGGAAAAATAAGGTTACCAGATAAGTGAATCAGCCTGTACATTTAGTAGAGGGCGCAGCCTACCCTTGAATAGCGAATGGCTCTAGTATGATACGCACAAAAGACTACATTAATCTCGGTGCACAAAGGTAGTCACAATCTAATCAATCAACCAATCAGTCTTTGTTGTACAATGCAATGCATTTCAGGAAAATAGTTCAAAAATATGGTTGAAAACATACTAATATATCCAACGGAAAATTGAAACTAAGTGAAAGAGGAACAACAGTTAATAAATAATTGTTGAAACAATAGGAATAAGAGCCTCTACTCTATATAAGTGCTTTTTCGAAACTTCATTCACGGATTCCCGTTTTCAATTGAAAAATTGATAATTTAATAGGGTATAAAAGCTTTATGGACCAAAACCAAACATCGGAAGGATAATATGATATCGAGTATGATATTCAATTTCAAGGCACGCGAATCCAAGCTAAATATTTAAAGGGGCAAGCTATTGTATTCGGGAATTTCTTTCATCGGTTTATTGGGCAATAAAACCTAAGGCTTCAGAAGATAAATGGCCTGAATAATAATGGGCAGTTCCCCACCACTGGCAGAAGATTGTGAATTTAAAGAGCTTCATTTTGCGGTGGATGAAAAATGTAGGTTATACAGCATACAGTTAAAAGAATAGTCTAGCAGTGTAGGTAAGTTTGTTGAATTCTAATGTTGACTGTCGCATTCCAAAATTGCTACATGTCTACTAACTTATTTTGCACGAAATTTGTTTTGATCATAGAGATAAGATAGTAGGGGAAATGTGTCTGAAACGGCATAGTTGATGAGATGGCATAGAGCATGTTTCTCAGCGGACGTTCAGATTTTAGCGCCATTCGAATGTGCATACTGAAAAATAGAACACCAATCATGTTCTGCCTAGGTTACAGTTCATTCCGCTATAGTTTCTTGTCATTGCATGCAAAAGTAATTTACCGAGGTGGTTGAATATTTATCAAAGCGCAAGTTTTTTGTGTATTACTGGCAATAAACGAGACCATTAGTCAGTATTAATGTTTCTTGTTTTATTCATACCACTTAGTATTGAAGTCCTATTCTATTTTTTGAATTTGCTTTCATAATTTTTGTTTTAAATAGAAAAACTGCAGATGTATGCTTCTGGGTGAGTTGGCATACATGTTATGCTGCTGAGATGGCATAGGTATGCCATCTCCCCAGACATTTCCATTTAAGGGAAGGCACTGAATGATGTTTTTCTCAAGAATAGGGGTTATAACAGAGTTTCACAAAGACATTCCAGGAGCGAAGACAATATGAAGGAAGCGATAAAGACCGTTCAAGACGAAAAAATGGGCTGGTTATAAGTTGCGAAGACGATCAATGTGAACCGAAAAGTGGACAAATTATATTGCGGGCAATAAAGTAACATTTGACGCAAGCCTAGAAAATGAAATTGTAGATCATCTCAAAAATTTAGAGCTCAGATTTTTCGGATTCACAACCACAGACTCAAGAAAACTCGCTTACGAAGTAGCAGAAGCCCAAAAAAATCCCCACCGTTTCTCATGAAAAGAAAATGGCGAGGTGGGATTGGCTGAAAGGTTTTCGGAATCGTAATCCGAGTATTAGTCCCCGAACCACTGCCTTCAACAAAGTCCAAATTGAAAATTAGTTTTCGCTTCTTTCTGGTGTATTGCAAATAAATAAATTTGAAGCTAATGATATATGGAATGTTGACAAGTCAGGATTTTCAACAGTTCCTTCGAAAAATTTAAAAATTTTTGCTACACTTTATTTGCGATATATGCAAATTGTAATTTGATATGTATGCCGTCTCAACCAGAGTGTTGTGGCTGAGATGGCATCTGCAGGATCTTTTTCATTTCAATATTGTGCTTTCAAATCAATCAAATATTCTATTTTGAATGAATTTATTTATGAACAATTCGTGGCACTACCTTCTCGCCTTGTCCTCACCATCTAAAAACACTCACATGAAAAAATATAACCCCACTCCAAAAAGTATGCCGTCTCAGACACTCTTCCCCTATAGAGTTGCCATCATTGAAATAAACATTGTATCAGATGCGCTATATTACTACCACCTAACGTCAAAATTGACAACCGTGAATTTTCTGGAGGAATTGTGATTCTTGCGCCTGTTTCTAGGTGAATTGTGATTTTTTTATGTTAAAATTACATAATAAAATGGTATCGTGCACTGTAAGGCTTTCTTCAAGCAGAAAAGAGACAGATAAGGAGAAACAGATCCGCATTCGGAATGTTTGTTAGTCTGTCTTGGTAATCTGATTTCTTTTATATGTGTATATTATAGCCTGAAGAAGAATTGTTTATTTGATATTCAATTGACCCTATTTGAACAGGATTCCTAAAGACCCAACACGTCGTATTTTTCGTTTGAAATTTGTAAACTGGCAACTTAATTCAACCCTGAAGTTTTCGCCATACTGGTCCCCGACTTAGCCCACCCAGTGGTACTATTTTTCCTTACTCAATTGTATGTCATATCATCTCGTCTCTATTATATCCCGATGGTTTCGATAGACTATTCTATAGTTGTATTCACGTAACTCCCACTAATCATTGAGCATTGCTTTGAATTGGTATTGAGCATTGAACTGCAAAATTTCAGCTCGATTGAATTAAAAAAAAATTTCAAGATCTCAGCCTTTTCATCCCAGCAGTTGAAGTGTTTATGACTCGCCGAACAGAATTGTTTTCGACCTCGCACTCAAGGTTAGCAACGACGCCCACTCCAAAAATCCGACGAATGTGATGAAACGAGATACGAATCGAAAATCCCAACAAATTTCTTTGAGAACTATAAAGATTGATTTATCCTACATATACGATCAAACCATTTCACCAGATAGAAAGGAAAGACTTAGAGTTATCGTAAACTGGAGGACATGAATTTTTAATGGGAAATTCTCCGTCTCTGAACTTGCTGCAGCACTCGTTATCGACCTCAAATCTCAGTATGGCCCATCCTGTGTGCTCTTTCCTAGCTACAAATTATACATCAGATGGGTTTCCGCATATTCCAGAGCTGCAAGAGGAATTTTTATGTGGAAGCTAGCAGAAATGTCTATTTGACTGCCTACTCTTAGAAAATTATTCTTCATTGTACATTCTTCTATGCTCGCTCTCTGATGTGAGGTGTCAAAACTGGAACGCGCCAAGATGGCAGAACGCTGGAGGATGATTTACATCAAGTTTACAGGAAAGCACTGCCTTAAGCCGGCCATAGACGTCGTTATTTTTAATCCGTTCGTACCGCTGCGATAAGAACCGTCTCGGCAAAAGCGCCAAAAACCGATGTGTGTGGCGAAAAATCGTCGGTACGCCTCGTCGGTAAAAATATCTTCCAATGCTTGGTTTATGTCACGGCGGTTCATTGGTTGTCGTGTAATACCGATAGTATGTGGGGATTTCGTAGATAATCGGTGGTTATTTTCCATTAGCGTAGTATAACTCTCTTTTTTTTCTTTTTTACTAAGCACCGAAACTGCGGCTGCCACTGCTAAGAGATGTTTTATCTTCATGACGTGCTTATTCGCGAACGAGAGCAGATGACTGGTAGAATTTACCGAAGTATGTGGGCAAAACAGTTCCGCGATATGACTCGGCGGTTCGAACCGAGGCGAGGAAAAAGGATCAAAAATAACGATGTCTATGGCAGCCTTTAGGCACCCTAACCAACACTCAAAATTTTAGAACCCTAACTTAACCCGTTCGAGAGTTATTGTGTTCATGGCCGGACAGAATTTTTATTCACCACGGATTCTTCATCAGTAAGTCCAACCGAATCCTTGAGATCACTCTCGGTCCCTAGGAACAAGCGCACACAAACTTTATCATCTTTTCAGTATAATAAGGAGTTTCATTTTATTCTATTTGGTCTTTTTTTCCACCATTCCAGAAATTTCATGCTTCTCGGATAAAATCTGGACTGAGAAAGGTAACTTTGAAAGGATTGCGACCAGAATTTCTATATTTCATCAGACTGAAACTGTTTCAATGAAGCAGAAGTCAATTTCAACTTGACTTCTAGATCTAGTTGGAAAGTTCGTAATTATAAATACCTGGAAAAGCTACGAAATCCCGAAATCTGTTTACCTCTCTTAATTTGTAGGGTATTCATGAAAATATTTCATGTAAAAACATCTAGTCAGGCACCGTAGTTTCGAGGATCTTTTCCGATTGCAGAAAATTGAATAAGTTAGTTTACGTTGAAGATGTCTTTGAGTTGCATTCCTTCCACAGTGCTAGGCTTGCATAATTTAGCGTTGAAAACTGGTCAGTTTCGAAACTAGCAGTAATGTTTGGGATACTTTGAAAGTCGAGAAAATGGGTTCACGGAAATGAAATAATTGTTCTAGTTTTTTTTCAAAGAACAAGATCCTACTCAAATTGATTGTTTGTCGAAAGCATAACGAATTTACGTAACCTTAGAGACAGTTCTACAGCTTTAACTTCCATAGGTTTGGGGAAAGCCATAATTTTGATTTTGACAATGTAGAAAAACTCGATTATGAGAGTAATTGGAAGAAAAGAAACAATAGCGAGATGATTTATATAGATCAAATGACACAGTAAACCACACAACTGACACCCAAGATCTGAGTCAATTGTACACAAATGTATTGTTTCTATATCGTGATTCCCTTATTCCGGTGAGAATATTGTTCCTATGTATTCAGTGTTTGCGTGTGATACATCTGTTCTCGCTTGCAAAGTCAACAATTTTTAATGATAGTTATAATTACCTCTTCCAAATTCGAATGAAAAATTGACGAAATCTAGTTACAATTTTTCCGAATCTCAATGTTAATAACAGCTTTTATATCAGACTGCAGCTGTGTCAGACACCCCAAAGGATATCTGGCATACCGATATTGCATATGAGGATTCTGGCACAATATAAGTGTGCCAGAATCCCCCTTTCATAACTACTGTCCAAACAATATTTTGAATTCAGTAGGAATAAGTTAGGACTACCCTAACCTTCCTTGTACCAATTATTGAAGTCATTCTCTTTGTTTTTTTTATAATTCATCGATTAACTTTCTAATAAACTGATTTTGTCTCACTTCAACTTTTGACGTTCCGATTAAAATATTTATGATAATAAATTCCTTTTCATATTCATTCATAACTAGGTACACCTCGAGAGCACTTTCTTCACTATATAATTTCTATTCCTTACATCAAAACAGCACCGTTGTTTACAAACCGAAAAAAACCCTCAAACCTCATTTAAAAAACACCATTCCACACCAACACACACTTTTCCGCATCTAATCTCCCGAACTTTGTAACACAACCTACATACTTTTCCAACTTTTCCGATGAAGAAAATGAAATTTCCCCAACCTGTTTGCATACCGCTAAGACAACCTGCTGAACTTTGAATTAATCTAATTTTCACATGCTCAAAATCCGTGCCCTCCGATCCTAATACTGTACCCATATCGGGAATGTTGTCTGCATTTATATTCACTTCATACATCACCTCGTGAAAGCTTTTCGAGAAAATCGCTTGAAGAATACCTCCAAGATTACCCGGGTTCACAGAATGTTACCCTTAAGGTCCCCGTAGGATCATTCGGCTCGCCAAGTTGGAAACTTCACCCTCGCCAGGGATGGCTCTAAAATATCGTTGATGATATCTGGGATGCTTTGAATCATTAGCTGAGAGACCGTACTTAAATCGTTCAGTTATTTGCTGGTCATGAACGGAATTGGGGTTTCCGAACCGTTCGTGACGGTTCTCGAGTTGAAGGAACTTGTGAGGGTGTAATCGAGATTCTTTACAGTTTGTTACTACTGGTTTTAAAGGATGATGGCGTATTTTATAAAGTTTAATTACTGTTACTGCTCTTTTCAGTGACATTTCATCGTCAATTTTTCCGAATATACGGAATTATTGACTTTTAAACTTGGAATAAGGTTTGTTCGAACACGAGCAGAACTAGTTTCGTATTGAATAAAGCGAATACCTGAATTTATTGTTCCAATAACGAACCGGTTGAGAACTTTTGAAAAATGCGTTCTCATACATAATGAACCAGTTCAGAACCGGTTCAGAACTAATAAAACCATTTCTGGGTTCAGAAAGAGAATTGCAAGAGACGAATTGTTTGAAAAACAGAGGTATGAGTGAGTTTACCTGTGATATCCTAATAATACTCCTATATCGGAATGCTGTCTGCATTTATATTCATTTCATACATCACCTCGTGAAAGCTTTTCGAGAAAATCGATTGAAGAATATCTTCAAGATTACCCGGGTTCACAGAATGTTACCCTTAAGGTCCCCGTAGGATCATTCGGCTCGCCAAGTTGGAAACTTCACCCTCGCCAGGGATGGCTCTGAAATATCGTTGATGATGTCTGGGATGCCTTGAGTCATTAGCTGAGAGACCGTACTTAAATTCATTCAGTTATGTGCTGGTCATGAACGGAATTGGGGCTCCGAACCGTTCGTGACGGTTCTCGAGTTGAAGGAACTTGTGAGGGTGTAATCGAGATACTTTACAGTTTGTTGCTACTCGTTTTGAAGGATGATGGGGTATTTTATAAAGTTAGATAACTGTTACTGCTCTTTTCAAAGATTTAATCGTCAATTTCTCCGGATATACGAAATTATTGACTTTTAAACTGGAAATAAGTTTTTGTTCGAACACGAGCAGAAGTAGTTTCGTATTGAATGAAGCGAATACACGAATTTAATGTTCCAATAAGGACCGGTTCAGAACTTTTGACAAATGCGTTTCATACATAATGAACCAGTTCAGAACTGGTTCAGAACTAATAATACCATTCCTGGGTTCAAAAAGAGAATTACAAGGGACAAATTGTTTGAAAAACAAGAAGTGAGTTTAACCTGTAATATCCTTATATTACTCCTATATCGGAATGTTGTCTGCATTACATTCACTTCATACATCACCTCGTGAAAGCTTTTCGAGAAAATCGCTTGAAGAATACCTTCAAGATTACCCGGGTTCACAGAATGTTACCCTTAACGTCCCCGTAGGATCATTCGGCTCGCCAAGTTAGAAACTTTACCCTCGCCAGGGATGGCTCTGAAATATCGTTGATGATATCTGGGATGCTTTGAATCATTAGCTGAGAGACCGTACTTAAATTCATTCAGTTATGTGCTGGTCATGAACTGAATTGGGGTTCCGAACCGTTCGTGACGGTTCTCGAGTTGAAGGAACTTGTGAGGGTGTAATCGAGATTCTTTACAGTTTGTTACTACCCGTTTTAAGGATGATGGGGTATTTTATAAAGTTTGATTATGGTTACTGCTCTTTCCAGTGACATTTCATCGTCAATTTTTCCGAATATACGAAATTGTTGACTTTCAAACTTGAAATAAGGTTTGATCGAATACGAGTAGAACTAGTTTCGTATTGAATAAAGCTAATACATGAATTTATTGTTCCAAAACGAACCGGTTCAGAACTTTTGAAAAATGCGTTCTCATTCATAATGAACTAGTTCAAAACCAATTTAGAACCGATGAAACAAATCCTGAATCATACCAAGATTGTTTGAAGCTCACAGCTAGGATTTCAGTAGGACGCATTGTCATTATTTCCCTGAAAACCGACAGCGTTGCCAGGAGCTTGGTGAATAGTCTTCCCAGAGTAACATCTGCAAATAGAAATCCATAATAGGTCAAATTTTAGTCGAAGGAATTGAACGATATCTGTAACAGTCCTTCGCAGTCATTTTTTGAGGACCTATAGACGGATAGTTTCAACTAGCACCATAAGAAAGCGGTTGCTTTTCTTGAATTTAATAGCAAGAAGACCTTTGAGAGTAGCCTTTTTATCAACTGGTCACCTGATCATTCAGCTACCCATGAACGGGTAGTGTCAAAAAATACCATAACGAGACGTTGCATTCCACAAATTCAAGGCAAAAAGACCTTGAAGAGTAGATATCAATTGCTCTTCGAGCTTTCTAACGTCAGAGGGTATAACGCCACCTAAAACTGGCTTTTATCATAATGGCAAAAACGTACTCTTTCGGACGAGTCACGTATCTGTTTTACAAAGTGATAGTCGAAGAGAATGGGTTTGGACAAGTGCATTAAGATTAGAGCAACTTATTTCGCCCAAGATGTTGCCCTTTCAAGTCAGATCGATAAGGTAATTGAGCAAAATATTTCGAGACCTCCCCTGCAAAATCTTCAACATTTTTTTCTAAATGAAAACGGCCGCATTGTCCATCCAGGCCTTGCCTCTAAATAGTCCACATTTCATATATCAACCCTCTCGTTCATCCTCATTTCTCCCTTTTCCCGAATTGAAGTAATATAAGAACGACATGGACTTCCACTAACTCACTCGAAAACGCCTATCTGAATAAGCGAATATGGCTCCGAGGAATCACCCAGTAAGAGCTTCACCCAAGCTCTCTCCTAAAATGTCATTGATTTTTCCGCACATTTTGCACGGTACACATATAAATGACAGATTGATCTTGTTGAGTGGATGTGAAGTTTATGGCACATCTGGTGTGAACATGAGAAAATGGATTGAAAATGTTACACACGCTCACTTTCCACGTAAAAATGAATGTTATTTTGACGTGGGTGGTTTTGGGCTTATCCAAATATGCTTTCGCTGTTTATGGGACCCTAAAATGTTGTATCACTGGTTGTTATTGTATAAGAGGTTTATTATCTGAAGTATAAGGTTATTTGCGTTCCTAACTGCTCACTCTGTTTTCTTGTCAGTGTCGTGTGGTTTTCACGGTTGCTGGCAGAAATTTTGAAGGAGATAACTGGCTCTTAACAAGCAAGCAACATTGATTTATATCAAACTATAGTTGGTGATTTTCTCAATATAAGTAGGGGAATCAAATATATCTACGTATGATACTGGAGCATACAGATGGAACCTCAGCTGCAAATTGTTGACGTGAAATTCTTAATGATGAACATTCGTTCCAATTTTTTGGGTTATTTCCATCACATTTGCCTATTCTGTTCAAAGATTCTTCCATCATTCGTCTGCAGTCGTCAGGAAAAACTTTTGACATTCAGAAAAGAAACTTAAACTTTCGTCACACTTCGAAAAAAATGTTGATATAAAATGACAGATTGATCTTGTTGAGTGGATGGAAGTTTATGGCACATCTGGTGTGAACATGAGGAAAATGGATTGAAAATGTTACACACGCTCACTTTCCACGTAAAAATGAATGTTATTTTGACGTGGTGGTTTTTGGGCTTATCCAAATATGCTTTCGCTGTTTATGGGACACTAAAATGTTGTATCACTGGTTGTTATTGTATAAGAGGGTTTATTATCTGAAGTATAAGGTTATTTGCGCTCCTAACTGCTCACTCTGTTTTCTCGTCAGTGTCATGTTGGTTTTCATGGTTGCTGGCAGAAATTTTGAAGGAGATAACTGTCTCTTAACAAGCAAGCAACATTGCTTTTATATCAAACTATAGCTGGTGATTTTCTCAATATGAGTGTGGAATCAAATATATCTACCTATGATACTGGAGCATACAGATGGAACCTCAGCTACAAATTGTTGACGTGAAATTCTTGATAATGAAACTTTCATTGTAATTTTTTGAGCTATCTCCATCACATTTGCCTATTGTTTTCAAAGTTACTCCCAGCATTCACCAGTAGTCGTCAGGAAAACTACTCAAAAACTTTTAACATTCAGAAAAGAAACTTAAAATTTCGTCACTCTTTAAAAAACATGTTGATATAAAATGAGAGATTGATCTTGTTGAGTGGATGGGAAGTTTATGGCGCATCTGGTGTGAACATGAGGAAAATGGATTGAAAATGTTACACACGCTCACTTTCCACGTAAAATTAATGTTATTTTGCGTGGGTGGTTTTGGCTTATCCAAATATGCTTTCGCTGTTTATGGGGCCCTAAAATGTTGTATCACTGGTTGTTATTGTATAAGAGGGTTTATTATCTGAAGTATGAGGTTATTTGCTCTCTTAACTGCTTACTCTGTTTTCTCGTCAGTGTCGTGTTGGTTTTGATGGTTGCTGGCAGAAATTTTGAAGGAGATGACTGGCCTTAACAAGCAAGCAATATTGCTTTCATATCAAACTATAGCTGGTGATTTTCTCAAGATAAGTGTGGAATTAAATATATCTACCCACGTATGATTCTGGAGCATACAGACGAAACCTCAGCTGCAAATTAATGTCGTGAAATTCTTAATGATGAACATTTGTTAAAATTTTTTGGGTTATTTCTATCACATTTGCCTATTCTGTTCAAAGATTCTTACATCATTCGTCTGAAGTCGCCAGAAAAAACTTTTGACATTCAGAAAAGAAACTTAAACTTTCGTCACTCTTCGAAAAAAAATTTGATATAAAATGACAGATTGATCTTGTTGAGTGAATGGGAAGTTTATGGCACATCTGGTGTGAACATGAGGAAAATGGATTGAAAATGTTACACACGCTCACTTTCCACGTAAAATTAATGTTATTTTGACGTGGGTGGTTTTGGGCTTATTCAAATATGCTTTCGCTGTTTATGGAACCCTAAAATGTTGTATCACTGGTTGTTATTGTATAAGAGGGTTATTATCTGAAGTATAAGGTTACCTAGGCTCTTAACTGCTTACTCTGTTTTCTCGTCAGTGTCATGTTGGTTTTCATGGTTGCTGGCAGAAATTTTGAAGGAGATGACTGGCTTTTAACAAGCAACAACATTGCTTTCATATCAAACTATAGCTGGTGATTTTCACAATATGAGTGTGGAATGAAATATATCTACGTATGATACTAGAACATACAGATGAAACATCAGCTACAAAATAATGTCGTAAAATTCTTGATGATGGAGAATTCGTTGTAATTTTTTGGGCTATTTCCATCACATTTGCCTGTTCTGTTCAAAGTTCCTTTTATCATTCGCCAGCAGCCGTCAGGAGAAATACTCAAGACTCTTAATATCCAGAAAAGAAACTTAAACTTTGGTCACTCTTTGAAAAAATTTTGATATAAAATGACAGATTGATCTTGTTGAGTGGATGGGAAGTTTATGGCACATCTGGTGTGAACATGAGGAAAATGGATTGAAAATGTTACACACGCTCACTTTTCACGTAAAAATGAATGTTATTTTGACGTGGGTGGTTTTGGGCTTATCCAAATATGCTTTCGCTGTTTATGGGGCCCTAAAATGTTGTATCACTGGTTGTTATTGTATAAGAGGGTTTATTATCTGAAGTATGAGGTTATTTGCTCTCTTAACTGCTTACTCTGTTTTCTCGTCAGTGTCATGTTGGTTTTCATGGTTGCTGGCAGAAATTTTGAAGGAGATAACTGGCTCTTAATAAGCAAGCAACACTCCTCTTATATCAAACTAGAACTGGTGAATTTCTCAATATACCGTATCAAGAAAGTAACATTTTTCGTCGATAAATTCTTCTACGAAGAATTATTAAGAAAAACCGTTGCACCGAATTTTGATTTCAATAGAAAAGTTATCTAGAAACGATTAATAATATTACAATTTTTCCGTCTTAATTTCCACCAATCAGAAACGAGCAATTTCGAATTACAAATGATTTCTAGGTGGAAAAACTAGATGGCAGTGGCTGTCAGGAGTTTTTTCGAGTTTGGTCACAGCAAATCTTGAAATTTGTCGTCATATTAGAGTTTATTATGCAACGAGCGTATAATGATAGCTATTATTCGCGAGGTGAATAACAGCCACTATACGCGAGTAGCATACTATACTTTATCCACGACTACTGAATATATTTCTTGAAGATTTCAATATTTGGCGACCACGACAAGACCCTTCTATGACAAGGGTGGAGGAGGTCAAGTTGACGCATGAGAAATTTTTGGAGAACAGGTCATTTTTTTAATGAAAAAAGCTTTAATTGATATAATCAAAGTAGATTTGGCCCTAGATTGACAAGGTATGCCCATATTTGTTAGTTGGAGTACTTTAGAATACTGAAGGAATACCAATTTAAAGAATATGATATCAAAGCTAAATCTATGAAGCATCTGACAGCAGTGAATTATAATCTCATTATTTCCTTGTGATTAATGGGTATCATTAAGGCCGAGCACAGAGACGTAGGTACAATGGACGGATTTTACAATAGTCGTGAATAAATACCTTTATTATCACATAATGCATGCAGAATAATCTGTCATTTATGTCTTTTCAAATACCGTTCGGGTATATACTTTTGCCTTTTCGAAAATCGAAACAGTACAATGCAAAGTGATATTTTTTAAGAGAAAGCCTTCATGAAGTTGCAAAAATCCTCGTCTTCGACTCGGATTTTTGTTGCCACAAACACTCATGCTTTTTGTCAAAATATTATCTACTTAGCAACATGTGTTCTCGATTTTTTTCGGGAAAATTGGATGCTCTTTCAATATTACCTACTTACGAGAACACAATCATAAAACTAAGATATTCCTGCCCAATTGGTCTTTTCAAGATTATAGACGCATTTGCCATGGAACTGGAAAAACTATTTCAATCGATAATACTAAACTAAATTTCCTAAATGGATGTGCAACTAACTACTCACCCTGTATTCGAGTAATATAACGTAAAAATCAATCACCAAAATGGAAACGCGAACATTTCCTCAATAACACCAACTATAGACAATCCAGAAGAGTGTTCAAAGAAAATGACACCATTAATATCGAACAAACTGGAATTCAATTCAATCGAGAGTTTCTTCCTCAAACAGAGTGTAGGCCGGCCGGAATTCCCAAATCCCCAGCCTACTGGATGGCGATCTGTGTTCCATCCTATAATGGAACAAAATGCTTTGAATTATACAGTAATTGACGGTATAGTGAAAACTCCAGGGTATTTTTATCTAATTGAAGTAATAACTCAAGTCTTATTGAGGAAAGAGCATATATTTCATCTCGTGGGAGATTTAGTTAAGCTGATGTAATTTCCTAGCATGTCCACAGTTAATCTTCGCTGTCATTGGTGCTTTCCTTGTATTCAGGATGATGCTTTTAACACGAAATTGGAGAAATAATGGGGTTCCCACAAGTACATTTATTTTCTCGTTTAATGTATCCATCGAGTTGTGTTTGTAAAGATAGGATGCGGAGAAGTTTTGGACAATCATCATTCCTTCTAAGAGTTCTCACAAGAATGTTTTTTGCATGGTGAAATTATTAAAATTAGTGTTAAATATATACCTATTCAATTATTCACTTATAATCTCAAGTAATCACTTTTTAATTGAATATTGAAAGAAGTACGAGCAAGCATTCAATCAATGAAATGAATGCTAACACGTACGTTTGATGTCCATAGCTCATTTCGGGGTTTTCAATAATTTTTCTTTCGGAAACCTGATTTAGAAACAACGCTCGTTCATTGGTGAAGCAATACTGCTATTACCACAAAATTTTGCATGGGCTTGGAGTTGATACTAAATATATAAATGCAAAATCTAAGCACGATCGGAAATATTTTCTGGAAATTATTCGATGAATATGTTGAAAATCAATATTAAAAATGTTTTCATGATGCGATCTTCTTGAAATTTTGCATGAGTATATCAGTCTCCATTAACAAAATAAATTTCACTCGAATAGGATATCTTGTTATGAAAATATAAAGATTCTTTTTTTCAATATTCCAATTGAATATGCTATGGTTCAGTAGAACTATGACCACAGAATTTTGCACGTGGCTTATAATGAACACCTTGCATGTGTTTCTAAAAAACTTTATAGGTTTTCACTCCCAGTCTCTGAAACAGAAATAATAAAAAAAAATCATTTAAGATTAAGTGTTCATGCGAGAATGTTCGCTCATATTTGTCAGGAGCAAATTGGTCCTGAAAAAATTGTTGCCTAACAGTAAAACTAAAAAAGGAAATAAATGAAAAGGACAATGTAACGTTTCGGTGTCTATATCAGACACCTTCTTCAGAAAAACTTGTAAAATCTTCAGAATTGTGTGTTTTTTCATTTGCAGTCTAATTGAGAAGAAAGAATTATTTATGGTGATACTAAATTAACTGCTGATAATATAATAGAAATATTAACTGTCAATTAGACTGCAAGTGAAATAACACACAATTCTGAAGATTTTACAAGTTTGTCTGAAGAAGGTGTCTGATATAGACATCGAAACGTCACATTGTCCTTTTCATTTATTTTCTTTTTCAGTGTAACTGTTAGGCAACAATTTTTTCAAGACCAATTTGCTCCTGACAAATAAGAGCAAAGATTCTCGCAGGAGCACTTCATCTTAATTAAATTTTTTTAATTATTTCTGTTTCAGTGACTGGGAGTGAAAACCTATAAAGTTTTTCAGAAATACAGAATCCTCCCAGAATATATTTCAATCGATCATGTGGCCGCAAAATTTCATTTCGATTCATTTCGTTTCTTCTGAGATATTAAAGAACAAAAAATTTAATTGGCCATATTTTGTGCCACACCCTGTACGATATGGCTAGTTTGCGAAATTAACCGCGGCATTTGTGAACCGAACTCACCCTGAGAATCTCAAGTCTCTATCACCATCCCTTAGAAAGTTATCGTGCTGGCGGCCGGACGGCCTCATGGATAGAAGTGACGGATTCATCATCAGGTAGTCGAACCCTATCGTTTGAGACTATTTTCGGCTCAAAATTTTGAAATTACAGACATTTGGGCAAAACGATCACTCGTTTAAGTAGAGCCAACGCTCAAAAATTTTCTCACGAAATATCGGAATAAGAATCCGAATTTATTTTTCATTTCTTCAGAAAATATCTGAATAAGAATCCGAATTTATTTTTGATTTTCTTGGGAACAAGCTAGAAAATACAAATACAAACATCGTGATACTCTTAGCCCCATTTCGCACCAAGCCAGTCCAGTCCAGTCGAGTCAAGTCACTTCAGGATTGCAACTATTAACTTCGTTAAAATCGTTTAAAACAAATGGAATGTGAAATCTAGTTTCATACTAGGCCCTAGTGTGAAACTAGATTTCACATTCCATTTGTTTTAAACGATTTTAAACGAAGTTAATAGTTCTGCCTTGACTCGACTGGACTGGACTGGCTTGGTGCGAAATGGGGCTTACGCATTATATGGAAACAGAAACTTTTCCGTTTTATTCTAATAGATACAGCATCCTAGACAGTCAAACTATCTGATATACTTCTTTACAACACCATTCATGTTACAACCCCCAACTGACCGTCTGTCTGAGCCATCAATTCCTATTTTTTTCATGTCTAGCCCCTACGTTATTGACACTGCCATTCAGTGGCGCAGCTCAACGGTTTAACCTTTCTTCGTCTCAGAAAGTTTATGCGCCAGGTTGCCATTATCTGTATGAAATATGGCTGCTCCTAAGGTCACTCAAGACGTTTCGATGCCATAGAATACCCGACAGATGATTGTTTACGACTGGCATGAAGAAAAACCGGCTAATACGCCCACCCCTGATCGAATGTGCACCAATGTTAGCCTTCGAAAAGTTAATAGCTTTCCAAACCACACAGGCCGGTTCAAATTGGGTGCATTGTATCGAGTAAGTAAATTTCGTTCCAGATATGCCATTTAGATCGCACGTTTTCCTCTGCGAACATGTCAAGAACGTTCAAGCATATGTGGTGAATAATAAATCTAAATATGGAACTTTTTCAATTTTGTGGACCTACAAAAATGGTAGTTCAAATGACTCAGTAGGTAAATTGACCAGTAGATCTATTCAACTGGTAGTTCTATTGAACTGGTAGTTCAAATGATACGAATGCTTTCATTTTGCGTTTTGATAAAACTGAGTTGTTCATTTGACGGTTGATTTGTGACAGAACACTGTTTCTCTGGAGATATCTTGGTAGTTCGTCTATAGGTTTAAAATTAGTTGAATGATATGGTCGAAAAAGAATCCAAATCTGGTGAAATAGTGAAGGAATACAACTGCTGTCATTCAAGCCCTGAAAGTTTCATATTTCATCTATCCGTCTGATCGTCGCTTTGGATTATCTCTGAGCTCCAACATTCCTACAATTAATTACGATTAATTACTTGTGATGCATTACTCCCATATTGAATTCATTTGATAAGGATTTCAGTAATGAATCAAACAGAGATAATCCGAGATAAGCTATGAAGCACCAGAGTTCAGCTTCTGTTTTGATGTGTAATGCTCAATCCGATTGCCTGCACAAATGCATTAACGGCATTAGATTTCGTTGAAAATTCGATATTTTAAAAAACTAGAAATGATGCACTGGTTGAAACACAATATTTTGATGTTGATGAATAGAATAGTCCATGAAATTTGAGAATGGGTTCATTTTAGGAGCTTAAAGTGATAAAACAGAACAGAAATATTATTCAGAGGACTTTAATTTTTCCAATCTGGTTGAAAAATGTTGGAATATGAACTACTGGTCATTTTGAATTCGACAATACGTATGTCATCTGTCAACAAAATGAAGTTTGTTGATATTCACATATAGTCCGTTCACGAATGGTTGAGCGCAGAGTAGGCGTTTCTTTATTTGTCTGAAGTTGGCAGTATTTACTGTCATAAAATAAAATAAAGTCAAAGTTGCCGAATGTACCCGGCCTCGTCCGACGAGCTTGCGAGTTATCAGAGAACTCTATGCAATATTGACAACATTGCGTATCAATCTGACAAGAAAATAAAGAAAATAACCTAAAATCTCAATATACACAGTGGAATATGCCAAATTTCCATGGCCAGCTGACGGCTCAACCTTTCGTGAACGGAGTATATATTACGTTCAGACTGTTCAGGAATTAATTTCAAGAACAAAGGCAAGTATCTTCGAAAATAATATGTCATTGATAACCGGAATAATTGTGCTCGACAACAAAAAATAAAATTGGCATAATTTCAAAGTATTTTTGTTCCTTTGCATCTTTGATTTAAACTTCACCCATTATAAAATGTACTATATCTGAAATATATCACGCATCACTTCAGAAGATATGGAAATCGCAAGAAAAACCCTGCAGACATGTAAAAAATCCTAGATTGTTTTTCTGAAACGGAGCAGAAAATATTCAGTGAATTTTTTAAAACTTTTCCATGTATTAAACGAGCAAAAAAGCAGGCCCATTATCTCACAGTATAAAAAGTCTCAACAGAACGTGAGAGCTGTAAAAATGGCGAAGAAGCATAAATATTAAAGACTCGTAGGCCAATAACCTAAGTAATATTCCGACGAAATTATTCGTCTAGATTACCACTGTCTGGATTCTGGACCGACAATGTATCCTAGGGGATGAGGACTATTCAGAAAATGCTAACAAGGTTGTACTAAATCCTTATGAAAAAACTACAACTCTTGTTGATGAAAAGCTATTGAAAATTCCAGGAAAGTACTAACATGGGATCAGGATATTTTGCACGTTTTTTATGTCTTGAGTTATACTCAAAAAACACTAGGTACTGTATGTTTTAATTGATCAATTAAATCAACGCGTTATACTTGTCTCAACTGAAAATGATTGGCCAACTTACATCCCATATTCATTTCATATGGATAATTTTTTCCAGTTTCTCTCAAAACCGATATTGCATTAGCATTACACCCGAAATTCATTAAAATCACGTTAAATTTCAATATTCTCAGGCAAAACCACAAAAAACAGCTGTGATATGATAAATTCGGACACATGCATTTTTCGTGTTCAAGTATATCTGGTTGATAAATAAAACTTAATGTCGAATTTGAATATTTTTCTATTTTTGGGAACTAACTGAACTTGTAGATTCACTTAGTTACCATTAGTTCAAATGACCAAGTAGATCAATTGAACCAGTAGATCCTTTCAATCGGTAGTTCAATTGAACCGGTAGTTCATTTGACGATCCGTGATATTCGCGAACTGTTTTCGCAGTATGGCCAACTCACACCAATGCTTCATCTCTTATGGATATTTTTTGTGAGGGCTTCACAAAACCGATACTATTCCATTCGCATTACTCCTGAAATGCATTCAAAACATATTAGATTTTAATATTCCTAGGCAAATCCACAAAAAACAGCTGTGCATTGTTTTTGGCGGAGAGTCAAATCGAAATTTCGTTTATCGTAGACCACTATGACACGTCGATTGAATAATGCGATAAATTCGGACACATGCATTTTAAGTGACGCATTTGTGGCGCTTTATCGTACACTACACATAAATTCGTGCTCGTGAACTACGTATCAACCGGTGAAAATCGATTGTAATTATTTAAATGAGTTATGTCTGTGCCACTTCGTTTTGCGATGAAATGCGGTTCGCACTTGAAAGTGAATTCTGAAAGATGAACGATAAAAGGGAGACCGGGCCCTGACAGTGATGAATTGAATTATTGCGCACCAACAAACATATATTGGGCGAACAATAAACATTCGAATGAAATTGACGTGGACAATTTTGGCTGCAATCTATTGGTATATGGGGTTTGGCATGAATCTGGAATGAAATTAATGTTTCCTGAAACAATTGGTTGATAACGTGATCACAAGAGAAATAAACCTGAAAACGGGCTACCACATGAGTCATCTTCGATTTTTGAGTGAATATAGAAGATGTGGTCAAAGATAACCTAGTTTTGAGACAAGAAAACAATAGTTTGGTTTAGTTTAAGAAAAAGGGTTACAGTTCACTGCGACCACAAGGTCTATTGGTCCCCCTTACAGAGCTGTTCTGACTACACCCTTTACAGCACGCCTTCCAGATCCAGAGATCTGATGAAATCCAATATCTGTGAAGGCTTCAACGGGGCTAGTTCCTCTTTCTTACAAGTTTCTCGCCCAAGGCATTCTCTTCTTAGGCTCGCAATGCCAAAGCATTCCGTGATAATCCCATCCTCAACAGGTGCTCTCTGAAACGACAGTGTCCTGTAAGGAAGCCAGTGAGGAGGTGTAATTATTGTTCTTTACCAAGATCCAGATATCTTTTGGATCTTGCTGTTTCAAAGTTCAAAGTTCATTGGAATGATCCATCCCTGGGAGATTCCTCCAGAATTTTTCTTCTCGGCTTTCTCATTCTCCAGAAACTCCTTCTTATTTGTCTATACCACAAAAGGGTTCTGGGCCAATGAGTGACATTCGTGCGCCCACTTTGGAAAGTGTATTGGCCCCTTAGTTTCCTTTGATTCCCGAATGGCTGGGAACACAGATAAAAAAGACCGTATTTTCCTTGCCTACCTCATTGAGTTTGTTCCGGCACTCCCAGGTCAACTTTGAGTCGATGACGTACGAGCTCAGTGCTTTAAAAGCAGCTTGACTATCTGAATGTATGGCTGAATTGGTGTTTATCGACTAACTGATAATAATATGTGAATGTTATTGATGATTACATGTATTTTCTAATATCTTTATTATCTAGCTCAAATTCGTGAGTTTTGTTACTTTATACTTGTAATAATATTATAACACCTTGTAATTTTAGCGACTCCTGATGAAGGGATAATACAGTCTCGAAAGCTCGAGTTAAAGGAAAAAAGAGTCTACTTCTTTCTGACTGACTACTTCCCCAATAACATCCACATATTATGAATGTATGGCTATATCGCACTTCTGATAGTTTCTTTCTAGATTCATCTAGACATCTTTCAATAGCTCAGAAACAATACAATGCTTGATTTCCTAGTCTCGATCAGTGGAGTAACGAAGAAATAGTTTTCCTTGCATTGTCAAAGGTGCCACCAGAACGTTAGGAGAAATGAGAAAGCTGACACCCTTGCAGAAGGAGGAGAAAACTTTCTTTCACTGGATCTGTGCCCTGATGTTGTATTTCACCCATACTGAATAGAGCGAATTGGTAAAAAAAGATAAACACTCTTACTGTATTAATTCATCAGGTCAAAGACAAGCAAAAAGAGTAACTGCACCTTCAAGAAAGAATGCTCAACGAGCTCTATCGTTATTGTTCAGTCGTGAATGCTCCCTAGCTCTTGGAGTAAATTTTCAAGATTGCTGGCGCCACCTGCGGACGCAGAAGAAACCCGGTCGGTAAACAAACATTGCCATAATTAATCTGCTGACTTTCCCATAAGTTACAAATGATATTTGTATCGACAGTGCCTCGTCAGCAGTCTCACCATCACCCTTTAGGAACTTCAGGAACTTTCTGGTATTGATAGGTAGGTAGGTGAAATCATCACGAATTTTTTGGCCTTAATACGTTCACGAGTGTTTCTCCAGAGGGTTGGTGTGTTACTCAACTCCCATTGCTGGAGCGCTTCCTTTCTTCCTTATATTGGTCTTTTCTAACCCCACAGATAATAGGCTATTCGAAAGCATTAGTTGAAATGATCTTCTTCAATGAGTTCTTCAACCAATTACAGAAATAGACTGTGCTTAGAAAACACCCTTTATACACATATAATCATCGTAGGGTATGAATTTAATTTCGAATCATTTTCACCTACCTACCTTCGCTGAACTGATTGGTTGAACAATGAGCACTCACTCTCTGTTGGTATAATCATGCTATCCACAGGAATCTCGAGTTCCTAAGATTATCCATTCAAATACAAACCAAACCTACTTCACATTATTGCTTATGGAGAGAATCAGCCAAAGATTCCTTCCAAGTTCTTCCCCTCAAACGAATCCGTGACATCCGCTAACTGTCATCGCAGTAGGAAACAACTCGGTTTATTCAGATCCGCAAATGAAATTCGGATTATTTAATACATCATGGAGACAGATTCGTTACAGGAGCTCGTCGGAAATTTCATGGAGATGCGAACCTGCCCCATTTAGCCCGCCTAGAAGCCATGAAGAATGTTAATTTCGCGTCAAAACTGACAAATATGCAGCTTGCATACTGGTTTGCGGGGGTGAACGTATCCTTGTATGCCATTCGAATTACACGTTTTTCTTCGCTAACATGTTAAGAACGTTCGAGTATATCTGGTTACTAATAAAACTAAATATAGAATTTGGATTTTTTTTCATTGTGAACCAACTAAACTCGTAGTTTTACTAATCATTAGTTCAAATGACCCAGTAGATCAATTGAACCAGTAGATTTTTCACCCGGTAGTTCAATTGAACCGGTAGTTCAATTCACTATATATTTTGTTGAACATGAAATTTAAGCAAATGAAACGAATTCGTGATTTGTTGTCTATGTTCGTGATATGCGCAGTATGAAACAACTCGGTTTATTCAGATCCGCAAATGAAACTCGGATTATTCAATACGTCATGGAGGCAGATTCGTTACAGGAGTTCTTCGGGAATTTCAGGAAATGTGAACTCGCCTCATTCAGCCTGTCTAGAAACCATGGCAGGTATAGCGAATAATGTAAATTTCGCGTCAAAACTGACAAATATGCCATTCGAATTACACGTTTTTCTCTGCTAACATGTCAAGAACGTTCGGGGCATCTGGTTAAGTGTTTACTAATAAAACTTAATTAAGAATTTGAATGTTTTTTATTGTTAACAACAAAACTTGTAGTTTTACTAATAATTAGTTCAAATGACCCAGTAGATCAATTGAACCAGTAGATTTTTCACCCGGTAGTTCAATTGAACCAGTGGTTCATTTCAATTTTGTTCAACATGAAATTTTAGCATTCAAGATCATGTTGTCTATGTTCGTGATACGCGTAGTATGAAACATCTCGGTTTATTCAGATCCGCAAATGAAATTCGGATTATTTGATACATCATGGAGACAGATTCGTTACAGGAGTTCGTTGGGAATTTCATGGAGATGCGAGTCTGTCCCATTTAGCCCGCCTGGAAGCCATGCCAGGTATAGCGTAGAATGTAAATTTGGAGTCAAAACTGACAAAAAATGCAGGTTGCATACTGGTTTTTTGGGGGCAAACAGTTGGAATGAAAAATTCACCTTGTATACCATTCGAATTGTACGTTTTCTTTGCTTACATGTCAAGAACCTTCGAGTATATCTGGTCGCTTATAAAACTAAATATAGAATTTGGATTTTTTGCATTGTGAACCAACTAAACTCGTAGTTTTACTAATCATTAGTTCGAATGACCCAGTAGAACAATTGAACCAGTAGATTTTTCACCCGGTAGTTCATTTCACTCTATATTGAGTCAAACATGAAATTCAAGCAAATGAAACGAATTCGTGATATGCGCAGTATGAAACAACTCGGTTTATTCAGATCCGCGAATGAAATTCGGATTATTTGATACATCATGGAGACAGATTCTTTACAGGAGTTCGTCGGGAATTTCATGGAGATGCGAGTCTGTCCCATTTAGCCCGCCTGGAAGCCATGCCAGGTATAGCGTGGAATGTAAATTTCGCGTCAAAACTGACAAATATGCAGGTTGCATACTGGTTCGTTGGAGGGTGAACGGTTTGAATGAAAAATTTACGTATCCTAGTTTGTCAACATTCGCCGTTGCCGGCAGGGGTGATTAAATAGATTCTTTCGGGGTTGAGGGTGCTTGACGTGAACTTTTTGAACTCGGTTAAGTTCTGGATATTGAGGATTTGTGGTGTTCTGCAGAAGTTTCAAGTTGTTGATTCGTATCCCGGCTTTGGAATATTCTTTACATGTTGAAACTTTGAATTATGGAGTGCCTAGCGATCGACCGTCAACACCGAAAAAAACTTTGATATGACTAGAAGTGAAAAGTTAAATTCATTGATGAATCGAATAGTTCTCAGGATGTTCTTACTTCAATATTTTTTTTCGATATAAATAACCCAGCAATAGCTTTTGATTTGATGTTGTTTTGTCAAATAGTGTACTGCTCTTTTGTCATTGAAAATTTGGTGAAAATTTGCCCGCTTGTTCATTTTGGAAACACGATAATTGGAATTTGATAGCGATATAGGATTTCAACTTGAAACAGGAAGTTTGCCAGATAACCCATGAATTTTGAAAACACTCTTCACTTAGTTGTAGAAATGAAAAATATCAAACTTATTTTTCCTTCGTTCACTAGGGGATTGTTGTTATAGGTCTATATTACATAATGCTTCAAATTCTGCGAACATATATTTATTCACCTACATTTAGGAAGGAATCATCTACAGACATTGCCATCTTCCATTCTTGTTTCGTCTTGAAAACTAGGGCATTCACAAATTGGAAAAAGCCTAACTGAACTCTGAGCTATTTCTGTTAGTCAATTATTCAAGTCAAGTCTCGATTCCTGTCTATTGGTACAAAGATAGACATTCCGAAACAGCAGGGAAGTCAAGACGTCACTAAGTTGAACAAATTGAATTCTGTGACGGAATCCAAAATCCTCAGATTCTACATTGATTACTTAGAATTCAATTTATCTCAATCAACTGGAAATTAAAGCTTAGTGTGAGTGAATTGAACTTCAACTTGGAAACATTTAAAACTATTTCATGAAATGAAGGAAAAAAATATTTTCATGGAAAACCTAATCGAATAAAAACAATGAGTTACTCGTAGTTTTGCAAAATACAATGCAGAGAATATGTATGTAAAAATTTTATTTCAACAGTAATCTCTCCTTCTTTTGAAGTGATCTCTAAACAAAATCATCTTAGATGATAAACCTTCAGAAATCCATATACCTATTAGAGAAGTAGGTACGTACCTTCAATTGATGAATTATTTGAACATTCTTTGAGTAAGAAAGATGATGCTGTTATCAATAATAAAGAGTTTTCCAATAAGAGGTGTTATTTTGAATAGCCCGCTATTTCCCTAGATGCCACGTTTGAAGAGAGTGTACTATTCCACATTTGCTATCCACTTTTCTCTACCGTGTACATACTATCTTAAGTACTCTACTGTCACTAGCACAATCTGTTTACATTATACTATTGGGTTCTCCATTAAGAAGTGTTATTTTAAATATCCCGCTATTTCAGTAGATGTCACGTTTGAAGCTGTCTTTTTTTGACATTTGACAAGTAGAAACTACGCCGTTAATAAAAATGGAACGAAACACGCTTCAAGAACGCATTGAAATTACATATTAAAATTCACTATAAAAATGATGAAAATTGGGCAGAGACGGTTCGTAAAACTCGAACATTTTTGTGTCATCGTGAAGCACCTTGTCGGACCGCAATGAAAAAATTGGAGGAAAAATTCGAGCTATTGGGGCAAGTTAGTGATGTGAAGCTAAAACCCGTGCACGTCGTTCAATAACAGCAGAGAATACTACTGCTGCAGCCGAAAGTGTTGAGGAAAACCCAGGTCCGTCCATTCCTCGTCGTTCTTTGGAATTAGGAATTCCACAAACGTCATTACACCGTATTCTGCAAAAAGATTTGGGTCTTAAGGCTTATAAAGTTCACTGCTACGCTACATGCCACACAAGCGACGAAACCATTTATCTTTTGCGGGGAAAGTTTCCCGACCTTGTTATCTCTCGAAGAGGTTATCATAATTGGCCAACGAGATCTTGTGATTTAACACCTTGCGAGTTCTTCCTTCGGGGCCACGTGAAAGAAGAGTTCTACGCCAACAGCCCAGCGTCGATTCAAGACCTCAAATATGGAATTCGTGAGGCTTTCGAGGACATAGGGATACCTATGGTCCTGTAAGCGTGGTCGGAGTGGTCATTTGCCTGATGTTATTTTTCACTATTAACGGCAGAGCTTTTTTTATAATGAAATACATATCCATTTTTCAGTATAAATATACTGAAAAATGGCATTTTTCTTCGAATATCAAAATAACACCTCTTATTGGAAAACCTTTTATAAAGCAGTTCTCGAGAATATCATGTAAAACAAATAAATACATTCAAATTTGCAAAAATACGGAACAAAAGAGCTCCCTAAAGTTATTTCAAAACTGAGTTTATTCAAGGGAAAAAACAAATTAGACAAGTCGATAACGGAATCGTTGAACAGTAAAGAGTCCAGGCGAAAATGAGCCAAGCTGTCATCTTTTTCCGATGTCGCACATAATCAATTCGTACTTTACGATTTCGGATACCATAAAACCTTGAATGAGTCCGAAGTAAGCATCAAATTGGTTCGTTTTCGGTGGGACCTGATGAGAAAGTTTACGGGCCCTTTTTTTGCCGAATTTTATTCTTTGTCGAAGGGCGAATCACGTTCTGTTTCGAATACTGCTTTCAGATCACGAATATATATTTTTTTATTGTTCGTACCAGCACCAGCATGTTATATTTCATCTATTCCCTCGAATTCTGGGAAGTTCCAGACAAAAATTATGTCAAAAGAAATATCATGGAATATTTCTGTTATAACATCACAAGTGCAAAAAAATATCAATAAATTATGACAAGAACTTCGATTATTATAAATGAATTACAATAATAAATTTTATCCACGACTATTGTAAAATCCGTACATTGTAGGTCTTTTTGTGCTCTGCCAAATATTACCCATTAATCACAAGGAATAATGAGATTATAAATCACTGCAGTCAGATGTCCATAGATTTAGCTTGATATAATATTTTTCAAATTGGTATTTCTCTTCGGTATTCTAAAGTACTCCAACTAACAAATATGGGTGTATACCTTGTCAATCAAGGCCAAATCTACTTTTATTATATCAATTAAGCTTTTTTATTACAAAATATACAATGACCAGTTCTTCGCTTGTCACAGAAGGGTCTTGTCGTGGTCGCCAAATGTTAAAATTTTCAAGAAATATATTCAGTAGTCGTAGATAAAGTATAGTATGCTACTTGCGTATAATGACTGTTATTCACTCGGTGATTTGGGCCACTCGTCTACGGCTCCTGAATAATAGCTAGCTATCATTATACGCTCGTTGCATAATATACTAATATCCCGTTTTGACGTTTAATTGAAGACCACAATATTCGATCCATGCGACAAAGGGTGAGTTTTGACGTTTTTATGTATGATTGTTAAAGGCAACCGAAATTAGCGTATTCACAAGCAATCCGAGTATTATTACAACTCTACTGACACATAAAAATTTATATTTTGTTGGTTGTATCTTTGGCAAAATCACAATGTGCTTCAATCAGTTATTTGCAGTCAGTTCTTAATTCGGTCGATAGAAGAATATTTTAATCAACTCGTTCATTAATCTAACAATTTATGATCTAGTTAATTTGATACATATAGCTGATTCTATGGAATAAAATATTGACCTCCTTACTCCGCTCTCTGGAATAAAATATTGACTCTTCAAAAAAAAAAATGTTTTCGATGTATATGTAAGAATCATTAACCAACTTTATGCATTGTATCTCATATTTCGAAGTAGATTTTCCAATTTCTACTCAATAGACACTTGGCACCATTCACGAATTCTGCAAGTCTTACGACCACCCGTAAACAAGGTATCATCAGAAAGTAACAGAATATCAGATGTATCCGCAGAACGCCTAGGCGATTTCTCATAACATTTTCATCCCAGAAATACATGAATCTCCTTAAGCTTTAATCCTATCCCATCTGTTAGATGCAGCCGAATCTGGATTTCTTTAACTGGCAAAATGTACGGAACAAGTAATCGATATGTCGAGATCCTAGGGGACTACGGATTTAGGAAGAAGCTCTACTTGGTTAACTCTGAATTCGACCGTCTTTTTAATGTTTTCCATGCATATGTAAGAATTAGTTACGTTATGCATTGTATTGGGTAGTCAACTAAAGAAATTTTCGATTTGAAAAAGAAATAAAACAAACTATCAATTCAATTCAAATTTTTTCTTACAAATAATGCTTAGCTCTTTCGGCATTCATTTCTTGAAAATAACGCTGTCCAAATTTCCACCGTTTTTCTGCTGGAACTCTTCGAGGCGAACCCCCAATTTAAAAAACACGTCGAAAAGTTTCTGGACTGATGGCTTGAGTATCCTGGCTGATCTTTCCTTCTACGCAATTAGAGTGCGAGATTATTGCGGTAGTATACTTTTGAGGTATTCCCATAAGTAAAAGTTGCAGGTGTCAAGTCCGGCTTCTGAGGGGCCATGGAAGGTCCCCACGCCAAGAAATCAATTTTTTAGGAAAAAGTGCTGAATAACAGGTAAAGACCGATTCAAAGTGTGACAAGTGGCCCCCATTTGCTGAAACCAAGTGTCCTGATTGTATCCATCAAAGTCTTGAAGGGCTGGTTCAAAATATTGTTCAACATGTCCAAATAACGATGAGAATCCACTGTTACTGCTCGGCCGCGTCCGTCTTCGAAAAAGTACGGGCCAATAATGCCTTGCGTGTATTGACACACCAAACATGTGACCTTCAGACTATGCAATTGAGTTTCATGTTTCTTTTTTGAGTTTCTGAAAAACAATACCGGCAATTTTGTTGGTTTACATAGCTGTTGAGATGAAAATGGGCTTCATCGGAGAAAAAATTGTTTATTTTAGTAATAAGCTCGCATACAGAATAAACGCTCCTCACCCGTCCAGTGAACCATGGCGACTGAATTTCCATGAACCCCTCCTTCGTTTAAGACCAACCCCAGTTCTTTATCCCTATTCAAAACAATTTTAGAGCACTTCTGTATTCCTATTCAAATAGTATATTATGCGAATAATAGCCATTATATGCAAGTAGAATACTATACTTCATCCACGACTACTGAATATATTTCTTGAAGATTTCAACATTAAGCGACCGCGACAAGACCCTTCTTTGACAAGCGTGGACAAAGTCAAGTTGACACATGAGAAATTTTTGGAGAACTGGTCATTGTATATTGAGTTATGAAAAAGCTTTAATTGATATAATAAAAGTAGATTTGGCCCTAGATTGACAGGGTATACCCATATTTGTTAGTTGGAGTACTTTAGAATACTGAAGAAATACTAATTTAAAGAATATTATCGAATTATATCTCATGAATCACTTGTGATTAAGGATAAATCACTCGTGATTAATGGATATTATTTTGGCCGACCCCAAAGAAGTAAAATGGCTAGATTATATAGTAGTCGTGAATAAACAATTTTAGAGCTTTTAAATCGGAATTCCTCAGTTGACCACCCAGTATCTCATAATTCGAAGTACATTTTCCATTCATTAATCATTAATCCTATCCCATCTGTAAGTACAGCCAAATCTGGATTTCTTTAACTGGCAAAACGTACGGGACAAGTAATCGATATGTCGAGTTCCTAGGGGACTCCGAATTCGGGAAGAAGCCCTTATTGGTTTACTCTGAATGCGACCGTCCTTAATGTTTTCGATGTATATGTAAGAATTTGCTCTGCAATAAAAAAACATTCAGCTCTTTCGACCCTCTGGATAGGTGGGAATTCCTTGCGTCCTTATCCTGAAGGATGGAAACATCTCGACGGGAATTCGCAGAGGACCCTGAATTATGGATAAGCATGTAAAGTTGTTTTTATTTTTTATGGGTCCTTCCTACCGAATAAAATTCAGAAAGAACGATAAACTTGTGAGTAGGGAAGTTGCGTTTTTTATTGATAATAATAAAGTCACCTTGGGAACTGTTTTTTGCGGCCTCTGAGATTTTTCATTTTCTGTTCTATGTTCTTGAAGTATTGAGTTGAAAATTGTGGACAAAGTACAAGGTTACCCTTATAAGACACTTTTGATGTTCTATTTCTGTTAGATATCGATTGAAATATAATCTGGGAGGATTCTGCATTTCTAAAAAACTTTTTAGGTTTTGACTTCCAGTCTCTGAAACAGAAATAAATGAAAAATGCAATTGAGATGAATTGCCCCTGCGAAAATCTTCGCAATAATGTTTCAGGAGCAAATTGGTTTTGAAAATATGTTGCCTAACAGTAATACTAAAAAATAAATAAATGAAAGGAATAATGTAACGTTTTGGTGTCTATATCAGACACCTCGTCAAACAAACTTGTAAAATCTTCGGAATTTTGTGTTTTTTCATTTAAAGTCTAATTGACATTGAAAGTTGTCAACACATAGATATGTTGATTTGATCAATTTTGAAATTTCCTTATGTCATTTCTTTCTTCAATAAATTAATCCAAATGCGATCTATTCCAACAGAACAATTGGCCAAATTATCTACTCATCTAAAAAATATATGTGGATTCCTTAATTCTCCTTTTATAATAATCAGGTTCGTCATTAGGATCCTTCTGTTTACAATATTCCCTGTATATGTGAAAATCTTATACAGGAGAGACATCAAGAACTTTAGAATAAGAAAACGGGAACATAAGAACAACATCAGAGATAGAGACATTACAAGATTACAAATCGCTGATCATGCATGTTCAAATAGCGGAGATCATATGATGAACTGGAACAACACAAAGATCCTGATTACGGACCTGATATTATGAAAGGAAAATAAAAGAATTAAAGAAGTTTTTTAGAAAAGGTGATCCTAGTCAGTCGATTTCGTTTTTTATTTCTGTTATTTGATAATCTGATCGTTTTCTGGAAGAATTAAGTGAAATTGCTATTATGAAACTAACACTTCTTAATTATATCGATTCATTTATAATTTCATAGTTAATTCTCGTGGAATGAAAAACATCTATACATTCGACAATTATTGTTATAGCCCTTCTTCGAACAATCAAGCTCATTTCAATGCTTCCTTCTCTTCTTCTCATTTCATATTGACCCAAGTTCCGAAGATTCACTTTTTCATCTGTTCCTATAAGGGAAATTTATCCTTCATCAGTTTTTCCATGCTTTTATTATCCAAGTCATTCAGTTCTTATGTGAAGATCTCTCAATTGCCGTTCAGGTGACCCATACCATTGTGTTTTTCCGATTTCTTGTCATTCATATTAAGTGGAATCCATTCCCCTTTTCCATTGAATTTCAGGCAATTGTTGAACGACCATTCGTTATGAATTTTTGGTACTTATACCCAAGTGGAATTGAAAGGGATCACTAATATACTTCAATTAAATTTGACCCAAACTTTCATTGTATAGAAGAAGAGGACATGATGATTTTGCTCTCCATGTTTGAAAGAGAATCAATTGAAAAGCCTTATTTAAAAGAATAAAAAGAATTGAATGTGATATAAGAATAAAATACTAGTAGGATAAATCATCCGTTTTTAACTATTTACTTTACTCTTTAAACGAGTGCTGTATCGTTTTGTCCAAATGTCTTTAATTTACGATGCCAAATCGTACAGGGTTTTCCATAAAATATGACCATACAAAATTTTGCTTGAAGGGAAATGTTGCGGCCACATGCAAGATGCTCATAGTAAGCCTAACGCAAAATTTTGTGGCCAAATTATTAACACAGCCATACAAATTCAATCGGAATTATGAAAAAAAAAATCTTTATATTTCCATTACAAGATCCGATTTGAGTGAAATTCATTTTGTGAATGAAGAATGATATACTGAATGTTCATTCAAAATTTCAAGAGGAATGCATCACCTGAACCATAAATTAAATTTTTTTAATTATTGGTTTTTACATTTTTCATTTTTTGAATAATTTCCAGAATATGATTCCGATTGTTCTGAGATTTAACATTTATATACTCAAAATGAAGTACTATACAAAATTTGAGGTGATAGCATTATTGCTTCACCAATGAACGAGCTCTCAGAAGCCGTTCAGGGCTTTTCTTAAATTTTTCATCATTATTTCGAATTAAGTTCGCTATTAAGGACGAAACACCGATTTTTTATCTATGGGATATGATTACTCAGATTTTTCCCTGAGCTCTGGTATCATATACGCAGACCAGTATGTACCATTAACCTCAGATAACAGATGAATTGATAATTAAAATGACACTTAAGTTCAATCACCAAAGCTTCAAATAGAGAAAATTTAGGTTCGGAATTTTTAGACTTTTTCGTTTTTATCATATTAGCTGTGATATTATAACGGAGAATGAGCAGTGAGCACAAAAGTTGATATGTCATTCGAAGTACACTAAATGAGGTATTTTTTACTGAAGAGAACAGTATCATAATTATTAAAATTTATTGAATAACACCATTGAAGGAGACGTATATTCAGAAATATGTAACTATGTTGGAAAAATACATAGACTTCGACCTATCGCCATGCAAAATCTTTTCACCTAGCTACCTCACCAGCTTTAAAAAAAGGTTTTTTGCACACAGACTCTCCCATCTTTTAGCAAATTTATTGCCTTTTCCGATATATGTTCAAATTTGAAGAAACTACAAGGAAAACTAAAATATGATCTTTTTAGAGAGAAAACTTGAAATTTTCGGTGAAATAAAGAAATGTTAAATTGAAGAATAACCGCCAAAATTTCGACCATGTGTTATATGACATTTTTGTTGCAAATCACTAGTAATACCCTATCGAAGTTTGCCTACTTTAAAAGTAGGCACCCTGCTTTTTTGTCTTTTGAATCTTTCAAATAACAGTCCAGCTTTCTCCTGAATATTACCAAATATTCTATTTTAATCCCTCAGAAGAAAAACCAATATCTAAGATACATAATTCGAGATATCGCCTGTCTGAAGAGCCCGATATTTGATCATTTCCGAGCGGAATAACAAATTATATCATTATTATTCATGTTATTCAATGGAAATGATGGAGAGCGGAGATATACAGGCAGTCCAAGACTCTATTAAAGATTAATCGAGTTATCTCCTCACGAGTGCCTCAATGGGGAAAAATAATGAGGTGCTAGACCTGTTCAATATTTCATTGAATTTGGGGCGGTATTGAATGGTTTTGCATTATTTATGGTCGGTAAATCTGGGCCTACGAGGTATTTAAATCCTGGACGGGGTGGAATCGAGCACTTTGTCATATCATTGAATATTCATTTCGAAAAAATTGTTTGTTTCTTCTAAAATTTGAATAAAAGATTCTTATTCTTCGTGAGATGTTATAAAGGATTTTCCAATAAGAAGTGTTATTTTGAATAGCCCGCTATTTCGGTATACCTATTATGTCACGTTTGAAGCTGTCATTTTTAACATTCGACAAATAGAATTACGCCACTTATAAAAATGAAACGAAACACGCTTCAAGAACGCATTGAAACTTTTAAAAATCACTATAAAAATAGTGGAAGTTTGGCAGAGACGGTTCGTAAAACTTGTACATTTTTGGGTCGTCCTGAAGCACCTCGTCGGAACGCAATAAAGAAATGGTAGAAAATCCGAGCTGTTGGAACAAGTAAGTGATGGGAAGAATAAAATCCGTGCATGTCGCTCTAGAACAGCCGAGAATATTGCTGCTGTAGCCGAAAGAATTGAAGAAAACCCAAGTTTGTCCATTCCTAGTCGTTTCTTTGGAGTTAGGCATTTCACAAACGTCATTACACTGTATTTTGATCAGGACAACGTTTATTTTCAACAAGTTGGCGCTTAGTGCCACAAAACCAACGAAACCATTGATCTTTTGCTGTAAAAGTTTTCGGACCGTGTTATCTCTCGACGACGTGATCACAATTGGCCACCGAGATCTTGTGATTTAACACCTTGCGACTTCTTCCCCTGGGGGGCCACGTGAAAGAGGTCTACGCCAATAGCCCAGCGTCGATTCAAGACCTCAAAGATGGAATTCGTGAGGCTATCGAGGACATAGGGCAGCCACTTTGCGATTTTGTTATGGAAAATTTCATTAAAAGAATATGGTCCTGTAAGCGTGGTCGTGGTGGTCATTCGCCTGATGTTATTTTCCACTATTAACGGCATAGCTTCTTCTTTATAATGAAATAAACATCCGATTTTCATTTGAATATCAAAATAACACCTCTTATTGGAAAACCCGTTATATGTAAAATAAAACACAAATGTGAGGACTTGTAAATGATTTTCCTAAATGAATATAAACAAATATCAGACTCATATGCCACAGGTTATCGTATACATCATTCAAAAAAGCTACTTAGATGTTATTTCATTGAAATCAAACTTGATTTGCATAAGATGTGGGGAATCTGAAGATCTACTTATGGGTTACATGTGCATTCGCCATTTTGCAACGATAATTCCTAAACGAAACTTTTGTCATTCTTTGAATTTTTCATCATTTTTGACAGTTATCAGAAAACAATCATCGATTGCTTTGATTTTTAATTTATTCAGTTGCCAATTCATCAGATATTTTTTAAGCGGGATCTTATTATTGGGGACCAGATGTTCTTGAGATCAACAGACAGATTACTGATGGGGTTTTCTGCTATTGACAGCTGCTTCCTTCACTTTTCTGCGTTTTGAGTTTTCCTTTTTTGATGTTATGGGAGCTTTACCGCATTTAATCTTATGGTTTTCATTCAAAGTACAAGCAAATGTGATTGGAATAATCCACCTGATACTTCAATAATGACTTTAAATGTTTTATATTTCGAATAGAATCATAGTCAAAAGTGAAAATATAATGCGCTATTTGTAAACAAAATTACAGTATAAATAAAAAAGAAAATGATTAATAGAAATATTATTAATATGTATATGGATATCAGATTGCTATCCCATCATGACACGAATATACTAAAAAATCAGAAAACAGCAAGAAAAATCCAATTGAATAGAAAAATAATTCAAAAAGCCTAAAAGGCTGATAATGAACTGGCGCATTCGCCAATTTGTATCATCGAACTTATTTTACAATTAATTGTTTTTCAGGTGTTGAAAATTGTTTTATGATTTTGAACATTCAAGAAATTCAAACTCTGAGTTTGACATCATCAAATAACGATTTTCAAAATAATATGTGAATGATTTCAGAACGAACAAATAAGAACTATCAAATAAAGAATTTTTTTCGGACTCCCTTAAACGATGATGATGAACCGAAAATACTAACGATTGAATGTAACACTACTGAAAAAAATACTTTATGTCATCATTCATCGAAATGCTGGAGTTAAATGATACAATTTCGAGTACTAGGATAAATTTAAATATGTTCAAATTCAATCTCCTTGTTCTAATTATGTGCCAGCACCAGGTTAAACAACAAAATAACAACAAATATCTGTAATCAAGCATTATTTGCGTTGCAACATCAGCTACGAACAATAGGGAGTTATTCGGTGAGCATAAATCTGGTCAAATATTGAGGTCAGTTACATGATCCGATATCTATTCACAAACAATCAAGCGGCATACCACAGCATTTACATCAGGCATCGCATATATTATGACCTGATCGCATAATTAATAATATGGATATTATATTTATATCCCATTTTAAACCAGAATCAACCTGAAAATTAAACACAGCAAAGTGAAATTTCAGTTTTAAATTTACCAGAACGCATTCGCCATTTTGCAACAACGGCATAATTTTTGCAATTTTTTGTTCATCTATTGGAAACGCTCTTTTCAAAAAATAATCTTCAAAATTTTATATTGTGTGCTTAATTCATTCTTGGTTCGATTTCATGTTATTTCTTGTATCAAATTCAATACTCAAAGAGAATATTTCCAGTGGAATCAAACAAAAATAAGTATTTAAAGAAAAGTATTGAAGATCAGTTTGATGAATGAATTAGAAATAGACTCGAATTCATCAAATGAAATGAAATAACAGATCATTAATTAACTGAAGAAATTCAAAGGAGCAAAGAAGAAGACTATTTTAAAGGAATTAAAGTACTAAGATGAAGAAATATCACATGAAGTTGATATCATGAATTATAATCAAATTATTGAATAAGTATATGAATTTCAGCATATACGAAAAGGTGAGGTATGTTCGAAAGATACTGTATTAAGAGGAAACGATCAGTAACAATATAAAAATATATGATTATGTCTCAAACAAAGTTGAAATCGAACCAGATAATTCGTTTCAGAGGCAAAAGGTGAATGAACGTTGAATTGCTATTATTTCATACGCATTCTTCGACCTTGACAACCTATAATTTCACGAAACCACATGAATTCATTGGAAAAACCCTCAAAGCTCACCACTATTGGACCCATTCAAATGATTATTTATCGTTTAATTATGATTGGTCTGAAGTCTTTTCATATATCATAACTTACTCGGTTGAAATATAATGGCACATGACTATTTTAAGTAAACCTCACAAGATTTATGCTAGCAACAATTAATTCGTGAAATTGTATGATCTAACCAAACCAAATCGAATGATATCATTTCTAAATTGGAAACAAACACTCTAAAAAACGGTGGAACACTTCCGAACATCGTTCAAATCACACATCTAATTTCTGGCGCAAAAAACCGAACGTTAGAATCAGCCAAAAATCATGCGGTATCAAGATGAAACCAAAATTTCATATCGACCAATTTCGACTCACCAACTGAGCACAGCCGCCTATAGGTAGTCCAAAGGTGACTCGATCACATCAAATCGGAATGAGTTGAGATCAGAAACCGCTGAATATGATCAACCTATTCACTACCGCGATGGGAGCAAATGTTGCGTATCCATCTTTTTCAGGCGCGCTGCACTCACTGCTCGACTTTATGTCGTACGATACTTTTCACAGGCGCGAAGTAGCATCGGCGGCAATCCCGCGCCAAGCTTCGCAAAATGAGAGCGCCAGCGCGGCCGAATCGATATGACAGACGGTGGTCTAGAAATCGAGTGTTCTGGCTTGGTTCCTGTCTGCCGAACGTCAACTGTTGCTGTTGAGAAAGAACGAAACAAACTTTTCAAAAAATTTCTGTGATTCCTAATCTTTAATCGAAATGATGAATTGAAATATTATAGAGTCTTCCAATAAGAGGTGTTATTTTGAATAGCCCGCTATTTCAGTAGATGTCACTTTTTGACATTTGACAAGTAGAAACTACGCCATTGATAAAAAAGGAACGATACACGCTCCAAGATCATATTGAAATTGTTAAAAGTCACTATAAAAATGGGGAAAATTTGGAGAGACGGTTCGTAAAAATTGAACATTTTGGGTCGTCGTGAAGCGGCTTGTCGGACCACAATAAAGAAATTGGTGGAAAAATTTGAACTGTTGGGACAAGGTAAGTGATGTGAAGAATAAAACATGTGCTCGTTTCTCAAGAACAACCTAGAATATTGCTGCTGTAGCCGAAAGTATTGAAGAGAACCCAGGTTTGTCGATTACTCGTCGTTCTTTATAATTAGGTTTTCTACAAACGTCCTTACACCGTATTTGCATAAAGCTTTGGATCTTAAGTTTGGTTGACACAAGAACTCAAGCTGGCCGATCATCAATAACGTCGTCTTTTGCGAGAGAAAAGTTTCCGGACGGTGTATTCTCTCGAAAAGGTGATCACAATTGGCCACCGAAATCTTGTGATTTAACACCTTGCGACTTATTCCTTTGGGGCCACGTGAAAGAGAAGGTCTACGCCAATAGCCCAACGTCGATTCAAGACCTCAAAGATGGAATTTGTGAAGCCATCAAGGACAAAGAGCAGCCACTTTGCGATTTGGTTATGAGAATTTCATTAAAAGGATATGGTCCTGTGAGCGTGGTCTTGGTGCTCATTTGCCTGATGTTACTTTCCATTATTAACGGCATAGCTTCTTCTTTATAATGAAAGGAACATCCGATCATTTATATAAAAAAATGATATTTTTCTTTGAATATCAAAATAACACATTTTATTGGAAAACCCTTTATTTGGAGTATTTCCATCAAATTTGCTTCTTCTGGGAAATTTTTCGGTCAGTATTCGTCAGCCGTCCATAGATTCGTCTTTTCAAGCGGGAGTTTCATTTTCAGATTATTGATGTGTTTTTAAACTTCCACCGATTCCAAAATGTCAATTTTCTGGCTTTATATTGACAGATGTACAATTTTCAGATCATCTGAGCCAGGAGAGGTATGAGTAGTAACGAAGAAATGTTTCTTAATCTTCTGTAGTAGTTGCTTTTTTGCTTGGGAGAATTTTTATTCAACTGATTGGCGTATTATCAAACAAGTTAACTTTCAGTTACAGAGTCGTTATTCACCGTCAATTAAGACGGATGATTCAACCAATCTCACCGTTGGTGACTGATGACAATATGTTCAGCTAGAAGGTACTCCGGAGTTTCCACCTCCTCCTCACAGTACCTATACTCAACAATGCTGAGCTCCAGAAGGATCCTTGATTTTTCAGCATTCAGATTTCATAAGAAACAGCTGTTTCGACATTTTAGTTCTCATAAGTGCAGATAGACATGTCTGAATCAATTAAGACATTCAAGTATCGTTATATGATCGATTTAGAAGTAGAACGAACCTATGAGACTCAAACGGGGTCCTTCATTTCAGATAGCTTTGATGAGATGACGTCTGAAACGTAAAGTGCCTGTGCAATTTTCCAGTAAATTCTTGTTCCCTAACGAGTAACGACAACAAAATCATCCTGATAAAATTCCCAAGAGACCGATCGAAGTATCGACAACATACTCAGAGTACGGCGTTAGTTTTCAGCATAGTTCACATACTGCATTCTGCCTTTGAGTCAACTCACCCTAAAGCATCCTATTTCCAAACTTCAAATAATGAACAACGCTTTCGGAACTTGCAGGTTACCATATCGACGATCTACAGTAAACTCAGATTGCTTACGTATCCTGATTCTGCCTCAGATGTACGCTGATCATTCCTCTTTTTCGGCTTTCTTTCGGGCCCCATGAATATTTCATGAATTCACTGGTGTGATACGGTATAACAGCTAAATCCTTTTCTGCATCGCTGCATGTGGGTGGAAGCCGGGCCTTAGAAGCTGTTTGCTAAGTTTTCGGGTATGGCAGAATGGCCGTTTTATTGGAAGATAGTGGGGAGTTTGGGATATGTCGGGATGAAAATATTCGTAAGTTATAATATCGTCGAGGATTTTATGAGGATACGGTGGGACGTCTTCGGTTTGAGGGAATTTGTGAGGATTATTTTGGTGGCGATATTTTACAATATAAAATATAAAAGTAGAGAATTTTATTAATCGACTGAAATCAACAAATGTCACCTCACTCTTCGGAGCACGTCTTTAAAACGTTCGAAGGAGTTTCAAAATCATCCACCTATTTCTCGGATTCCACTTAGCACTTGTGGCTTATATGAAGTTCAGTTTCGTATTGTTTTATTTAGTTTTAATACAATATGAACATTTCAATTCCGTAAGTTGTAGTCAGTTTTATAATTGTTGTAATTGTGTAATCTTACTTCTTGTTTACGTATCTTACAATTCACTCCTTCTATTTATTTGAACGTCAATGAGTTCAAAACGTTTTGAGCTGATGTTCTGTCAATACCTAGGGATCAAGAGAAAGCGAATGGTTTCATTTTCTAACACAATGAGCTATTGACCTTGGTCCTTCCGCTTTAGAAATCAAGCTAACAAATCTTCTAGCTTCAAAAATGTATCATGATATTTTCAATGTCTGTATACTTGATTTCATTATATTTTTCAATTTCACTGTCAAAACTTTCTCAATTTCAGAATCAATGCATGCATATTCCTAGAAATTAAAATCTGACATGTGTGGCATTCAAAGTTATGAAATATTTTCAGTAGCAGAGAGCACTCGAAATAATTGAAAATATATTCAATATTTATGAGCGCAATTGAACATGAGTGGATGTATGGATTTTTTATTGTAGGTACGATATAGGTTTTATTTATAGAAGAAAAATTAGGTTTTTTCTGTGACGGGAAAAAAATGTGACATTTTATATCTCTTGACAGGTCACAAAATATGACTTTTTACGAGATTGCTTTTTTCCCTGTCAAAAAATGATTCTCTATGTAGCCGGGAAAAAAGTACTCACTTTTTTACCGGGGAAAAAAGTAATTCCGTAAGAAGTTATATTTCTTTTACTATTAAATCGTTGTTTTTCTTGTCACAGAAAAAATAGTGTATTATACACGGGAAAAATAGTAGATTTTAGCTCTCGGTTTTTTGTCTCCCTCCGCTTCGCGTCGGGAAACAATATAACCTCGAGCTAAAATCTAATACTTTTTTCCCTTGTATAATAAATAACTATTATTTTAATGATCGACAGAATACATCTATATTCTAAAGTAGGGGGTGAATGCTCTCATTAAAATATAATACTCTCGTAAAGAAATAAAATGAATCATAAAATATTCTCCTTTCATTCGAAATCAAATTGACTGAACTGAACTATTGTTTATTGTTTTTTCTTGAAACTTTCGTTAGCTAAATGAGAGAATATTAGAGTTCTCTGGTAAGCATTATTTATTATTCATATCTTCAAAACAGTGTAGCCAGTTGATAAAATCAACCATAATATATTTGGATCGCATATGAAAAATTCCTGTAAATAGTATAAGCAATAGGAATTATAAGTTAGGTATAGCACAAAGTATCAATAGATAATGAATATGGGGTTCAAACAAACTTAAAATCTTTGAATATTTCAGAATTTGGATTAGCCAGGAAAAAAGAGGATAAGAATGTGTTATCCGATTTCTTCTAGCTTTTATAGTTCTCAAAATACCTTCAATGGACAACGAATTTTGGTCACCCTGTACAGTCGAGTCGAGTTATTTCAAAATATTTACACAAACTATCCTTTACAGATCTGGTTGTTCAAAAATCATTTCGTTATGAGAAATTAAAATGATCAAGCTCTCAAAAATATGGAAGCTAACAGAATAATCTAACCAGAAATAGTAGACAAAACAATAAACGGATACGATTTCCACCCTTATTTCCACTTTCCTTCCCTTTAGGGTCTAATTTCTACAACCTACGTTATACCGTTATACCTGTTTTTATTGGGTTTGAAATACACACCGGATAACCCTGGAACATTCTAAACGAATAAATATTATAGATAGGTATCCCTAATTTGTATTCATAACATGTACAGAGCACTTCTATTTAACAATCTCTTCATGAAAGCACAATGTTTGCTTATGTTATACGTCAATAAGTTTCACAGTAAAATGCACTGTAACCACTAATTTGCTTGTCACCGTAGGTTATTATTTCACTTTGAATTATAATTTAATTGAACGAGGAGTTTATTCACGTCATCCATTGATCAAGGAGTATTTGAATAGAGTTTGTTTTATGTCGATGTTTCTTCTGCTGTTAATTGAAACAAAATATTTATTAGAGCTTCGTATGGAAATGATGTACTACGTTTTATATTTCTCATGGATACAGTTTCGTTTAGGTAATAGGGAGTTATGACTTTTTGATGAAGCTATTTGATGAGCATGTACAGGGTGTTTTACTTATCTTGGTAACCTATTTTTTCTTCAAAAGGAATGAATATTTTTTCATTTTGTTGACGGTTTTTGATACAAGTTAATGTTGACTTGAGATAAGCATAAAAAAGAAAAAATTATAAGCAGTTATGATCACTGTTTATTCCATTCCATCGTATAAGTGTTCCATAGGATGAATTTTCTAAATTATCGTATGTCTATGACTAGAGATAAGATGTTCTATAAATCTTTCTGAAGGTTAATTATTAATTGCTGAAGAAATTATATCCGTTATATTTTCATTCCAGAAATAGAACTTTCTTTCGATTAATCAACATAATTGACCAAACCAATTTTAACCATAAACAATATCTTAGAATATTAACGATGAAATGGAATGAACAGTGATCATAACTGCTTGTAAGTTTTTATTTTTTCCGAGAAAAGTACCCACTGTATCGAACTTTTGCAGGAGACTTATTTTCTCCAGAATTGATTGGATAACAATGAAAGAATTTCATTTTTCGAAAATCTATCGCACGAAAACAATTTTTGAACGAAAATCATAAGCTGTTTTTATTATAAACCCCTAATAATAAAGTTATGGAATTAAAAAAATTGTGTAAGTAATATCTCCTTAATGAATCATATTACGTATAGTTTTATGACTCAGGGTATTTTAAGACTCCTAAAAAATTCAAAACTGTCAACTCGTCATCGCCTTCTAAAGGTTGTATTTTGGAAGGCAGGACGATTTCGAAAAAAATCTATATGAACTACCCCTGCTTATTTTCATTGAGGATTCATCTCCCTTAGTCCCTCGCATTTTTTTACAGACGACAGCATGCAAAATCTCAGAACGATAGGTATTATATTCTGCAGATTATTCAAAAAGAAATATGTAAAAAACTATAACTTAAAAAATAAAATTATACTCCGTTCACGAAAGGTTGAGCCGTCGGTTGGCCATGGAAATTTGGCATATTCCACTGTGTATATTAAAATTTTAGGTTAAGTTCTTTATTTTCATGTCAGATTGATACGCAATGTTGTCAATATTGCATAGAGTTCTCTGAAAACTCGCAAGCTCGTCGGACAAGGCCGAGTACATTCGGCAACGTTGACTTAATTTTACTTTATGACAGTAAATACTGCCAACTTCAGATAAATAAAGAAACGCCTACTATGTGCTCAACCTTTCGTGAACGGACTATATATGATGATTTTAAAATTTCCTGGATCATCCACTTCGCCAATTCACTTTATTACACTTTATTTCATTCGAATCGAGAGTTTTTTCTTGAGAATGTTATTTTTTTTCGAAATTACTACAGAAATTTAACTCTCGAAAATTTTTAGGATTTTTTTTTTCATTTTACATCAAAGCAGTCGCTGAAAAACAAACGAACGTCAAACGGAGGCACGCTATAAAGAATTCTAGGACAATTCAATCGAAAGTTATCTTGTTTACGGACGGCCCCAGAGACAAAATCAAATTTGATCAGATTCATCATTAGTGAGTCGAACCTTATCGTTTGAGACAAATTCGAAAATTACAGACATTTGGGCTCAACGATATATCTCTCCTTAAATTAGAACGAGCGCTGAAAGAGATCCTCAATGGAAATTGTCTTCGGAAAGAACAAATGATCGCTTCAATTACTGAAATTAATTTCAATATCTACCTATTTCGCGAACAATGAAACCATTCCTAAAGTAAAAACCTCACAGACAAGTTCAAAGAACCTGTTTCAATATTCCCTTCGCAAAAAAACCGATATTCCTTACACCGTCTCACTAAAAAAGAACTATCATCTTACATCAAAGCAGTCGCTGAAAAACAAACGAACGTCGAACGGAGGCACGCTATAAAAGTTTCTAGGACAATTCAATCGAAAGTTATCTTGTTTACGGACGGCCCCACAGACAAAATCAAATTTGATCACAGATTCATCATCAGTGCGTCGAATCTTATCGTTCGAGACAAATTCAAAAAATACAGACATTTGGGCTTAACAATATATCTCTCGTTAAAATTGAACGAGAGCTGAAAAAGATCCTCAATGGAAATTGTCTTCGGGAGAAACGAATAATAGCTTCAATTACTGAAATTAATTTTACTATCTACCTATTTCGCGAACAGTGAAACCTTTATTAAAGTAAAAACCTCACAGACAAGTTCAAAGAACCTGTTTCAATATTCCCTTCGCAAAAAACCCGATATTCCTTACACCGTCTCACTAAAAAAGGAACTATCATCTTACATCAAAGCAGTCGCTGAAAAACAAACGAACGTCGAGCGGAGGCACGCTAGATGTCAACATCCGATGAGATGTCAATTCTAAAAGGAATTTTCCGAGACGCTAATTCTGAAAATGCAATTTAATCTTAGGAAAGTGTCTCTGGCGCTTTTAACTTTCGACAACGGAGTCGACAGCAACTATTGTGTATCAAATTCCGCATTAGCTGGGAGATTCGACTTCTGAAACATTCCACTGTGCTTTTAGAATATTACCCTGAAAGACGGGAAAATGAACAGATGAATAGATGCATGAGATTTCTTCGCTTTGTGTCTGGTCTTGAAATTGTAGATTGGAGGAGAAGTCGAGTTCAAAACTATCCATGAAGACTCTAACTTCGGGTTATGAATATTTTGGAAAACAGCTTTACAAAAAATTTGGGCAAGCCTTGAGCAGGAGCTTTAGAGTGCTCGTTCTTTAGTGGAGCAATAGACTATTACATCAAAATTTTATATGGGATTTGAGATTGATATCAAATATATAAATGCAGAATCTCAGACAATCCGAATTTTATTCTGAACATTATTCGAAAAACAAAACACGTTAAAAAGAAATAATTACAAAAATTTAATTATATGGTTCTGATGATGCGATACCCTTGAAATTTTGCATGAACATTGAGTATAGTAGTTTTCATTTAAAAAAAAATTTCACTCGAATCGGATATTATATTATGGAAATATAAAGATTTTGCTTTTCAATATTTCAATTGAATTTTCTATGGTTCTGTTTAACTATGGCCACGAAATTTTGGATGAACATCCAGAATATTGGTCTCCATTGATAAAAAAATTCACTTCAATCGGATATCTCTTTATGGAAAAATGAAGCTGGTATTTTTCAATATTCCAATTGAATTCTCTATGGTTCTGTTCTTACTATGGCCACGAAATTTTGCATGAGGCTTATTATTGCAATATTGCATTTGGCCCTAACATTTCATTTGATTGGTTTCGTATTTTCTGAGAAATTAAGGAATAAAATTTGGAATGGCCCTATTGTTTTTAATATGTATATTTCTCTATAAAGATCATTTCTATGATTTTTCAATTTGCTTTTGTTTTTTATTACTTCTGGTTTTTCAAGCTCATTTTCTAGTTTAATTAGATGGATTTTTAGACCAATCTTTTATTCATCTTCATTTTCGGCTCTATTGGCATATTCTTCTTGAAGAAATCTTTCATTTCAATTTCCATCTTTCTTGCTGGGTACTGTCGAGAGTTAAACCTGTCACTATCATATTGTTTTTTTTGTCTATATCCAAATATTCAAGCCTCGAATTAAATGATTTTATTCTGTTCTCAACTTTTCATTTTCCTTCTTGATCTCGGCATTCTGGCATTCTCTTCTTTTATTTTCTCATTTCATTTTAATAGTTCTTATGATCAATTTTTATTTCTTACAATTATTTCTTGAATATAATTCCGACCTTGCTGAGATTTTGCATTCATATATTCAGTATTTGAAGGTTTGAATGAGAATGTCGAATTCATGGATGAATACATAAGAAGGAAACCCATAGTTCTCAAAATATTCGAATTTAAATTATGGTTTTGGCATTATGAATTATTTATTATTTTTATCTGACTAGAAGTGGTAACAGCACCAATGAAAAATACTGATCATGAAAAAAATAAACATTGATTGAGTCAGTCCACGGCAGTTAAAAATTGAAGCTGATTTCAACATCAACTGTACTGACGGTTAAGTTTTTCTGTTGGGAATTTTGAATGAGACTCGATAATGAGGTAGGAGATGCTGGTCTGTTTATTCAGCGAAATTACAGAATTATTTGTACGGTATTTTTCATTATTCTGCAAACGTCGAGGTTTTCAACATTTAATTAACGTCTAATTTTTTATGTAGGAACCGGAAGTTTGTGGAAAGAAGTGAAAGGCTGGCACTTCCTTGAATTCGATAAAAACTCGAATCTGTAAGTTCGCAACTAACTGTACTTTCGACCAGGCTTTGGGTTGCACTTCGAAAGAGTAAAAATAACGAAGTTTTTTGCGCCGGTGAGACAAAAAATGACGGGTTTGGGGCTGATCGAAAATGTGTGACATATACCCAAAGTTGAATCGATGATTTTTCGTTGATTAGTTCTCTATCAGAAAAATGACTGTAATGCGTAAAATTTTCCTGAATAATGACTGTAGTCACTGTAGTCCAGATGGACGGCTGGCGTCACGATGAAAATGTTAATTAAATCTGGAAAACTTCTAGTACTAAAATAGAGGGTGTTGCATAATAGTATGTCACAACTTGAGGGGATGAATCTACATATAATCTCAAAAAAAAGTCCTTATAAATACGGTACGAAAAAGCTTCGTTACGGAGCTACAGGGTGTTGAAATTTCCAAAAAATGTTGTTTTTTTTCATAAGTCCTGCAGTTTTTGAGATATTCAGACCAAATTTAAATGCGAGCTATTTTCAACAGTCTCCATAATTTCACGTCCTGAATATTGACTAGAATCTATAGGGTGTATTCTTTTACGGAGCCACGTTTTTTCCCTCTCACAATTTTTTGCGGTACGCCACTGATCGGCGTAAAATCGATATTTCACTCCTGTAATTTTTTTCGTATCTTCAACCGTTTTCGAGTAAAAAATTATTGAACGATTGTATTTGATATTGACTGAGCTTAAGTTGAGTCTCAGATGACGAGCTATATTAAAATAAAGTAAATTTTGGGCATACCTATCGCTTATTTGTATTATTTTTTATTTAGCGAATATCATAATATAATAATATTTTTTTATTCGAAAACGGTTTGAGATACGGAAAAATTACAGGAGTCAAAAAAGTTTTTAAATTGAACGAAGGTATCAAAAATTGATTTTACGCTGATAAGTGGCGTACCGCGAAAAAAGTTTGAAAGGGAAAAAAGGTGCCTTGGAAAAAAGCACCCTGTAGCTCCGTAACAAAGCTGTTAAGGACCCATAAATATAAACTTTTTTTCTTAAAATTAAATGTAGATTCACCCCGCAGTAAATTGTGCGTTGAGGGGATTAGTTCCGAAGTATTGGTTTGATATTGATTTTATTTTAAATCAATTAATATTATTCTCCCCTTTCATTGTTTGTAACCGTGAATTTCCAGTCAAATACAAAATTCTTCCATGAAATCATATAGTTGCAAAATACACCCATGTAATATTTCCAGGACAACATAAAGCAGGAATTAATTCCCATGTTGTTGCTTCCATTCTCCTTCCTGTGTACCTTGTAAATACCTTATCAAGGCGATAATAATCACTTAACGTATACAAACCACTTACGTTTCTAGACAAACGACCGTCCACCATCAGGCGCAAAATGTTTCTGCGCCTTAACCGAGAACGTCCTTGTACTAGAGGGAATTAAATTGTAAAATTGCATCCTCGAGAACGAAATATAGGGGATAAATTATTCCCGGATAAAATCTGAATAGAAGTGAAAAGCGCATTCTCCCGAGATAATCCAACAATTACTGTACTTGCGTGTTTCCATTCAGGCTGGAGGTCTCCAGAGTTCTACTTCGGAAAATTTACATATCGTTGAGGTGGAGATAAGGAACTGTTGTTATTACAGGAGAACATTGACTGTTTCGGCTCTGGGATAAGAGCTCCAATTGGAAAAGTTCATTGTTTTTGTATCCGAGGTCTTAGATTATTTTAGATTAGATTGTGCTTGATTAGCACAGTGACTATCTTTTTGAAGTACGACCAATAAGGTCCTTTGAGCGTTTTCATACTAGAGTAACATTTTGTCCAGGAATAAAACTCCCCTGCAAAGTTGATTGTTTTTCTACGAGACTTCGCTTTTATGTCTACTGGCAGACTCGCGACCCAGTAGAGTAAGTCTGGTGTACGCCTACACATTGCATTGGCATTACCTATATGTGCTCGGTGGTTTCTTTGGCTGACCTACAGATATCAGAGTTTTCATTAACGATCTTCCGCAACTGATATCTCACGAAAAAATGACCTGTGAGAAGCCCAGTTAGCAGTCTTAACTCGTTTTTTGACAACGATAGAGCTTGTTGAGCCTTCAACATTTCTACCATATGTTATATGACATTTTTCTTCATTGCAAATACCTACATCGGGTGTTCCAAAATGAGTGGCCTATTAGATTATTATGGAAACTATTGATGGTAAAGATTACAAATTTTGTGGATCGATAGTTTGCCATGTAAGGTGCAATCTTGAAATAATTTCACATTTCCAGTGTTGCCGGATGTACGACAATTTGACAACAACTTTGTTATTTCAAGTGGGTATTTCCTTTTTTTATAATATATTTTAATTATTTTTCCTAATCTCAGATCAAATTGGCTTGTTAGGAAAATGATTCTAGTTCGCTCAATATTTGAAATTTAATTCAAGAATTTAGCAAGTCATTATACATCTGATTTATGTCACTGCTTTTGAATTATAGTTGTCAGTTATACAGGATGGACCAAAAAAAATCATTATTTGCCAAGTTACAAAATCGTTGAGATAGATATAAGGAGACGTAAATAGAAATATTGTAGAGTGTGTTGTACTGATTCAAAAAATTGAAAAATATACTAAGTGTCTAATTTGAAAAACAGACGTATCACGATTTTGTGACTTGGAAAATGATGATTTTTTGGTTCATCCTGTATAACTGATAACTATAATTCAAAAGCAGTGACATAAATCGGATCAATATAACGGGTGGTCCATCTAGTGTTTGGAATTTGAACTACCGATTATTTGACTTTATAAACGTCAACTATTCTTTTTGACGTGACTAATATTTAGTTGAAAGTGTGAAGTTTACGAAATGGGACGCTATTCGCTTGAAGAAAGTTGGGAAATATTAAAAACTTATTTCCAAAGTAATAATAACCGTCAATGCCGAGCGCTACCGCGCAATGTTGAACGATTGGTTCTTTCAAGAAATTGAAGCTGACGACTTGGACGATGTTTGGTTCCAACAGGACGGTGCAACGAGCCATAGAGCACACGCCACAATCGATGTTTTACGCCGCATTTTCGGAAATCGAATAATCAGCAGAAATCCTGATGTGAATTGGCCATCAAGAAGCTGCGATCTGACGCCATTGGATTATTATCTTTGGGGAGCGGTGAAAGATAAGTGTTACGCCAACAATCCAGAAACAATTCAAGACCTCAAGACCGAAATTCAAGCTGCTATTGGTGAAATAGAGCCCCAAACAATCGAAAATGTATTAAAAAATTGGGTGGAACGAATAGGCTACTGCCAAGTCAGCCGTGGTGGTCATTTGGCCGAAATTATTTTTCATAAATAAATGTCATGCACCAACCTTTTAAATAAATGTTCAACCATTGAAAAATATTGAGAAGTTTTTTTTTTATAGCAAAATTAAATTCCAATTTTTAAATGGGCCACCCGTTATAATGACTCGCCTAAGTTCTGACTTAAGTCACAAATATTGAACGAACTAGAGTCATTTTCACAACAGGCCAATTTGATCTAGAATTTCGAAAAATAATTATAACCCAAAAACTGTCAAAGATAGGTATAAAAGTACCAGTAAATAGATTTAATATTTTATGGACTATCATAAAAAAATAAATACCGAATGTCCCATTTGAAATAACGAAGTTGTTGCCAAATTGTTGTACATCCGGCAACACTTGAAATGTGAAATTATTTCAGAAAGGTACCTTACATGGCCAAATATTGATCCACAAAATTTTTAATCTTTACCATCAATAGTTTCCACAATAATATTATAGGCCACTCACCTTGAGGCGTATACCAAATTTAGGTAGTTTTCCTCAAACAAGAAATCTAAGAACTTCGAATTCACTCTTTCAGTGAAAAGTCGTTGCAGATATACTCCAATTTTCACTTCAAACAACATTCTGGTTTCATACAAAGGACCTCTTGATTGGAAAATCATCCCCTTCGGCAATAAGTGAAATGGCATTGTCAAAGTTCACGTTTCCCCTTTTTCCCACAGAATCCATCTCCATGTTTTCCAATTAGTTAATGAAAAACAAATAGTTGAACAATTTCCAAATTGAAATCATTCATTTCGAATATACACTCCTACGATTCCATGCTTCAATATCATATTGGTTGAGTATTCAAACTAGTATTTAACTTATTTCCCAGAAAAAGGCTCTGGAATGAATCAAATCATTCCTAGAAATTATCAACAATTTGTTCTGTATTAAAATAGACTCATTATTCCAATGGCACAATAAACGTTCGTGATTATATCACGCTATACTGGGACAATTAAATGAAGGTCAGTATGAAATTTCATTGCTATGTTTATTATGGGAGCTATCCAGATCATGATTAGGCCAATTTTAGTTGTAAATACTCGATCGTAAACATGAGAACCGGAAGTAATAATTTAGAAACATTATTCTTGAAAAAAGGTTTCACCCCAGAAGGGGTGAGTAGAATGCATAGATAAGCAGAAGCTTTTGACTTCATGTCAGTACTTTTTGTGAGCTGGTTCCTGGGAGAAACGCGTGTAATACTTTTACATAGATATGCTCAGTGCAATTTCCTGAATACTACTGGTTTCGGGGGAGGATCGATTATGGTATGGGGTGGAATATCCTTGACTGCTCGTACAGATCTAGTGGTCGTTGATAATGAAGTTATTAATGCTGATAGGTATATAAGAAACATTCTTGAAGAGCATGTAGTTCCATTTGCCCCATACATTGGTGAAAATTCCATTTTTATGGACGATAATGCCAGACTCCATCGCGCGCATCGTTCAGGAGTACCTTGATGAGGTTCAGGCGTACCATCGAAGAGGTTGAAGTCTCTCGAATGGAATGGCCAGCAAGAAGTCGAGATCTCAATCCGATTGAGCAGGTTTAGTACAACCTCAATAGAAGGCTGAGAAGTTCAGAAAATCATCCAGCTACTCTTAATGACTTAGGAATCCAACTCAGGGAAATCTGGGAAGGATTAGATCAGAACATTTTAAGATCGATCATTTTGAGTATGAACCGTCGTTGCCGAGCTGTAATTAACGCGAGGGGTGGAAATACCAAGTATTAAATCACTTATCAGCATTACAGTATTTTGAAAATTGTTTATTTTTCTTCTTTCACATGAGTTTCGGTAAAATCCTGAATTTTTCTTCCATTTAATGTGTCTTGTGTCATTCAAAACCTTCCCGAGAGAACATAAAAAATAAATTATAAAGTCAATGTAGAGTAAACTTTCATTGAAATTGAGATTTTCAGAATATCAGTTTATTTTTTGAGCAGTGTATTTCAAAGAAGTAAAGAAGGCTTTAACTTCGACGCAGATAGATCTGCATACAAAGTTATGAAGAAGATGTTTTACATTATTTTCTCGGCTCATAGAACCACACATTTTACACTGAGACAACAACCTGTATTTTGTACTCATCACTCAACTAAGCACATATAAACCAAAATTATAACAAAAATAAAACTATACCCTGTGTAGTGTGTGTTCGCCTTTCTGTCCGTTATCTAAACCAACAACCGCTATGAATTTTTTTATACGTTCACCAGAATTTTACAGTTAGACGACTTCCGTATAAACATAGGTATTTCCGCTACAATAAAAACCTTTTCACGAAACTGCAGCATGTGGGAGTAGCAGGCTATCCAACATTATACAGAAAAACCGATGAATCGCTCCAGGAAATGTATGAATGGCTTCCACCCCCGCGCGTTTTGGGGTTGGGAATTCGCCTACGCTCAACAGGAGTTGAATTTAGCGTACGATTCATCTCAGTCTGCAAAATGGAATGTTAATTTCTACAATGCCATCCATTCAGTTCTCTAACATTTTCCTCTCGTTAACTGGTTGATACAAGGAGACAAGGTTAGAACAATTTGCATAAATTTGAAATTTTGTCGGAGTATAATCCCAGTTTGAACTTATTTTTGTGCGTTTATTCCTTGGGGTAAAGCTTTGTATAGATGAGCTCGAATATCTGTAATTTTGGAATTTGCATGTCAATTATGGTCTCAAACGACAAATGATATCAGGAAAATTTGCAGAATATTCTGTCACACATTATCTTTCGATAACAGCGAATATCTCACAATAAGTATCACATTTCATTGGAAAAAATTTAAGATAAGCCCTGGGCAGGAGCTTTTGAGCGCTCGTTCTTTGGTGGAGCAATAAGATTATTACCTCAAATTTTTTATGGGATTTGAGATTGATACCAAATATATAAAAGCAGAATCTCAGCACAATGGGAATCATATTCTGAAAATTATTCAGAAAATGAAATATGTGAAAAATATAAATTAAAAAAAATTAAGTTTTATGTTCCTGATGATGCGATCCTTCTGAAATTCTGCATGAACATTCAGTTTATTAATTTTCAATCTCAAAATAAATTTTACTTCAATCGGATATTCTGTTATGGAAATATAAAGATTCGTCTTTCAATGATCCAATTGAATTTTCCATGGTTCTGTTTACACTATGGCCACAAAATTTTGCATGAACATTCATTGAATCAATCTTTATTCACAGAAGGAATTTCACTCCAATCGGATATCTTGTTAAGAAAATATAAAGATCTTTTTTTTCAATATTCCAATTGAATTTTTTATGGTTCTGTTAATACTATGGCCACGATATTTTGGAAGAACATTCAGAATATCGATCTCCATTCACAAAAAAATTTCACTCGAATCAGATATCTTTTAATTGATATCTGAAGTGAAGAAAACATCCTGTAACTTTTGCTCTGCTTAATATTTTAAACCAGACTCCTGAAGGGCTGGCACCTGAAAAATAAAAAGAATGTATCAGTTTGATCCAAAATAAACCTACGTGTTGGTTTTGGTGGTCGACTCAACTGCAATCAAAACACAAATCATAGAATTGAATGATGCAAATGCGAAATGAAATCTTTTTTGCGGCATAAACAGCAGGGTTACGCAATAGATCTTAAGGTCAACGTGCTGCGAAGTCTATGTGGTCTATGTTCACGGACACCTCGAGAAGTTTCCAGCTAACTCAGATTTCCATGGTTCTAATACAAGGGAAAAGTAACTTCTGAACATTCCCTTCACTAGAATTGCGAAAGCACAGCAAGAAGTAAAACACATCTCACTGAAACTCTATAACAAGCTACCCGCACAGCTTGAATGAACCAAAATTCAGCAAAAGTGTTAAAGAACTTTATCTTTAGTGTAGTTATGTGATGTTTTATACTTGTTTTTTATATTTTTTGGTTTTTTGTACTTTTAACAAGCCGTGTAGCACTTGACGGTTACTATTTACCATGTACAATTTCTGATGCTTTTTATACTTACATTACATTGATAGATGAATTGATAAACAAAAAACAAAGAGGTCTACTCAGCCTTTTTCCTTTTTTTCTAGCCTGATTTATTCGAACCTAAAGCTTCTTTTGTCGGATTCTGACCATTTTTGTAACGAATTAATCAGCTCATAATCACTACTAATTCGACCATAATCACAAAAATTAACAACAGCAATAAAAATCATCTACAGCATCAAACCAAACGCGGCAAAGCCGATATTGTTATTTCATCTAAAGCACACAACTTAGCAGAACACAATCACAAATTGCCATTATAATTGAAGCTGGTACTGAAACTTAAAATCGGTAAACCAATCACAGAAAGTTTGCTCCTTGCATTTTATAGATGACGATTATTTTTATCGAGGTAAGTACGGATTACAAAAAACTTGGTGGTCAGATTAGATTCAGGGGGTTAATGGTTTACAGAGGTAGTTTTTGAAAAATACTGCTGTGCCTACCACAAATCTTCCTGGATTTACAACCAGAAAGGGGGAACAACCGGTATGTTTTAGTTCTAGTAAAAGAACTGAAAGGTTGAGACAAGGAAGTCTAAGCAAAGAAAACCCCACTGAAGAATGCTCTTGTGAAGAGAAAAAGTACTGTTTGAATATAATAGAGTGAAGTTAATTCAACTGTTCAACAAACAAAATTGTTTTCCCTGATTTCCTCAACAGCCTTTCAACCTAATTAATCTTCCATTATGGCTGAAATAAATTGAAACAAATGTTGACAATCACCGTCTTCAGAGAACTAAAAATATAATATACACAGTAATACACTCGTTCACTATAGATTTTTTGATATATTGATAAAGAATTCAAATTTCAATGAAGCAGATATACCTACACATAAACAATACAACCAAATCCTTCAAGGTCAATATTAATAGTTCTACGAATGCCCGCCGTAGCGTTGCATTCTTATTTTCAGATTCCTATAGATCTTAAGGTCAACGTGCTGCGTCAGCCTTATCCTTTTTTTCTAGCCTGATTTAATCTATAGTTTCGAAACAATAACTCCTTTTGTTGGAATGACAATTTTCAATACCCTATTTCAGAGCTCATCTGGCCATTTTCGTAATGAGTTAATCAGCTCATAATCACCACTAATTCGACCATAATCACAAAAAGTAACAACAGCATAAAAAATCATCTAAAGCATCATCCCTAACGCGGCAAAGCAGATAATTGTTATTCCACCTAAAGCACACAACTTAGCAGAACACCATCCCAAATTGGCATCATAATTGAAGCTCAAAGTTAATCCAATTTTTTGATCAGCCCGAGTTCCAAGGATCAGGGTTCAGCAAATTCCGTTTGGCGTAGGTTGAGGGTAATCTAAGGGCGCAGTTGTATGACGACGACAAACCCCTCGCCCACGCCTGTTACGTCATTTTCCGCACGAACGAACGGGCCAGAAGTCGACGAGTCGATGGAGAACCGGCTAGCAATTGACAATTGCGGGGTTGATTAGATGATGTTGTTGGATCGTTGGGAAAATGAACAAAGCCAGGGAAGTTTTCCGACGTACAGGCTGTTTCATATCATAAATTACTAGAGGACCAATTGACGTTTTCCAATAAGAGGTGTATTTTAAATAGCCCGCTATTTCGGTAGATGTCACGTCATTTTTTGACATATGACAAGTAGAAACTACGCCATTAATAAAACTGGAACGATACACGCTTCAAGCACGCATTGAAATCATTAAAATTCGCTAAAAAATGGTGGAAATTTGGTCCGTAAAACTCGAACTTTTTTGGGTCGTCGTGAAACATAGACTAACTAAATGTAGTTTAGTTTGTTTATGGTCGTGAAACACCTTGTCGGACCGCAATAAAGAAATTGGTGGAAAAAATCGAGCAAGGGTTTTCCAAAAGAAAGTGTAATTTTGATATTCGAAGAAAAATACCAATTTTCAAAATAAATGATCGTATGTTTATTTCATTATAAAGAAGAAGCTATGCCGAATGCCGTTGATAGTGGAAAATAACATCAGGCAAATGACTACCACGACCACACTTACAGGACCCTATCCTTTCAATGAAATTTTTCATAGCCAAATCGCGAAGTGGCTGCCCTATGTCCCCGATAGCCTGTCGATTTTCTATCTGTGAGGTCTTGAATCCACGCTGGGCAAAGGAAGAAGCAAGATGTTAAATCACAAGATAACGGTGGCCAATTGTGATCACCTCTTTGAGAGATAACACGGTCTGGAAACTCTCACGTAGCGCCGTCTTGTTGGAAGTAAACGTTGTCCAGATCAATACTATCCAATTTCGGCCATAAAAAATCATTAATCATCTCTCGATAGCGCAATCCATTCACCGTAGATGTTGCTCCAGCCTCATTTTCGAAAGAGTGAGGTTCAATGACGCCGCCGGGCCATAAACCGCACCAAACATTCACACGTAGAGGATATAGAGGCTTTTCAACAATAACTCTTGGGTTTTTCCGAGCCCCAGATGCGACAATTTTGCTTGTTGACGAAGGCACCGAGGTGGAAATGGGCCTTAGCGCTTAGGAGGATTTTTCAATGGAATTCCGGATCATTTTCATGCATTTCAAAGACCCAATCAGCAATGACACGACTTTATTGATGATCGGCCCTCTTGACTTCTTGAGTTATGTGAACTTTATAAGCCTTAAGACCCAAATCTTCATGCAATATACATCGTAATGAGGTTTTTGAATGCCTAATTCCAGAGAACGACGAGGAATGGACAAACCTGGGTTTTCTTCAACACTTACGACTACAGCAGCAATATTCTCGGCTGTTCTTGAGCGACGTACACGGGTTTTATTTTTCACATCACTAACTTGTCCCAACAGCTCCAATTTTTTCACCATTTTCTTTATTGCGGTCCGGCAAGGTGCTTCACGACGACCCACAAATGTTGAGTTTTACGAACCGTCTCTGCCAATTTTTCACCATTTTGATAGTGAATTTTAATAAATTCAATACGTTCTTGAATCGTGTATCTCTGAATTTTTATTTATGGCATTGTTTTTACTTGTCAAATGTCAAAAAATGATTGCTTCAAACGTGACATCTACCGAAATAGCGGGCTATTCAAAATAACACCCCTCATTGGAAAACCCTTCAGCTTGTTCCTCCAAAACGAAGCGTCTGGAAAATAGTTACATCCCAGGCGGTTGCCGAAAAACTAGTTTTCCCGGAATAAATTTTTTGTCGTAATAAAACGAACTGAATTTCAAACGAGTGCAATAGTCAGAACAATATTTCTCCTCCATTTACGCCATGTTCCATAATTTCCGACAAAGAGCCACCTCCTGGGGACATGCAGCTCCCCGCAAATCCCTTATCCTTATCGGAGAAATTGTCCTGGCACGCTCCAGGAGATCCAGAGTAGCGTAGGTTGGAGATAATCTCGGTTGCATACTATGACGACGACAAATGTAACACCCACGTTCGTTACGTCATCGTTTCGGGAAAGTAGCGCCGGCAGTGGGTCTATAGGTATAGTAAAATCGATAACTCCCACTCATAAATCCTTCGGGATTTACTGAGGCTAGCCGGGACTAGGACTGCGAGAGAAAACCCGAAACACGTCTGGAAGAAATTCTCACATAACTACACTGTACTGATAGCTTTACAACTTTCTCCCTTTTTTCTGGAGGATCATTCATATTGCAAGAGGATTTTCGAGTTGAAACGCTGGTTTTTAAAGTGGAGGACGATGTGGGAAGTACATTAGTTTGCAAAATTGGGAACTTTTGTGTGCTTTTGAAGGAAATAGCAGGTTTTATTACGATAGGTATTTTCAGGACTTCGAATAAGAAGATTCCCAGGCAGAAATATGGTTGGAATACATTTTTAGTATCATAATCTGGTTGATAACACATGGGCTGAAAAGTCTTGGGCCTAAGAAAGAAAACACGGTTTTTTTGGTTCAAAATTAGCTTTATTTATCGACGTTATCTAAATCAAGAGCAACGCAATCGTTCCAGCTCAGCTCTGACATTTCAATACCACTTTTGTAGACCGATTAATCTTTTGCCTCCAAATAGGCCTCAGTTTCTGTGATAACCTCTTCATTCGTGCGAAATTTCTTACCGGCGAGCACTTTTTTCAGGCCTTCGAGCAGCCAGTAGTCGCTAGGAGCCAAATCTGGCAAAAAGAGGGGATGTTTTGCCATTGTTTTGATTGACTCGTAACACGGTGCGTTGTCTCGATGGAACAAATTTTTTTTTCTTTGCCATATGCGGTCGTTTTTTTGCAATTTTGGCTTTCAAACGTTCCAAAAACGCTATATAATATTCACTGTTGTTGGTATTTCCTTTCTCAAGATAGTCGATGAATATTACCTACACCACGCACATCCCAAAATACAGAGGCCATAACCTTTCCAGCCGATTGTTGTGCTTTCGGGCGCTTTGGACAAAGTTCATCATTTGCTGTCCTCTCAGATGACGATCGTTTTGATTCCGGAGAGAAGTGATGGATCCATGTTTCATCCATGTTTAAACATGGTCAAACACTGCTCAGAAGCATCAACACTTTCTTGTTTTTGGTCAACAGTGAGCAAACGAGGCACAGAGCTTTCTCATATCAAATGCTCATGCAATATAAAGCCAACACGTTCTTTTGATATCTTTACAATGTCAGCTAATTCACGCAAGTACACTTTTCAATTATTCAAAACGATTTTGTGGATTTTTTTTATGTTTTCTGGTGTTACCGCCTCCTTTGGACGTCCACTGCGTTCTGCAAGTTCGGTGTCTCTACGACCACGTTTTATTGTTGTTTCTGATGGAGTCCCCAAAACACTTTTCAAGCCATTGCTTCGCTTGAACGGTATTTTTTCCCATCAAGAAGCAGTGCAAAATTAAACCACGAAACTGTTTTTGATCCATTATTTTGAAAATGAAAATGGAAAAAACTCAGTCATATAGAATACTCTTCGAGAAAAAATTTTCACAGGTAAAATTCAAGTTTGTTGCTTCTAGGCAATTTCGCATTTCTTCCCAGATGTAGATACAAATGATATCACAATCAGGAAATTTTAAGGCAAAAATTTCATCTTTGGTGATATAATATGTGGCAAAAATTGGTTTCTGCTCGACTACTAACAGAAAAGCAAAATTCTTTCGAATTATTTAATCATTTATTTATCTATTGGGAATAATGAACTATTTACAGAACTAAAGTCAAAACGGGCATCCCCATTCAATACAATTTCATGAATAAAACATAATACATACAAACAGAAAAAATAATAAGAGATTAATACTTACCTTCAAAAATTGCACCATAGCAAAAAGTCGGAACTAGAGACATGCTCTGTTTCTGTATTTTTCAGCAAAAGTGATTAGGTTCCGAAGTACGTCTGTTTCTCTTCACTTTTATTAATTTGGATAACTCATAGGTAATGAACCTTTTTTCGTTTTGAGTTATCATTTTTAAATAGAAAAGAATTGGATAAAGCACTGGCGTAAAGTTTTTTCGGTGAATAAATGTTAAAATCTTCATAACTCGAAAACGACTATATCGTTTTGTAACATCAACGAGCTCACGCGCGATATTCCAACCACACAGTACTCTAGTTCCTTCCTTTTGAAAATTATTGTGTTTACGGACTGACGGTCAGCCGGCCAGAATTGTTTTGACCTCGGATTATTCATTTGAGATCCTTCCTGGCTCAGAATTCACATACATTTGGGCAAATCCATAGTGCATTGGTTCCTTAGAAATGAGCATCCAAACTATAACACATATCGTTTTCGTGTCCCTCTTGTGGTAAGTAGAAGAACTACATAACGTATGTACCAGATTTCTATTATGAATGGACAAGATATGTGATAAAATTCGTGGGCTTCATTTTTCTTTCATGAAAATTAGGTATTTTTCCATATCAAATATTTATCCATAAACCTTTCACTCCATGAAAATCAAAATCATTTCAAAGTGCACAGTGGCTCCCTCTAATTTAGAAATCGAAATAAATTCTCACCTATCAATAATCATTTATCATTTCATGACAGTTACAATCTCTGTCAGGTGCATACCCACGTGTTGGTGCTGAACTCATTTTTGACTTTTGTCCATTTTTCAGGAAACTGCAGTCAATGCATTGTCGTGGTAGAATCGGTTATTGTCAATTCCTCTTGTATGTGTCTCACTGTGATCTGTCTGTAGCTTATTCATAATTTAACGTCAACTTATTGAGAACAAAATGTTTAAAATAGAGTTATCCCCCATAAAAGAAATAAATCCCCTCATAGTAGATTTCTTCCGGAAAAAACATATGAAAGAAATTTCTTGGAAGGTAAATAAGTAGGGTTATGTTTTGATCATTATGTTCAAACTTTATATAAATATTTCCAGGAAGAACTGGTGGATGAAAAAGTACAAGAGGAGTTATATCGAAAACCCTCGATTCCCGGCTAGTCAAGAGCTACAAAATGGAAATCACATACCAGAGGAGGTTTTTGAAAGCGTTCATGTTTTATTTAGATCAAAAGAAAGTGGATATTTGTGGATCGGCGTACAAGGCCCTATGTCGTTTGTCCACAGGACAAGAAGAAGAGTTTTATCACGTTTTCTATCCCATTTTTGAACTGAGTAAACTTGATACACTATCACAACTCAACACAGTTATCCTGAAGGAGAATGTAAATATTATATCTGGTGGAACAACTGGTTTGGTAACTTGGCAGGTGAGATTAAGCTATTCTTGTTAGTATAGGGAGCACAGTTATTTAACATTTCACTCAGGAAGGTGTTAGCACTATTTCAGTTCCATTCCCGCCATTTCTCCAACATTTATTAACGTAAACATAACTAAATGACGGAGCACGTGTTATCTCCGAGCATAAAGTAAACTGTAATGCAGAAATCTATCACTTTTCAATAGTCTCGCATGTCTGTCTGTTATTCCGCTAGAGGGAGGCGTAATGTATAAAGTCATGGTACAAATGACACTATCTTTTGCTCATGAAATGATAATGAAATTTGAAAATATTCATTTCATTCGACGAAAAAAAAAACCTTTTGGAAACCTTTTCATAACTGGCAGTATTTTACCTCAAATATCTGTTATTTTAAAATTTCAATAACTCAGCTCATGGGATATACAGGAAAAAATAGAGACTTGAAATTTCTGTTCAGTCTGCTTACATTTTTCCCAATATCAGATTGCTCTAAAAATTCGTAGTGAAATGAAGAACAATAACGAAATTCTCAAGAAATTCCGATATACTTAGGTATATTTTGCCCCGCAATCCGCAAAAAAATACTAAAAACGAAAATAGCTGCGGATGCGAAAAATTTCCAGTTTAGGTTAACACCCCAAATATCTTGGTTGAGTTCTGAAAAAAAGCAATTTCATGCCTCAAAAATAGTGTAAGGGCTTATTGAGTTCGTTAACTTTAGTTTTTTTTGGGTTAAAGTGTGTGTACTAAAATACTCGCGTCAAATTTTGTTTTTGTTATAAAGATCTGTCAATTGGATCATATAGACAATTTTTTGTACAACTGTCAAAACTCAAAACATGTTGACTTTTCTTCATTGCTATGGTTGCGTAAAACAATTTTTTCACCGTTATAAAAACGTTTTCTTTAGTAACGACACAGAAAAATTAAAAGCATAAAAATATTGTATTGAAAGCATTATCTTCAATAATTATATTTCAGGTGAATTCACATTCACAGTTGTACCAAAAATGTTGTTTTTAATTCCTGCGTATAGAATTCGTGTTTCCATGGCATACTTTTATGTGCCATGAAAAAAACACTCATTTTACGCACTTAATTCAAAATTAACTATTTTGATCCAAACCCATTTGTAATAATAATAATAAAGTACACTTCACACATTTATTAATGTATTTATTCATTCAAGAAAAAGGAATACATGCAGTATAATCCCACAATCGTATTCACAGATTGAAGTATTGTGTAAAAAAAAGATCATACAATATCAACAAGAAAATAAAAAAACAAATCAATGATACACAGACAAAATAATTATAAACTATAGAACGCGAAGGAAGTCATTGATTGCAATAAGAGTTATTTGAAAGAATCTTTTTCTACATATTTTGAATTCTGATCAATGGTATCAATAAATTCCTCCGAATTATTACATAAAGAGTTATATTCCGAGATATCGTTATTGGTACTCTCCTATTGTACCTATAGGTACTCAGTAACGAGAGCGATAATTGATTGTTTGATGTTTACCTTTTTCAAAACACAGCAGGGTATTCATATTTGTTATTTTTCTAGTCTTCGACTAACAAACAACTGAAATCACCTTCAAATTCCTTTAGATTTTGCAATTAATACAGCCATATTACACTCCAATATAGGTATTTGTTTCGAATATTGACATCCAAGATCTATTCTGGTATTAAATTATACCTATAAATCCTATAATCGATAAATCAATTGTAATATATTTTTAGATCGTAGTTCTCTCCATTCATAATTCATTTACTGACAATATATATAGAATAGAACGTTGTTTACATTCCGATTGCAAAACCTATAACCCTAGGAGGTAAGTTATTTCATCAGCTGATTCACTCTGGATCAGTTCACATATAAGGTAACCACATCAAACAGACCAGAAAAGAATAATTGAAACACATAATTTGCATTTTATTGTTCTTGAATAATCACATTTATGGACGAAAAATATTACATTTGTATATGCCAAATGGTCTCCTCTTACGTCTCTACAGACTCTTGTTGAAATTTTCATTGAGATTTCGGCATGATTGTCTCAACAATGACTCTAATAATTTTATCCTTTAGTTCAGGAACCGATTGTGAATTGCAGAGTAGAAATTCAAAAGGGTCTAAGTGCCACTTTCACGAAATTTTAGATTTCATTCTATATGGGGTCTATGTGCCAAGGTCAATAGCGTACAAAACGCTCTATGTGCCATCCGCTACAGACAGTCATCATTTCTGCTGAACAATTAATTTTCTCTCTAATTTTTTTCATATTTTCTAGACATGTTTTATGGAATATCCCAGTTTAAATTTTTTGGCACATAGACCCTTTTGAATTTTCAGTCTTCAATTATTCTTATAGACCTGGCTTTCCACATAATCCCAAAGATTATAGTCAACAAGCGTCAAATCAAATGATCTTGGTGGCCAATTGACATAACCGTTTCTGAAGATTGAAAAAAAATGGCTTTATTTCTCGTGTTATTTTAAACTTATATGCTAAATCCTTGTATAAAATACATGTTGTTGACCCATTGAGTCCAAATTGTTGTGAACGAACCAAATCAATATTTTCTTGTGAACGACTGTATTTTTCACTTTTTGATCTTACACCGAACCGGTCTCTTGAAATTTTTTCAATATTAAGACCAAAAGTGGCAATAGTGCTTATGTAACCATAAAATTCATGTAATTTCTTAAAAAACTTCGTCTATGAGGCCATTTTTATAAATCTCATACATCACGCTTTATAAATGTCAAATTACTCAGAATAATACAGTGTGTCATCTATAGTTCGTTCACGAAAGTTTGAGCTGTCGGTTGGCCATAACATTTGGCATATTCTACTGTGTATATTGAAATTTTAGGTTATGTTGTTTATTTTCTTGTCAGATTAATACGAAATGTTGTCAATATTGCATAGAGTTCTCTGATAACTCGCAAACTCGTCGGACGAGGCCGGGTACTTTCGGCAACGCTGACTTTATTTCAAGTTATGACAGCAAATACTGCCAACTAGAGATAAATAAACAAACGGCCACTATGCGCTCAAACTTTCGTGAACTGACTATACATCACTCTCCGTAAATGTCAAAATACCCAGAAGAATACGGTGTGTCATTTATATTTGATTTATTCTTGAAAAAAAACGCGTAATTAGAAACACTTTTTTATACAGGCAGCTCAAGCCCTTGCGGAATGGGCCCTTAGAACCGACCTGGAAAACACGACCGTCCTCGAATTGGGTTCAGGAGCTGGCATGAGTGGTCTGGTAGTAGCATCATCAACAGGGTGTTCCCGATACGTCTTCACCGATTCCCATCCAGATGTTCTCTCATTACTCAAAGAGAACGTGGCACTCAACTGTACCACTGAATCCTTAAGTTATACTTTCACAAGAAACTGTATTTTCGAAGGAAAAGTCGGTGACTGCACTGTTGAAGTCAGGCCACTAGATTGGGAAGCAAAAGAACCTTATGTGGAGATGTACGGCCGTGTGGACACCATTTTCGCAGCCGATGTGGTGTATGATCCAAGTCTGTTTGAGCCTCTATTGGCTACCATCAAAGCTTTTCTAGAGAATGGTACTGAATGGGCAATAGTGGCTTTTACACGACGGTTGGATGTAACGGTGGAGAGCTTCACTGAAAAAATAGGTAAGAGTAACATCCCGATTACACTCAGCTCACTTCCACGTCAGAGAGCAGGTGTGTGAGCAGGGAAGTGGCTGCACAAGAATGTGATCACTACGCTTCTCCTGCTCCTGTCGCTGCCACTTGTGCTGCCCCACGCTCACTAAATTGGCGGTTTTTCGTAATGAAGTCAAAGGACCGGCAGCGCGAACGGCCGTAAGCATCGAGATATAATAGAGAGAGACGCTATGACATACAATTGAGTAAGGAAAAATAGTACCACTGGGCGGGGCTAAGTCGGGGACCAATATGGCGGAAAGTTCAGGGTTGAATTAAGTTGCCAGTTCTTTCTGTTCACAAATTTCACCCAAAAATAGGACGTGTTGGGTCTTTAGGAAACCTGTTCAAATAAGGTCAATTGAATATCAAATAAACAATTTTTCTTCAGGCGATAATACAGACATATAAAAAGATATCATATTACCAATACAGACTTGGAAAAATTTCGAATGCGAATCTGTTCAGTATTCATTCCTACCTGTGATATGTTCTACCTTCAAGTTTCTTCATATCTTTCTCTGTTCTGCTTGAAGAAAGTCTTGTAGCACACGATACCATTGTATTGTATATTATTCAGCAGAAAAAATCACACTTTAACTAGAAAAAGGCGCAAAAATCACTATTTTTACAAAAAATTCACCATTGTCAATTTGACGTTAGGTGGTGGTATTTCGATTCTGATATACCATGTTTATTTCAATGATGGCAACTCTATACTATCCTATCTCTATGGCCGTAAGTGATAACATTCAACTAGGTTGCTGTGGAACTTCTTCGTCCGTTATTGTCGAAAATTGTTTACGAGAACAATGATGCAGCAAAATGTGAAGGCTCACTGCCTTCGATACTGCCGCGGAAGTATTTCGGGAATTATTTCAGGCAGCGCGAGCGGCAGTGGCAGGGGCTGAGTGTAATTGAGGCTTTAGGTTTCAATTTCTCAATAGCCTAGACTAAATTTACTAGAAAATGGTGATATTGTAATGAAAATTTTGTTTTTTACAGTTTCTATGGACATGGAAGTTGATTGGTTGAAAACACTTGAACCCAAATATCTAAGCTGGGAAGTAAATCCTGTGATACATATAGTTAGCATAACTTTGAAAACTGATTATTAATTTACGTCGAATTTTGTATCGTAAGCATGTTATATAATTATTGTTTTTATTAAAATGGTTGAGACTTTTTCGTCCATCATTAACTGTTGTTTGATTTCATTGTTTTCAGAATTGATTGTAATAAAAAGTAGATAAGTAAACTCTACTTTTACCATAATGAACAATTTTACTGATATCGATTGAAATATATTCTGGGAGGATTCTGCATTTTTCAAAAACTTCATAGATTTTCACTCCCAGTCTCTGAAACAGAAATAATTTAAAAAAATGTAATTAAGATTAATGCTTCTACGAGAATCTTTGCACTTATTTGTCAGGGACAAATTGATCTTGAAAAAATTCATGCCTAACAGTAAAACTGAAAAAGGAAATAAATGAGAAGGACAATGTAACGTTTCGGTGTCTATATCAGAAACCTTCTTCAGACAAAACTTGTTAAATCTTCAGAATTGTGTGTTTTTCATTCGCAATCTGATTGACATTGAAAGTTGTCCATATATAGAGATTTTGATTCATTTAATTTTGAAATTTCCTGTTATCATTTCTTTCTTCAATAAATCAATCCAAATATAATCTATTCCAACAGAACAATTGGCCAAATTATCTACTTCATCTAACAAAATACTTGTGGATTGTGGATTCCTTAATTTTCCTTTTATAATTATCAGGTTCCGTCATCAGGATCTTTGTGTTGTTCCCGTTCATCATATGATCTCCGCTATTTGAACATACATGATCAGCGATTTGTGATCTTGTAATGTCTCTATTTTTGGTCTTGTTCTTATGTTCCTGTGTTTTTATCACTAAAGGTCATGATATCTTTCCTTTATAAGATTTTCCACATATATCTAGAATATTGTAAACACTTTTTTTTATCTTTGTGTCTCATTAATTGGTTTAGTTCTGGATAGAATGCATCTCAAATCATTTTGTGTTTTGAAAACAGTTCTTGTGTTGAATTTAGAACCAATTCTTTTTATTTTCTCCGCAAGGCCAGGAATATGACGAAACTAACTTGCCCCACCCTGTATAATCTAAACCTCAACTCAAAACGCTTTCGAACCAATACAGCACATAAATATTGAACAGAATAGATCTCATCCATTTAATCGCTTCAAACTCGGACAATGACTTTCATTATTCTGTTCCATCGAAAAACCTGCGTGAGTAACAAATCGTTCAGGTAAGTGTTGTCGCTTTGCTGGCATCCGGTGACCGAGATAAAAGATCTGTTTCCGGTGTGTTAAACACACATACAAGCAGGTACGTGCAGGATGTATGACCGCAGAACTGTCCAACGAAGCGTAGAATAAATCTTTCAAAAGGGTTAATGAGATTTGTAGTTGCGGACAAAACATAACATGAAAAAAGTTATGTGAAGTTATTTTAGGCTCTGATAGTCCTAGGGAAGTCGGAAAAACTGAATATGACACTGGTAATACTGAGGCTTTGGAATCCATACTTCTACATGATAGTCATATTGTTTTGAGCACGCTTGTTTCTACTTCTAGTTGAATGTCATGCTGATAAAGAATGATATTTTTGTAGTATGTTGAAATGAAGAATTTTTTTTCATGTGGCAGCATTTAGAGAAGTGCTAAATATATTATAAATCACGAAAGTTTGAGGGCATAGTAGGCGTTTGTTTATTTATCTGAAGGTGGCAGTATTTGCTGTCATAACGTAAAATAAAGTCCATGTTGCCGAATTTACCCGGCTTCGCCCAACCAGCTTGCGAGTTGTCAGAGAACTCTATGCAATATTGACAACATTGCGTATCAATCTGACAAGAAAATAAACAACAAAACCTAAAATTTTATTTTAAAACGATGGAATATGCCAAATTTCCATGGCCAACCGACGGATCACACTTTCGTGAACGGACTATATTCTAGCATGGACCTATAATACTAACTGTACGTCAAACTTCCTTACTGTCACGTAGAAAAGGTGAGGCAAATGGTCGCCATTTGCAGTTTGGGGTAAATCACAAATATTTGGATGTTTTATGCCATTTGTGCTCGAATTCATAGATTTATAATAGGTCCATGCTCGAATTTTGATTGAAACATAGACGTTCCTTCGAAAGAAGTGATGAAAAACGAACTCTATATATTAGTGTTCTGTGAACTCTGACATTTCGGTCTATTAAAATTATAAATATTTTCGATTCTTGTGATTAGTTATTAAAAAATATTGGTAATCCTATCATTTCAATTAGTTGAAATAAAATAAATAAAGGAATATTGGTAATTCTAATATTTCAATTCATAGAAAAAGTTACAACTCTCAAATTCACCCCAAACTGCAAATGGCCGCCGTTTGCCTCAAAATTTTTGACAGGTTCGCCATCTATAGTCCGTTCACGAAAGTTTGAGCCGTCGGTTGGCCATGGAAATTTGACATATTCCACTGTGTATATTAAAATTTTAGGTTAGAACGTTTATTTTCTTGTCAGATTGATACGCAATGTTTTCAATATTGCATAGAGTTTTCTGATAACACTCAAACTCATCTGACGATGACGGGTACATTCGGCAACGTTGACTTTATTTTACTTTATGACAGTAAATACTGCCAACTTCAGATAAAATAAAAAAACGCCTACTATGTGCTCAACCTTTCGTGAACGGACTATAGCTAGTATTATAAATCTATGTATTCTAGGATCACCTATTCGAATGATGAAAAACCCGTTATTTATCCTAAAGCTGCAACTGCTGTCCTCACAAATATTTCGATATCAATATAAGAGTCTAATGTTTTAGAAATCCTTCATAATTCATTTAAAAACACAGCCATTTATGTAACTATAATGAGTTGACAATTACTCCTTAGTTGAAACTGGCAAGTTACGTAACAGAACAATTCTGTTCAGCGAAACATACTAATATGGAAGAGTACAAGGTGTGACAAAATAATGAGACCTTTCACAAAGTTAATTTCAAATAAGTTGTGGCTTTAGAAATGCCAATCAAGCATGATACATTGTATCTATCGCCAACAAACATTTTCGAAAAACACTTAAGACTTTCTACTGTTTATTAAAATCTATAATTTCTTAGTTTCTCAGTTCATTGAGTTCAAATAAATATCATGAAACCAAGAGAACATCTAAGTTCAGATTCGTGGCAAATTTTCAGAATGCAGATAATCGAATGGATTAATTCAAAACACGGAATGCCCATTGTCCGATGAACCCATAACGGTCCCGTACAATCGACACGAAAGTTTATTTATAAAAGCAACAAATTGTATCATTTTCCATTGTAGTAAAACAGGTCGATGATTTGACTTTACAGTAACAATTGTCGACGGTCAAGCGTATCGAAATTCAAGCTGAAAATGTATTCAGTGAATTATCTGAAAATCACATTATTTTTGAAGTGGGTCGACTGTAACGAATCAGCCAGTTCGTCTAGTTCTGTTATGTAATTGTTGGGAAGAAATGAACCAGTTCGTATTCCCTATAGTTGCGTTTTATAACTTACTCAGAGTGAGTACTAACTGCTTAGTCTGTAGGACCTTCTTCGTCCCAGCGCTGAGGAATTTTCATGATTACGGTTTCAGCAAGATGGAGCAACACATCTTCAAGGACTCTATGGGTGTAATTCGCGAAATTTTGGGCTAGAATCGATATCATAGAGACTTGATATCAACTGACCATTTCGTTGTACCTACTGATTTATCCTCATTTCATTGTATGGGGGTACGTCAAAAAATGTCGAAGTTTAAAAATATCTTCTTATACTTCTATCTCGTTGTTTATTTCAATAGTTATTTCTAACATGGTACCATGATTATCATTGACAGATATAATACAATAAGAAACTTAAATTAATGAGGAACTCTAGAACCCAGAAACTAACGAACTAAACAAGTAAGAAACCAAAGAACTTGGAAACAGCCTTTAATTTTTCATATGAACACAGTGGAACTTCCCTATAACGAACGAATCCAAATTCCATGTTAAAAACACCCTCTAAAATGAAGTAGATTCTCTCTATAACGAAATATTCAAGGCACATCATTCTTTGAATGGGTATTGATAAGAAGTTATAAGGTTTTTTCCGAAATTTTTCAGGACGTGCTAATAAAACTCGACCTTAAACTTAATCATTACGGCGGTTAGAGAGATCTTTCTGGCTGTTTGGTTTCAATCTAACCATTGCGCTAGTATGAAAGTTGTGCGAAATGTCTAAAAGCAAATGCTTGACTTTGAATGATAACTTAAATTTACCAGTGAATTCGACGCGACATTGCCGACCATATGTAAATGGCTTCAGGAAGAACAGTACAACCCTTAATTAACCCTTCAGCTGAGGTCATGATTGTTACCCTATTACAAAATATTGAGAAAAGCAAATATAATTTAAGTTCGAAATAGAATTAAAGGAAAAACAAAACCATTTTCTGTCAGTAATAAAAAAGAATCTAATTAGAAAATATTATAAACTAACAGAAAGATTATGTTTAAAAGAACAACCCGATGCAGATACGTCTCATCTTCACATATTTTTGTTTGGTTTTCATCAATTTAGATTTTTGGGAATGAATGAAAGCAATGTTCACTATCCTTGTTTTGGCCATTTTAAACTAGAAAGAAATCGACAAAGAAAGTAACATCTTTACAAGCTACCTATAACGGTTTGGTACTACACTTGTAGACTGCGTAAACAGGGGTACTACTTTTTGAATACAAGAAATTTCCGCGATCAACAATCTGTATTCCATCTAGAGTCTAGACGATACTTTATGATTTCCGTTCTTGAATCACGTTGTTTTCTTAGAATTGTGTAGAGAATGCGAACTCTACTTGTTCCTTTAAATCTTGAATTTCATGTGGTTAAGTGGTATTAAATGAAGAAATTGTCTCGAGCTCATTATACATTTAATCTCAACAAATAATACTCAGCTTTTCTTTATTATTACATGCAGTTTAGGAGGAGTCTTTATGATAATCAAATAATAAGCAGCGAAGTTTCATGTACTGCTCATCAGTTTTTAATCCACTTTTGTTCACTTTTAGTTCTCCCTATTTGTATGTTCTCCTAGTTTGTTTGTATATTTTTCTTTTTCTGTTCATTTGAACAGAAAAAGAGGAACTCATTTGAGTTCCTTATTGTTCTAGGAATAATTGTGCAAAAGGAATTTTATTCAATTCAATCTCACATCGAGATTTTTGACCTTCCGAAGAGCAAGTGATTAATAAATTATGGGGAATAAAACACTTTCCAGATAAAAAAACTTAAGTGATTTTTATGACTCAACATGTTTCGAGCTATATCGAGCTCATCTTCAGGAGGAAAAACACAAAAGTACAGCTAAAAACAAAAAACTCATGGAGAGACGACCGCTAGCTAAATATAAAACATCAAAAATAATTGAATAAATAACTCTAACTTTTAAAACAAAGACAAAGAAGGAAAAGTTAAAACAATAAATAGATATAAAATCAGTATAGAGTCAGTTTTCTTCGGAAAAATAATAAACACAAAAAACAGTGGCATAACAAATCGAAAAATTGAAAGAGGTAGAATGTCACCAGAATAAACTTACAGGTAATCTTCAAAAAATAATGACTTTAGCAAGCATCCAGTGGATTATTTTTTGAGGATTACCTATAAGGTTATTCTGGTGACATTCTACCTTTTTCAATTTTTCCTTTCTCACTGTTTTTGTGTTTATAAATTTTTTTTTTCGAAAAAACTTACTTAGAATCAACTGATTTCATATCTATTTCAATTGTTTTAACTTTTCCTTCTTTGTCTCTGTTTGAAAAGTTAGATTAATTATTCAATTTAGTTTTTGATGTTTTAATATTTGGTTTGCTGTCGCCTTTCCGTGAGTTTTTTGTTTTTAGCTTTACTTTTGTATTTCCCTCCTGAAGATGAGCTTCTAACATGTTGAATCATTAAAATCACTTAAGTTTTTTATCTGGAAAAGTGTTTTATCCCCCAATGGAAAGCCCAATATAAGGATAAGGACATTCAATACTAGATATAATAGATTTGGGCTTCTTCTCAGGGGAATATAGAGTTGAATTTTCAGTTCAGTTCCAAAACCCAATAAGAGGAGAGGAAAAAAAACTGTGAATCTGTGGATGTGCGTAAGTGATTTTTCGTTTTCCAAATTCAACGTTTAGATTCATTTGACATGGTTATTGTCGATTGGCACATTTTGCTCAGGAATATAACCTCCTACGCTAAGTTGATCATTTTCCTGGTAGACTTCGCTTCTATGTCTGTTGGCATCAAGGTTTGCTCCAAATTGGCCGATCCACATAACCTTCAGATATCGGAGGAGATGTCTCACGATACAGAAACCTGGGAGAAGCCCAGTAAGCAGCTTTAACTAGTTTTGTGACATCTAAAGAGCTTGTTGAGCCTTCTTTTTTGAAGATGCAATCAGTCTTTTCGCTTGTCTTGGACCCGGTGTATTGGTGTGTTAACCCAGTAAGTCATGCTAGCCTCTCGTGATCTCTTCACGATAACCCTCATCGAAAACAACGACAGAACCAAGATTGTGTCAATACACCCAATATTCTCACACTTGCTCATCAATATTCTCGAATAGCTGCTACCTTCCAGGCCTTCGCAGCACCAAATACAAGCTGAAATTAGTCGTCGTATAGCATGGTAACTCACGGCCGTGATGTACGTACTGCATCAATAAAACATGAGCGAGGCAATGGCTGCATAAAAGTGGACAATAAAACGGTTGCGAAGAAATAACAGCTGCACCTCTATTGATCACTGGATGTGACATTCGCCGTTTCTTCTTGTCGAGCGTTCTGCTCACGGGTATTTATTTACTAGGTGCGAGTATGTGTCACTAGGTCGAAGGCGATCGACTAGAGGAAGGTGCAGGAGAACTGGACAACGGCTGTTGTGAGGATGTGACGTCATGGTGTCCGTACACTCCGAATTGATCGTTTGGGGTTATGATACTATCGACAGTTTGGACGTTTTTTGACTAGACTGAATTGGCTGTGCCGAAGAAGTGTGTTTATTACCAAAAAACAACCATAGCTAAAAGAAGATACACTGCGCAAAAATTAACGCACATTCTGAAAATCTTGATTTTAATAGTTAACTCTACATTGATTTATAACTTATTTTTATGTTCTCTCGGGAAGGTTTTGAACAAAACAAAACACATTGAATGGAAAAAAAATTCAGGATTTCACCGAATCGTATGTGAAAGAAGAAGAAATAAACAATTTTCCAAATACTGAAATGATGATAAGTGATTTAATACTTTGTATTTTCCACTCCTTGCATTAATTACAGTTCGGCAACGACGGTTCATACGCAAAATGAGTGATCTTAAAATGTTCTGATCTAATCCTTCCCAGATTTCTCTGAGTTGGATTCCTAAGTCATTTAGAGTAGCTGGACGATTTTCTGAACTTTTCAGCCTTCTATTGAGGTTGTCCCAAACCTGCTCACTCGGATTGAGATCTGGACTTCTTGCTGGCCATTCGAGAGACTTCAGCCTCTTCAAGGTACTCCTGAACGATGCGCGCACGATGGGGTCTGGCATTATAGTCTATAAAATTAAATTTTCACCAATGTATGGGGCAAATGGCACTACATGCTCTTCAAGAATGTTCCTCATATACCTATCAGCATTCATAGCTCCATTATCAACGACACTAGGTTGTGCGAGCAGTCAAAGATATTCCACCCCATGCCATAATCGATTCTTCTCCCCGAAACCAGTAGTATTCAGGAAATTGCACTGAGCATATCTTTCATGTGGACGTCTGTATACACGGGGACATCGATCACAAGGGTAGAGGCAGAACCTAGATTCATCTATGAAGAGAACTCTTTCCCAATCAGCCTCTTCCCAATGGATATGCTCTCTGGCAAAATCAAAACGCGCCCTTCGAAGGGCTGGGGTAAGAGCTGGGCCTCTTGCAGCGACACGAGGCCTTAAATCATATTCTCTGAGGCGATTTCTTATTGTCTGAGTGCTCATTTGCACCCCATGAGTTTGACTCAAGCTGATTTTGAAGTAGGCGAGCGGTTGCAAACCGTTGTCTCAACGAAGAAACTCTCAAGTAACGTTCTTGAATGGCAGTTGTTACCCGTGGTCTACCCTTTCCTGGTCTTCGGACATTCATACCTGTCTCCCTGAATCGCTGCAACATTCTGGACACACTTGTATGGGAAACTCCAAACCTTTCTGCAATTCTTGTGTTATCTACCCTTCTTCTCGCAAAACTACCGCTTGAGCACATTCCTTTGGGTCAAATTGCATGTTTCGCGTTGCATAGCGATCGAGTGTAGAAAATCAAACGAAGAAAAAACTATTGATCACTAGAATGGATCGAGAACAACTGATTTCAGAATGCAGCCAATACATTCAAAATCTGATAATCTCATCTTGCTTTATTCCTGCTGGGAAAAACATCTGTATTGAAGAAAAACGTTGAAAATGTGGATAACATATGCATGCATAATTCTGATAAAAATACTTATCATTGAGAACACCTTCAGTTGTAGAATAAATTTGGGATTTCCATAATAAATAAACTTTAGCCCCTTCTTCTCCATAGAATATTCGTTCGTTGTCATTCATATCCGCACGCGATCGGAAGTTTATTGGACTAGTATAGAGTGATAGAGATAGAGAGGTCGTAGCTAGCGGCTAAGAGGTTCCGTCACTTTATACTCTCCTGAAATGGACTATAGTCATTCATCTACATATCCTTTTGTCCAGATGGTTCATGCCGCCTAAGATGCCCATAGGCGAAAGTCCTTCTTATACATTCAATGCTGAGATCGATTAAATGGAAATGATTGTCGGCACTTTACCCATAATTGCATACATCCTTGAAAGACAATGGGGGACGATTTTCGGCTTAAAACATCCTTGGACTTGCTCCAGATATCAAACGCTCCAACTCTAGAGATTTACGCTTGATCGATCAATAGCTTTTTCACTACCTTTCAACGAGAAATATTAATTTTATTTCTGCCTATTGACGGACACAGATTGATGCTTTATGCCTGAATAGCTGCCATAATAGGTGGGGATCTCAAATAGGAAGTTGTTTTTTTTAGTACTTTCTCCGATGAGAAATAGTGATTAATCGGTGATTATTGCAGAAAGTTCAATTGGAATTGAACGACTGAAAAATGTGGACAATCCATTACGAGTTTATGTGGATTTTATTGGTAATTGAGGGAATTGAAGGCCGTTATTTGTCTTTCACTCCGTGTACTGCAATGATTTTCAATAATCGAATAGGATTTCTAATGATGATGGTAATTTCAAGTACCGAGCTGTTTTTACAGAGCAGTTTTTCAGGGGATGCCCTAGATCTTGAAATGAATCTGCAGTAATGTGCATTGACTGAATGGTATAAGTTATTATTAAAAAGACGTTTAGTTTCTTCAATATAGGCTCTACCACAGTCACAAAATGTGTACTCTTCAGATTTGCAATTATTAGTAAGTTGATTTTCATTATCAGGTTTTACTTCAGTTAGATTAACCTTGATAGTATCTTGAGTCTTGAATGCTGTTCTCACATTGTACTTATTCTCAATTCTTCTTGTCTATTCAGAGAACCCTCCAACTTATGGTATTATATTAGTTATCGTTTATGCTGGTACCAACAATTTTACTTGTTGTAGATTGTGATTTTATACTTTTGTATTCAATTGCTTCGGTGTAGAACCTAGAACCAAAACGTACAAGTCAAACTGAACCAGCACAAACGATAACTAGTGTAATAGGTACCATAAGATGTTAAAGGGTTATCTGAAAGAATTTGAAGAGTTGGAAATAAATATAATGAGAGAACAACATTCAATACTCAATATACTATTAGAGCAGGTCTGAATAAAGAAAACAGGATAACGAGAATCAACTCTCACCAAAAATTCCATATAATTGTGAAGTATGGTTGGGTCTATATTGGGAAAACTACACTGACCGGCGAAATAATCGAGCCACTCAAAAAATCGATGAAGTTTGTTACTTCATAAATATGTTAGTTCGCGTCCGATTCAAATGGGTTTTTCAATTATTGTAGGTATGTTCATCCTTAATAAATCACCAGTTTTGAATTTCAAGAAGACTCGGCGTACGTCATTTTATACAGGGCGAAACAAAATCTGTTTTTTCACCCTAACTTTAGAACTGGAACTGTGTTCGAGTTGTTCCACCGCGTGATTTCTTATTTCATCATCAAGACATATCCTCTCTTGACAATTTAATTCTTCATTCATAACAATAGCTCAGTTTTTGTAAAAGATACAGGGTTTTCAGTAAAAAATTAGATTCCGCTAAGGCTACAACAGTACTTCAACAAATTCAACCTAAAATTCTGAACCAAACTGAAAACGAAGTCAAAAATATAACGTGTTTTCCGCCCAGATGCAGATAACAGGTGCAATTCGTCTCGGCATGTCTTCATTAAGATTTTGAATCAATTAGAGCATCACTGATCTACTGCAAATTTTCAGGAGTTGGTACGCGAGATCGAATTTTCCTCCCAAGAGCATCCAAACATGCTCAATTGGGTTCAAATCTGGTCTTAGAGCAGGCTAGTTGAATGCTTGGATATCAACCTCTGCTGAATACTCCCTGGCAATCCTAGCCACATGCGGTTGAAGCGGTCGGGCATTATAAAGCATTAGCACGAAATCGTCCCCCATAAACGGTGCATACTGAACAACATGTCGCATTGAAACTTCTTTTATTTATGTTTTCACTCAGTTTTTAGTTTACTTTCATAAAGTTCGGTTGAATCTTTGAAAGTAATTTCATAGCCATAGCGACATTGTGGAGTTTGATGTCGCTCTGAAAACCCTATCTTTAATAAAAATGAGCTATTGTTGTGAATGAAGAATTAAAATTGTCAATAGAAGATGTGTCTTGATGATGAAATAAGAATGTTCCGTCAGCAAGAATATCACATCAGCAACCTGTATAATGATACAACCAAATCATACATGCTTCAAGCTTCTGAGAGCGTGTTCCATATATTTTCCAATAGTTAAATAGATCTAACCCAATGTACCGATTTCCTTCATTTCCGACACTTCACCTATCGACTACCCAAACAATTGACAGCCTACTTTTAACGATCTCTAAAACAACGTGTGTCATTTCGATATGTCATCCAATCGCAATCATGGAAGCGTGCAAATACAGTACAGAATACCGTGACCAAATAGTGCATAACAGTATCCCAGTTTGAATTTAAAAAAATACGTTAGGGTTCCAGTTGGTTAGAGATCGATGATAATGTGAGGTCCCACAAACGATGTTATTTTTTAGAAGAAATGAGGAGTTAAAACTTTATGGTTATTGGAGCGAAAAGCCGTTTATTCATATTCGAGGAGCGTTAGATGGTTTTATTCCATGGTTGATTGTTTTTGAGTGTCATGGCAAAGAACGAAAACTAACCACAGTATTTATATGTTTATTAGGAATATCGAAAATGCAACATTCGATGGAACCATACTTAGACATTCATGGAAAACGAGAAGTAAAATGTTATTGAAAATTCGCCCTTGTGGGCAAGAAATAGTGCTCTATCGATCTTGAATATATGTAGGATTTTTTACGTTGTCTAGCTAGGGTATATTGTAAAACTACCACGAGGTTTGTATAAAAGTTTATTCACGAAACAAATAACAAAATAATTTGGAGGAAATACAGCCTCTGAACAAACTCGTCTCCATCTGATTGACGTCTATCTTTTTTCCATCTTTTATTTCTCCTGCCTACTATATCTACGTTTTACAAAACATAGAATATAGCTGTTTTGACCTATTTTCTTTTCAATTTGTTTGATTATGAAAAATAAATATTATTAAATAAATTAATATAATAAAAAGTAAGAATCCCACATATATATACAGGGCGTCATGGAAAGAATGGAAAATCTCTCGGATTCAGATAGAACATAAAAAAATACGATGACAAATTCCATAATTTTTTTCCAAGCGCCCTCCCTACGAAGATACGACTTCCTAAATGACGCCACGGAAATTCATTTTAGTGGAATAAATTTCAATTACTTACTTTTTTCATTATTTTTCTTTCGAACACGGTCATTTTATCGACACCGAACAAGAGTACTTTTTCTTTAGCTTAATGTTAAAGGTATCCAAATTTGTTTTTTAGCACATTATCATACAGGTGTTAAACATGTAAGTATTAAATGTACAACCCAGTCCGCCCCTGGTAAACTGAACAAGCTAATTAAAATTTGAGTGCGGTGGTGATTATAAAGTCCCTAATTCTATTGATCATATCAAACTTTCATCACATTATATATCAAGTAGTTGGAAATTATTCCACTAAAATGGATTTCCAGTGGCGTCATTCAGGAGGTCGTTTCTTCGTAGGTAGGGTCGCAGGGAAAAAAAATTATGGAAACTTGTCATCTTCATTTTTTATGTTCTATCTGAATCCGAGAATTTTTCCACATTTTCCGGGACACCCTGTATCCATACTTGAGGTGTTGCAGGTTATATCGAAAAGTACTTACAACTTGGAAATTTAATATGAGACTCTTTTTATTTCATTTTTGGATTACACCTAGCCTTTTGAAAACTATAGGTACCTACTACCTACCTTATTCAAAATGAACTTAAACATTCCCAATGATATCATTGAGTTTAAATATAGTAAGACAGACGTATACTACTACTATATTGGTAGGTAAACTTGCTTTCATTTCGGAAACCTAGCGATTTCGGTAAAACAACTTATACAGGCTATTCCATCTGAAATAGAACACTTTTATGGTTTTTGTATGGCTTGTATAAATTCAGAAGACAGTTCTTCTGCAACAATCTGTACAGTTTTACTGCTTTCTCATCTAGACAATGTACTGTATTGTATCGAATTCATTTCAATTCACGATGCAGTGATAGATATTGCAAAAGATGTCATTGGTTCAATATAAAATAATAATAGTTGTATAATTATCTCTTCCATGAGATCAAAATGAACGGAAGAACAAAGGACTATTTTCCCATCTGGTGTTCGTACCTTCACCCATTCTTCAAGCCCTTCATTCATTTCCGTTCTCACAGCAGAGAGAATTTGTCGACACCAGTCTGGTTCTTCCTGAAAGAAGTTCAAGTCTCCCGCGTTCTCTCCTCTTCGATTTTTTTTACATTCTGTAATTAGAAATGGTTGATCTCTCAGAGGTTCTTCCAAATTACGTCTCATGATGGCTGGGTTTCTTCTTAGGAAATTTAATGTATCCAGAAGTAGAGAAAATGTTTTAATAAGCCAATGAAGTAAAGATACTTACATCAATTTTTTTCTGAGAAAATAGAAAAAATTGGACACCGTGGACCGTGGTAGAACTCACATATTAGCTCAATATGAACTCAATTCATAAATTACTCAGTAAGAATACTGAGTCCTTTCCTTTAAGTATATTGATTGGATACTAGGATAAGCTGAAATACAGTGGCACTTCCTATAGCGAATTTCTCTGAATAACAAATTTCGTACAGAACATTGCACTTTGAATCCCAATTCCATGTCAAAACACCCTTTAAAACGAAGTATATTCTCTCTATAACGAAATATTCAAAGAACATCACTTTTTGAATGGGTATTGGTAAGAAGGTATAAGATTGGGTTTTTTCCGAAATTTTTCCGGACGTACGTAGTAAATCCCGACCTTAAACTAAATGATCACGGCAGGCAGAGAGATCCTTCTGAAACAGTTTTAAATACACCCTTGACTATTTTCTTTAAATCTAACTATTACGCTAGTGTGAAGTTGTGCGAAAATGTCTAAAAAGAAGTGCTTAAGTTTGAATGATCAACTTAAATTTATCATTGAAGTCGACTGCGATATTGTCGAATATAGAAACAAATTTTCTGTATATTGAATTTCTTATAACAAAATTTTTTGCGGATTTAGCGCTTTTTCGTTATAGAGAAGTTCCACTGTATTTATATTGAAAGTCTTATTTACATTGAACCCATTTTGTTTCTTCTTCTTCCGTCTTATTTGACATTTGGAAATTGCATCAGAAAAAACAAAAATCCAGAAACAGGAAAACCAGAGAAAATTAATTAGTGATCTAAATATCACTTCTTCGGACAAAATTACAGTCAGATTCTAACTTTTTCTAGAAATTCCTTCGATATTCGACAAAAAACCGGTATACAACCAAGAGGGTTTATATTTATATGAAAGGCCTTATTTCATAGAACAAATTAAATAATACACTCTGATTGTAGCTATCAAAATTTGATCCACAATTAACCTCATTTCCTTAAGAAATTGAATTAAAATTGAGAAATACACATATACGCACTGTATATCAAATCAAACGCAAATGGGTATGTTCAAATAAGAAAACACAGCACCGGAAACATAAACAACTAGCATTGGTATGTAGGTACAACAGTCTCGAAAAATAACGACTTAGATATTGAAAACGAATAGGCGATAGATACAGAAGAAATCTTGTTTTCATTTAATATTTTCCGACTCGGATAATTAATATCATTTAAATGATAATAAGCCAGAAACATGAACATTTATTCACTGAAATTAGTGATTTGGAAATGCTCGAACGGCTGGTCGGCGTTCTTTTGAATGAAACATATATTTGATTGAATGGCATCTAGATATTTTTAATACATTCATATGCAGTATTTCATTGCTTAAAAGATTTCAATCAATGTGAAACAAGCATCGTCCCCAATACCATCCTGATATGAGAGATCAATTTAACATACAGGGTATTCCCTAATGAAGATAAGTAAAGTTTCACAAAAAAATGCTTTTGTGATGAAATAAAATTATCGTAAAATGTATCTTGATGCAGAGGAATTCAAAGGAAATTTTATAAACATATCAGCAATAGGCAAATCAGCTGAGCGATGCCTCTGGTGACGATCAGAGTAACCTTTAATTTGACATGTGTTTTTTCATTTTGCATTGTGTTGGAGTGATTTATTTGCATAAGTATTTAACATTATTAATAATTTTTTAAGTATAATTCATTCAAATCGCTATTGTTCGTTCCTCGGTGTTCTTCCTGAGAAAAAAAGAATTCCAAATAATATACATTTCCATGCCTTTTCTCAAGCTAGGGATAATTTCGTGTTTGGGTAGAGCGGAATCGATGAGTAAAGTGACAAAGTGTTGATGGATCGACGAAAAGCCTGGCAACAGAAACTTAAAATCGGGAACCAGCCACAGGAAATATGAAAGTTTGCTCCTTGCATTTTGTAGATGACGATTTACGATTATTTTTATCGAGGTACTTAAGTACGGATTACACAAAACTTGTAGGTTAGATTAGATTCATGGAGTTAATCGTTTACAGATCCCAGTTCATAACAGAAGTAGTTTTAAAAGATACTATTCTGCCTACCAGAAATCTTCCTAGATTTACTACCAGAAAGGAGGAACAACCGGAATTTCTAGTTCTAGTAGTAGAACTGAAAGGTTGAGACAAGGAAGTCTAAACAAAGAAAACCCCACTGACGAATGCTCTTGTGAGGAGAAAAGTACTGTTTGAATATAATAAAATGAGGTTAATTCAACTGTTCAATAACAAAATTGTTTTCCTTTTCCTCAATAGCCATTTTACCTAATTCATCTTTCACTATGGCTGGAATAAATTGAACCAAATGATGACAACCACCGTCTTCACAAAAAATAAAAATATAATATACACAGTAATACCTACACAAGTTCACTATAGATTTCTGAAATTTTGATATATTGATGAATAATCCAAATTTCAATCAGAAAGCCATATACACATAACAATACAACCAAATCCTTCCATGTCAATATAATAGTTCTACGAATGCCCTCCGTGGCGCTGCATTCTTAATCCCATCACATTACATAAATTATTCGATTTGTTTTATTGCTTGAAAAAATGTTTTCGTGTTTAAGCTTCCATGATGAATATGTCAAAAGGATATATGCTGTTCGTTAACTGCCTCTTCAACTTCAACGTTATTTATAGTCTTCATTTCAATTCATAGAATGTTGTCTATTGATTGAGATGCTATTGTTGTAGAGAAGTTACTATTGCATGGGTTGTACGTTCATAGATAATTCTGAAGAACTGAAGAAGGGAAGTCGAACAAAATACGTGATCATTTGATTATGTTTGTTGATTCACAGCAAGCATGCTCTCCTTATTGAATAGTTTGGTTCGTACTCAACCGCTAAAATAAATGATTTTTTATTGGAGAAGTCTATGTGTTTGATATTTACTTCAATGTTGTTTTTCCCATCCCTTAAAATATAAATTCCTTCATTGGACAAATAATCATTGAACAATTATATTCAATTAGTTTTGAAGGAAAAAACAAAAAGGATATCAAAAATCGCAAAATTCATGAATTAAAAAGCAAACATCTATTTTTGTGCTGAATATAATCTTGAAATTAAATTTGAGATTTAAGAACAATGTGGGCGACGAATACGAAGTGGAAATGAGCTAAACATGATTTATTGCACTTTATAGGCTAATTATCTGACATCATAAGTCAGTTTTCATCCTCAATAGATGTAAGTATTATCACAGAGGTTAGAATGTTTAGATCAGAAGCTGGGGTCGACAAAACCATTTTTCTAATTACCTATTATCTTTTGAAATCACTGAAGGAGACTCAAAATTACATTCGACACAAGCTGATTGATGGTTTCGATCGAATAGTTCTTAGAAACCTCAATACAAAACAAGATAACTTTCTGTCATCAGTAAAATTGTAGGACTGAATACATTCGATGCATTTTCGATAATATAATATGCAACGAGCGTATAATGATAGTTATTATCGCGAGTAGCAATACTATACTTTATCTACAACTACTGAATATATTTCTTGAAGATTATAACATTTGGTTTGGCGACCGCGACAAGACCCTTCTATGACAAGCGTGGAAAAAGTCAAGTTGAAACATGAGAAATTTTAGGAGAACTGGTCATTGTATATTTTGTACTAGAAAATGCTTTAATTGATATAATAAAAGTAGATTTGTCCCTCGATTGACGAGGTTTACCCATATTTGTTAGTTGGAGTACTTTAGAATACTGAAGAAATACCAATTTGAAGAATATTATATCAAAGTTAAATCTATGAAGCATCTGACAGCAGTGATTAGATCGCATTATTCCCTTGTGATAATGGGTAATATTATGGCCGAGCACAAGAGACTACCGGGTTTTTTCACTATAATTCGAACCCCCCCTTCAACTTCGTTACTAAAGAAGATACAAAAAAATGTTTCGTATGAAGTTTTACGAAATCAACTGAGGTTTTTTTTATATGAGTCTAGAAACTGAATAATTACAGGGTGGCCAACATATTGATGACAACTTCATTTTTTCAAATGGAACACCCTTTATATTTTTCCATGTTTGGCTAGCTCATTTCCCCTGATTCGAATATGTCACATATGTTGATCTATCTCTTTTATTCTGAGAACCACGGAGTTTCAAATTTTAAGAACCACCTGCCAAGATCTGTACTCATTTCACAAGTGGTAAGTGCGTTTACTGAAAGGGCTCATTTTGGAGTTATAATAACGTCAATGGGAAGATATACAGGGTGAACAACATTGAATGCAACTATATTTTTCAAATGGGACACCCTGTCCTGTATATTCTCCTTTTTTTTTGATAGGATAGTTTCTGGACTCATATCAAAAACCTCAGTTGATTCGGGGGGTCAAATTATAGTGAAAAACCCGGTACAATGGACGGATTTTATAGTCATGGATAAAATAACATACATTTTAATGAACGATTCCTACAACCGAAAGAAATCAAAATTGACAGATGGAAAATATGCAATATAATAAAAAATCGTCATAATAATATACCATTATGCTAAAAATCCTACTTAATAACTAATTTGGAAACTTATTGGCCGTTATACATATGCATGTGTCGCATTATTCATAAAAAAGAAATGGCAGATCCTTATTCATCGAGGTCCACAAAGACCCATATGATGAACTTGGCTGCATTGAAATTGAATTCAATCGGACTTGAACTGAATAAATACTGATGGTAAGTGAAAACTATGAATATGGAGGTCAACAAACTTCTTGTTTTATTCAATGGAAGATCCTGAAGTTCCTCACGTTTGCTGCTCTTCAAACCTGCTGAAATGTTTCATGAATATGGATAAGTTGAGTGCATATCATATTCTCCATTTCATTTCTCTTCATTTCAATGGATTATGAAACTGATACTTCCTTCATTAGAGAAATTCAAATTGAGTTAGACGCATGTTCTGTGGAATTTTCTTTTACATTGATAATAATCATCTAGAAATGTTGAAGAAATGAAACTTCGAGCTGAAGGGTTTTCCAATAAGAGGTCAATTGAATGATCGGATGTTTATTTCATTACAAAGAAGTAGCTATGTCGTTAATAGTGGAAAATAACATCAGACAAATGACCAACATGACCACGATTACAGGACCATATCCTTTTAAGGAAATTGTCCATACGAAATCGCAAAATGGCTGCCCTATGTCCTCGATAGCCTCACGAATTTCATCTTTGAGGTCTTGAATCGACGATGGGCTCATTCACGTGGTCTCAAAGGAAGAAGTCGCAAGGTTTAAATCACAAGATCTCGGTGGCCAATTGTGATCACCTCTTCGAGAGATAACACGATTCGATCAAATGTTTGATGCTCGCTATGAACAACATCAAACAGCACTTCAAACTTTTGATCAAAACATCAGTAGATCCTGTGACGTGGAGCAGTGCAAATCGTGTTTTTATACGAAACATTGATTTCGAAGCTGAATAAAGTTCTCGAAAAAATTTGGGTTTTCTCGTCTTAACACTGGTTGCTATTAGGCGAAAAAATCGACAAAATGAACATGACGGTGGTCTAAGTAGTGGTATAACTGAGAAACCGCTGCACTCATGAACATTTACTGAACTATCTACGGGTATCGGAACCATACTGTGTTAAAAACTGATATTTCTTTAAATCAAGGAAAAATCTACTTAAATATCTCAGCTTTTATTGTTCTACACATAAAAGAATTAATATGACAATTGCAAAACCCGTCCCTCAACTTGACGGTTTTCATAAAAAATATGGAAAACCAAGTATAGTCCGTTCACGAGAGGTTGAGCCGTCGGCGTCGGTTGGCCATGAAATTTGGCATATTCCACTGTGTATATCAAAATTTTAGGTTATGTTAATGATTTTCTTGTCAGATTGATACGCAATGTTGTCAATTTGCATAGAGTTCTCTGAAAACTCTCAAGCTCGTCGGACGAGGCCGGGTACATTCGGCAACGTAGACTTTATTCTACGTTATGACAGCAAATACTGCTAACTTTCAGATAAACAAACAAACGTCTACTATGCGCTCAGACTTTCGTGAACGGAGTGAACGGACTATAGGTGTTTGATGAAATGTTTGATGAAAAACGTTCTAGACAATCAAGCGGTCTCTCGAACAGTTAGAGTCAACAAACTTCTCATCAAACAGCGTCAAACCTTACATCAAACATCAAGCAGTTTTTTAGTCGGTCAAACACGTTTGATTCAAGCGTTTGACTCATACATTTGATCAAATGGTTCAACCGTCTAGGGGGTGCTTTACAGATCGAAAGTTGCCCCAACTTTTTTTTTGATTCAAGCCACCACACATTCCTAATTTTCGATATTCCTGTAGTCACCCTGAAATTGTTCCCCTGTATACTATCACCTCAACAGAGTATGTCTTCTCATCCGATATAAAATACACAATTTCGATGGCTCTTACGAAATGGCAGATCAAGTCTTACGTTTTTTATCATTATTATGAAATTGAATTCGATATTAAGGATAAAATATCACTTTAAAGTATGGGAGATGATTACCCTTCTATGAATCCTGTAGCGGTCTTAGAAGAACAAGAGATTCGAAAAATCATCACTTGGAAGGCCAGACCTGGTTTAAAACACCCTCCTGGCCCAAGAGCATGAATTAAGTATTTTGTATCTGAAAATTGAAGGTTTTTATTTGAATAATTTGAGTTTAAATTTTGAAAAACGACGAGACAGAGTTTTTTATACTGTTTTTTCCCTGTTTTGCACCAACTCAGTTAGCAACTTTTTTGTTTCATGTATTGATTCTGTTAGCTCTCAATTCAAAAGAGTATAATATACCTACGTCTTACGATCGATCAGAGATCTCAACCGCATCACTCGGTTCATCAGCCTCTCCACCAATCGAAGAACAAAAGGCAATCGACTAGAGAAAAAAACTGTAACCCAGTCGATAAATATCCATAACAAGACCAATTACCGGTACTGGTGAAGACGAAGCGATTTCAGCGTCCACTCCGTGAATCATCATCCGATGTGTTATTCAACGTCATTCGTCTCAATTTGGAAGATGAGAGATCGGCATCTATAGTAGTAGGTCTGGCGCCGTGATCTGTTCGGCAACTGAAGAATTGAAGACCAGGCTTGGTCTCGCCCTCTGGCACGATTCTGGGGCGTCCCATGAACGCGTCTCAACATATAGCTGCCTATCGACTTAACAGGCTGGCCCATAAATGACGCGCACCAACGCCGATTCAAATTATGTTATGGGAAACCCAAAAACGCATCATTTCTTCTTTTACACAAGTATCAATCGGTTAGTTGTCTTCAAATAATATTCTTCAGAAGCTGCTGGTTTTTTAAGAGGTGGTTCATCTAAAGGTAGGAAGCAGGACATGGAGCACACCAACTCCTTACTCCTGTAAAGAAAATATAATCAAATAATACACCGATGGTTCCGAAACCAACTCTGTGGAGAGGTTCCATTTGTGCCTGGAATCAGCATATTTCAAGAGTAAATACACTCAAATGAAAATTGCACTTAGTTTAACTTGGAGAGGTTTCTGCAAACATGAAATAGCCATATACTCGGACAGTCAAACTGCTATTTAGGAAATGAGTTGAAACGCCATCTCATTGATATAGATTCTAGGATGTCAGCTGAAGGCCAGGCTTTGGTCTCGCCCTTTTGTACTATTCCAGGTCATCCCATTCAGAATATTGCTAAGTTAAAGAGATGAATGGGAACGGGAATACACCGACTATAACTACAAAGAAAATACCGTAAAATGGTATACAGATGGTTCCAAAACCTCAACAGGAGCTGGCGCTGGGATATACAGGCCAAGTACCAAGTGTGCACTGTCGCTAGGCTCCTGTATAAGCGACTTTCAAGCGGAAATCTTAGCCATTGAAAGATGTCTAAATATAAATCTGGAAAGAAACTATCAAAAAAGCGATGTAGCCATACACTCAGATAGTCAAGCTGCTATTAAAGCACTGAGCTCCAACGTCATCGACTCAAAGATGAGCTGGGAGTGCCGAAACAAACTCAATGAGGTAGGCAAGATAAATAAGGTCTTTCTAATCTGGGTTGCCGGCCATTCGGGAATCAAAGGCAACGAAGAGGCCAATACACTTGACAAAGAGGGCGCACGAATGTCACTCATTAGCCCTTCTGTGGTATAAATAAATGTACCTATAAGAAGAAGTTTCTGGAGAAGGAGAAAGCCGAGAAGGAAAAACTCTGACGGAATCTCCGAAGGAATGGATCGTTCCACTAAGTTCCTTTGGAACTTTGAAACAGCAAGGTCCAAAAAATATCTTGGCAAGAAAAAATTACACCTCTTCACTGGCTTTCTTACAGGACACTGTCGCCTCAGGAAGCACCTGTTGAGGATGGGATTATCGGACACTGACGAGTGTAGAGGCTAATACACTTGAGAAAGAGGGCTCATTGGCCCAGAACCCTTCTGTGGTATAGGTAAATGTACCTATAGGAAGGAGTTTCTGGAGAAAGCCGAGAGGAAAAACTCTGGCGGAATCTCCCAGGGATGGATCGTTCGTTTTTTCGGAACTTTGAAACAGCAAGACGAATACTATACAAAAATTAATGATGATTGCTTCACAGGTCGATCAACTTTACTAGCAGAACCAGAATGAAGTTTCTCAATCGAATGTATATTCACTATGTACAAGAACTTCCAGTATTTTCATTAAAACCACAATCGTTCAGGAAAAAATCGTGAATAATTGAGCATAGATGGCATTTAATTCAATTCAACCTGCAACTGAGCGTAAAAAATATAAATATCAGGTGAGATATACAGCTGGCCATCCTGTATACAAAGTAGGTGTGTGAGGTCCCAGTTTGGTCCATAAGATCTAATACCAAATGGGTTGGTGTACGCTGATGGTAGATCCTAAGCCGCATCCCACGTAAACTGATCAAGATATGAGTTCTCTTACTAGTTGTATATCGGCTATTCGGTTCAAAACCATTATGAATGAGAAATGGGACTATTCTCTGGCTTGGTTGATCCTTGAACGCACTATTGTGTTGTCGCTCTGAAGACAGGGATTTATTCGAAAATAACGAGTAGGTACAAGTGGTAGAAAGTGGTTTGTAGGTGAGTTTGTTCCTCCAATCCAATTAGCTATAATTTTCGTAAACGGTCTCAAAATGAAGGATTTAAGCTGAGAAGTAGTTGTTCCTGGATCTTTTTGAAAAACTCTTAGATCAGGGACTAGAAACTTGATATTATCACTTGAGATCCTTGAAATGATAATTCAATTGAATATTTCGACTCTATCATAAATTCTTTGTGAATGGAGTATTGTAGTTGTCTCAAAATTCAGCGAAATTTTTTTGAAAGTTCCAACAACGAATCAAATTTTCTCATTTTATATCATATGAACAATTTCACCCAATCATGTCAATATTACACTATATATATATATATTCTTTTGAAATTGAGAGCTAACATAATACAATACATAAAACAAAAATTAAAATCCCTAACTGAGGTTAGTGCAAAAACGGGGTACCATACTATATTTCCGTATGATACCAGAGCTCAGGGAAAAAACCTCAGTACAAAAAACCCTGTCTCGCCGTTCCAAGAAAAATAACACTTAAAAAACTATTTGAAATATTGAAGGATTTCTTCTTTATTTATTCCAACCGATAAACTCTCTCCCAGAAGCCTTTGGAATACTGAATGAATCTGAAACAGAAAAAAAATCGAAGCAGAAAAAAGTAATAGAAAAATTAAACTATTTAAACTCTATTAAATCGATTTGAAATTTACCACCCAATTTAAAAACGACTCTGTTACTTCATGTATAGCCCTCAAACCATCCTGAAATTTAAATATTGGACAATTATTTATCAGGCGTTCTATAGTTCTCCGCATTCGCAACTAGGACTCTCAACTGAATTCCACTTGAAAAGCATACTATTACAACGGCCATGACCTGTTCTTATACGATTGAGAACAGTCCAAATTTTCCTTGGAAGATCAAATCCAGGAACTTTATTGGAGGGATCAGTTATTAAATCTTTGTTTTGAATATTACCTGAGTTCCACTCGCATTGCCAAATAGCTTTATCGCTTTCATTCGAGGTCAGAAAATAATTGGATCAAAATGGTTTACATGATTTTAATCGTGGAACCTTATTATCTGGAATATAGGATAAGTATTTGATAGGAATTTGTAGAAGAATTAAATTTATTCCAAATTTTCAAAGTTAGGGCCCGCCTGCGGATATGTGGAGGAACTATGTTTGAAAGAACTGGTAACCATGGTGTTGGTGTTGATTTTATTGTTCCAGTTACTATTCTCATGGAAAAGTTTAATTATGCATCTATCTTATGTACATGTGCACTGTTGAGCCAAACTGGGCAACAATATTCTGCAGTAGAGTACACTAAGGCTAGAGCTGCCGTACGGAGAGTTGTTGCGTCAGCACCCCATGAAGTACCGGCAAGTTTTTGAATAATATTATTTTAATTTTATTACACTGATAACAGACCATAGGATATTTTCACGTTGCTATAAAGACATATTGATTTCGATTCTGAAGTTAAAATATTTAATATTTCAAAAGGTCAACACATAATTATCAAAAAATTTTCTATCCGAATAACCCTCAGACAATGATAAATGCTAAAAAATTTTATGACAACTTTCTCAAGCTTGTTGCTTATAGGCAACAAACCTTCTCCTACGGCGTCGGCCTGTTTCCAAGCCAAATCTTTCGAAATCTGTCATGAAATTTTTTCGAACAATTAATTATCAATGTCCTTGGGTTATTACTACTGATAATTGCATTGTAGAAAGCGAAAGAGATTCAAATATTACCAAAATAATGAATCGAGCTTGTTAACAATCAAGTAAAAACCAATTATCTTCAATTCTTTTGACTGTCTTCAAAACGCTATCACACCTCGCCACAACAGCACCTCTTGATGTGTGTGAAGTTGGCCCAGCACTTTTTGATTTTCGAAAAAAAAATTGTTGTGCTGAGTTGTGCTAGGTTTGTGCTGATAATTTTTTTTTCCTAATTCCAAGTGGTTTTCGAAATATTTCAAAAACCGAAAAAATGAGCCAGCCCAGCACTTTTCGAAAAATGGGATTTAAATGATTGATAAAAATTGTGTTGTGCCGTTCGAATTTTCTCGAAAGCCCTCTCGTTTCCTGAAAAATCGAAATTTAAGAAAAAATATAGCCCAGCACTTTCGTTTTTTTCTCACAAAAGAATGTAAAATTTGTGCTACATTTGTGCTGCTTTGTGCCGTAAATATTTTCACGAAAATCCTTTCTGTTTTCCTGCAATCTACGAAAATAAAAAAAAATTATCCCAGCCATTTTGAATTTTTTAGAAAAAACATGCTCAAAAAATTGTGCTACTCTCAGGCAAAGTTGTGTTGTTGTTATTTTCACGAATATCCTGCTAATTCACCCAAAAAATTAAAAAATTAAAAAAAAGTTAGCCCAGCACATTTTTTGTCGACGAAAATTGTTTCATATGATTGTACTCTACTTGTGCCAACTTGTGCTGATCAAAGTTTCAGAAAAATCATGAGTTTTCTTCTTATATGGGGGAAAATAAGAAAAAATCAGTAGGGTGGAGGAAGAACCAGTATACCTGGTAACAGTGACTGTGAAGTTGGCCCAGCACTTTTTGATTTTCGAGAAAAAATTTGTTTTGCTGAATTGTGCTAGATTTGTGCTGCTCTGTGCCGCTGAATTTTTTTTTTATTTCATTCGGTTTTTGAGATATTCAACGAAATGTTTTGTACGAACCTACCTATGTAGCATTTACCGAAAAATTGGTCTTCGTCCACTGAAACAGATTGTGGACTGGATATACTGAGTTTAGTACTGACTTCTGCCGTTCAAAATTTTTCAGAAGTCATTCTAATCTCTAAAAAATCAAATGAAATAAGAAAAAGTTATTTCAGCAAATATGTTTTTCCCCCGAACTTGTGAATAAAATTTTGCTTCTATCGTGGTTAGTCCATGCTAGTGGAATTTCCAGAAAAAAAAGCCTTCATTTTTTCTTTCAAACGTCGAAAAATAAATAGAAGAGTACATTCTATTAAATAAAGAAAACACGGCAACTTGACAATAGTGGTTCAGACCGTTGCTTGACAACCGCAATCCTCAGAACTCATCGCATTCTTTATGTTATGATTTATTGTCCCACCATCTGCAAAGGGGGTCGATAGCTCTGTTGTCAGAGTTGAACTTTTATAAGATAATATTGATACAGAAACCTCAGTAATGAATGCGACATTCAAAGTGTTTTTTGAATATTGAAGATTGACACGAGTCACGACTAATACAGCACATTTTTTTCACATTTTCGGGAAAAAAAAACTTTAATTTCTGAGAATTTTTTTCGTTGATTTGAATATTCTTACAACTCCAAGGAACTTGCCAGAAAATTCGAAATCCCCAACTCAGTACTATCACAATACATTTATACCATAATCCATTTCAACTGTTGGAAACCTTTTTTTCGGAAAATGCTAGGTAGGTTCGTACAAAACATTTCGTTGAAGATCTCAAAAACCGAATGAAATAAAAAAAAATTTCAGCGGCACAGAGCAGCACAAATCTAGCACAATTCAGCACAACAATTTTTTTCTCGAAAATCAAAAAGTGCTGGGCCAACTTCACAGTCACTGTTGCCAGGTATACTGGTTCTTCCTCCACCCTACTGATTTTTCTTATTTTCTCCCTTATAAGAAGAAAACTCATGATTTTTCTGAAACTTTGATCAGCACAAGTTGGCACAAATAGAGTACAATCAAATGAAACAATTTTCGTCGAAAAAAAATGAAAGTGCTGGGCTAACTTTTTTTTAATTTCTTTATTCTTTGGGTGAATTAGCAGGATATTTGTGAAAATAACAATAGCACAACTTTGCCTGAGAGTAGCACAATTTTTTGAGCAAGTGCTGGGCTGGCACATTTTTTCGGTTTTTGAAATATTTCGAAAACCACTTGGAATTAGGAAAAAAAATTATCAGCACAAAGCAGCACAAACCTAGCAAAACTCAGCACAACAAAATTTTTTTCGAAAATCAAAAAGTGCTGGGCCAACTTCACACACATCAACAATTGCCCAAATTTTACGTCGCTCATACAATTGGATCGGCCCTGTGGTCGAAGTTGAACTCGAGGACTTGGCCATCAGAGTCAAACCGACGAAATAAAATTCCCACACTGACCACCCCGAGTCTGGTTCTCGTTGAAATTTCGTTCTTTCGCCGTCGAGTTCTCGGAAATGCACCCAGCAGGTTTACGAGCCACCAGCAAAACGGTGACTTCTCTCCGGTTCTTCTCATCGGTTGTCGGCAAATCAAAGTGGACTGTTAATAACAGTGCTGCCAGTATATACAAACATCTTTGGTGGAACAATGGCCGAGGGTCCGGTGCTCGAGTTTGACCTGATATACAGGTTGCTGCGTGTCTGGACTTGCAGAGAATTGCATTTTGTTCTCATTGATGGATTTTATTCACCCCTATACCAGTACCGTAAAGTGGGGCGAAGTCGGACGATTTTCAAATATTTTTGTGAATAACTTTCTTAAACTGAGCAGAAAAATTCTGAAAAAAATAATTAAGATTCCATGATGCCCCCCAAATATAATCTGATCATTTCTTTATCCTGAAATTTTAGCTTTTCACTATTTTTTTGTGGTAAAGAGTGTCCGCGTTCACCCCTATGTGTGGGGTCAAGGTGGACAGCCGTATATTTCAATTAAAAAACGTCTTCGAGCTTTGTATTGGATGAAGACGGACACAAAAACATCTTTTAATTATACAAAAAGAGGTGACATTTCAATAGATATTAATTAAACTCTCATCATGTTTGAAATTTTTATTGGAAACAGATAAGAAAATATAAAATATATTCTGATGAGAAAATGAATAAAAACATAACAAATTAGCTTTCATTCTAACAATTTCAACATTTTCAACGTATAAAGAAAATATATTCTGACAGTAAATGAATATAACGAAAACAAAACAAACCTTATTCTATATTAATATTTTCGGGCAAGGGGCCATCCATAAAGTACGTCACACGTAAAGGGGGAGGGAGGGGGTCGACAAAGTGTGACATGGTGTGACAAGGGGTGGGAGGGGTCCTAAGTTTCGTGACATCACATTTCAAAATCTAGAGGTACTAATCGCGTAATTTGAAATATTAATTAAACTAAAAAATATGTCCAACTCTATCTTTAGGTCAATACGGTTTAAACTGTTTTTTTGACAAGTTCATAGCCGCTTCTGACACGTGCCGATCGCCGACGAGTCCTTTGACTAATGCCGCAAACGCACCGCACCTCGCGTAGGTAATGTTTTTGTTTCTATATTTTCATTCGACAATTTGCTTTCGCTGAGTGAACGACGTCAATTTTTTAGTTGTGCTATTTTGTGAATATGAACATACACTACTAGAAAAAATTAAAGGATCAGAAAAAAATTCCAAATTTTTTGGCAATTTTCAACATGCCGTAACTTTGAGAGGAATGGTCGTACAAGGAATTTAAAGAAGGAAATTGTAGCTCCAAGTGTCTAGTTTTTGGATTAGAACTTCAAAAATTTTAAGTTTCAGTGGTTTTCGAGTAATGATAGAAAAATCAGCAACAAAAAAATTCTCAAAATTTTACCACTCATTTTTTCTCATCTACGAGCATGGAAATTTTATTTTTGCATAATCGTTATAATGATGGGATACTTTGTTAATTCAGCTTTAATTTATTTTTTATCGATTTATTTATCCACTTCTCGCCGAGATATCGGTTTTCAAATTTAAAAGGATCCATAAACATGGCTGAACGTTTGAGAGCCGTTATTGAAAACAGGGGTGGCAATACCCGTTATTAAATTACTAAAATTTTATTTTTTATTTTATTTTTTTTTGAAATCTATGTATTTTCTGCAAATGAACTGTGAAAGTCGCACTTAACAGTATTGGTTTCCTCAACATTTTCGATCCAGCGGTTTATTTTCCAAGAAACCACCAAGCCCTTTTATTGTTAAATTTTTATATTGATGTGGCATGAAGAAAAAAAATATGGATGAGCAATGGTTGTTCAATAATGGGAGTTCATTTGAGGTCTTGAAACCCTCCTTCAATTTTCTGTGCGATCATTGGTTGCTGAGAAATCGTTAATCAAAGACAAATGGATCATTTTCCATTTGAAGACCGATATCTCGGCGAGAGGTGAACGTATTGAGGTCAATAAAAACATAAACTAAAGCTGAATTAACAAAGTATCTCATCATTATAACGATTATGCAAAAATAAAATTTCCACGCTCGTAGACAAGAAAAAAATAAGTGGTAAAATTTTGAGAATTTTTTTGTTGCTGATTTTTCTATCATTACTCGAAAACCACTGAAACTTAAAATTTTTGAAGTTCTAATCCAAAAACTAGACAAAAACTCATGAAATTAGTGTGACGTACTTTATGGATGGCCCCCAACTGAGGAAACTGAAACCCTTGGCTCCGCAGATCATTAACCTTCCTCAAAATTTTATTATGTGGCTTGCTGGAACATTCTCAACGACTTTTCTCAAATTTTCGAAATAGTCTTTGGCAGTGTCTTTTGTTATGCCTGCCTGTACCCTTTTTATATTTTGGGCTAGTCTTTCTGTCAAGATTTTATTATGCTGTTTCATAAAATTATAAAACCAATCAATTCCGGGATAGTTATCCTTGAATTGATCAATCTTCACCTATTTTCTATCAAGAATGCTCTTTACTAAAAGACGAATGTCGTTTCTAGATTGGAAAACCCCATTCAGATAATGTGATTATTCCGTCGACCAATTTTTTGTCGTCTAACTCAGTTTTGTTTGTCCTCCATGTTTTTTTGTTTTTATTCCTTTCACTTTATCATATAATGCTGACTTTGGTATACCATAACACTCGGCAGCTTCTCTGAGTGTTTTTCTATGACCTTCAACATCGTTAGCTTTTTGTAAATTTTCATGGGTGTAATTCATAAATGAAATGCCAATTTTAGCCTTATACTGCTGGCTCATTCTGTCCGCCTTCACCCCTACAAAGGGAAATTTTTTGAATCTCTTCATTTATTATCAAGAAGGAATTATTTGAAGAATTAATTTTTATAGCTATTTCTTCTCGATTCATTCCTTAACGACTCAGAATATGTTTTATGCAAGCACTCCCCACTATTTCTTGTGTGCAAGAGTTTCTTTTTAGAATTCGTAAAAAGTGGATAAGTGCAATAAGACGTACCTGCAAGCTTCTTGAAACGATCCGAACAGTACCTTTGCTAGACTTTAACTAACTCGTTATAGTCAAAACATTCTAATTTGATCTTACCGTTTCACGTGACTTTGACGAAAACGACGGCAATAACCGAGTGTCCGTTTTCACCCCTACTGTCCGACTTCGCCCCATTTTACGGTACTATTCACTAACGTCTATTTCCAGTAATTTTTATGAATGAAAATGGTTTATGAAAGGTTTTCCAATAAGATGTGTTATTTTGATATTCGAAGAAAAATGCCATTTCTCAATATAATTGATCGAATGTTTATTTCATTATAAATAAGAAGCTATGCCGTTGATAGTAGCAGATGATCTCCAAGACCACGCTTACAGGACCATATTCTTTTAATGAAATTTGCCATAACCAAATCGCAAAGTGACTGCCCTATGTTCTCGATAGCCTCACGAATTCCATATTTGAGGTCTTGAATCGACGTTGGGCTATTGTCGTAGCGTAGACCTTCTCTTTCACGTGGCCCTAAAAGGAAGAAGTCGCAAGGTGTAAAATCACAAGATCTCGGTGGCCAAGTGATTTTTCGATGGAATTCCGGATCATTTTCATACATTTCAACGACCCAATCAGCAAAGACACGACGTTGTTTATGTTCGGCCGGCTTGAGTTCTTGTGTTAACTGAACTTTATAAGCCTTAAGACCCAAATCTTTATGCAAAATACGGTGTAATGACATTTGTGGAATGCGTAATTCCAAAGAACGACGAGGAATGGACAAACCTGGTTTTTTTCAACACTTTCGGCTACACCAGCAATATTCTAGGCTGTTAATGAGCGACATGCACGGGTTTTACTCTTCACATCACTAACTTGTCCCAATAGCTCGAATTTTTCCACCAATTTCTTTATTGCGGTCCGACAAGGTGCTTCACGACGACCCAAAAATGTTCTAGTTTTACGAACAGTCTCTGCCAAATTTTCACCATTTTATAGTGAATTTCAATAATTTCAATTCGTTCTCGAAGCGTGTATCTTTTCATTTCTATTAATTGCGTAGTTTCTACTTGTCAAATGTCAAAAAATGACGCTTCAAACGTGACATCTACCGAAATAACGGGCTATTCAAAATAACACCTCTTATGGGAAAACCTTCTAATTAGGGCAGAATACCACTGTTTCAATCTATGGGAGATCATTATCCAGTGCTATACGATATAAAATTTCGAGGTAATAATCAATATTGCTCCACAAATGAACGAGCACTTCGATTCTTTTCCTCAGGGCTTTTCTTAAATTTATCCATTTCGATTCGTGACAAACCAGAAAAAGGTTAAAATTGTGATGAATAACTCATAAGAATTGTGTATTCCGAATTACGTTTATATCAAGATTCTGCCACAATCTATGCTAACGGTCCGAAAAAGATCACTTTCGACTCAAAGAGCATCAACATAGTTTGAATATTTTCCTACACTCATCTCAATAAAAATGTACTGTTGACCACAGTGTTTTTTATTGCACAGGTTTCTGCGATCTAGCGACACCAGATACTGCTGGGAGTTAATCTAGAAATCACCCAATACTTCATCTGGAGTAATTTAAAACTGATTTAGTGTTAGCGGTTTGTCAACCTCATTTATTTTATAAACGCGGTTGGAGGCGGGCAGCAGGACGGTGCTAATCCAGAAGAAAAAGGACGAAAAAACTGGTCCATATGAAATGGAAGATGGAGAGGTTAGAGAACCCAAGGGAAATGGCCATTTAATCAAGCGAATGAAGGTGGCACTGTTTCAGCATGCTTGCTGTGTTGAGAATGAGCAGTTATACAGTTTTTCTTGTGAAAGAAAATACCAACGAATCTTAAGTGAAAGCAGTTCATCTAGAGTCTGAAATATCACGTCTACAATTTTGACTGGAATCCAGAAACACGATTGAAATAACCATTTTAATCCAAACCTTACAATCCGTTAAAGTCTGAATAGTATTCAGAAATTTTTCGTTATAGTTATAAAGGGTTTTCCAATAAGATGTGTTATTTTGAATAGTCTGCTATTTCGATAGATGACACGTTTGAATCTGTCATTTTTTTACATTTGACAAATAGTAGAAACTAAGCCATTAATAAAAATGGAACGATACACACTGAAATTATTAAAATTCACTATAAAAATAGTGAAAATTTGACAGAGACGATTGGTAAAACTCGAACATTTTTGGGTCGTCGTGAAGCACCTTGTCGGATCGCAATAAAGAAATTGGTGGAAAAATTCGAGATGTTCGGACGAGTTAGTGATGTCAAGAATAAAACCCGTGCACATCCTCAAGAACAGCCGAGAATACTGCTGCGTTAGCCGAAAGTGTTGAGGAAAACCCAGTTTTATCCATTCCTCGTCAATCTTTGGAATTAAGCATTTCACAATTGTCATTACACTGTATTTTGCATAAAGATTTGGGTCTTAAGGCTCATAAAGTTCAGTTAACATAAGAACTCAAGCCGTCCGATCATCAACAACGTCGTGTCTTTGCTGATTGGGTCGTTGAAATGCATGAAAATGATCCGGAATTCCATCGAAAAATAATCTTGAGTGATGAGGCCCATTTCCACCTCAGTGGCTTTGTCAACAAGCAGAATTCTCTGGTGCTCGGAAAACCCAAGAGCTGTAGTTGAAAAGCCTCTCTATGCTCAACTTGTGACTGTTTGGTCCGGCGGAGTCATTGGACCTTGATGTTATTTTCCACTATTAACGGCATAGCTTCTCCTTTATAATGAAATGAACATCCGATCATTTATATTGAAAAATGGCATTTTTCTTTGAATATCAAAATAACACCTCTTATTGGAAAACCCTATTCAGAAAGTTTATGTTATAGATATAATAGAGCTATGGGGTCTACGACCGATCGTGAACAAGATAAATTTTAGTGAATAAAACCTGCAGCTTCAAGGATTTTCACCTCTGAAACATCGTTTTCCCAAGTAAACCAAAGCTTTCTAGTTGGAAATGAGTTTCTACCCATTCTCGAACTATTCTTGATAGAGTTTGTTTATAGTTTTTTAGAATGAATTTTTACCATTTTACATACAACGCTCTGGGGTCCTTAAGACTATCTTATCTATCTCCACGGCAATATTCATTAAACCTTTGTCTAAAAAGCCGCTCGAACATTAAAAAGATTCGGACATTCGTCTGTAGTATAAAGTAGACGATATGAATCGTTAAGAACTACTTCTAACACTGGTTCTATGTTACGAACATAAATTCGAAGATATGACACTAACATTTCTTGTTTATAATTCACCGTCTGGTAAGTTGATGATAATATCTTCATGACTTTCGCGCTTTGAATTCGTTTCAAGTTACAGTTTTGCTGTGGATGGATCTTGGATCCATAAAAGAGGAGACACAAAAAAGGGGTTTTCCAATAAGAGGTGTTATATTAAATAGTCCGCTATTTAAGTAGATGTCACGTTTGAAGCTGTTATTTTTTCACATTTGACTTGTAGAAACTACGCCATTAATAAAAATGGAACGATACACGCTTCAAGAACGCATTGAAATTATTAAAATTCACAATAAAAATGGTGAAAATTTGGCAGAGACGATTCGCAAAACTCGTACATTTTTGAGTCGTCGTGAAGCAACTTGTCGGACCGCAATAAAGAAATTGGTGAAAATTCGGGCTGTTGGGACAAGTAAGTGATGTGAAGAATATAACCCGTGCACGTCGCTCAAAAACAGCCGAGAATATTGCTGCTATAGCCGAAAATGTTGAAAAACCCCAGGTTTGTCCATTCCTCGTCGTTGTTTGGAATTTGGCATTCCACAAACGTCATTACACCGTATTTTGCATAAACATTTGTTTCTTAAGGCTTATAAAGTTCAGTCAACACAAGAACTCAAGCCGGCCGATCCTCAACAACGTCGTGTCTTTGCTGATTGTGTCGTTGAAATGTAGGTATGAAAATGATCCGGAATGACATTGAAAAATCATCTTCGCCACCGCGATCTTGTGATCTAACACCTTGCGACTTCTTCCTTTGGGACCACGTGAAAGAGAAGGTCTACGCCTAGGGTTGCCAGGCGTCCGGATAAAGCCGGACATAGTTAGGATTTTTGATAGCGTGTCCGGCCAAAACAAACGGTGTCCGGATTGTCCGGCTTTTGTTAGGCTTTTATTTCGCCAACGAGTTATTTCTTTCAAGGAGGATATAAAAAACATGTACATTATTGCAGTACAATATTTAAGATCTTGGACTGAAATCATATTCAAAGATACAGAACATTTCAAATGGATGACTTTAAAAGATGTTCCTGAATGGAATCAAGTTTCCGATACTATAAGTACCTATTTTATTACAAAACAACGTTGAAGTTGACGACAGCAAATGTTTTGACCAACTGCAAAACCTCAAAAGTTTTCTGAACAAAAACGAAGATAATGTTGAATTCCAGAAGCTGTTGTCACACAAGAAATGGGTAGCCTATTTTAAGTCGATGAGTAAACAGGCTTGTTTTTCAGAATTCCTGACTATTTGTCAGTATCACTTTGCAATTCCAGGACATAACTCAAATGTTGAAAGAGTTTACTCATTGAAGGACAGCAATGGTGAAAGGAACGCAACAGATTACATGTTGACACTGTTGCTTGTAGAATTCAATTTAAAATATTTGACTTGTAAGGATTTTTACAACAGCATTTTGAAAGAAACTGATCTTTTGAAGCAGGTTTCTGGCAACTCAAAATACTCATAAATATTTGTATTGCTTAAGTTAAAGAGGAGAAGTTATATTTTATAGAAGTTTTTCTGAGATTGTTTTTTGTTTTGTTTCAATAAAAGAAAATAATTCCCAATTATGCCTTCATTTTACTGATTTGGCATTCGAATTTATTTATATTTCATTATATATTTTTGTCGTTATCTATTGATACTGGGACATAGTTTTATTAATATGGGGTGTCCGGCTTTTTTATCAAAATGTCCGGCCAAAATGGCTTGTCTGTCCGGCTATTAGGTTTGGCGACCTGGCAACCCTATCTACGCCAATAACCCAGCGTCGATTCAAGACCTCAAGATGGAATTCGTGAGGCTATCGAGGACACAGGGCATCCATTTGCGATTCGGTTATGGAAAATTTCATTAAAATGATATGGTCCTGTGAGCGTTGTCGTGGTGGTCATTTGCCTAATGTTATTTTCCACTATTAACGGTATAGCTTCTTCTTTATAATGAAATAAACATCCGATCATGTATATTGCAAAATGGCATTTTTCTTTGAATATCAAAATAACACCTCCTCAATTTTAGTTAAAAAAAAAACGAGAAAAGCAAAAGGAAAAATTAAATTATATTGGAGAATATAGTGCAGGGTCTCTATAAATGATTGTAACGGCGCAGTTGGCTTTGGATTATTTTCATTTTGCCGCTTCCTATGCAAACCACAGAATTCTGTGATCATGCTATGTAATACAAAGCCAACTGCGCCTTTACAATCATTTATAAGGACCATGTATATGTTCATGCTAAACCATTCATTGATTATTTTATCATGTTTCTTGAATAGTAAGAAGTGAGTTCATGATACATAACAATTTTTCTACACACAGAATCAACTCGATATGTTATCCTATCCAATGACTTGAAAGCGATAATGTTCGATTGTGAAAGACAAAACAAAAATAAGCCTTTATAACACACTAAATAAAGAGTACAATTGTTCCCGAATTGCAATGGGAATCAGTTCACGTTACATAACAGAAATCATAAAGCCATACTAGATAATTTCTTTGCACCAGTTTAATTGTTCTTTCTTCGCACCGACAAAAACATACAACTTAGCAATGTTAACCTTACGTCACAATAATGAGAAAGTGTCAGGAGACAAGATCAACGAAGCTGAATGAAGATAAAAAGCATAGAATTAATTAGAATAACCGTTCAAGTATGAACTCTGCAAATAATAAGAAAAGGCGAGTTACACGAACTCTAAAAAACAAATCCTACGCAAGTAAGTTGTAGTTCATGTAATAATCTTCGCAATTTGTGCAAGACAGCGTGGTTCAATGAACTTAGTAATTAGTAGTGATTCACTGCGGTTGCAAGTGCCCACATCACTAATTGAATCATTTAGCGAATAATTGAAAAATCAAACAAGACAGCAGGCGAATACGGTAGCTAATTGGAGTAAAGAACCATTAGCTTGATGAAAGTCGTTCAGAGTCGAAAAAATCAATTTCATTTTCTGCGAAGAAGTCTTATGCAAGAAGCAGATGATTGCTGTATATGCAATTGCGTTATATTAGGTATACGTATAAGGTTATATCATGAATCTGGAAATTATTCAAATGTGACGTTTCGCCAATATTATGGAATTTAGATATATTACATATAGGAAGTACATTCGAACATTCTGCCGAGAATTATTATTCCATTTTGAAACATTGTGATTAAAGCATTTTCTGCCTCAACCATAATTTTTCAGGGCTTCGTCTGTTAAAAAATGAGGAGTTTTCCAATGAGAGGTGTTATTTTGAATAGCCCGCTATTTCGGTAGATGTCACGTTTGGTGCTGTCATTTTTTGACATTTGGCAGGAAGAAACTGAGCCATTGATAAAAATGGAACGATGCACGCTTCAAAAACGCATTGAAATAATTAAAATTCACAATGAAAATGGTGAAAATTTAGCAGAGACTGTTCATAAAACTCAAACATTTTTGGGTCGTCACTCGTCGTGAAGCACCTTGTCAGACCGAAATAAAGAAATTGGTGGATAAGTTCGAGCTGTTGGGAAAAGTTAGTGATGTGAAGAAAAAACCCGTGCACGTCGCTCAAGAACAGCCGAGAATATTGCTGATGTAACCGATAGTGTTTAAGAAACCACAGGTTTGTTCATTCCTCGTCGTTATTTGGAATAAGGCATTTTACAAACGTCATAAGACTGTATTCTGCATAAAGATTTGGGTATCAAGGCTTATAAAGTTCAGTCAACACAAGAATTCAAGCCGGACGATCATCAACAACGTCGTGTCTTTGCTGACCATGCGGACTCTCTCGAAGAGGTGATCACAATCGGCCACCGAGATCTTGTGATTTAATACCTTGCGACTTCTTCTTTTGGGGCCACGTGAAAAAGAAGGTCTACTACACCAATAGCCCAGCGTCGATTCAAGACCTCAAAGATGGAATTCGTAAGGCTATCAAGGACATAGGGCAGCCACTTTGCTATTTAGTTTTGGAAATTTTCATTAAAAGGATATGGTCCTGTAAGCGTGGTCGTGGTGGTCATTTGCCTGATGTTATTTTCCACTTCCCTATAATTAAATTAACATCCGATCATTTATATTGAAAAATGGCATTTTTCTTTGAATACCAAAATAACACGTTTTATTGGAGAACCCTTTATTAGCTCTTTATGTTGCGAAATGAACTTGTACAGTTCTGGAGACGTAAGAGAATTCCAGTGATTCATGAACTCAACATTTCTACAAAAAACTTGATCCTTGCGGAAGTTACCATTTTCGTTGTCGGTCTTAGGTGTGCCTTAAACATTTCATAACAATTTGCAGGCTTCTTGAAGCTGGATCATTGACCCCTTGATTTCTTTCTGTAAAAAAAATCTTCAATTTTCAACGCAGTTCCTTGAGGAATTAACCACTCATCAATCTTGCGCAATTCAAGTACTTACTCTGAGATTGGCTTAACGCCTTTTAGAAAAGAGATACAGGTCGTGAATAAATTGGAAACGCATTATTCCTCGGCACTTAAAAGCTATAAGTTTCTTGCTTTCTCAACAATATAAATTTTACTGCTGGTCAGTGGCGGCTGTCGCAGAAGATTCGAGATAAGCCTTGTTTGTAGCACTACCTTTTCAAATTTAAATTTGAGGGAGTATTCGTGATGAGGGTCATCATTACTTAATTATAAATTTACAGATTTTTCTGTATAACCTTTACAAATTAACCTTTCGATCAATTAATATTTTACCATATTACTTTACTATTTATTCCAGATACACCCTGCCATAAAGAATAAAACGAATTTGTTTGTATATGCTTTCGAATAGTCAACAAAATCAGGAAGTTAAAAGAACGATTATTGAAACGACTATACTATAATACAAATTTAATACTAAACGCATTTGGTTTTTCAACTTGAAACGCATTAGTGATATCTAACGTTTCTTATAATCGTCAGAACAATCGGTGGAAACATTACTATATACTTCAAGAACTGTAGAAAACTAAATTTTAACCTATAAACAAATGCACCACGTGAGTATGCACAGATAACCTCGATCATTGATTTAATTTGAAGGTTTCTTAAATATAATTATGGTAAGTCGTATTAGTTCTTATGATTCCATTTACAGAAAGTTTGATTTGTACTGGTACTACAGAAAAATCTGTGAATTCATAATTAACTACCCTTCAAACAAGTCACGAGCCGTCACTGCTGCCAATTCTTAATTGTCGAGGAAATAAAATTTCCACGTTTTCTCTTGTTATTCTCACATTATCCACAGAGACAGAACTGAAAATTCATCAAATCCAGCATTTATTCAGGAAGAGACATCATCCTTATTTACATGAGCCTTGTCCCAATTTCAAGGATAATAATGCTGCATCCTAGTATCGGACACTGAATAAGGTAGGCAAGAAAACTAAGATCTTTTTATTCTGGGTTCCCGGCCATTCGGGAATCAAAGGAAACGTAGAGGACAATACACTTGACAAAGAGGGCGCACAAATGTCACTCATTGGCCCAGAACTCATTCTGTGGTATAGGTAAATGTACCTATAAAAAGGAGTTTCTGGAGAAGGAGAAAGCCGAGAGGAAAAAACTCTGGCGGAATCCCCCAGGAATGGATCATTCCACTAAGTTCCTTCGGAACTTTGAAACAGCAACATCCAAAAGATATATGGATCTTACTAAGAAACAATTACGCCTACTCACTGGTTTTCTTACAGGACACTGTCGCCTGCTAGCCTAGCCTTGGGCAAGAAACTTTCATCAATTCTCTGGAACTGAAAGGCGAGCTGTGAGGGTATGGTCCGAACAGCTCTGTAAGTGGGCACAATAGACCTTGAGGTCTCAGTGCAATGTAACCCTTTTTTAAACTAAACTAAAATAAACTAGTATCGGACACTCCAAGTGACAGCAATTCTCCTATTATTTCTGATATGACTCATTTATTCAACCAATAGTTATCTCATTGTGCATTGTGCATAAATCAAGAAAAACAGTTAGCTGAGAGCGAAATTCTATCATGCAAGTGCAAAACTTCTATGCTATCTTGATAAAATCTGAGACGTTGCCTATGTACATCGAGTTTATAATCTTGATGTCTGTAAGTATTATTAATGTTCACACGTGATAAACGGGGACGCACTGTATATTTCCGTGTAATAACAGACAATCTCGGATCAATTATAGACTCTCCGGTTCAATTAAAGTTATCTGCCAGACTGATTGTGCTGCGGTTATTTATCACCTACTCATTATTGTTGCTCATAGATGAACTTCAAGGTCGAAGTTGAAGAAATTAAGGGTCATATCAAAGACTACAAGACTTTTTATGGACCCATTAGACCTTCTTATGAAGAAAGACGGCAACTCTTCAATTTGCCAAGCTTTGAGGACAAGAGAACAAAAGGCGATATCATTTTAACCTTCAAAGCCCTTCGAAATCACTTTGGTGTTTCACTTACGGAACAGACTTCCAAGTGATCTTGTATATGCATCCTTCACCAACACCTTCAAGAATGGATATGACCGATGGATCACCCAACCTCGAGAGTAATACGTTCTTATTGTAAACCATGATTTTTGTTTAGAGCTGTATTTAGTTTCCGAATGGTATTTTTTTTAAGTTTGAGTTTATAGGTATTTGTACCTCTACTCTTATTGGAACAATAATAATAATAAAGACAGTGTGGTTTCTTACGAGTGGAGTGGATGGTACTGGAATTCATGAATTACTTGGGAGTGTGTCGGAGTGCATCAATCAGAACACACTATTTATACATTTGAATTTGCAGAAGAGGTAGAGGCAGGATCTGTCCGTTTATTATACTTGGTTTTCGTATAAGGAATTTTTTTTTTGTCAAGTCTGGTCTGGGAGTGACTTTGTAGCCTTCGAAATGGCAAAGTTGCTAGAAACAACGAATTTTTCTTACGGGTTCGATATATTGCCTCTATTTAAAGCATGTTGAAGGGTTAGGTTAGTTTAAAAAAAGGGTTGCAGTTCACTGCGACCACAGGGTCTATTGTATCCCCTTACAGAGCTATTCTGGCCACACCCTTCACAGCTCGCCTTCCAGTTCCAGAGATTTAATGAAATCTAATGTCTCTAAAGGCTTCAACGAGGCTAGTTCCTCACTGTCATAAGTTTGTCGGCCAAGGCATTATCTTTTAGGCTCGCAATGCTAAAGCATTTCGTGACTAGGTTAATGGGGGTTTCTTCCTCCTCCCCACAGGACCTACACTCGTCAGTGTGTGATAATCCCATCCTCAACAGGTGCTTCCTGAGGCGACAGTGTCCTGTAAGAAAGCCAGTGAGGAGGTGTAATTGCTCCTTTCCAAGATCCAGATATCTTTTGGATCCCGCTGTCTCAAAATTCCCAAGGAACTCAGTGGAATGATCCATCCCTGGGAGATTCCGCCAGAATGTTGAATGGTTTATGAAAAAGAAAAATTTCTAGGTTTTCACTCCCAGTCTCTGAAACAGAAATAATTTAAAAAAATTTAATTAAGATGAAATGCTCCTGCGAAAATCCTTGCACTAATTCGTCAGGAGCAAATTGTTTTTGAAAGAATTGTTGCCTAACAGTAAAACTAAAAAAGGAATTAAATGAAAAGGATAATGTAACGTTTCAGTGTCTATATCAGACACCTTTTTCAGACAAACTTGTGAAATCTTCGGAATTGTGTGTTTGTCCGTTTCCAGTCTAATTGACATTTTAGTTTCAATATCACGAACAGATTATAATACCTTTATATATCTCTGTGATACAACATGTTTATTTATTCAAATAAACTTTATTATTATTATTATATTATATTGACATTGTAAGTTGACTTTCAAAGCTCCCATAATATCGAAAAAAAGACCCTGATTTGACTTCATTCTTGAAGACCCTGTATATATGTAGGCTTCAAACCTGATGCCCACATATATTATGATAAATATCTTACATTATTCACCAGTCAATCCAAATATGGGAAGAATGGTGTAATTATATTTGGATGCAGTTAATTGAAACCATCGAAAGTTCATGACTCCAATAACCTACGTGAAAACGCATTGAACCTTAGATCACTTCGGGTTCCGTTTCAATGTGGGTACTGAAAATTACTACCTCCACTATTATAATGAAGCAATTTAGTGATTATACCTTGCTCCACCCCTCCATGTATTATACCACCTACCACGTAGTTTTTTCGAAAGCTCATAAAAGCAGTGAAAAAGAGGGAAAGATGATTTGCCCTACATTATTATTGGCCGGAAATAGCAATTGATTTTCAATACGGAGTTTCTAACAAGTTCTTTTTCGTTTCAGTAAGGACCTTCTGTTATAAGTTCATCCGTTGTATCAAAGAGAACACTTGGTGAATATAAAGGGTACACCAATAAGATGTGTTATTTTGAAAAGACCGATATTTCGGTAGATGTCACGTTTGAAGCTGTCATTTTTTGACATTTGACATGTAGAAACTACGCCATTAATAAAAATGGAACGATACACGCTTCAAGATCGTATTGAAATCATTAAAATTCACAATAAAAATGGTGAAAATTTGCAGAGACGGTTCGTGAAACTCGAACATTTTTAGGTCGTCGTGAAGCACCTTGTCGGACCGCAATAAAGAAATTGGTGAAAAAATTCGAGCTCATGGGACAAGTTATTGATGTGAAGAATAAAACCTGTGCACATCGCTCAAGAACAGCCGAGAATATTGATCAAGAATAGCCGAAAGTGTTGAAGAAAACCCAGGTTAGTCCATTCCTCAGCGTTCTTCGGAATAAGGCATTTCACAAACGTCATTACACCGTATTTTGCATAAAGATATCGTTCTTAAGGTTTATAGAGTTTAGTTAACATAAGAACTCAAGCCGGCCGATCATCAACAACGTCGTTGATTGGGTCATTGAAATGCATGAAAATGATCCGGAATTCCAACGAAAAATCATCAAAAGTGATGAAATCTTGTGATTCACGTAGATAGTTCAGTAAATGTTCATGAGTGAAGCTGTTTCTCAGTTTATACCACTACTTAGACCACCGTCATGTTCGTTTTTTCGATTTTTTTCGCCTAAGAGCAACCAGTGTTAAGGCGAGAAAACCCAAATCTTTCTTCGAGATCGAGACCATTATTCAGCGTCAAAATCAATATTTCGTATAAAAACCACGATGTGCACTGCTCCACGTCACAGCATCTAGTGATGTTTCGATCAAAAGTTTGAAGTGCTGTTTGATGTTGTTCGTAGCGAGCATCAAACATTTGATCGAACCGTGTTATCTCTCGAAGAGGTGTTCACAATTGGCCACCGAGATCTTGTGATTTAACACCTTGCGACTTATTCCTTTGGGGCCACGTGAAAGAGAAGGTCTACGCCGATAGCCAGCGTCGATTCAAGACCTCAAAGATGAAATTCGTGAGGCTATCGAGGACATAGGGCAGCCATTTTGCGATTTGGTTATGGAAAATTTCATTGAAAGGATATGGTCCTAAAGCATGGTCGTGGTGGTCATTTTCCTAATGTTATTTTCCACTATCAACGGCATAGCTTCTTCTTCATAATGAAATAAACATCCGATCATTTATGTTGAAAAATGGCAATTCTCTTTGAATATCATAATAAAACCTCTTATTGGAAAACCCTTTATCGAAGAAAACTCTTGGTGGTTAATCTGAATATATAAGCTCGACTACTTCTTGGTATTAATCGAGATATTTTATGTTTTATTATGTTTGCTACTGTTAACACCAACGAAACTGTCCAATTATTCATAAGTAACTAACAGTGTTGCCAATACATCACTTTGAATTCCCAGACCACTAATTGGACCAATATTGAAATATATCAACTTCCGGATAATTTATATTCAAAACGTTCTCCAGTGGATCAATTATTTCACAACAAGAAGCCTTAATTAAAAGATGGCCATTCAGTAACATACTTCAAAGGAGTTCCCGAATATTTCTGTAATAAAAACGGGGCATTCCCATGCTGGTTTCTTCAACGCCGCTGTAATTTGCATTTTAGGCTGACTGTACATCAACCCAAGATCAGATAACGATGGACACTTTACTCCCACCAAATTTAAGAGCGCTAAATTATACCCCTGAAAGTACCTGTTCATTTTTGAAACTATGCGTATCTGCATACAATGGACTTTAATTGTTGAGCTAAATGAAGTTTTATCACACATTATAAATATTCGACAGGTTGGAAGAATAATTGTTCATACAAACTGCTATAATGAGTATTGTATTCCAAATTGAGTGATTATAGATAATTGATACCTAATTATTTATATTTTATCGATAGGTACATCTGCATATTCAATTGCATGAGTGAGAATTAATTTCTACAGTTTATTTTCTACAGTGGATTGTACTGGTAATGAATTGGGACTTTGAGCTCCCCGAACTGGTGTTGATGTTTCGAAGAAACTAGTTAACTATTCTTGATATGTAATGGATATTTTGTTTCAGATGCATAACTTTGTATCGAGAAGTGGCAAAGATCAAGATGTTTCTGAAAAATGATCATCAGGAATCATTCTACACATCTATCACTGATACCTATGAACAGCTGTGGCTGTTTTCATAGCTGGTACAGGGTGCGGCAGAGAGGACGGACGGTTTTTAAAAAGTCATAAAACAGTTGATTTTTACTCAAAAACAAATTTACCGAGGCAGAAAGGTTCGCAAGGAAATATCATTTGAGACAGTCTAGTGTGAAAAATAACCTCAGGTATGTGGTGGCCGAAATCGTTGAGTAGTGCTGGAGGCGTTCTTGGAAGTTCGCATAGACCCACTTCAACATTGTTCCTCAGCTTTGGCGACTTCCACGCGAATTGCGTCCTTCAATTCGTCCAGAGTTCGGGGCTTGTGTCCGTATACTCTAGCCTTGAGGTGTCCCCACAAGAAAAAATCGCATATGGATAAATCTGGGGACCGAGGAGGCCAATGAACATCGCCAAATCTGGAAATGAGGCGACCAGGGAAGAGAAGGTGAATAACGTCCATTGTTGCTCTGGCTGTGTGGGCGGTCGCCCCATCCTGCTGGAACCACACACGTCAGGTTGGAACACGTCGCCGTCTTAATTCAGGCAAGAAAAAGAAGATCATTTCGATGTAGCGCTCTGAACTTCCAAGAACGCCTCCAGCACTGCTACACATGCCTGAGGTTATTTTCCAAACATGACTGTCTCAAATGCTATTTCCTTGTGAACTTTATGGCACCAATAATTTTTTTTTGAGTAAAAATCAACTGTTTCATGACTTTTTATAAACCGTCCGTCCTCTCTGCCGTACCCTGTATAAAAGCTTAATTCACATGTTCATAACTATCGTCTAAGAACTTCGGCTCATCATTCATTGTCAGATCCTTTGTACAAAATGTATTTTGATTTCATGGAAACTGGTACCAACTAAAATTTCCACTGGAATATAAAGGGTTCTCCAATAAGAGGTGTTATTTTGAATAGCCCGCTATTTCGGTAGATGTTAAGTTCGAAGCTGTCATTTTGTAACATTTGACAAGTAGAAACTACGCCATTAATAAAAATGGAACGATACACGCTTCAAGAACGCATTGAAATATTAAAATCCACTATAAAAATGGTGAAAATTTGGCAGAAACGGTTCATAAAACTCGAACATTTTTGGGTCGTCGTGAAGCACCTTGTCGGACCTCAATAAAGAACTTAGTAAAAAATTCGAGCTGTTGGGACAAGTTAGTGATGTAAAGAATTAAACTCGAACAGCCGAGAATATTGCTGCTGTAGCCGAAAGTGTTGACGAAAACCCAGGTATGTCGATTCCACGTCGTTTTTTGGAATTAGGTCAATCATGAACAATGTCGTGTCATTGATCTTTTGCGGGAAAAGTTTCCTAACCGTGTTATCTCTCGAAGATCACAATTGACCACCGAGATTTTGTGATTTAACACCTTGCGACTTCTTCCTTTGAGGCCACGTGAAAGAGAAGGTTAACGCCAATAGCCCAGCGTCGATTCAAGACCTCAAAGATGGAATTCGTGAGGCTATCGAGGACATAGGGCAGCCACTTTGCAATTTGGTTATGGAAAATTTTATTAAAAGGATATGGTCCTGTAAGCGTGGTCGTGGTGGTCATTTTCCTGATGTTATTTTCCACTATTAACTGAATAGCTTTATAATGAAATAAACATCCGTTCATTTATATTGAAAAATGGTATTTTTCTCTGATTAACACCTCTTATTGGATAATCCTTTACCATCCTATTTAAATGTTTCAACATTTTGATAATTAATATTAATATTTGAATCAAAACATCACGTACAAGAAGTATTAACGATTTTATTTTTCCATACTTAACGTCAAATGAAGAACTGCCAAACAAATCAAAGCTTTGATGATCTCACACACCCTTAATTTTATTGAGATAAAAATATGGGAAGTGCTCAAAGAACATAACAAGAAACGATTTCTTCCATAGTAGCGATGGTAGACACAGCTTCGTTCCTTAAAGCCTGGAGCACACCAAAACAAAAACTGTCCTCCTCAATGATTTATCACACAAAAGGACTATCATAACACAACCTCCTCCACGCATCAAAAGCTATTTGTCGCACTAATCCATGATTCATTTGGACAACCACCATCGGAAACCAAGTTCTAAGGCTGTGAGCACATGAGCACATCGGTGTGCGGCAAAGTGGAGGTAGAATTCAAAAGTTAATCTCGTCGTTCTCGTCAGTTAGTTCAAGCGCGCAGTCCGTGGAGTGATGTTGGTGCAGTCTCTACTAGTTCGCCGTACAGTCAGTTGAAACACGTGCTGTTGCTTTCGCAATAAGGATACTACGGTTTTATTGATTTTCCAAACGAATATTACCGGCGTGTCACACAACTTGGGTGCAATTTTGTTAAAGAGTGTTTTCATTTGGTGAGTGTAGATGTATGTCTTCGTTGTATTGTGTAGTTACTAAATACTAACACACTCCTTTGACATGTGAATTTGTAGAAACACTTGGAGATGTTTATTGGTGTTGACTATTAGAGTGTAGTTGGATTGAAGGTTATGTAGTGTTTGTAGAAGATTGGAGAATCCTCGTGTTTACTAACACCTACGACTAGGAATTATCTGAACTTCCCAGCGATTACACAATGTTTACATGTTTGTTCTGGGAGAATGTTGATGCAGCTTAATTTGATTACCATACGAGTGTGTACGATAAATAAAAATTAACTTGACAACGAAGCGTGTTTTGTTATTCCATCCGCTTTTTATTGATTTATGAAGAATATTTACTTATGAAACTTATTTGTACTAAACTTCTTAAGTATATCACCAAAATTATGTATAAAATAAATAACTCATTTGCTATTTGAATGAAAGAGCATACTCAGCGAATAAGAGCTGTCGAAAAAAATCTTGGAACTTAATAATGAACTTTGGTGAAAGAAAAACAAGAGAACAAACCTAGCAAATGAGAGCTCCCGAAAAAACATTGAACGTCTAAAAACCATGGGAAGAATAGGACGAAGATTGTACTCTACACTACCGCAGGAGATAATAAGTTTGAAGAATAACATATACAAGAAGAAAACTGAATAAGTAAACAATGAAATATAATGAAAACAAAATACAACAAATTATAGAACAATATTGACAACCTGAATTAGACACCAAACAAATAAAGCTCTTGAATTAAATAATTGTTTCAACCCATAGATCTCGCAGTTTATGAAATTTCAGAAATTTCTTGATTCTTATTGGAAAACTGAATTTGAAATTTCTGATATAACTAGTCTATAGTTTGCTATACGAACCTCAAAGGTATCCTTCAGTTTTTATGGATAAATGCCCAAAATACTACTACTAGGACGCAAAAGTTCCAGTTTTAAATTTCAACTGTATACAACAGAATAAAATTTGGATCTACAATTAAATCAGTTCTCTCAAACAGTAGTCAGTAGTGATTGATAGATAGATAGAAATATAGAAACAAATAACAATCAGATATAATGAATGTATTTTCTCTCCATAATTTTCGGAATCAGATCTATAGTATGTGAGATAACTACTTGCTGATTATTATTATCGATATACTTTCAAAAATAGATAAATAAACAATGTCTGATCGTAACTATTTGATTTGATGGAACTGAAATTGGAACCTTGTGTTTCAAAAAATGTACTGCAGGGAAAGATATATAAGATAAGTGAAAATCAAGACATTTACACAAGTACATGAAAAGCAGTTGGCTGAGTTCAAGAAATTATGCCAGGAACAAATCGCAACAAGTTTTTTGAGCAGTCGAAAAATATTCAAGGTTCCATCGTTATGAATGGAGTATAAAACGATAAAGGCCATTTTAAACCCTGAAATTACGAATTAAAATTGATATTTCATTCCTTGAAGTGCATTATAATAATATACTGCGTGAATATAACATCTTTGATTCGGCATGCTTCAAACGTTCGTGTAAAGAAAAAAAATTAATAACAATTCAGAAATCAGATATCCTGACACACTTATCGCTTTTTCCACAACTCAACCTAATCATAACATTCGAAGCGTCTCACATCCATACAATTTCAATAAAATTTAGCGCAAATAACTATTATTTTATGCATTTAAAATTTCGCTTGTAACGTAACTGTTGCCAAACAGTGTTCGACCTAGAAATGAAGCGTTTAGGAAATATTGTCTTATTATGAGCGGTTTCGTATCACTTTACACATTAATAATGCGCTGTCTGGTGCGTCAAGATTACATGAGTTCAACGACCAGCAGTACTACCCTCATGATACACTTCTGGAACGAAAGAATCGAGCTTAATGATAGTACTTTGAATATTTCGACGAGACTTGACTGAGAACAGAAGTTTATATGCATAATTTATTCACGTGTTTTTTTCTTTTTCTTTGGGAACCAGAATCTTGAGGAAGTCGGCGGTGGTACTTGGATATGTTGTAATGTATCCCCAAAATTGGGAAAGAACTGAGTTACCAGTTTCTACGTTCTATATCGAACTTCGAACTACTGTTGTGAAAAAAAATATTCGACATTTTTTCATTTTGAATAGCCTGACAGTACTACCTTCATGATACACTTCAGGAACGAAAGAATCGAGCTTAATGATAGTACTTTGAATATTTCGACGAGACTTCACTGAGAACAGAAGTTTATATGCATAATTTATTCACGTGTTTTTTCTTTTTCTTTGGGAACCAGAATCTTGAGGAAGTCGGCGGTGGTACTTGGATATGTTGTAATATATCCCAAAATTGGGAAAGAACTGAGTTAGTGAGTTACGTTATGTTTTTAAGGGTTTTCCAATAAGAGGTGTTATTTTGATATTCAAAGAAAAATGCCGTTTTTCAATATAAATGATCTCATGTTTATCACTACATAGTATAAAACAAAGTCGCTTTCTCTATCCCTATGTCCCTTTGTATGCTTAAATCTTTGAAAATACGCAACGGATTTTGATGCGTTTTTTTTAATAGATAGAGTGATTCAAAAGCAAGGTTTATATGTATACTAACATCCATTAAATAGTGGAGAAGTACTGTTATTTTTGAGGTTTCTAATGTGATGTCGTACCGTGCGAAGCCGGGGCGGGTCGCTAGTTTCATTAATAAGAAGAAGCTATGCCGTTAATAGTGGAAAATAACATCAGGCAATGACCACCACGACCACGCTTACAAGACCATATCCTTTTAATGAAATTTTCATAACCAAATCGCGAAGTGGCTGCCCTATGTCCTCAATAGCCTCACGAATTCCATATTTGAGGTCTTCAATCGACGCTGGGCTATTGGCGTAGACCTTCTCTTTCACGTGGTCCCAAAGGAAGAAGTCGCAAGGTGTTAAAACACAATATTTCGGTGGCCAATTGTGATCACCTCTTCGAGAGATAACACGGTCGGTAAACTTCAACTTTAACCCAATCAGCACAAGACACGACGTTGTTGATGATCGGGCAGCTTAAGTTCTTGTGTTAACTGAACTTTATAAGCCTTAAGACTCAAAGCCAGGGCGTACCCAGGAATTAATTCGGGGGGGGTTTTGACATTTTGGCAATTGTTTTTGTAGGTGCCAGGAATTGTGAGGGTCGCTTTCTGTAGCAAGTATTTGTTGTTTTAATACTTCAATCATCCTTTTCCTACTTCGGAAACAATATTCAACATAGATATTTTGGTTAGGTTAGGTAGACCTATTTTTCAAATATGCTTCAGAATTTAATTTTTATTCTCTCAAACAAAAATTTAAAAAAACAATATTTATTTCCCAATCAATACTTACATGATGAATCAATATGAAATTAGTGTGGATGTGTGCTTTTATTGAAACTTAATAGAGTTTTTTACTGTTTCACTCCAAAATAGTGCCAACAACATATGAATAGGTATTAAAAATGAAACAGTGAGAAAACACAAACAATATATTTTATGGTGAATTCCTTCAGTTAAAGTCTATCCGTCTTTTTTTTTAGCGAATTGGTCAACCACTTCATTTTCATCCTATTTTCACACTATAATGAATATTCATAAGCGCCAACCCATTCAATCTAGTTTCGCTGAAGAATTGCGCAGGTAATTTTAATTCTCCTCAAGCTGGAAAAACTTCTTTCTGGAGTAGCAGTAGATACTGGAATCGTAGCTAAAATTTGTAGTAGGATGTAGATGTTCGGATACATATTCTGATTGCACTCATCTAATCATTCTATTCTAATGCCGATTTTGAAATGGAATTCATTGACATTTTCCATATTTCAAATTCTGCTTCAATTACGTTTTTATTTTTTTCTGGCAGTAGTGAAAAATACATCGATAATGCGTCTTCTAATTCATATCCTCTGTTAAAACTGGGGTAGCAGACCAGATAAGACTGATATTAATTCTCGGTGTTTAGAAACTCTATCAGTTAATTGTTGGATGGTATGTTCTAGAATTCAGGCAAACCGTTCGGTACGATTTCCACCAGAAGAAATATAAACATAAATAAGGAATTATTGGTTCGACGGATCCATTTGTGTGCGATGTTATGTAACTTTAATATCATCCATATTGCTGATATGAGTTGATGATTTTAACTAGAGATTTTCGGAGAGAAGTTGGTTAAGTGCAAAATGAAAGATTATTTTTGCAACAAAACAACACTCTAAAACATTTCGGGGGGGGTTTGAACCCCCAAAACCCCCCCCTGGCTACGCCCTTGCTCAAATCTGTATGCAAAATATAGTGTAATGACGTTTTGGAATGCCTAATTCTAAAGAACGACGAGGAATGGACAAATCTGGGTTTTCTTCAACACTTTTGGCTACAACAGCAATATTCTCGGCTGTTCTTGAGCGACGTGCACGTGTTTTATTCTTCACATCACTAACTTGTCCCAACAGTTCGAATTTTTCCACCAATTTCTTTATTGCGTTCCGACAAGGGCTTCACGACGACCCAAAAATGTTCGAGTTTTACGAAACGCCATATTTTCACCAGTTTTATAGTGAATTCTAATGATTTCAATGCGTAGTTCTACTTGTCAAATGTCAAAAATGACAGCTTCAAACGTGACATCCATCGAAATAGTGGGCTATTCAAAATACACTTTTTATTGGAAATTCCTTTAGAATCAGAAATCAAACGAGGTAAGGGGAGAGAAGAAGAGAAAAAGGGGATTTCGATATAGTCCAGGCAGCTGTCATCTTTTGACATTGATCAGTAAAACTAAAAATGGAATGAAATACGCCTCAACTTAACGCATTGCAAATTGCAATTGTTCATATTCGTCACGATATGGTGAAAAATTTGCAGGAACTGTTCGAAAAACTGAAGTTCTCTTGGATCATCGTGAAGTACCTTCTCGGACGGTAATAGTGAATCTGGTGAAAAAATGTGAGATGTTGGCACATGTTGGTGATTTGAAGAATCGAAACCGTTAGCTCCGGTTAACAAGAAGTCAGATCCCGCCAGGCAGAAAAAGGTACAAGCAGTACTGAACTTGGTAACATCCGCAAAAAATTGGGAATCCCATAATTATCATTTCAAATCTAGAAACAGATGAGAAGAAGTTCAAGGGTGTTACACCGAAGTCAATCAACACCGATTCTGCATTCTTGTTTAGCTTATCGACATATTATATCCAAGCATACGTCCCAAATCCACCATGAAAATTTCCTGATGCATGGTCCTCACCAAATTTGGCAAGAATTGAGCTTCACTATACTTCTGGAAATACTAAATTTCGAATTGATCAACAGATATGTTGTTTCAGAAATACTGAGGAAATAGAAAATTTCAAATGTCAATAACACGAAATCAAGACATTATTTGGCCGGATAGACACACTTTTGGTGTTGAAAATGGAAGACATTCGTTTTTTCGTTATAACGAATTTGGGATTCTGTGTTTCACCTTTTCATTTATCTGCTGAAACCATAGCAACTCAAGTTTCAAGGTTGATCATTTACAAAAAAAAATTCAAACTATGGAAGGTCTGTTTGTCCCGAGTTCTTGTACTACTGCTTGAAAAAATTATGTTACTCAGGAAACACTCTGTACATTCCCCAATAAATCCCAATTATAGTTCTCACGAAACTTCAACATCAGCAGGTACCTACCATAAATTCAATTTTTTTTATTACCATATAGAAAAACCTCTAACAACTCTTTTTACGTTCAAAATTAATCCTTCCATTTATATCCAATTGTAAACGATGAAATAATGAAATTTTACGGCATCGTTTGGTAGTGAACCCACGACTGAATGAATGAACTTAGTTTTTTATTATTGGACGGTTTCAAAAGAAGCTGAGATAATGACATATCTAAACATATGATTGAACCGGCGATCGTGTTACTAGTGATTTTATATTGTGGTTCTCATGATTCTCCTAATTTATTTCCTTGTATTGTGTTATTACCGGCGATGATAATTTGAATTGGCTTTAATAGCCAAATCCTTTAATTTCTATTTTGGTTTCCGAATAGCATTATATTTGATACAGCGCGATAAAATTCGTGGATACAAATGAAAATAGCCGATTTTTGCGTTGGTTGTTTTAGTTACACTTTAAAGAGGTTTCTGAATCATCAGTTTTTTTTTTGTTTATAAAATATATTATTCTTTTTATTATTATTGGAAGAACTTCATTATTATTTTTATGCATGCTCCTTCATAAAGGGCAGAAGTTATGAGATTCATATTAAAATGAAGCGCATTGATTTGTACAATTTTTAACCATGGAAAAAATTATTTAGTGAATCGAGAGTAGTTCGCCCAACTTGCTCAGTACAAATATACTCACCTTTTTACAATGAAATAATCATCTATTTATTTCTCTTGAAATCTACTTGTTTTTTTTCGATAGCGAAATGAAATATTTCATATTGCAATACTAACCTTATATTCGTGTTTGATCTTCGGTTGATTAAAGATTTGAGATGAAAAAACCATTGTGGTTGGTGAAATGTTGACAGCAATAAATATCAGAGAATTCTCTGAACCCAGAAACCGCATATTTATAATATCTCATACCAATAACTTTCGAAAACACAATGTTGCAGTTTCTACCTGCAATTGAATAAAAGCTCTACTCGGCAGAATACAATAGGACATAATCCTTCGAAATGGGAAATATGCCGAATGACAAAAGACTGGCGAAAGATATTATTATTTTTCAACCATTATATATAGGCGTTCATTTGTCGTAGACATGGGCATAATAAATGATGAAATATATGTGGTCATTTTTAATAATATAATTAATGTCTATTTATAAAGCACCCCATTTTTAGATGAACAAATTTAAGAAAAGCCCTGAGCGGGAGCTTTTGAGCGCTCGTTCTTTGGTGGAGTAATAAGACTATTACCTCAAAATCAATTATATTCTGAAATTATTAAAAAATGAAATTTGTGAAAAATAAATAATTACAACAATTTAATTCTATGGTTCTGATTGGAATTTTGCATGAACATTCAGTGTAGTAGTTTTTATTTTCAAAATAAATTTCACTCTAATCGGATATCCTGTTATGGAAATATAATGATTTTTCTTTTCAATATTCCAATTTAATTTTCAATGGTTTTGCTAAAACTATGGCCATGAAATTTTGTATGAACATTCAGAATATCGATCTACATTCACAAGAACAATTTCACCCGAATCGGACATCTTTTTTTCAATATTCCAATTGAATTTTCGTTGGTTCTGTTCACACTATGGTCACAAAATGCATGAGGCTTGTTATGAGCATCTTGCATTTGGCCGTAACATTTCATTCCAATTGGTTTCGTATTTTCTGAGATATTGAGGAACAAACATTTCGAATGGCCATATTTTATGGGACACCCAGGTGTACAATCTGGCTGGTTAACCAACTTAACCGAGCCATTTGGGATCCGAACTGAAAATTTCAAGTCTCTATATAGGAATATCCCTTCTAAAGTTATTGTGCTAACGGATGGCCGGACGGCCCCAAGGACAGAATTGAATTTGACCAAGAATTCGCCATCAGGGAGTCTAACCCTATATCGTTTGAGATCATTTTCCGCTAAAAATTCGAAAATACAGACATTCGGGCAAAACGATACACGACTTTTTTTCGGTCGACCTCATTATGAATTGAGTATTATTTTTTCATGCATAATTGCATCCTAAAGTTTGTCGCACTAAAACTCTGTGTATTAAGTCTAATATTCACACAACACAAAACCCCGGAGAAAATAAAAAAAACCCATACAGGCAAATAGAATGAGATTATCACCCAATACCAGATTATTCATCTATTAATCGGTCATGCTCTCTGATTGGAAAGCAAAAAACTAGTTTTAATCCTTTTTTACAGGGAATCTGCTAACAGTACACATCCTTTTCTCATTAATAACTGCATGCAATATCAAAGCAATAAAGAACCGCAACATTTGTGAACTAATCGAAATCAAAAGAGGATATTTATCGAACTAATTCATAACTGTTTCAAAAATCTCCTGTTTATAACTGGCAGCTTCTAAATTCGATAATGGAATCAGATTAGAGGTTTGATGGCCTGTTGAGATGAATTGATAATGGAATTCCTTTCACAGTAATGACCGTGGTGTATTTTTATTGATCGTGTGTCGAATATTTTTATGTATTGTGAGTTTTGCAATCTTCAGATGATACTAACGGGTGCTTTTTAGCTTCGATGGTTGTCATTCGAAGATAATTTAATTTTGAATATTTTTTGTGAGTCACATTGTTTTCTATTTCTTACCGCCAGCGACCTGCAGCGTATTTTATGTTAATTCCATTTATTTTTTTTTTGTTTTGTAACAGTATGCCTTGATGAGGAAACATATACAGTGGAACTTTCACGAAAGCGCTAAATCCGCAAACAAAATTCGTTATGAAGAAATTTTATAGTCAGCAATGTCGCGGTTAAGTCAACTGATAAATTTAAGTTGAGCATTCAAACTTAAGCACTTACTTTCAGACATTTTCGCACAACTTTTCACACAAGCATAATGGTTAGATTGAAACCAAACAGCCAGAGGTGTATTCAAAACTGTTTCAGAAGAATCTCTCTGCCCGCCGTAATGATTTAGTCGGGATTTATTACGTACGTCGGAAAAAGCCCACCCTTATACTTTCTTACCAATACCCATTCAAAGAGTGATGTTCTTTGACTATTTCGTTATAGAGAGAATTTACTTAGTTTTAGAGAGTGTTTTCAACATGGAATTTGGATTCAAGGTGCAATGTCTTGTACGAAATTCGTTATACAGAGGTTCGTTATAGGGAAGTTCCAATGTATATGATTATGTTTCTCAAAGTCAGAGAGACTTCGTAGCAAACTATTACCAATCATAATATTCATCTAATATTATATTTTATAAAATAAACATTTTTTTAATAACACACGAAACATGTCAAATCATAATATGTTGTGTATACCGGCCATTATGATCTAAATATAGTGATATGGTTTCGTGAATTTCTATTTTGCTTTATTTGATAGTTTCATTGTTTGCGAAATTACACGACCCATTCAATCTCTTGAACTATTTTGTATTGAATTATTATACTCTTTTTCAGGGTGGATTCTAGTGAAGCAAATTTTGTGACTTTTCTCTAATTTATTTCTTTCTGACTGGCAGTTCTTTTCCATGGTAACATAATCTCATTTTTTTATCCTGCCTACTTACATTAATCAAACTCTTAAAATTATAAAATTGGATCATATCAATAGATTATTTCTTTTCCTTATTTCATTATACCTAAGTTACTTTCGTCAAAATATTAGGGTTCACTTGGACAAAATAAATCATAATGAACTAAGAAAAGATATAATTATATGAATGGATCATAATAGCCGCTATACAGAACATATAGTTTGACATGTTGTATTTATTATTGAAAAATGGTTTTATAATATACAGGGTGTCCCAAAAATACCACGCGAAAGTGACACTGGACAATGAACTAATAACTTCACCGAGAACTAAAACAAATTCTTCAAAAAATGTCTATCTTGTTGTATTTTATGCCGAAATTAAAACGTTAACTTAAGTTTGACTGACCGCTGTGAAAAAAATTGTATCATACTGAATTGACAAATAATCTTAAAAACTTGTTCATTTTATGCCATTTTTAAAATGATACAACAATACCATTTTTTTTAACCGAAAACTGGAGATTTTTAAAAAATACACAAAAGTGGTGATATCTCGAAAACCATCGGACTTTTACTGAGGTCATGTTGATGCTATCTGCTAGACCTAATGCCAATCTATCCCCAATGTCACTTTCGCGTGGTATTTTTGCGACACCCTGTATACTATTCGATGATATAATGATTTGTGATGTTAAGAAACACAATCACATATACCCTAAATCAAAGGCATACTGTCACAAAACAGAGAAAAATAAATAATCAACATAAAACACGCTGCAGGTCGATCAGTCGCTGACGGTAGGAAAAAGAAAAAAATAAGGTTTGTTCCAACTCAAGAATTGACCGTACAATGATCGTCAGATTCTGCGCAATAGATAAAAATGTGTTCCAACTGAAAATGTATCGTTTGAGAACGGTTTCGTTTTTGTTCCATCCTGCTTCGGGACCGTGAGTGGAACGGTTTTGTGATCGTCATTTCGATCCCTGTCTGGAGCAAGTACTGTTTGGACGGTTCTTGTACGGTCAAAGTTTAGACATGCGCATAAGATCGATTACTAACAGTTTCGTGACCGTCAAATTACCGTACAAAAGTCAGCTGTTGGAACAAACCTATAGTATTCAGAAGAAACATTGAGAATTGGATTATCTTTCGAACGAAACAATAAAAAAGGTATGTCCCTGGAGTAAACAAATTTTGAAGGCATCGCGACACAAGGCTTCTTAATTTCTTTCTTCGACTTTTATGCACATTTTAAGTCAGCAATAACTTGAACCGAATACTGTCAACAAAATGAAAGAATTTTCATCCCTTTGCCAGAAAAATTAGGTTACCAAGATTAGTAAATCACCCTAAAATTTCAATCCGAATTTGGTTGATTGAATATTCCAATTTAAACATTGAAATGGCGAACCACTCTTTTTGAGAGGGGGCCAATGTCGGTCATTTCCTTTGTTTATATTTATTTTTGTTCAATTTCTCCATCCGTTTACTCCAGCCTGCCTTCAGAAACACATTTGCCCATATATGGTAGAATAAAAACGACCTTGAGACCGGCATATTAGCCGGATATAGTGATCCAAAAGGTACTATCACTACAATAGATACTCTCGGTTTACCTGTTCTCGAGCCCCGTAGGCCTTGCAAAATTAATATAGCGTTTCTATAAATAGACATTACCAAGCAATTCTGTCTTCTTCTCGTTAATTCCAGTCGATTTTGGTCACGGTTGTCAGCCCTGCGTGCGTATATTGAATAATTGTTATTGTTGGTATACATTTATTGCATCTGCGAGGAAAGGAAATTTTTTTCTGGGCAATGTTTAAAGGTCGAAGTTGTAGGTCACGAATCGTTTATAAACACACCTGTTTCTTGCACGACGATGGCACAGAGAAATGATGTGGAAATACTGAATTCTAGGAGCATTTTGAAAGTTTTCAAACGGTAGATTACACGAATCTGTCTGGAATTCATTATACACTGTTACCTTTTTGGATGAGCTGAACGTTACTTATAGTCCGTTCAACGAAAGTTTGAGCGCATAGTAGGCGTTTGTTTTATTATCCAAAGTTGGCAGTATTTGCTGCCATAACGTAAAATAAGTCAACGTTGCTGAATGTAGCCAACCACGTCCGAAGAGCTTGCGAGTTATCAGAGATCTCTATGCAATATTAACAACATTGCGTATCAATCTGACAGGAAAATAAAAAACATAACCCAAAATTTCAATATTCACAGTGGAATATGTCAAATTTCCATGGCCAACCGACGGCTCAAACTTTCGTGAACAGACTATTATGAATGTTTTCATTGGCTTCTAATATGTAACCTACAATAGACGTACAAGTTCTGTGGTTGCCAATATACGAGAAAACACCTGGCTGGGATTCCCTGACTTTCCCCTAATTTGAACATTCAAATTGAATAATTGTTTCCTCACGACACCAATTAATTCTTTCATATGAGGAAAATAATTCTTTCTTCATTGGGGAAAACCTCACCTGAAACTAAATCTCAAGTTAATTCTTCATTGGAATTAGGAATTAGTTGTAGTTGTTGTGGCAGAACTAATAACTATGTCTAGACAACTAAAAATATCATTTTTCGACCTCGAATAGCAAACACGCATACAATCAAAGAATTTTTTATTGTGTCATCTGGTAATTTTAATTTTATTATGATAAAACCTTCTACAATACAATCTCCTCGTTTCGCGTTTTATAGCCTGAAGGCTAAATTTTAATGTTGGCTTCTTGAGAGGTCTCTTAATCAATGCTAATTTACGAGTATGTATGACTCACTACTGGTATCTGAAAAAAATGGTTTCGTTTCTTTGAAATAGATACCAGTTAATTTCAGGCTATTTTGACGATAAGTGGAAGTTCATTTCATCGTCTATTAATGTTTCGTTGAATACTATCTCGATTTCGCTATTATATTATAATCAACAGAAGCTTATGACTCATAAATAGATTAGTTTCGTACGATCAATTTTTTAATGTGATATTTTGAATGCGCTCACTATGTTGTCCATTAAAAATATATAAATAACATATACAATGTTCCCTAAAGCAATGCCATGAAGCATAATTTGGTAGGTAGTATCAACCAGGGATTGGTGGTCCCTGTTTTAAACTGTACAAATTCAACTATGAATTATATGAAAATGTAATCTTCACTTCTTTAGAATTCATTTGCAATAAAAAATTCGAAACATAAAAAATAAACATTTCAATATTTGAGAGAATTTTATTAATTGTTCAAATAATAAACGAATGATAAAGTAACTGGAATATGCAATAACATTTTTATTTTCGGAACTGAATACAGACAATACATAGACTATACCACATGGGCCAGAGCCTGTTTTTCTTGATGCTTCATTTTGACGAGATGCACAACTTTTCCTCTACGAAAATTCTCGATAGTGAGGGCCAATACAGTATGGAGGCGTTAAAAGTTTGAATGGGTGAATGTTCAAATTTTATTACCAACAGCTACTTCATGAATTAATTCTTGAAACAATTTTATTACAAATTGAAAACAACAATTGTCCTACAAAAATGATGATTCTATCTAAGTGTCCCCCACTCCCAACATATAACAACAACTAGGTCTAAAAAAATTATTACTAATTTGATTTTTTCACTGTTGCTTAGCAAATATTTCCTTTATGAACTAGTCACATTATCCTACAAATTAAGTGGTACGTTTTTTCAGTCTTACGCTCGGAAATTGTCAATTGTTAGTAATCATTTTTAATTGTGGCTTCTGTGATACAATTTCGGAGGTAGGACTGGAAAAACGCACCACTCAATTTATAGGACTATGTGACTCATTCATAAAGGAAATATTTGCTAAGCAACAGTGAAAAAATCAGCCGGTTAGTGATAATTTTTTAAGACCTAGTTTTTGATATAATATGTTGGAAGGGGGGGACACTTTGATAGAATCATCTTTTTCGTAGAACGATTATTGTTTTCAGTTTGTGATAAAATTGTTTCAAGATCTAATTTATAAAGTAGTTGTTACTAATAAAATTTGAACATTCACCCATTTAACACTTTTGACGCCTCCATACTGTATTAGCCCTCACTATCGAGAATTTTCGTAGAGGAAAAAGTTGGGCGTCTCGTCAAATTGAAGCTACTCACAAATATTCAGATTGTTAGTAATCATTATGAAAAACAGGCGCTAGTCCATGGACTACTATACTATAGATAGACTATAATACATAGTGAACAAAATGCCTCCTAAACTTTCCATGAGAATACAAATATCCTGAAGCGTTACACATTTTCTCTATCAGGTGCAATTTTATTGTTATGAAAGTACTAGCGACAAAAAAAGTCATTGAAAGGCAATAAATGTGAAATGCAGGTTTCACTCAAGCTAATGGATATATTAGCTTAACTCATCTGTCGCTTTCATAAAACATGCGACGAACTACTTCTTTCAATCAGTTGTGTTGATTTAACAAAACCGAAGATTAGCCGCTGAAATGTTTGCATTTTTTATTTTTATTGCATAGAAATCTACTCAGCTATGTTTTAGTGGTCAATTGTGAGTTTAGAATAGATCAAATATATCCTGAAAATGAATATGTCTTTAATGTTATTGTTTTTGTTGCAGAGATCGTTCAGCATTTTACAATTACTGGAGTTATTGTGATAATCTTTAGGTAAGTTATGAATTACCCTTTCTCCAGTTAAGAAATTTTATCTAATCATGGTGGAAATTGTTGTTTTACTCGCGCTACCCAAATGTTTCACAGAAAAACGCCATTTTTATAACTCTAAAAAGAGTTATTATCTTTTTGAAATACTCACAGGAAAAGTTAGTTTTCTTAGTAACGTAGTTTACGTTATGACAGCAAATACTGCCAACTTCAGATAAATGAACTTTCGTGAACGGACTATATATGTTTATACTCACCTCCCTCCTGTTTCTAAACATTGACCAAACTCTGATTATTTTTATGATTTTCAAAATCTGTCAAATATCAAAATAAAACAAACATTTACTCTGTATATCTGATCCTCAAATTTATTCCATTAATATCGCAATGGGGACCTATCTTTTTTTTATTGAATTGATAGTTGCTCATACGACAAAAAAAAACTATTTTGAGGAAAAAATATTGAACATTTTCATGAAACATCGAATATCTCTAAAGATAAACAATTTTGTTTGAAAAAGATACAACCTGCTGTCTCAAAAGACCATATTAAACAAGAATGATCAAATATGAATAATATAATAGTAAAAACTATATTTGTTGTCATTTAATAATTTATATGTCCCCCTTCCCATAAACGATGGGAACCGGCCTACAAAACTATGTTAATATGTTTACCAGAACTCTTCTCAGCCATATGTTCTTATCGTTAATGGTTACTTTAATCCAGTCATGAATAACTTTGGTCCTCTTCGGTGAAATATATCGTTTCAAACAAATTTGACTGTCTACGTGACAAGTTGCATGTGAGCATCTTTTCACATATTGAATGAAAGAGGATGGGATATTTTCTACTAAGAAAAGAAAACTATATGAATGCAAAATCTCAGCACAATCGGAATTATATCCTGGAAATTTTTCAAAAAATGAACTATGAAAAAAAGATTACTAAAACTATCAAAATGTTATGGTACTAATTTCACAATTCTTTCGAAAATTTGCATGATCCATCCGTTTCTCCAATTTAAATCCTCGAACTCGATTTCATTTCAATCGAAATTTTTTATGGAATATTAGAGTTTTTTTGTTCTATCTTCGATATTGAGGAACAAAAATTCACTGAGATCTCATTCATGAAATAAACGAATAGAAAAAAAACTTCGAACGACTCTTTGTAGAATAAAAAACACAACTGTATAATGACAACACTATCAATATTATTATTATTGAGATTGCTTTCTTTCAATGAAGTTATAAATATACCCTCCCACGAGTTTTAATTGTTCATATCGAGTGTTTACATTTTTTAGCCATAAAAACCTTCATAATAAGTTCGAATACTTTAACAAGCAATTCACGATTTTATGTCACCGTTATAATTATTACCCCAAGACTTTTACCAAATGGAAATTCCGTGTGGAAAACTAACGATTTGATCACAGCCTACTTACATCGCTGAAGACTTATCACGCAAACTTCTATTGACCACACCCTTGTAATTAGGTATACTTGACCGATATAATAGTTCTTCTATCGATATTTTTCGACTTATCTAGAATACTGGCAAATAGTAAAACACTATCGGTAATGATTTCGCTTATTGCTTCAGCCTTGAACGTGAAACGCTGAAAATACCCGATAAGAGTTGAAAACGCAAGTAATACACATGCAAAACTATACTATTATAGGTTACCAACCTTGCAAAAGTTTCTCATTTGTTAACTTATTGGGTTTTTCCATGTAACAGCATTAAGAGTAATGTTCAATATACAGGGTGTATTGAAAACACCGAAAAAATGAAAGGGGTGATTCCTGAGACATTTCCAAGATACAGGATGTTGAAGTACTTAAAAACTTACTAAAAAGTGGTACGATACTGAAATATTCTAAACTAAAAATTATTTTTGAATTCTTCATTCAATTCGTGACCAAAAATCTCTTTTGCCTCTTCTTCGTATGGGCCGCCGTTTTTATGTGAGAAAATGAGACATCTTAACGCATATTTGTAGTAGAACGTTTTTCAAACTACAGTGGAACTTCCCTATGACGAAAATCCTCGAAAAAATTCTTCATTAAGAAATTTCGTTATACAAATGATTTGTTTCGGTCGGCAATGTTGCGGTCGACTTCACTGATAAATTTAAGATTATCATTCAAAATTAAGCACTTCATTTTCAACATTTTCCCACAATTTTCACACTAGCGTAATGGTTAGATTGAAATCAAACAGCCAGGGGTGTATTTAAAACTGTTTCAGAAGGATCTCTCTGCCAGCCGTAATGATTTATTTTAAGGTCGGGATTTATAACGTACGTCCGGAAAAAAAAATTGGAAAAAGCCCACCCTTATACCTTCTTACCAATACCCATTCAAAGAGTGATGTTCTTTGAATATTTCGTTATGAGAAAATTTGCTTCGCTTAACATGGAATTTGGATTCAAGTTGCAATGTCTTGTACGGAATTCGTTATACAGAGAAATTCGTTATACAGACGTTCGTTATAGAGTAGTACCACTGTATTTTAATTTTTTTATTTAATGACGGCGTCCCACAAAAAAATGGCAGAAGAAATCTTTTGTCACAAATTGATCATTTCTTTTTCATAATGAGAAAACGATGTTTCTGATTTGCATCCCTTGTCTGTCAAAAGTGAATTCTCGAACTTCAACCTCATTCTTTAAGAATTCTTCAAAATCCATACCGTATATCTAATTACCAACAAGGTCTTCCGCATCCTTTCAACCCAACAAACGAAAACATTTTCGTCTAACTGTTCAACAAGAATAACACATTATCATTGTTTCCAACATTTTCACACACATGTGTACCTTATTCCCATCCCATGGAATAATGACTTGGCCCATTAAAACTCAAGCTCAGAACGAAACCATGGTGGGCAAAGAACCGTTAGTTGGGCCCTCGCCGACCCATTAGTCGTTCAAACAAAATGAGAAAACACCATTTGTTACTTACCAGTACATTTGGTTCGTAGTTGGCATTGGATCATAGAAGAATCATCAGATTTGTCTGTGGGCTTTGGTTAACGAGAAATTAGACAGATAAAATATGTTTACCAATATGGCGGACAGGTATTATGGTGTGCTCAGGTGGATTTAAGATAAACAAATCCGTCGTGATGTGACACAGATTCGGAGATAAGTGTTTGAGATTAGAACTAGGTGAAGGTGATTTTTTCGAGGAACTTTCTTTGAGGACAGGTTTCACTATCGTAGTCGTAGGATACTGTAGGAAGTTGATTTTATATGAACTGCCGTATGGTGGTTACATCCTGAAGACCTTCAATTTGATAAAACTATTGTGGCTACCAATGACTCTCTCGAGCTGTGTACATTCGATTGTCGAAAATTTTCTTGTTATGTTAATGAGCTATTTCGACTCTGTCCCTGAACATTTCAAGTCTCTATCTAGCTCATTTCGTCCAAACTATAGAGTGTTTAAGAAAGAATCACTTCCAAACGTGTCGTTTGAGACTTCTTTTGGCTAAAAGTTAGAAACTGATAGATAATTGAGCAAAACTTTGGCTGTTTCTCTAGAAATAAATGGCAAAATATGGAAACATCTTGTATATTCAAAATTCATAAGTTATAAGGCACATGCATTGGAACTTCCCTATAGCGAAAGCGCTAAATCCGCAAAAATATTCGTTATACAGAATATTTGTTTCTATTATCGGCAATGTCATGGTCGACTTCACTGATAAACTTAAGTTTATCATTCAAACTTAAACACTTCCGTTAGACATTTTCGCACAACTTTCGCACTAGCGTAATGGTTAGATTGAAACCAAACAGCCAGGGGTGTATTTAAAACTGTTTCAGAAGGATCTATCTGCCCGCCGTAATGATTTAGTTCAAGGTTGGGATTTATTACGTACGTCCGGAAAAATTTCGGAAAAGACTCACCCTTATACCTTTTCACCAAAACCCATTCAAAGAGTGATGTTCTCTGAATATTTCGTTTTAAAGAGAGAATTTACTTCGTTTCAGAGGGTATTTTTAACATGGAATTTGGATTCAAGGTGCAATGTCTTGTACGAAATTCGTTAGACAGAAGTTCGTTACAGGGAAGTTTAACTGTATTTCATTTTCTCAGCCCTAGGCATATCCATGTTACTGTAAAATTGATATTAAGGGTTTTCGAATTGCGCGTTTCTTTAATAAATAAATATAGATGGTGCACTGACTTTTTCTGGATACTTTGACATTTAAGATACAAACACGCGTTAAAATTGTTGAATTATTGTATGAAATTCAGCGTTCTGTGAAAAAAATATTGATTTGTTTCGTGAAAGTGTTGCTGAAGACTCTGGAATGTCAATTAGACGACGTTCACAACAATTTGGACTTAGTGGGTCCACAACATGGCGTATTTCACAGAAGGATTCCGCTCTTAAGGCGTTGTTGCGAATGACACAATAGGTTTTCTGAGACAAGAGTTTCCAAACAAATAATATCCAGCTACGATGATGTCAACTGGCCATAAAGATCATGTGATTTGACACCGTTGGACTATTTTCTTTAGGGTTATATGAAAACCAGGTCTATAAGAATAATCTACAATATATTCCTGAACTAAGGATGAAATCATTCGAATCAAAAGTCATTGAATATTTTAACAAAAGAGTGGACGTCTGTAGAGCAGCGTACATAAATATCATAACTGATAACTTCAATAACCTGAAAAACGTTCTTGAAAATGAATATAAATGTTTTTTTATAAAAAAACGCACAATTTTAAATACCCTATTTATATGCGTTTAGTCAATCATCAGTTTCAAACCACTAAAAACGAGGAATTTCTCATTATTCAAAAGTTCATAATATCATCCACATCTTGCGTTTATATCGTGCAAAGAAACCGAAAGAATAATTGAATGTCTTCGAAATTATCCTAGTTTTCACATTAAACTATAAACGTTTCTTCAAATTACCTGTCTTTCAAGTTGTTGTAGTCATTAGCGTAACTAGAGCCGACTCATGAGGGGGGTTACCTTGCTAGTTTACTGGTAATGAAAGTAAAAAATTAATAAATTTTACTTTGATTTTTTTTCTTTTTGACCAATGGGGGGGGTTGTATCCCCAATAACCCCCCCCTGGGTACGCCAGTGGTTGTAGTCGAGAATTATCTGCAATTACAACTTTCTTCTTACGATTCAATCATTTCGAAATGCACATATGCTTTTTTGCCGTTTTCAATTTGTGCTGGAACTCTTTGCCGTTCGGCTTGCTATCAACAAAAAGACTTGTTTTTCTAGAGTTCGATAATTTTGATTTAATTAACTAGTCTCTGCTACTTTCACCTTAGTTCACCTAGTTTCTTATATCAGCTCGGATAGGTTATGAGCAAGGTTACGCTATTACGATAATGTTTTCTCTCTATGCCGTGTATTCACATGATTTAAAGACTTATTAATGGTTCGGTATTGAAGTCTGAAACGCGATTGCTGATTCCTGAACTACAACTTTTTAGATATCGATGAAAATATATTCTGAGAGGATTCTGCATTTCTGAAAAACTTTATAGATTTTCACTCCCAGTCTCTGAAATTATCAAGTCATCAAGACCTTTAGAGATCACAAATCGCTGATCATGTATGTACATATGTTCAAATAGCGAAGATCATATTAATGAGCTGGAACAACACAAAGATCCTATTGACGGAATCTGATAATTATAAAGGAAAATTGAGGAATCCACATGTATTTTGTTAGATGAAGTAGATAATTTGGCCCATTGTCCTTTCTGTTCGAATAGATCGTATTTGGATTATTTATTGAAGAAAGAAATGACATCAGAAATTTCAAAATTAAATAAATCAACATCTCTATGTACTGACAACTTTCAATGTCAATTAGACTGGAAATGAAACAACACACAATTCTGAAGATTCTACAAGTTTGTCTGAAGAAGGTGTCTGATATAGACACCGAAACGTACATTGTCCTTTTCATTTATTTCCTTTTCAGTTTTACTGTTAGGCAACAATTTTTCAAGACAAATTTGCTCCTGACAAATAAGTGCAAAGATTCTCGCAGAAGCACTTCATCTTAATTGAAAAAATTTTAATTATTTCCGTTTCAGAGACTGGGAGTGAAAACCTTTAAAGTTCTTTAGAATACAAATTTTTTTATTCGAAGATATAAAGGAAAATGAATTGCATATCCCGTTTTTTTTTTGAAAAATTCCCTTAGATTTCTTTGTTTTCTATAATTATATCCAAACTGTATTTGGAAAATTTCAACTTTGGACATTATCTCCGTTCTTGTTTGGGCTATGAATTTATGACACAAATATCAAACGGTCTCAAACGATAAGGTTTTACTCATCATGGCGCGTTCGTGGCAAAATTCAATTCAGTCCATCCGGCCGCAAGCACGATTACTTTTGGAGAGAACGTCCAAAAGACTTGAGATTTTCAGAGTGAATTCGGTTCCTAAATTCCGCAGTGAAGATCGTTAACCAGCCAAATCGTACAGGCTATTCTATAAGATATGGCCATTCAAAAATTGTTATTGAATATCTCAGACGAAACGAAACCAATCGAAATGCAGCCACATGCTCATAATAAGCCTCATGCGAAATTTTGTGCCCAAAGTTTTAACAGAACCGCAGGAAATTCAATTGGAATATTGAAAAAAAGAATTTTTACATTTCCATAATAAGATATTCAATTCGAGTGAAATTTATTTTGTGAAAAAGATCGATATATTGAATTTTCTTACCAAATTTCTAGAGGATCGCATCATCAGAACCATAGAATTTAATTTTTTTCGTTACTAATTTTTTACATATAATCAGTTTTTGAATAAATTCTAGAATATAATTCCGATCGTGCTAAGATTTTGCACCCATATACTTAGCATAAATATCAAGTTCTATACAAAATTTTGGAGTGATAGCATGATTGCTTCACCAATGAACGAACGCTCAAAAGCTCCTGGTCAGGGCTTTCCTCAATATTTTTCCTAGTGTGTAATTCTGGCTTTCCAAGAGATGATTTTTCGAATCTTCTCTTCTTCTAGGACCGCTATAGGACCCTACTGAAGGATAATCATCTGCCATAGATTCAAACAGCGATATTGCATCCTAAATATCGAATTCAATTTCGGAATAATGATAAAACATAAAATGATAAACCAAGGTTATACAGAAGATCGCAAAATTCTCCCAGAATGTACATCACTTGTCCTCCTGTCGTCGGATTAATATATTCATGCAGGAAGTCAACCAGAAGACAAGACCTTTCCAATAGCTTACGTAAAATCTATTATTACAATAACTAAGAGTATAATCACCGTGCAGATGGAAAGATAACTAGCGAAAGAATGTCCCACTTCATCGTAGACTGCATCATCACGTATGCAAAAAAAATACAGGAACTGTCAGGTACATGTTAGTAATTGCAAGTTAACTCTCTCATTGCATGATGAATCGACCTCAAACTACTCAATTTCCTGGTGTTTCAGCAGATGTTTCGAGAAAGGTGCAAACTGCGTAAAATACTGCAGGTTCTATGTCGATTTATTCGCCTTTTTTGTTGAACTCACGAAATAGAACAATAAAATATCACATAACTGAGATGACCGATATGTCATTACATAATTTCAGCAAAAATATGAATAGTGTTGTGAAAAACAGTGTTAGTTAATAAATGGCGCAAACTTCAGAAGGCGATTCTGCATGTGCAAATAATAACATTACTTATGCTTTATAACTTTTATCCGAAAATGGTTGGTTTCAAGAGGTAGTTATTACGATTTTCTAGCATCCAATTGAGAATTGTATGTTCATCGATGGCACGCATAGGGGTATTGATAATTTTTCACGGCAAAAAATGTTACCTACTCCATTGAGATATTTCAAACTCACAAGGGCAGGAAAGATTTTTGTTGCGAAAAATTCAAACTATGATTTTATCCACGACTATTGTAAAATCCGTCCATTGTACGTCTCTGTGTTCGGCCTTAATAATACCCATTAATCGCAAGGGAATAATGAGATTATAATTCACTGCTGTCAGATGCTTCATGGATTTAGCTTTGATATAATTTTCTTTAAATTGGTATTTCTTCAGTATTCTAAAGTACTTCAACTAGCATATATGGGCATAACTTATTAATCGAGGACCAAATCTACTTTCAATACAACAATTAAACCTTTTTTCATTACAAAATATGTAATGACCAGTTCCCCAAACATTTCTCATGTCAACTTGACTTTTTCCACGCTTGTCATAGAAGGGTCTTATCGTGGTCGCCAAATGTTAAAATCGTCAAGAAAATATATTCAGTAGTTGTGGATAAAGTACAGTATACCTACTACTCGCGTATAATGGCTGTTATTCACTCGCTTACGGCTCGTGGCCGCTTCGTGAATAAAAGCTATCATTATACGCTCGTTGCATATACAGGGTCTTTATAATGATTATCATCGTAGGTTGCGTTGGAAATTTTTGATCTTATTTTCTCCTCCTACGAATTCTATACAAATTTATAATTCCAGTCACATCATTCAATTCTTCTTTCGACATAACCAGCCTTAGCTCACAGTATCGTTTGTTTAAATTAAAGTTTACACCAGAATATAAATTTTATAATCACTGGCGCAGCTTTGGGGCTGCAGCCCCCCCCCCCAAAGATTAATTTCTTCGTTATTTCTTTCTCTTTATTTTTTTGCAACTTTCGTTATTTTGTTGTATCATCAAAAATTGTTCAGTTCAGCCCCCCCCCAAAACAAATCCTGGCTGCGCCACTGTTTATAATAGTCCCAACGCCAACTGCGCTGTTATAATCATTTATGGAGACCCCGTAGTTTTTGACAATCATAAGTGTCATAGTGAGATAAAGCCTCAATGGGGAAAATGTCATTGAATATTCCAACAAAAGAGTGGGCAATTTAAACCTGCAAAAGGAGGGCATTTGGCAGATATATTTCGTACAGAAATGTCATAACCGATTCTCAATTACCAAAGAATAGTTTCTGAAAATGACTACAAATTTTGTGTGTTTATGTTTTATTCATTCTTTGCAACACCCTTTATAGCATAAACTCATCAGGTTTTATGCAGAATCACCTCCTGAAGTTGGTCGCACTCATTCACCAACACCCTGTATAAAAAAAACTTTGCAAGCCTTCATCGGAGTTCGCATACAAGCTCTCCTCTCGTGAATGACGTCTTGAAACATCTTCGAAGCAAGGCTAGCCTTGTGTCAGTCGTGAGAGCTGCTAGAGAGAGGCCAAATCAATCAAAATCAGGACCATCGTTGATGGATTGTCTTTCAGATAAAAAGAAGACGTGCTCGATCGTTAGAACAGCGAGAACGATGATTGAGAACAGCAAACAGAGATCCGAGATATGTTTTCCCTTCAGTTTAATGATTTATTTTTAATTATACAGATGTAACTTGGTTGGAAAAACCATCGGATAGATTATGAAGGCATAGAGATTGTTTCCTTTTTCTGTCTTCTGTATATAAAATAAAATATGTATAATCAATTTATTCTTTTTTCAATTCCTTACTTTTACTGTTTTGAACGCTCGTTGTACGTGGTCAAATTCAATTCTGTCCGGGCCGGCCGTGAGCACGATTACTTCCAAAGAGTTGCCCTGAAGACTTGAGATTTTCAGGGTGAGTTCAGTTCAAAAATGCCGCGGTTGAGTTCGTTAACCAGCCAAATAGAACAGGGTTTTCCATAAAATATTGCCGTTCATAATTTTTTTTCTCAATATCTCAGACAAAATGAGATCAATCTAAATTAAATTTTGCGTCTATATGCCAGATTCTCATAATAAGCCTCGTGCAAAATTTTGTGGCCATAGTGTTAACAGAACCATAGGAAATTCAATTGGCATATTGAAAAGAAGAATCTTTATGTTTCTATAACAAGATATCCGATTCGAGTGAAATTCATTTTGTGAATAAAGAGAGATATACTGAATGTTCATGCAAAATTTCAAGAGAATCGCATCATCTGAACCAAAGAATTAACGTATTCAATTATTCTAATAATTTTCAGAATATAATTCTGATCGTCTTGAAATTTGCACTCAATACTTAGCATGAAACTCAAGTCCTATACAAAATTTGAGGTAATAGCATGATTGCTCCACCAAGAACGGGTGCTCAAAACCAACTGCGCAGGGCTTTGCTTGATTTTTTTACATAAAAATGTCGCCCCATATGATGAAAAGGCAGGACGGTTTCTTTGTCATGAATTGAACAAAAAAGAGGTGAAGGAACTAATTTAAAGTGACAGTTCTGAAATCTTTGGCAGAAAAGAAAAAATTAATTACAGCAAGTGAGTAAATAATTGAATAATACCGGAAAACTTCAAGTTTTTCTCAACCACTCTTCTCCAGAAATCATGTCACGCACTCAGGAAGCGAAAAACTTTCCTCTATTGCATATCCTCACAACCTTCCATAATAAACCACTTCCGGCGTCCGAAAAAAGTGTAGAAAACTCTTGCCGTACGTTCATGTTAATTGAAAGAATTCATAAAAGGAGATTCTACGTTTCCTCTCATTATTATCGACTTGGAGGCAAACCTTGTAATTCAGAAAAAGGTCATACATTGGCTATATTTATGGGTAATAACTAATAACTGCAATCCATTCATGAACTTTATCGAATATAGACAACAGTCATAAATTAAGGTCTGAAATATTGAAGGTCTCATACAAAGTTATAAACGTATTTAAATATGGACGGATATGGCGAGATGGCAATGTGGAAAATTGCTGGTTAATTGCCATACTTTTCCTTTGAAATCATATAATTTATGCTTTGTACCATGTGCAATATCCTAAACTCATTAGATCCTTTTTTGTCCTAACGGTGAACATTAATGGAAATATGGAATAATGAATGCTCGGTGACCAAATGTTTATATTTTTTTGTCCCCATTGTGTTTCCCAATTCGATACTACATATTTCATGAAAATTTAATGATTGGAGTCACTTTTATACAAGCTTGAGCTTTGACGGTTTATTGCTTTTTGAATTATACAGGGCGTTTCCTAATTGAATGTCAATTTTTATGTGTTTTCTAAACTTTATAAGTTTTCACTCCCAGTCTCTGAAACAGAAATAATTAAAAAAAATCAATTAACGTGAAGTGCTCCTGCTAGAATCTTCTCACTTATTGTCAGGAGCAAATGGGTCTTGAAAAAATGTTGCCTAACAGTAAAACTGGAAAAAGAAATAAAAGAAAAGGACAATGTAACGTTTCGGTGTTTATATCAGATACCTTCTTCAGACAAACTTGTAAAATCTTCAGAATTGTGTGTTTTTCATTTGCAATCTGATTTACATTGAAAGTTGTCAATATATAGAGATGTTGATCTATTTAATTTCGAAATTTCCTGATGTCATTTCTTCTTCAATAAATCAATCCAAATACGATCCATTCCAACAGAATAATTGGCCAAATTATCTACTTCATCTAACAAAATACATGTGGATTCCTTAATTTTCCCTTTATAATTATCAGGTTCCGTCATTAGGATCTTTGTGTTGTTCCAGTTCATCATATAATCTCCGCTATTTGAACATACATGATCAGCGATTTGTGATCTTGTCTCTATTTTTGGTGTTGTTTTTATGTTCCCGTTTTCTCATCTTTAAAGGTCTTGATGTTTCTCCTGTATAAGATTTTCCACATATACAGGGAATATTGTAAACACAATTTTTTGATTCTTGTGGCTCATTCATTGGTTTCGTTCTGGTTATAATGGATCTCAAATCATTTGTGTTTTGAAAACAGTTCTTTCTTGAATTTGGAACCAATTCTTCTTATTTTATCTAAAAAGCAGGAGCACTTCATCTTAATTGAAATTTTTTTATTTATTTCTGTTTCAGAGACTGGGAGTGAAAACCTATAAAGTTTTCAGAAATGCAGATTCCTCCCAGAATATATTTCATTCGATATCTAATATTTATGGGGTAATTTTTGGGCTCATTTTAAGAAAAAACTTATTCATAAAACATATGTCCTGAACGTCTTACCTTTTAAGTTATACAGGGTGGTAAAATTTTCAGAAATATATCATTTTCTTTAATATCTACAAAATAACTTCAGATATTTTAATGAGGTTTGTCGTACATATACTATGAATCAAGAGGCATTTTTCATGTATCACTTTTTTTATTTCACCATTTCAACTAGAATTAAATGACACCCTATACTTAATGATCAATGCATCAATCTTATCCTGCTTGAGCAAACCGAATGAATGAACGGACAGGTATCAATCTATCACTCAAAATTTCCGCTCTAAATGAATGACGTCTCAGTTTCCTGACCCTGGCAGCATCTACGTGATGCAATGTTATCCTAACTGTATTGCAAATAATGCTGCAAATTCTCACCGAATCACACAATTAGGATTCCTCGGTTTTTGTCGGCGAATCGCCCAAGCACGAACGGTTCGATTGTATTGAACCATTATTTCCCTGTGGATCAACTAGGTGAAATAACAGGTTTTCTGACCGAGTCAGTGTTTATGATGATTTCACCTTGAAAGCCAGTTGTTGGCTAGATTCTGGGTCAATGACGAATAGGTTGTTTGACTCTGCGGTAGGGAACTCCGCCCGCGTAGGATGATTTTTCATATTTTTATGGAGATTTTTAAAATGGAAGGTTTTCGAATAAAAGGTGTTTATTCTGAATAGCCCGTTATTTCTGTTACATTAAAGAATTTGATGAAAAAGTTCGAGCTGTTGGGACAAGTCAGTGATGTGAAGAACAAAACCTGTGCACGTCGCTCAATAACAGCCGAGAATATTGCTGCTGTAGCCGAAAGGCTGTCCATTCCTCGTCGTTCTTTGGAATAAGGCATTCCACAAACGTCACTACAATACACCGTATTTTGCATAAAAATTTGGGTCTTGAGGCTTATGAAGTTCAGTAAATACAAGAACTCAAGCCGGCCGATCATCAGCAACGTCGTGTCTTTGCTGATTGGGTCGTTTAAAGGCATGAAAATGAAGGAATTCCATCGAAAAATCATCTTGAGTGATTAGGCTCATTTCACCCCTCGTGGCTTCGTCAACAAGCCAAAATTGTCGCATCAGAGGCTCAGAAAACCCAAGAGTTATTGTTGAAACGCCTCTCTATCCTCAACGTGTGACTGTTTGGTCGGTTTATTATGGTCCGGCGGAGTCATTGGACCTTACTTTTTCGGAAATAAGGCTGGAGCACAATTACAGTGAATGGATTGCGCTATGGAGAGATGATTTATGATTTTTTTCATTGCCGAAATTGGATAGTATTGATCTGGATAACGTTCACTTCAACAAGCAACGAACCATTGTTTTTTTGAGGGAAAAGTTTCCGGACCGTGTTATCTTTGGAAGAGGTGATCACAATTGGCCACCGATATCTTGTGATTTAACACCTTGCGACTTCTTCTTCTGAGCCACGTGAAAGAGAAGGTCTACGCCAATAGCCCAGCGTTGATTCAAGACCTCAAAGATGGAATTCGTGAAGCTATCGAGGACATTGGCAGTCACGTTGCGATTTGGTTATGGAAAATATCATTAAAAGGATATTGTTCTGTTAGCGTGGCCGTTGTGGTCATTTTCCTGATGTTATTTTCCACTATTAACGGCACAGCTTTTTCTTTATAATGAAATAAACATCCGATAAATCGAAATATTTTTAAAATACTAAGAAAGGAGCAACAGCATTCTGGACCACTTTAAAAATTTCATATACGTCTCTTCCTCAAGATAAGTCTCGGAAATGAAGATATATTTTCATAGTTTATGCACAAAAAATCAGTTCAGACATTTCTTGACTTCGCTTTAAATCTCAAGATCCCACGGATCTCAAAATCATCTAGAAAATCGTATTCAACATCGGGTGACATCTCAATCTCTCGCATCGCAATGAGCATCGAACATACCAGTATGCAAGCTAGTATGGAGATTAAACAAATACCCAGCTAATTCCTTCAACAGATGCGAAATGCTCAGGTGTTCACGGACGACTCTTTTGCATTTTCAAGTAACATCTCCGAGATTGCTCAACCATTTATCCAGATGTTATTGGTGTCGTTATTTACATTACTGTTGTTAAGCGTTGAAAGAATATTGAGAGGGTACTTAAATGCTTAAGTTGAATAAGGCTTGTTGCGATTGAATTGACGTTCACAACTTTTGTTTTTCCTCATTCTATTGTGGATCCTTTCCTTATGAGCCAAATCGTACGATGATTCTCAGATTAACACAGTCAGTTTATTTCATTCAGCTATCTTGTTAATAGTGAAAATAACATCAATCAAATGACCACCACGACCACGCTTACAGGACCATATCCTTTTAATGAAATTCTCCATAACCAAATCGCGAAGTGGCTGCCCTATGTCCTCGATAGCCTGACGAATTCCATCTTTGAGGTTTTGAATTACGCTGGGCTATTGGCGTAGACCTTCTCGTTCACGTGGCCCCAAAGTCGGAAGGTGTTAAATCACAGGATCTCGGTGGCCAATGTGATCACCACTCTTCGAGAGATAACACGGTCCGGAAACTTTTCCCGCAAAAGATCAATGGTTTCGTTGCTTGTGTGGCACGCAGCGCCGTCTTGTTGAAAGTAAACGTTGTTCAGATCAATACTACCCAATTTCGGCCGAATTACAAAAAACGACGAGGAATGGACAAACCCGGGTTTTATTCAACACTTTCGGCCTCAACAGCAATATTCTCGGCTGTTCTTGAGCGATGTGCACGGGTTTTATTCTTCACATCACTAACTGGTCCCAACAGTTCGAATTTTGCCACCAATTTCTTTATTGCGATCCGATAAGGTGCTTCACACGACTACCCAAAAATGTTCGAGTTTTACGAACCGTCTTTGCCAAATTTTCACCATTTTTATAGTGAATTTTAATAATTCCAATGCTTTTTGGAAGCGAGTATCGTTCCATTTTTATTAATGGCGTAGTTTCTACTTGTCAAATGTCAACAAATGACAGCTTCGAACATGACATCTACCAAAATAGCGGGTAAGTTCCTCAAGAAATGAATAGATTGCAAATCAGTTGAATATTTTCCCCTATTTCAACTGCAATGTATTCGTTGTTTCATGCAGGATAAGTTTCTTTTTCCTGAAGGACTCAACTCAATTCCTGAAAAGTTGAAGGTGGGTTTTAGCGATTGGATATGTAATCCCATACGTGCTCGATTGGATTTATGTCTGGTGAGTTTGTAAGCCAATTCATTCCCTTGATATTTTCTAATTTCAATGGCTCTAGTTTTTGTTTTTTCAACGATAATAAGGAGGTTACGGCGACCGAACAGCACATTATTGTTCTGCCTTGAAAAACTCAACTTTTGAGCCTTGAACTCTCCAAACCCTTTCTCGTCGACTATCTTTTCGTAAACCGAATAGTGACTTCTCCGAAAAAAAGTACGTTGCCCCATTGTGATGAAAACACAGGTAGCTCTATGTCCAGGAGATTACCAAGCTATTGAGGAATGCATGAAGTTTATTTTCCAACTTCTTTTTTATAGGTATATTTATTCATGTGATTTCAACACTGTCAAGAAAAGACCTCGTACAACTTCAAGTGAACTGCTGGCCAGCTATCAGATGACAGATGAAGTGATTAATCTGCCAAATCACTCAAACTCAAGACCGATCTGGAGATTGTGAACCTAACTGTTGAGTCGTGAACAAGACGATATTATTATACTTTGAATTGAACCTGATACGTAGGTCGGCAAGGCAGCAGATACCGTTGCCCATCGTTGTAAAAAATTGATGATTACTTCTTAATTTTTATCTGCCAGTTGAACAGCACGAAATACCCATTCAGACGCATGAGGTCGTTTTTTATCTTGGTTGTTTTTGATCTGACCATCAAAAATATGGGTCTTTTTGATGGTATTGAACTTGGAATGGTAGAGATTGATATCTTCTTTTGGTGGAATGTTCATGAGAGACGCTCTGATTTCGATGTTTTAGTATCACTCCTCTGAAATCATAAGATTTAGAAAAGTAAAAAGTAATATTCATGTCGTGAGTTTTTTTTGGAAATGGAAAATGCTGAAAACTTTGATCAGCTTCCACATCATTTATTTTCAGATCAGATATTTTGTATTTTTCCCCTATTTCTGTTGATTCGTTGGTGTTTTTGGACGACTTTGGCGTATCATCTTCAAGGCATATCTGACCACGTTTCACCGTCAACACATCTTTCTACTGAACTCATTGGAGACGAAGATTCCATATACAAAATTTCATAAATTTTTCATAGATTATTTTCGCTTTCAAACCGTCCAAAAACAAAAATTCATTTTAATTTATCAAGATAAGCTTATTGAACGACGTGATATAAATCTATCACCGTCAAAATGCCTTATCTTTCAAACGACTGCACCAAATTGGATAATTCTTTTTTTGTCGTGTTCATAATTCCCAGGGCAAAGTTTATACAAAAGTTATATACAAAATATTTCCAAAATAATTGTTCAGAAAAAACTAAAAAAGTGAAGTTACATCGAGTGAATCGATAATTCAAAATTTTAATCTGAAATAACGTGTGAACTAACTTATTATACAACAATTTTTTACTTATATGATATTCAACAACTTTTATACAGGGAGTCCCGAAAAATGTGGAAAATCCCTTGAATTCAGATAGAACATAAAAAATAAGATGACAAATTCCCATAATTTTTTTTTCCTAGCAACTAGCAACCCTCCCTACGAAGATACGACCTCCTAAATGACGCCACTGGAAATTCATTTTAGTGGAAAACATTTCAATTACTTCCTTCATTATTTATTTTTCCAAAAAGGGTTCATTTTATCGACACTGAACAAGAGTAGCTTTTCTTTAGCTTAATGTTCAAGGTATCCAAATTTGTTATTTTTTAGCACCTTATCATACAGGAGGTGTGTTCTTTTATTCACCAGATGGATTCACCGCTGTCATCACTGTTGCATCAAGTCGTTCGTTTATTCAACGATTGAAACTGTCACTCGTTCGTTTAATCACCGATGTTTCCATCGGTGGCTCATCGGATCCATCGACTTTCAGAGCCGTGAATGTGATGAAATTCTGATGAATCAAGTGGAGGGGGTAATTTTGTATGGCAAAACGTCAATGTTATCTGTCACGACTCAACTAAACAGCAGATAACTATCAACTCGTTCTTTTATTCGACATCTGATGAGCCATCTGACATTTCATCTGGTTTCCATCCGGGTGAATCCATCGGTGAATAAAAGAACACACCTAGGGTATTAAAAATGTAAGCATTAAAATTCACAACCCAGGCCACCTCTGGTAAACTGAACAAGCTAATTGAAATTTGAGTGCGGTGATTTAAGAGGTCCTCAATACTATTAAGCATATCAAATTTTCATCCAATTATATCGAGTAGTTTGAAACTTATTCCACTAAAATGGGTTTCCAATTGCGTCATTTAGGAGGTCGTAGGAGAGCCGCTGGGAAAAAAATTATGGGAACTTTCATCTTAATTTTTTATGTTCTATCTGAATCCGAGAGATTTTCCACATTTTCCGGGACACTCTGTATAAATAGGAGTCTTAGAGTGCCTTCATTATATTACTTCCAAGAAGTTATTATTACCATATATATGAAAAATTATTTTTCATACATATTCATGTTTGAACTAATATTTTTTCGAATAAAGGAAAAAAAATGGATCATTCACACCCCATTCAATTAAAATTTTACCTTACCACAAATCAAATAATCGTCGCAGTGCATGATTACCCTACCATCAAATCCGCCATTATAAAAACCGATACATCAATACCAACCACGGAAGTACCCATCAATAAGCTTCCTGATGAAGAATTAACCATAATAACGAGTCATGGACAGACCAACGCTTCAACTTCCGCAAATTTGTCGTCAATTTGTAACGGTTTCACCAATTATTTTGCACAAGCCTTAATTGGTTCCGATTACGAAACTAACCATTCGAAAAAAAATGGCAGAAGTGGACAGATCTAACTACCTTTTAATGAGCGGCGGCCATGATCGAGAAGAGTAACAGTCATTAATTTCGTGAAAAATCGTTGTTCTATCGAGATGCATCAAGCTGATGAAAGCCATTATGGTGTACTCCGAGCGATAGGTTGGAAGAAAGTCAGTTTTTGCATTAATGTATACATTATACAGGGTTGGGATAAAGTTCGGCACCAAATTAATATCTTTAAAACGAAACGGGCGATATTTTTGAAATTTGGCAGCTGAGTGTAATGGACCACAATGCATCTGATAAGCATATTTTCACTAATGAGATACTTCCGGTTTAACCGGAAATGACCTAAAATTTTTATTTAAATGGGACACCCTGTATATTTTTGCAGATTCTGAAAGTGCACCTCGTTTCGGATCTGTCCATATCGGATTCCATGTAAAAATTCTCTGTAAATGTCTTTTTGTACGTTTGAGAAAAAATCCATTCAAATAAATAAATCGTTGTTATTTGTATCAATAGTGAGAAATAAAACGAAATACTTTGTAGTAGATAACTCTTCTGCTTTTCATGACGTATTTTTTATGAAAATCTATAAAAAGAAGAAATTACTTTACTAGTAGAAAAAATTTATTAAAATAATTTAAAAAAAAATCATTTTAATTGTTCGAAGTACTTGCCGTTCACCTCCTGACAATATGCCAGTCTATTAACAAATTCTTGAGTATTTTTTCTCAAGACATCTCTATGTTTAATGCACATTCATCAAGAATCCGTTGTATCAATTCTTCTTTTTACAGATATTTTTTACATGGAACCTGGTATGGACAGATCCGAAACAAAGTGCTCTTTCAGAATCTGCAGAAATATACAGGGTGTCCCATTAGAATAAAAAAAAATTTGGTCATTTCCGGTTAGACCGGAAGTATCTCGTTAATGAAAATATGCTCATCAGATGCATTGTGGTCCATTACACTCAGCTACCAAATTTAAAAATTATCGTCCGTTCCGTTTTAAGATATTAATTTGGTGCCGAACTTTATCCCAACCCTGTATTTCAATCACAATAAGCACATTATTAATAATCTCACATAAATTTAGAATTTTGATATTTGCATATTCAACGACGATTGAAAATATGGATATGCAATTGAATCTATACTTCTTCATGTATATGCTATACAGGAACAATCATTAAGTTGTACAGTGTTGCCATATTTGGATGCTCCATTATCACATCTGCTGAACTAATGGATATACAAGAAAGTAATGTAGATGTTCTGTGCTGTTTTTAAGAAACAAAAATAGGTCAGGTCGCTACGGAACCTAGTTTCTGTACTACAGAGGGAGACTCTGAAAATTTGCATATTTCTTTTTTAATGGGGGACCATGATCAAGAAAGTAACAGTCATTAATTTCGTGAAAAATTGTTGTTCTATGGAGATTCATCAAGCTGATGAAAGCCATTATCGTGTACTCCGAGGGATAGGTTGGAAGAAAGTCAGTTTTTGCATTAATGTATACATTATATTTCAATCACAATAAGCACATTATTAATAATCTTACATAAACTTCGAGTTTTGATATTTGCATATTCAACGGTGCATATTAAGTGATTGAAAAAAATATATGACTTGAATTGAGAAAAGATGTACTGGTATATACCATACACTACCGATCATTAAGTTGTACTGTGTTGCCAAAATAGGATGTTTTATAACTCCATCTTCTAAACTATTTGGTATACAAGAAAGTAATAGATTTCTTGTGCTATTTTCGAAAGATGAATGCTGCAGGGGAATCTGTACCACTGAGTCGTTTGAAATAATTGTTGAAGATACAGGAATTTATATACAAATTGTACCAACAGAAAAGAACGAGCAAAAAGCGGAACCTCTTTTTGCCAAACTGCTCCGCTATAAAGCAACAAAAACCACTTCCTCTGAGTTGAATTTCCTGGTCTGGTCGGCCCGATATGCGGTCTGAATCAATTAACTTCGTATTCGCACTATTTCAAAACCGACATTTCGCTTTATTAGAACATAATTTCAGTTCGCGAACGCGATTTCTTACAACTTTCCCACACAGCTTGCGGGTGAGAATTTCTAATAATTATCGATAATTCGCCGATGAGATTCATTAGTATTGAAAAAATTGTAGCTGGTCTGATTATAATACGAGTGGTTATGATTCGAGAAAGTGTGCATGAATATGTAGAGACAGATTGAAAGTTAATGAAGGGCATGTTTGCTTTCTTGTGTGATGTGATGGTGATGACTACACTGCGGGTGGTATTGGCGTTCTCAGGATATTCAAATTTGAATGATCGTTTTTCGAATATTCACAAGCGTGCAAAAGCTACTGACTTTTATGATCTATGACCTCTTTATAGGTTCTTTGGCCGAGACTAGCTTCGACCTATGTGTTTGATATTGTTGTATTTGAGCGCTCGTTTTAGTTCAAATGGTGCATAAAGGATTTTCCTTTTAAATTGGCCTATTAGACGTTTCTGGAGAACTAGAGTCCGTTCACGAAAGTTTGAGCGCAAAGTAGGCGTTTGTTCATTTATTTAGAGTAGGTAGTATTCGCTGTCATAACGTAAAATAAAGTCAACGTTGCCGAATGTACCCGGCCTCGTCCGACGAGCTTGCTAGTTATCACAGAACAATGCAATATTGACAACATTGCGTATCAATCTGACAAGAAAATAAACAACATAACCTAAAATTTTAGTATACACAGTGGAATATGTCAAATTCCCATGGCCAAACGACAGCTCAACCTTTCGTGAACGGACTATAGTGAATATTTCGTTCTGAAATTTTAGATGAAGCCTTGAAGATGAAATAACTCTTCGCCTAATATTTTCAAGTCGACAGTGTTGCCACGTCTATCTCAAACGCATATCTACTTTATTATTTCAAATGGAACTACATATTATATTTTCATTTATGTATCGATTCAATACCAAATTCCCAGTATAACCTATTAAAAAAAATTCTTTGCCATGCATTGTTGCCATGTTATACAGAAATTCTTGAAATTTTTTACATCTGCATTGCCAGTTTGGAAATAAAATATCTCGATTATTTTCTATAAGAACGGAACCAAACTCAGCGTCTCATCGTATAGAGTTCATGCATTCATATGGTACCTTCAGTATATTGATTCATCGTAAGGTTCTTCGAAGATTTTGCTCCGAAAATGTGTATTTGCCAACTTGTGAGCCCATTGTTCGGTCGAAATAATGTGCCTACCCAATTCATCTACTTTGTAAAGAATAACCAAAACTTCAAGAAAAGCCCCGAGCTTATCAGGTGCCATAGAAAATTCTATCGTATAATCGTGCTGAGATTTTGCACTCATATATTAGTATCAATCTCAAGTCTTATACAAAATTTTGAGGTAGGGTAGTTACTTACTGCTCCACCAATTTTCTAGATTTTCTCATTTTGGATATTTTCTTCAATATAGTCCGTTCACGAAAATTAAGCGCATAGTAGGCGTTGGTTTATTTATCTGAAGTTGGCAGTATTTGCTGTCATAACGTAAAATAAAGTCAACTTTACTGAATGTACCGAGCTTCCGAGTTATCAGAAAACTCTATGCAATATTGACAATATTGCGTATCAATCTGACAAGAAAATAAACAACATAACCTAAAATTTAAATATACACAGTGGAATATGTCAAACTGTCATGGCCAACCGACGGCTCAACCTTTCTTGAACGTACTATAGTTTCTTCTATTTCATCCCCGCTATTCTTCCAATTTGCACTTGAAAAATATTCGAAGTTTTTTAAAAATTCCTTATTTTCAGCTTATTCAAAAAACATCTGCAGGACTTGATTCTCTTGCATATTGCTCGGTGAATCCACTTCCTTTCGCTCTGTTGCACCGTAATCAAGATGCCAGGAAAGTGCAAGTCACTGTTACTTAACATTTCACAATAATTATTAATTGGAAGATCTCTCTCACGAATCTGAAACGGACCGGCCTGTGTGAGAACGCCATGGCGGTCTTTGTTTGTACGCTAACAAAACTGGTCGATAATTGAAGATGGTTAATATAAATCATTTCTATTCGATAAAAGAAGGACTTGGATGCGCTGTTATTTTCCAATTTGATATTACAACTTTAGGTTATTAACTGAGGATTAGCTTGGGATTTTTCGAGTTTTAATGGACCTGGTTTGAAGGGTTTCTTTGTTTCAATAATACGGATTTTTCTCTACAACTACATAAATTATGTCTAGTAGAATTTTTTGGATTTACATCAATAGCCTTTTTCTTGAAGGAAATGTTGAAACATGCATTTGTTGTTCGATATTCTAATATTTCGAATATTTCTGCAGCCATGAAAAGTCAGAATGAATTTTCGCGTTTGATCTTATTCGAATATGATATTAATATAGGATGTTTCAAAAGCGCAAGATTTCAGTGTCAATTGAACATGGTTTTCTGTGATAAGTATTAACATATAGATTTAGAAAAAAATGAGAAAAGTCCTGAGCAGGTGCTTTTGAGCGCTGGTTCATTGGTGGAGCAATTATGGTATCACCTCAATTTTTGTATAGATCTTTAGATTGATAATAAAAACAGTGGAACTACCCTATAACGAACGTCTGTAAATGAATTCCTCTGTATAACGAATTTCGTACAAGCATTGCACCTTGAATCGAAATTCCATGTTAAAAACACCTCTAAAATGAAGTAAATTCTCTCTATAACGAAATATTCAAAGAACATCACTCTTTGAGTGGGTATTGGTAAGAAGGTATAAGGTGGGTTTTTTCCGTCATTTTTTCGGACGTACGTAATAAATCCCAACCTTAAACTAAATCATTACGGCGGGCAGAGAGATCCTTCTGAAACAGTTTTAAATACACCCCTCGCTGTTTGGTTTCAATCTAACCATTACGCTAGTGCTAGAGTGCCAAGTTGTGCGAAAATGTCTGAAAGGAAGTGCTTAAGTTTGATTTTGATTGATAAACTTAAATTTATCAGTGAAGTCGACCACGACATTGCCGACTATAGAAACCAATTTTCTGTATAACGAAATTTCTTAATAACGATGTTTTTTGCGGATTTAGCACTTTCGTTGGGAAGGGGAATGCAAAATCTCACTAGGTGTGTTTCGAATTTTTTCATTAATCTTTTCACAGTAGATGAATTAGGCTTAATATTTCGAACAAACGGCGAATATCTAACGTCTCCTAACTATCTTGAACACTCTGTATTACACATACATTCAAAATCCTCAAAATACCCGATACGTGAAGGAACAACCTTATCTTCAATTATGTAAATTAGCATAAATTATTTATCTTTTGAGAACGCATAATAATTATACATATTATGCGATCAATAATAAGATAACCTTTCCACTAATCTATACGACTACAATGCCTTGATCCAAAATAAAAATATGTCAAGTACGACTCGCATACGTCAAATGCGAAACCCATCAAACTATTCTATGATCATTCAAGTTGTAGGCACATCTGGAACTTCACTATCTTGCGAAATTCTCATTTTCTTAATTAAACGCTCATGAACTCACAGCGTGACGAGTGTAGAAGGTGTGGTAAAAACAAAAACACTATCTTTAGTCGAGTCAATTACCGTGTCACGAAGACAATTTCTGAAATAGAATAAAATATTAGTTTAGATGTCATTATTATCCGATTTCTGATTGAAATTTTTCGTTGCAGAAAGTCAAGATGGGTGAAAGGCGAGGCACAAGAGGTTTGGAGCTGTGGTGTAAGAGGATGACTGAAGGTTATCCTGGTGTTAAAGTTGAGAATATGACAACTTCTTGGAGGGATGGACTGGCTTTCTGCGCTATTATACACCATTTCAGGCCAGATTTGATGTAAGTGGTTGTTTTATTGCACTATTTTTATTAAAACTTGCCGGTTCTTTATGGGGTGCTGACGCAACAACTCTTCGTACGGCAGCTCTAGCCATAGGCTCGTATTGCCTATGTGAGGGTGCGTGAGAGTTTGTATCGCCTTATGAATACTAGCATTAAAGGTGACCCCAACTCTCACTCACCCTCAAGGGCGAACTATGAATGCGGCCCTTAGTGTACTCTACTGTCGAATATTGTTGCCCTGTTTGGCTCAACAGTGCACGTGTACAATTGCACGTTTCCATGAGAATAAGAATAGTAACTGAAACAATGAAATCAACACCAACACCATGGTTACCAGTTCTTTCAAACATTGCTTCTCCACATATCCGCAGGCAGGCTTTGAAAATCTGGAATAAATTCAATTCTTCTATAAATTCAAATCAAATACTTTCCTATATTCCAGAGAATATAGATTAAAAACCACTTAAACCATTTTGGTCCAATTATTTTCTTACCTCGAATGAAAGCGATTAAGCAATTTGGCAAGGCGAGTGGAACACATGTACCCAATATTAAAAAAAAGATTCAATAACGGACCCCTCCAATAAAGTTCCTGGATTTGAAAGTTTGGACTGTTCTTAATCGTATAAGAACATGTCATGGCCGTTGAAATAGCATGCTTTTCAAGTGGAATTGAGTTGATAGTCCTAGTTGTGAGCAGACTATAGAACATCATCTAATAAAGAATTGTCCAATATTTAAATTTCAGGATGGCTTAAGGGCTATACATGAAGTTACATAGTCGTTTTTGAATTGGATTGTGAATTTAAAATCGATTTAATAGAGTTTCAATCATTTATTTTTCTGTTCTTTTTTTCTGCTTCGATTTTTTCGTTTCAGTTTCAGAATTCCGAAGGCGTCTTGGAGAGGGTTATCGGTTGGACTCAATAAAGAAAATAACCTTCAATAGTCGAATCATTTTAAGTGTTATTCTTGTTGGAACGGCGAGACAGGTTTTTTCTACTGAGGTTTTTCCTTGAGCTCTGGTATGTTTTCCTAGAGGCGCTTCCTAAGAAGATACGACCTCCTGAATGACGCCACTATAGAAATTCATTTTAGTGAAAAAAATTTCAATTACCTACATACTTCTTTCATTATTTTTTTTCGAAAACGGTTCATTTTATCGACACTGAACAGAGTACCTCTTCTTTAGCTTTATGTTCAAGGTATCCAAATTTTTTTTAGCACCTTATTATACAGGGTGTTCAAAATGTATGCATTAAAATGTGAAACCCAGTCCACCCCTGGTAAACTTAAGTAGCTAATTGAAATTTGAGTGCGGTGATTTCTAGTGGCGTGATTTAGGATGTCATATCTTCGTAGGGAGGGCCGCTAGGAAAAAAAATTATGGAAACTTGTCATCTTCATTTTTTATGTTCTATTTGAATCCGAGAAATTTCCCACATTTTCCGGGGCAGCCTGTATAGTGTTAAAGCCTGACAAATTAACTTTCGAGCTCAGCTCTTCATCAGTGAAATCAACAGAGTCGTTTGAGAAGTCTATAGTTGAACACATCAGCAAAATTGTTTCCATCAGAAACAATCGCTCCAACATTAAATAATTAAACACATTTCTAAGATATTCTATTCTTCAGATTCGGAATAATATGCCTGTAATCTAATCATGCATGAATATATGCATGATCACGCATGAATTGGCATTTGTGGGAAATCACAAAATGCAATTGTATATCTTGCTCTCACATCTGCTACTATTAATATCAACTTTCCATGACCATGAAAATATTTCACGAATATCAAATCATCCGTCAACTCGACCCATGTTCTTACAATGAAAACTGCTAAGTAGTTGAAAATTAGATTTGTAGTTGAAGTGTCAATAATTGAAAACTACTCGCCTAGAAGTAGGTAATAAAAATATTAATTATCTTGTAAACACCTACACACAAAAGGAAATTGTATAATTATCGACATTATAATCGGAGAAATAATCAATATTCATCTTCTACAATGAAAAAATAATGGATTAGCTTGGGCACTTTAGATATTATTCAGTTGATAACAGAATAACCTTCTGGAGAAACACTCCTAGCACCGTATTCTCTAGAAGTGATCTTTTAAAGTGTATACGAACTTCATTGCGCGAGACCCTCCTCCTATACCTGCAAAAATGCACACCGCACAATGAAGTTCGTATAAGCATTGAAAGATCACTTGTCGAGAATACGGGGCTTGGACTCCCTTAGGCCAAAAACTTCATGATGATCTCACTTACCTATATCAGGAAGCTCCTGAAGCTGCAAAATCAATTAGTGGAATTAACTGTATTTAATTTTCTTCCAGAGATTTCTCCAAACTCAACAAAAACGACATCTATAATAACAACAACCTGGCATTCAGGATAGCAGAAGATCACCTCGGCATTCCTGCCCTTCTAGAACCAGAAGACATGGTGGAGTATGCAGTTCCAGATCGTCTTTCCATTCTCACATACTTATCACAGTTCTACCAAGTTTTTGCTGTGAATTCGAGTGAGTAAATGATTATACATCGCCTTGCTTTTGGGGGTCTATTCAATAGTTATTCTTTCGACGAAGGTGTTCAGCAATTATGATGCTTTACAAGAAAAAGTAAGGAAAGCCCTAGCAGGTGCTCTCGAGCGCTTGTTTATTGGAGCAGCAATGAGGCTGTTGCCTCAAGATTTGTGTAGGATTTCTTAAGTTTTTTGTTATCGATTAAGCACGGTTTACATTGGTAGAGTTAGGTGGTAGGGTACTCACTATTCCCCTTCTAGTATAATGTAAATAGATTGTGCTAGTGACAGTAGAGTACTAAAGACAGTACACGATAGAGTAGAGTAATAGCACATGTGGAATAGTTCAGTCTGCTATCCCAGTTCTGAGAAATTTTTAGAGTGCTTCAAGACCGAAAGGCTCTGCCAGAATACCTTTTTGCCTTTTTTTCTTTCTTGTAAAGGGTGTGCTGTGGCTGTTTTTCCTATACCACAGAGAGTGATTACCCCTTTGAACGTGCAATGACAATTCAGTTAATTTCTTTTGTTCAACTCCAACGTGCTTGAATAAAGACCATATTATATCACTTTCATATCATGTGTTCAGCTTTTCTGCTTCTGATCCACAAAACCTGCAAAGTTATCTGCTAACTTCTCATAAGTACAAATGATGTTTGTACTAACGGTGTCCCGTCAGCAGTCCCACAATCCCGAAGCTCAGCTCGTGACTGCTTCAAGAAGCTTTCCTAATATCGAAAGGAAATAAACTAATTGTCGAAAATCAAACAAAGCAGACTTTATGTCAATAACCGAAAACTCTATCAGTAAACCATCTGTAGATCCCAAAAACATCTGACGAAGCCTGGCTAATGGGGGCAGAAAAGTCGAGAAGAAATGATGATGGAAATATCCCTAATACATTATTATAAGGATTCGAATGACCTACAGATGAAACAATAGAATAACCACAATATTGAATTGCGCAATTACGTCATTCAGCGGTAAAAGGATACTTTCCATTTCAGCTCCGCATAATCGACAATCAGGCATCTGCGATTTAATCTTCTTTGTTCGCCTCTACACAATATCGTTAATCAATTTCGAAACAAATATGCATATTATTCCATCCGCACTTGCATCATTAGAATCGCGTTACATTGAGATACATAACGCCCAGTGGTGGCAATTAGAAATCTATCTAATTGACGCTGTTAATATCGAGGATTTGTTCTTTGCCAGGTGCGCTGAGAGAGAGCTTGAAGAGTAATGACCGTCTGGAAGCGTTCGTCTTCGCGAAACATGAACAGGTTTTCGAATAGGGCATTTCAATTTAAGGCGAGCCTTCGAAATGCTCAATATAGGCGATTTGGATCAGGTGTCAATTTCTCTTCGAGATCATTCCTCTGAAATACTTTTTCCGGTTCAAACATCTCAGATCTTTAGCTCAGTTTACATTGGTAGAGTAAATGGTAGATTAAGGTGGCAGGGTACTTACTATCCCACACTAACATAATGCAAACAGACTGTGCTAGTGATAGTAGAGTAGTAACGATAGTGCTCGGTAGAAGAGACTGTATAGCACGTGTGGAGTAGTACACATTATTAATCCTTACCCATTTCCACAATTCTACTCTACTCTACTGGTTTACTGGTTGACTATACTAATAAAAAGGGACATAATGAAAGAGTGGCAACGAACGTGGAACGAAAAGCAGAAGGGAAAAGAACTATAAGTACGGACATTGCAGACAGGTAGGAACGGACAGACTCAATCTGACATTTAAAGCGACGCAACTAGCCACGGGACATGGAAATATGAAATCCTTTCTAAGCCAATTTAACCTAACGTAGACAAGTGGACAATTCGAATGCAAAGGACAGGACGGAGACGCCAAACACATAAGAACACAATGCACGATAGAAAGAAGACTCAGAATAAGACAGAAAATAACAGAGAACTACAGAAACACGACACTACAGTTGATAATGGACAGAAAAGCGAACGGCAGGGACATAAGGATACTGAATGAATAAGCACATGACGCAATGGACGACTAATAGACGAAATGGATAATACACTGCAGCATAACACCTGGTTGCAGTGCGGACATATGGACTAATGCCGAAAGGTAGGAAGTTCACACACCACAATGTCTAATACTTGCCCTGACTATCCTCTCAAATTACTTGCATCGTACCAAATCTCTAAGCCATATGAGAAGTATTCCAGTAGCTCTACTTCTACCAGAGTTGCAGAATTAGGTTGATTCTCTTCATTTTCTTCATTTACTGTGCGAAATCCTCGGTTTCAATTCAGAACCGCAATTACAGAAAACGCGTTTGCCGAGTGAAGACGTCAACCCGTTGAACACAGTCAGCCATACAAGACAAGCATCATAAGACGCGGAATTTTTTATTGGCAATAGCAGACTAGCGTGTACTACATGCCCGTATAAAAACACGAGAAACCTTCTACGAAGGCTCTCGAACGACATCCATAAGGGGCACCCATCCGTTCCAGGAATGTGTGTCAATGTGTTTGTAGATAAATCGATCTAGTGCCATAAATCGCAATAGTTGTTTTGAAATCTATCGAATCGGGCGTATTCGTATGCATGTGTGTGCTTTATTATACCGAGCCGTCGGTTAATAAAACTGGTTTTACGTAATTTAATTGTGTTCGCAATTGATTTCATATAAATATTATTGATCGACTGTTAATATGTCGAATTGAGGTCTATTATCTTTGACAGTACATTGCATGGTTATATGGCCTTGAACATATAGTCCGTTGGAATGATATACTGTCGAAACTATAAATCTGATCGGGTATTACAGAATTAAGATTCAAACCGAAGGCTGGTACTTATTGAATGACACGGACAAGACTTGACATCGCAGCTTGAGGCTGTACCTACTTAGTTGAAGACCTGTCACTTGAATATTACGCACAAGTCTCTCTTATGTTAGACGAGACTCTGTATGCCATCTCGTTTTAAGTGAAGACTACTTCAAACTCAACTAACATTTCTATAAAGGTTACTCATTGGGTTACACAGACACAAGTCTGCAACGTAGACAAGTGACTGTAGGTGAAGACGTTGTCAGAATGCAAAGAACAGCGATCTTCCCACAGGTATCTCTTTAGCTTCGATGAGAGCATGTGTGTCATCTTATAGCAAGTAAAACTTCCATTAAACTCAAACTAGATGTTCATAAGAAAAAATGAAAAAACCATTGAGTTCGTGAAAAGACCAAAACATTACAGGTAGCTTAGCTCTAAGGACTTTCAGTTGCGACTCGAAATCGTGTGTACCTGGCCCAAAAGGTGTTTTTGCACTGCGACCTAATAGTCTATTGTGTCCTTCATATTTTGAGTTGTCTACGCTACTGGCCTTCAGCTTGTCCAGTTGTCTTGATTGATCTAGAAACTAGAGGATGTTTTCTATAGAGAGATGCAGCTTATTTTTGTTGAGCTCCTAAACAGTTTATGATCTTCTCGTATTGAACATTCCGAGCAATTTTCTGTAGTGTTCTAAGCCCGAAAGGCTAGTTAAGAGTGTCACTCGTATAAAGCCTGCGTACCTTTTCCTTACGCCATCTTATGGGTCGATTACATTGAGATACTTCACAAGTTGCTACTGAGCGAATTTAGAAGCGAGTGAATTAGCTTGTGAGATTGTGATGATTACACACAAAACTGTCTACTCGCTGAGTAGCCAACAATCTAGCGATCCACGTGAGGTATGTTTGTATCGTTGTCAAAGGTCTAAGATAAATGTCAACTACGTTTTCAAATTTAAGAACCACGAACCACCGAGTAGATCAGAACTCACAAATTGTTTAGTAGCAACTGTGATTACACCACGGCTTGTTTGCATGCCAACAAGCCAAAGCGCTATCGATTTAGCGTGTAAAGTAGCCTAGCTTTCAACTTTAGTCGCAGCTTTTTTACAATCAGATTGTTGGCTTGTGAACACGATTACACTGAGCGAATTTACAATCAGCCACTAAATTCGCTCAGTAGCAGCCTGTTAAGTATATCAATGTATTCAACCCTATAGAGGCATAATAGCACATCTAATTGTCGACTGACCCATCAGTAAATGGTGACCAGAATCGAACTCGAAACTGTTCCTTTACCAGTTTGGAGCTCCAACCCATTCGCAATCGTTCGAAGGTCACGTCCTCATTAATTTTTCGGAATTTCTATTTCGAAAGCAAGAGTTGCGTGCGATGGGTTGGTGGATTTATAAACCGATCGATATCAGCATGTATTTATAATGCAAGTACGAAGGATTGAAGAATAAAAGGTCAATGGTTTTGTCGGTCGGGACCGTATCAATTTGTTACGCTCTCAACTGTTGGAATAAGATATTATCATGGGTGTGTGTATGTTGCCAGCTCATGGGTGAGAAACCGAAATGGGAAATAAACGTAACGAATTGAATACGTGTATCATTCGGTGGCTATCGAAGTATAATTTTCAGAAATCAACCAGTTAAGACTTAAGAAAACTTTCAATAGACATTGCCAGAAAAAATCTTAGATATGAGTAACTCCGAAATCATAGCGATTTTTCTCTTTCGTTTCGTAGTCAGTTTAACGAGTAAAAAAAATTATTGAAATCACCGAAAGAAGCCATCAGCGAGTTCGAAAGTTCAGAAATGGCGGTTGAATGTTGAATCACAGTTTACAGCGATGCCAAATGGCTACTCTGTTGTGAATCGTCATCTCCACACATTATGATAGCTCGTATGTCATCATAGTGCGACTTTTCCACTATAACGAGTATTGAAACGGCTATATCAATATTTGATTAAAAAATTTAATTACTTGAAAAACTCTATATTTCAACATACTGGGAATGCCCATATTAGATGAAACAACTTATACCGAAGGCTCACTCTCGAATATGCCACTTCGTGTTTAGTTTTTTAATTTTGGACTGAATGAAGAACATCAGCCTTATGCATTTGTATGAAAAAGTATTACAAATGAGAAGCATTTATTTTTCAGAATTTGAAGCAAACATCTAACCAAAAAGCCAGTAAATAAACTGGAACAAATTGTCACTTCCGTATGGATACTTTGTATACATAACAACAACGGACAGCATCATATCAGTGAATAGAGCCATTAATCTAATTTTGGAGTCAACAACAACAAAGTTGATATACACGAGCTCTATAATTATGAATCGTGCAATTAATAACCGATAATATTGAATGCGTAACGGTTGATGTGCATAATTTGACGCTAAATTATGGCTATCCTTCCTACGCCACATGCTTGTTCAGCGCGTCTAACTGAATTTAGACACTTTTCGCTCCAAATGCATCGCATATCAGCAGCATCCGCTATGCTCGACATTCCTATTTCTCGCTGTCGTAAGTTTTTCATTTTAAGTGTAAAGAAATATTTATTTTTTTTAGATGAAACTCAGTTTCCGAATACTGCCCATATCTGGCATTATTCTTCTACATATTTTAATTTTTTTCCTTTTCATTTCTAATTGCATGCCCCAAATAATATATGTTTTGTTACATCTTTTCTATGATAGTGTTCTCTTCAATAATATATTATTCGCTGTGGCTCAGTATTTTGTTCTTGCATGTTTAATATTACTATTCTTATTTCTTTTTTAATTTTTTATTCAGGTGATACAGCATTGTGCCGTTACCTCTTACATAGGTATCCATTTCCCGATATGAATTATTTTATGGTCAGGAAGCAAGGAACACTTATGTTCAGCTGTTTCTGTTTCCGATCGACAATGCATACAAATCTCATCTGTTGACTTTCCCATGCGGTACAAATGATGTTTGTACCGACAGTGCCTGTCAGCACTCCTACCATCACCCAATTCAATTCATGACAGCTTCAGGAGCTTTCTTGTATAGGTTTGTGAAATAATCTCGAAATTTCTGGACTGAATATGTCCAGGGCTGTTTTTCCTGAGGTTCAACAGGCTGCTTCTTTACCTTCAATGCCCTGGCACACATAATATACTTATTAATTTCCTTCAATTTTTCACCTCTCATCTGTGTTAAAAGATTTGAATATCATGTATAGAAATATATTATGTCTGGTATCCTGTTCACATCTTCCTATGCTTATACTGGGGAATACACGTACAAATATACATCATATCGACAAGAGAGTGCAAGATAAATGTGTAAAACTTGATTTTTTAAAAATAAATGTACCACGATGCAATTCAAAACCAAAAAAAGTAAGAATCTCATAAAAACGCGTCGAAATTCCAGACTAGCAATAAATTTCTCGGCAGTTTCTCGATAAATACAAAGTTGAACAGCTTCAAACGAGGCTAACGCGTACAATATGCGAAATTGCGTAACGTATTCTCGGATTTTCTTCGGGTCAAGTAATCTAAAAGTATAAGTCGCGATGAATAATGGGTTGAGAGGAGGCTGGGCCCCCAGATGGTAGTCGCTCTCGAACGCAGAGATGAACATACGAACGAGCCTCGGGCAAGACCGCATATCGGGTGATAAGTTTGTCGCAAGTCATGAAACTTTCTCTTTTCGATTATATTTTGCGAAAGGGAAAGTGGATGATGCCAAAGACCTCCTGACAGAAGGTATGACGTTCGTTCACTCCCATAATTTTGATGGGCGCATCGTGTGTGGGGTCCCAACAGCGGCGTAACCGTGAAAGGGAGATAAAGGGGTTCGAAATATTATTTGGGCACTTTCAATCATTTCTGCTTCTTGTTTTCAAAGCTTTCGCCAGCCGACGCCGACGTCGACGTCGGGAAAACCCTTTAGACGCTATCTTTTGTTCTATACCCTACTAATTCATGAAAACCCAAGGAGGTAGTCAATAGTGTTGATAAATAAGACAATCTCCTCGGGTGTCCAGGACCTGTTTTCTCATATGAATTGTTCTTAGGCCAGCCAGCTCTAGACACTTGCACGTTTTCAGATGTTTCTGCTTCTGATCCATAAAGTCTGCAAATCTCATTTGTTGACTTTTCCATACGGTTCAAATAGTGTTTGTATTGGATAGTGCCGCGTCAGCGAATGCATCACGAATTTTTTGTGGACTGATTATATTAAGCCCAGGAGTGTTTCTCCAGAATGTTATTGAACTACCATTGCTAGACCACTGCCTCAGTTGTTTTTCTCCAAGCCCACAAAAAGGCTCAGGTCTAGCGGATGTAAACCTTTATGCACTTTCTGCAAGTTTATCGGCTTTTTCATTTCCTTCAACACCACAATGCCCTGGCACTCATAGTAGACTAACTTTATTGGCTCTTGCCACAGTAGAATTGTAACATTACACGTATTGACTCTGAATATTTTGTGGTCGCACATTAAAAAAGTAAAAATTGATCAATAAAATGGGCTATTTTTGATCAATTTCATGTACGTTGACATGAGCTCTTATTTTGAGGTCGAATGAACACATTTTTGATTTTCATCGTTTTCGTTTCTTGTATGAATTGTTCTGTAATGAAGTCGCACTCATTAAGAGTCATCAACCAATACGAAGCCAGCTGTCTCTTCCATTCAACTCCTCAAGACAATAAATCCTGCGGCAAGGACGTCGATAAGCCAGTCGAAGAACTGCCCCGCGTACTTCTCATGGCACAAAAGGATAACGTAACAACATTCGTAATCAGGACTATGGGTAATCGTAATCGATAGCATAACTAGATAACAGGGTAGGTTGAAGGTTAATTAAAATTGATTTTTATTGGCAAACACTCTCGCCCGAGTACAATACCGATTTTAATCATTATGATTAATACGTCTTGATCGGGTCACGATTTTTGACTTATGGTGGTGTGGTCTCTGAGAAGTGAACGTCTCGACCACGGGTGGTGTTGGCCAACATGTGTGTTTTTACAGTTGGTGGAACTATCGTTTAACCTTGCGTTATATGATGTAGAAATTCAAAACCCGAATGCGTACCTATGCCAGAATTTACAGGCGTGATTGAGTTTTTTTATTCACAGTGTCGAAGAGTCAAATAGAATGGGCATTGTACTATATTTTATGTGACAACATTAAGAGTAGCGTTTAATTTATACATATCTGATTATTCTCCTTGAATTTCGAGTAATTAGTTTTTAATTCAATGTTGAAAATGCGATTTCTCTACTTGTTCAAACGTCACGCTATGATGACGTACGAGCAAGCATATTTAATGAGGATGACGATTCGCAACAGAGTGACAAGGACTCGCTACGATTCTCTAATGGGTCGATAACATTGAGATACTTGACAAGCTGCTACTGAGCGAATTAAGTAGCTGATCACAAATTTACTCAGTGTAATCGTGTTCACAAGCCAACAATCTAAAGCTGCGACTAAAGTTGAGAGATGGGCTACTTTACAGGCTAAATCGCTGGCGTTTTGGTTTGTTTGCCGTGTGTGTGTAATCACAGTTGCTACTAAACAATCTGTGAGTTCTCATCTACTCGGTGGCTCCTGGCTCTTAAATTTGAAAACGTATTTCACATTTATCTAAGATCCTTGACAACGATACATATACAATGATAAACCTCACGTCGATCGATAGATTGTTGGCTACTCAACGAGTAGACAGTTTTGTGTGTAGTCATCACCATCTCACAAGCTAATTCATTCGCTTCTAAAATCGCTCAGTAGCAGATTTTAAAGTATCTCAATATAATCGATCCATGAGGTGTAAGTTTGAGAGACTAAATACCGTACCAAAATATGAATGAAAAAACAAGTAATAACGAAATTCAGATGGCAATGAGTGACACTCGTAGCAAGGAAGTGTGAAGAAATGGTCACACAGAGTTATATTTTGGGAACCTAGAGAAACAAAAAGAACCATAGGGGATAGATGAATCGACGATGTAGTCATGTAGCTCAGAACCAATAAATGAGATAAGCAAAAGACAGAGAAGCATTGAAGAAACTGGAGTAGGCCTATATCCAACACTGAGATGAGAAGCTTGTGACGATTTATATCAAAACGTCATGATCATAATAATAAATGTAATAAACATAATATATCGCAGGATATCAATCTACTGAGATTAAAGACATGCTAAAACCGTTGGTAAGACGACCATAATCGAACGGAAATTCGCATAAACGGCTCCATTGCGGGATCCGTAACAGATTTACAAGGCGAAAAATCATCAATCAGTACTCGTGCATACGCTGTTCCGTCATCTTACTTCCTAGTCGCCGCGGCAGAACGGCACCCACCGAAAAAATGCGACAACACCGCAATTTATCGACGGTGCGGTAACGAAGGCTTAACGACCACGGGCGCAAGAACTGTCATGACGGGTAACGAATGGGGTTTATGACATTTCGTAAGTCGTTCCCTGGAGATAACAAATGAGCGCGCCGGGCAATTATAAAATGTACCATGTAACTATACGTCGGGAATATTAAATGTCAATGATCTTGCGGCGATCGGTTTTCGTCATCAGGGTATTCTCGCGGCTGCTAGACAGCATGACTGCGAGGATACAAGGTGTTTTATTTGAAAGTGTCCACCCTCAATAGCTCAATAACGAATCAGAATTCGTAAAAATATTCAGACAGGTCGATTTTTGATGACATTCAAATTCAAATTCAAATTCAAATTTATTGAATTTGAATTGATGACATGGGGGCCAAACTGGGATTCAAAGCTTGTTTTCACTGAGCAACCGCCTAAACGGATTTGCAACCCTTATCGGGAATTTTACTATGGAAAGTGGGTAGTATTGTTGCACAAATGTATGCATGGATTCAAATTTGTATGAACCTGCAGTTTGTGTTCTATGAAGTGAATATTCACAAAGTTAATTATGATACCGATAAGACTAAATGAAACATTCCTTTATTATAACTCAAACTTCAGGTTCATACAAATTTGAATCCATGCAAACATTTTTGCTACAAACTACCCACTTTCCCTATTCAAATTCCTGATAGGTTTGTAACCCTCTCCAGAGGGCAAATGGTGGACTGTTTTTCGGAATAAATATTGCCATCAATCTGCCACTTCAGATGTGTGCGCCTTTTTATTTGTTTTCTAATCACCTGTTTCTACCAGAACGTGCGTTTTTGGTGGTTATAATATGACCACTTTTTACTCTGCATACCGGAAGATGGTGATCGATTTTCTTGGCGCACAGTGGGAATAATGCTTTCGCTGTGAATCAACCTGAGAACTTTTCAACAGATAGTTTCAAAACTTCGAGACATAATTATATACACTGCGCAAAAAAATTAACGCACTGAAAATTTCAATTTTAATGAAAGTTAACACTACATTGACTTCGGGATGGTTTTAAACGAAACAAGACACATTAAATGGAAGAAAAATTCAGGATTTCACCGTATCTTATGGGAAAGAAGAGAAATAAACAATTTTCAAATTACTGGAATGCTATGGGGCAAATGGCACTACATGCTCTTCAAGAATGTTCCTTATATACCTTTCAGCATTCATAGCTCTCATTATCAACGACCACTAGGTCTGTGCGAGTAGTCAAAGATATTCCACCCCATACCATAATCGATACTCCCCCGAAACCAGTAGTATTCAGGAAATTGCACTGAGCATATCTTTCATGTGGACGTCTGTATACAAGGTAACGTCGATCACAATGGTAGAGGCAGAATCTAGACTCATCTGTGAAGATAACTCTTTCCCAATCAGCCTTTTCCCAATGGATATGCTCTCTCACAAAATCCAACGCGCCCTTCGATGGGCTGGGCTAAGAGCTGGGCCTCTTGCCGCGATACGGGGCCTTAAATCATATTCTCTGAGGCAATTTTTTATTGTCTGAGTGCTAATTTGTACCCCATGAGTTTGCTCAAGCTGATTTCGAAGGAAGCGAGCAGTTGCAAACCGTTGTCTCAACGAAGATACTCTCATATTACGTTCTTGAATGGCAGTTGTTACCCGTGGTCTACCCTGTCCTGGTCTTCGGACATTCATACATGTCTCCCTGAATGGCTGCAACATTCTGGAGTTGGACACACCTGTATGGAAAATCCCAAACCTTTCTGCACTTCTTGTGTATGTCTACCCTTCTTCTCGCAAAACTACCGCTTTGGCACATTCTTCTTGGGTCAAATTGCGTGTTTCGCGTTGCATAACGATCGAGTGTAGAAAATCAAACGAAAAACTATTGATCACTAGAATTGATCGAGAACAACTGATTTCAGAATGGAGCCAATACATTCAAAATCTGATAATCTCATATTTTTTTAATCCTGCTGGGAAAAACATCTTTATTGAAGAAAAACGTTGAAAGTGGATAATATATGCACGCATAATTCTGATAAAAATAATTTTCATTGAGAACACCTTCAGTTGTAGAATAAATTTGTGATTTCCATAATGTGCGTTAATTTTTTTGCGCAGTGTATTTCATACTATATCAGTTCAATTCAAAAAAAAGATAAATAGGGGTCGATTCAATACCACCAGGAGTTCGGAGAAATTTGAAGAAAATTTAAAAAATTGACGTGTTGACTGGTGGCCAGGCAATTGTAGAATATACCAGGCTTTATACAACTATACGTCGGGAATATTAAATGTCATTGATCTCTCGACGATCGGTTTTCGTCATCAGCTTATGCTCTCGACTCCTAGACAGCATGACTGCGAGGTTGTGCATCTTCTCGGAGCTTCTCTGGCAACACATGGAGCCGGCTTTCGCGAGAGTCCTGCGGGTGTTACGTAATGGTTCAAGACTAGCGTGATTGTTGCCGTTTCGTAGCAAGAAAAAACCATTCGGAAACGACTCCAAATATTTTGTAATGTTCGTGCTTGTTGGGTAACGGAATGACCTCGTTGTTGTGTGAATCTTAAGAGTTGCACGCCTGGGAACGATAATTGGACGACTTATACAGGGTGTTTGGTGATACAACATGATTATTCTGAAGATTCAGTTGACTGAGGATCGAGGATGTCCCTGTGGTAATTTCTCGAGTTCTCAGGAACTTTCGCCGAGAAGTTAACGTATATTTTTGGCTTGGCCATCGCGTTCACCTGATTTTAATCCTGCAGAATATGTGTGGTTGCACTCTGGGATAGTTATTTCGAAAGCAGCCATTGACCATCTTATTTCTTATTCATTTCGAACTGTTTCTAGATGGAAGTTTACTTCTTTTCAAGCGTTCCTTCCACTTAAACAAGTGCTATTTGGTCTGTCCAAATGTCTGAATTTTCGAATTTAGGGCCGAAAATGTTCTCAAACGATAATGTTCGACTCAATGATGATGAATCCGTGGTCAAATTAAATTCTGTCCGTGGGGACGTCCGTAAAATCCATGGAGGTAAAGGAAGGGAAGGGAGCATATCCTATATTTCCCTTGATGCAAAAGTGTCACATAAATCGGCCATATTTGTATGGGCAACTTATGGCGGGAATTTTTTGGATTCATCAGAGCACCCATTCACTGAATAAGAAACCTTTCTTAACTAATACTGAATATCTTACTGCTACAAACTGTATTGAAAAAGAACAAGAAATGAGGCACAAATAATAAAATTCAACGTTTAAAAAGTTCGAAGTCGGCCATATTGGTGTGTCCCTTCTTTGTTTTGTGTGTTTTGTTTACGTGGCACTTGTCAAACGTTAGGCCCCCTTCACTTCCTTTACCTCAATAGGTGTGTTCTTTTATTCACCGATGGATTCACCCGGATGGAAACCAGATGAAATGTCAGATGGCTCATCAGATGTCGAATAAAAGAACGAGTTGATAGTTATCTGCTGTTTAGTTGAGTCGTGACAGATAACATTGACGTTTCTGCCATACAAATTTACCCCCTCCACTTGATTCATCAGAATTTCATCACATTCACCGGCTCTGAAAGTCGATGGATCCGATGAGCCACCGATGGAAACATCGGTGAGTAAACGAACGAGTGACAGTTTCAACCGCTGAATAAACGAACGACTTGATGCAACCGTGATGACAGCGGTGAATCCATCTGATGAATAAAAGAACACACCTAATAGTATAATCGATAAGTCTCAAAAGAAGTGACATGAAATCTTCAGGGTAGGTTCGGTTCCAAATGTCGCGGTGGAGTTACCACCAGTAAAATCATACAAAGTGTTCCATAAAACATGGACATTCGAAATTTTTGCTCCATAATATCTCAGACAAATCAGAACCCATCGTAATGAAGTTATGCGGCCACATGCAAGACAGTCATAGGCAGCCTCATACGAAATTTTGTCGGCATAGTGTTAACAGAACCATAAAGAATTCAATCTTAATATTGAAAGAAAAAATCCGTATACAGTGGAAAAAAATTCGTTATAAATAAATTTCGTTATACAGAAAATTTGTTTCTACAGTCGGCAATGTCGCGGTCAACTTCACTGATAAATTTAAGTTTATTATTCAACTCGAGTACTTGCTTTTAGACAGTTTCGCACAACTTTACACATTAGCGTTATGGTAAGATTGAAACCAAACAGCCAGGGGTGGATTTAAAACTGTTTCAGAAGGATCTCTCTGCCCGCCGTGGCGCCGTAATGATTTAGTTTAAGGTCGGGATTTATTACGTACGTCCGGAAAAATTCGGAAAAAACCCACCCTTATACATTCCTACCAATACCCATTTAAAGAGTGATGGTTTTTGAATATTTCGTTATAGACAGAATTTACTTTGTTTCAGAGGGAGTTTTTAACATGGAATTCGTTATACAGAGAAATTCTTTTATACAGACGTTCGTTATAGGCAAGTTCCACTGTATTTCCAACAAACAAAATACCCTATTCCAGGTGAAGATTTTATACTAAATGTTCATGAAGAATTTTAATGGGATTGCATAATCAGAAGCATATAATTTAATATTTTTCTAAATTATCCTTTTTTTGTAATTTTGCAGTAAAATGCAGTAGCAAACATTTGTGGTAGTTGCGTTAACACAGCCATAGTATAATCTTGGCAATGAATGTCCACCAAGCATCTACCGAGTCAATTTAAATGTTAATCACTACTTGTTCACATAACAGAAAAACAAATCCCACCGCATGTCTTCTATTCCTTCCTCATCGTAGTTGAACAACGCGAGCCGAAATTACACCGATCACGCATGGAGATTTTTCGTGTGTTTCAATGAAACAATCGAACAGTTATGCCCGGTGAGATGATTCATTTCAACGGAAATATGTAGATTACGTTAACGTTAACCGTATCAAATCGTTGCTTCGAACAATGGTACGAGTTGTCGCTGCTTTCTTGTGAAAATATGAATTGGTGAACCGCCTTTCATTTACGTTGAAAATGGTGAATTCAAGTAGTTGACCTGCTGTGGGAAAACGCCCAGAAAGGTGAATAATCTGAGGTATTTTTACCCTTTTATATGTTGTCAATAGTTTTTTATTACAGCGGAACAACCTATAACGAACGTCTGTATAACGAATTTCGTACAAGACATTGCGCCTTGAATCCAAATTCCATGTTAAAAACACCCTCCAAAACGAAGTATATATAATACTCTCTATAACGAAATATTCAAAGAACATCGCTCTTTGAATGGGTATTGGTAAAAAGGTATAAGGGTGGGTTTTTTTGCGGAATTTTTCCGGACGTACGTAATAAATCCTGACCTTGAACTGAATCATTACTGCGGGCAAAGAGATCCTTCTGAAACAGTTTTAAATACACCCCTGGCTGTTTGGTTTCAATCTAACCAGTACGCTAGTGTTAAAGTTATGCGAAAATGTCTGAAAGGAAGTGCTTAAGTTTGAATGATAAACTTAAATTTATCAGTGAAGTCGACCGCGACATTGCCGAATACAGAAACAAAAACGAAATTTCTTTCTACAAAATTTTTTTGCTGATTTAGCGCTTTCGTTATAGGGAAGTTCAACTGTAAATGGGTCCATTTTTTCGAGACGAAATTAGTCCGGAAAAAAATTCTCGAAATACGCCAATAGAAAAAAAACATCGTTAGGGAAGTTCCACTGTATTTTGTTTTGGAATTCAAGTTGATATTTTGTGCGAAATATGAATTTTTGAACCTATGAGAGATGATTACGAGTATTATGGGTCTTTAGACAGTTCTTTCGTCCCTGGGACATCTGTTGTAGTTGTGGATGGTTTGATCAAATCTCCTGGTTGTGAGAGCAACTTTATTGAGAGTTTATCTTAGGGATTTCAGGAATAAGAGATTAAATTATTTATTGTTTTCAATGCAGATATGATAGCTCTATTACTTATTATTTCAACTTCGTTTTCGGTCCTTGCTTTGTTGTGGCCTTAAGCGACTCTATTAGCTCTGCTAATTCTAAGTAAAGCACATGATTCGACATACGATAAAAATAATAAAACTATACCTCAGAGGAATATAATCGTTTTTCGGTGGATTGAAGGATTTTTTCGAGAAAATTAATTTCGTGTTTTTTTTTTCAGATTCTCCAACCAAAGTTGCCTCAAAAAGACCTCCTCCAGCTGATTTGCAGAGGCATATGGTTGCGGCTGCCGGCTCAAGTCCTCCGAAAAAGGTGAGATAAGGAATACATTATCATTTTGTGGTGTGCAATGTGCAAAGTTTCATCCTCATTAAATTTGTTTGTTTTTATACTTGTGTTTTGTATTTCATTCAGCTAACATATTTAGTTTGGTTTGTTGATATGTAGATATTTGTGGGAGAATGTACATAATACGTAGAAGTAGTTGTTTGAATAGTAATTCTGAAACTGTGTAGTATAACGTCGGCTTAATATGCAAATCACATAAGTCCACTTTTGGGCGAATTTGAAAATTTGAGTTATGTCAAGGAGCTTCGTGCGCACCTGTGCAGAAATTCACACAACACCAAAAAATCTTATAGCTGACGAAGCCCGGAACGACGTTATCTAAGAATTTAAAGAAAATCACTTACGCACATCCACAGATTCACAGTTTTTTTTCCTCTCCTCTAAACTTTGGGTTTTGGACTTATGTGATTTGCATATTAAGGCGACGAAATATAAAAAAAGCTTATGTTATTTCATGAATGCTGAAAGTTCCAAAGTTTAATAATAAAACGAATGTCTCTCGGGCTTTTACTTTATTTAGATTATTATCTTATATGTTTTGTTTTGATATTACTCATAAGCTGATACTTTTAGCAGAACATATGCTAGTTGACATGTTTGATTTAACTTAATTACTACAAAGACATTTCAGAGTATTAAATACTGAGAAATGAACATGAGATATCTTTATCTGAAAGAAAAAAATGTAAATTAGAAAAACGAGAGAAGGAATGAACAAAATTGAAGAACTTGTAGTAAATAACAAGATTTGAACAAGAATCAGATATTCAAAGTGAAGGAGCATGTGCAAATATTGGAAATCAGTTTTCACGATATTATTTGAATAGAAAGTACGCATTTCTCATCTTTTATTCATTATTTCCATCAGAAAAACAGGCTGAAGTTCCATTAGAACGTCTGTTATTTCAAAATTTCGGGCCCAATTCATTCGGCATTCCACATTTCGTATTTATATTTTGTATAAACCTGTAGTAGGCGCTGTAGTATAAACAATTTTCATTGTCATGAGCTTTTTTGTTGCATAAGTATAGCTTTATGAGTGTTGCTTTGGGAAAAGATCAATTGAATTGCATTTCTTTTATTCGAATTAATTTTTTATTATTTCCATTCAATAACAATCATAGTTAGTTAGTTTTTGTAAATATTTTGGGTAGTTTTGAGTTTTAGATTATTAATGCTCTTTTCATTTGAACTTTTCACTTCGTAATCGATATGAGGGGTAGATTCACCGTATTCTTTTTCTGTAGAGTGATCTGGGTATAAATAAACAGTGTGGGGTTTCCAATTGAACACCCTAAACTGATAATTTATCAATATCAGATCGGGTTTTGGTATAAGGTTACTATTAACTCCGGAAGAGAGGTTTCAATGACTTAGAATTGAGTAATTTGATATTTTTAGGGTAGCCCTCTTACATCAAATTCTACACCGAATTTCCTCTCGTGGTAAAAAAATACGTAGATATACCTTAGTAGTAATATAGCATTTGGTGGAAGATTATCCGATTATTTTTGAAGAAAACATATTATTTCCTGTGTGCATTTCAAAACTTCAAGTAGAAATTCTTCTATTCATTATACCTACTATAGAAGTGTACTTTCGAAATTATATTAATTGTTTGAAAACTTATTTTTTATTTTTCGTAACGTATACTTGAAGTTTCGAAACGCACTATTCTTTATATTGCAACAGAGAAATTAATTTAACATTTCTGGCACAAATATACATATTTTGCACCATTCACTTGGGTCAGGTTAGATTATAATTATTGAAATAACGTTTTTTTAATTTTACCTTCCAGATAATTTTGAGATTATATATTATCTTTATTTTGAGGAGATCCGAATATTGAGATCTTGTTTATTCTATTTTCTGGAATTTTACAATGAGGAACAGTATACTTTCATGTACTTTTTCTATTTTGTTCCTGAAAGAAAACTCCACGATATTGCTTTTGAAAGAAATCTATATTTTTCATTATTTTTTTTTCGAGAACAGTTCAAAAACATTCCATTTTGCGCATTGCACACAATGTATCTACAGAATTTTCGTAAATGTGTTTTAATAACCCACACTGTTTATTTTCCATAGGAGGATAGCTTGGATATAATGGGTCAATACAAACCTGAAATATTTTGTTAAAGGTAAAATCACATTGCTTTATGTTTGGTGCTTTATTGTGCTTCCATATAGATGATTAGCCATTTTGAAATGCATTCGTATACATATACAAAATCATATTTCAAAATAATACTCATTTCATATCATCGCTCATACATGTAAGTCTACCTGAATATCAAATATGTCAACAAAAAAATGATTCGCCGAATGTAATTGTGTTTTCAAGTATTCATTGAGATGTAAAGATTGAAAATAAAAAGTTTTACGGGCTTCAATTTTGGTGTTCGTGCTACTTAAACGAGTGCTATATCATTTTGCCAACATGTCTGTAATTTTCGAATTTTGAGCCGGAAATAGTCAAAAAGTATTGAATAGAAAAAATTCTAATATTTTGAGGGTGAAGACTTTTATACCGAATGTTCATGTAAAATTTCAAGATAATCGAAGCCATAAAATTGATTTTTTCTAAATTAACCAATTTTTTGAATTAATAAGAGTTTGTAAATCCGATCGAGCGGAAATTCAGCTGTAAAGTTTTCAATACCATTTCAAAGCTATACGCAAAAATTTGTGGGTTGTTGAGTTCATAACAAAGTAAATAGTAATATTAAGAGAATATTCCTATTTCTTGGTTTTTTCTCTAGAAATAATTTTCTGAATATTCTCTTCAGGTAATAATGATTTACTGCAGTTTGTATTCATACTTCGATCCTTGCAAAAAAATTAATCATAAATACATTAAATTCATCCTCTGTTAAAAAATCATCACACAAACTATTGTGTCAGATTTCAAAATGGCTAATTATCCTTCGACCATACATTCCGTTTTCTTAACAATCTCGTTTACTTCCAGGCTGCTCTAGGAGTCTCAGGTGCTCGTAGAGAACCTTGCACCAAATGTGCCTTACCCGTGTTCATAGCAGAACGCCTGAACGTTGGAAAGGCCCTCTACCATCGTACATGTTTTCGTTGTGCTAGATGCGACAGTCAGCTGACCTTAGCTAACTATTATGAAACCGAGGACGGCAAATACTGCTGCGAAACCTGTCCGGACGAAGAAAAACCTTCCACCAGCCACGACACAAACATTCTAAGTCGTTCCTTAAGCGACGAGGAAAAATCAGCTAGTCTAAAAGAAGACTCAGACCCGTTCAGCGCAAACTTCGAAAACGTCCTGGAAGACCCTGATGACGGTAGCCTTAAGCGCAATTTCACCTTGGACAGGGTGCTGGGTACCCAATTCGTGAAGTCCAGATCTGAGTTCATGACCACCCAAATGGCATCCTCGAGTTCAGACTCAGAAACCGACCCTGAAGACAAACCTCCGGATTTGCCCATTTCGGAAAGACCTGAACTGGTTCTCGATACCAACGAGCACAGCGAAAACATCGACGTTTTTAGTAATAACTTGTTACCAAGCCTTAGTGATAATTTTAGTGTTAATAGTGATCAGCGTACGCCTGATCAGGAACATTCCGAATCTCGAGATTCTGTTACCAAAGACTCAAATTCACCTTCGATAAGATCTCGGATAGAACTATTCGAAGCCAGTGTAAAGTCTGATGTAAATAATGAACCTGTTAAGATAAGTGAGAATTATGCCGAAGTGTCCCAACTGAAGACTCCTTCAGGTGAAATCTCTGAAAGTGATTTATCGAAAGAACATAGTCCCTTGAGGGAAGTTTCACAACTAGAAGAAACGAAATATATAAGCGCGAATTCAACCATGTCTAGTGATTCTCCCAAGACACCTTATACCGAGGAAGTTATTGTTGTATCCTCTGAAGACTCTCCTGAACCGCCTGGTTCAAACTCTGTCCTTTCTCATGATCGCAGTGAAGTTCTAGAGGAAAACTCTGTGATCGTCATATCAGACTCGGAAGATTGTAGGTGTCAACCAGACATCACTCCTTCCGATGATTTAGAAGAAAGTCTACCAGTGGAAAACACGGGAAAACCTGCGGTAGTCGAATATCCTGATGATCTCAACCCGTTTGGAGACGATGAAGAAGTTGATGAAGCAGCGAGTGTTGAAACTACAGAAACTGTCAAACCTGATTCAGCTGCTTCTCTCAATCCTTTCGGTGATACAGATGATGAAGAAGAAAATCACCAAGTTGTAGAAAATAGGCCAACACCTGCGCCTAGATTGATAGTGCCCCCTAAGAGTTTGAACCCATTCGGAAGTGATGAAGAAGAAGAGAATGAAGATAGCTCTTCGTCTCTACCCCCACAGCCTGCTTTGAGGAAATTGAAAGCTCCCAAGATAAGCTTAACGCCCTTCTGGGATTCGAATGACAGTCCCGTCCAAAACACCAGTTCGTACAGGTGAGCAAATAAAATATAGCTATTCACTATGAAAACTGTTCTTGGTTTATCATCTTTCAAGAATTGGCATTCACAGTAATTTCCCAAAAAAAAATCATTTCATCAATAATGGATATCAAAACATGTATAGTCCGTTCACGAAAGGTTGAGCCATGGAAATTTGGCATATTCCACTGTGTATATTAAAATTTTAGGTTAGGTTGTTCGTTTGTCTGGTCAGATTGATACATAATGTTGCAATATTGCATAGAGTTCTCTGATAACTCATAAACTCGTCGGACAAGGCCTGCTGCTTTCGGCAACGCTGATTTTATTTTACGTTATGACAGCAAATACTGCCAACTTCAGATACCTAAATAAACAAACGCCTACTATGCGCTCAAACTTTCGTGAACGGACTATATCTATTTTTCATTTCATAGTCAAGTTTACGAGGAAAAAATTATTGAAATTAACGGAATAAGCTTGCTAATGTTATTGATCTCAATTGGTAATTGAGTCTGAGTTACGCGTTTACATGTAGTTATGTACCATAGAGGGCGCATAACAATTGAAATATGTCACATAAACAAAACAAAGCAGGGCACACCAATATGGCACTTGAACTTTTGAAACGGTGAATTTTAATGTTTGTGTCTCATTTGTTGTTCATTTTCTGTACAGTTGAGAGCAGAAAGATATTCAGTGTAAGTTAAAAATGGTTTCTTGTTCGGTAAATGAGACAAATTCAAATTTTCGAAATTCCCGCCTCGAATTGCCCATACAAATATGGCCGCTTTTATGTGACACTTTTGCATCGAGGGAAACATAGCAGGATATGCTCCCTCTCCTTCCTTAACCTCCATGTTATACAGGGTGTCCCGGAAAATGTGGGAAATCTCTCAGATTCAGATAGAACATAAAAAAATAAGATGACAAGTTCTCACATTTTTTTCCTAGCGGCCCTCCCTACAAAGATGCGACCTCCTAAATGACGCCACTGGAAATTCATTTTAGTGAAATAAATTTCAATTACTTACTTCTTTCATTATTTTTTTTCGAAAATGGTTCATTTTATCGACACTGAACGGGAGTGCCTTTTCTTCAGCTTAATGTTCAAGGTATCCAAATTGTTTTTTTAGCACCTTATCAGACAGGGTGTAAAAAATGTAAGCTTAAAATGTACAACCCAGTCCGCCCCTGGTAAACTGTACAGGGTATCCCATTTTGGGCACTTTTACGGGATATCTCCGTTATTTTTAACGTTAGCGGGATGCGGTTTTCGCGACAGTGTGTTACTTTTTTGTGAAACTAAAGATGGCGCAATCAGTTTTTGCATAGCCCTCTTAGTTTTTGCTATACAGTGGGGAAATGAAAAGTATCACTTTTTAATAACCCCCCGTATCTCAGTTGTGCTTAAATTTGGAGGAATGGTTAAAACGTATTCCTATAGATTTTTTTCCGTAGAATCCAGTGGCGTAGTCAGTTTTTCAATTAAACTTTCCGTTTTTGAGTAATTGAGCAAACATATGTTTTTTTAAATTGGACACCCTGTATATTATTTTTTATTCTTATTAAGCATTTCAAAAACATATCATTTCATGCATTTATTTTCAAAACCAAGCTCAGAATTCAAGATTTTGTAATTCAATTGTCAATAACTTAGTAGAAGGCTCTATGACTGTTTATTAAAAACAAATAATAAATGTCAAAGCTTTGTCGGTTGGTTTAAAAGTTTACAGTTTTCTCAGTTTTTATTATTTATTATATTATATTAATGATTCAATTATTTGAATTTTCAAGAAATTGCAAATTAAATTAAGTTAAATATTAGATCATGTGATGTAGATATTATGTTAACATTATTTTCGATTTCTGACGAAATCTTGACACTTATTTTTTGTTTATAATAAACAGTCATAGCCTACTACTGCTAATTGAATTACAAAATCTTGAATTCTGAGCTCGGTTTAGAAAATAAATGCCTAAAATAATATGTTTTTGAAAAGCTGAGATTGTGCTTAATCAGAATAAAAAATAATATACAGGGTGTCCCATTTAAAAAACATATGTTTGCTCGATAACTCAAAAACGGAAAGTTCAATTGAAAAACTGACTACGCCACTGGATTCTACGGAAAAAAATCTATAGGAATGCGTTTTAACCATTCCTCCAAGTTCAAGCACAACTGAGATACGGGGGGTGATTAAAAAGTGATACTTTTCATTTCCCCCCTGTATAGCAAAAACTAAGAGGGCTATGCAAAAACTGATTGCGCCATCTTTAGTTTCACAAAAAAGTAGTACACTGTCGCGGAAACCGCATCCCGCTAACGTTAAATATAACGGAGATATCCCGTAAAAGTGCCCAAAATGGGATACCCTGTACAAGCTAATTGAAATTTGAGTGCGGTGAATTAAGAGGTCCTTAATACTATTAATCATATCGAATTTTCATCAAATTATATCGAGTAATTTGAAACTTATTCCACTAAAATGGATTTCCAGTGGCGTCATTTAGGAGGTCGTATCTTCGTAGGGAGGGCCGCTAGGAAAAAAAATTATGGGAACATGTCATCTTTATTTTTTATGTTCTATCAGAATCCGAGAGATTTTCCTGGACACTCTGTATACCGAGTTTACGTTAAGATGCATGATTCTGATCAAGTTTACTGCATTTAAGGGCATGGACGACTATAGAACCAAAATAAAAGCGCCGCATGTGACAAAAATCATGGATTTCTTGCCCATGCGGAGCAAGTGAACATGGTGCTTTAAATTGTACCATCCAACGACCGCAATTTTCAACAGAACCTACATAGAAGAGTGAAGAGTTACCTACCTCATTAGCATACGAACGCACGTGTTGGCCTAACCCATCATTTTATTGGTCTGCGTACCTACTTGCATTGTTTCCTGCTACGTCATGACTTAATAGTTTTTAATTGTTATTCAATTACCTACGTTGAATTGTCGCCAGTTGAGATTCTTTGTGTGGTGTGACAATAGCTCTGTGGGTGCGCTTCGGGTAGAAAGTTTCCGATGTAATGTCCAAAATTGCAGGTTTAGGCGTTGATTTCGGGAAATAGGGAACGGCGTTTCCTGTTGGTGACGTCATGACGGGAAGGGTCATTGGATCTCGGTGACTTTTGATAGTAGGTATTTGTTTTATTCGATGATGAAACTTTTTCGATTTGAAACTGGAAATAAATTGGAAAATCTCTGGGCAGGTGCTCTTAAGCGGTCGTTCATTGGTGGAGCAATAAGGCTATAACCTCAAAATTTTGTACAGGACTCAAGATTGATACTAAATATATTAATGCAAAATCTCAGCACGATCGGAATTATATTCTGAAAATCATTCAAAATTAATCAAACCAATAGGTGACAGCCTGTCTTAGTTAAGAAAATATGTGATCCCTTAGTTCCAAGAATGCTTTTTCTCCGCGTCATGTTCCACTGTAAAAATGCAGAATTACTACTTCAATTAAGTCTATAAATCATCTTTGAACATTCACATAAATATTCGATTAGTTTCATCTCAAATATATTCAATAATTAATGCAAAAATATCGAAATTCTGGAGTTGGCACATAATTAAAAATTCGAGGGAAAGAGCGTCGTTCTTCATGGTGAGTTTGGCACTACAGCTCCGTCCCTTGACGAGTTAAATATCAAAAGATGGCGAGAATTACGGGAAGCTGTCGTATCATATGTCAAAAAATCTGCGGCAAAGCCAAACCTACCATAAAAAACAGTGAACTTTCCCTCGAAATTGCGATTATAGTTCGTTCACGAAACTGTGAGCTGTCGGTTGGCCATGAAAATTTGACATATTCCACTGTGTATATTAAAACTTCAGGCAATGTTTTTAATTTTCTTGTCAGATTGATACGCAATGTTATCAATATTGCATAATGATGATAATTGATAACTCTTAAGCTCGTCGGACGAGGCCGGGTACACTCGGCAACGTTGACTATATTTTACGTTATGACAGCAAATACTGCCAACTTCAGATGAATAAACAAACGCCTACTATGCGCTCAAACTTTCGTGAACGGACTATATGTGGTACCCAAGGGCGTAGCCAGGATTTATTAGCGGGGGGGGCAAACTATAGTCATGGTCCATAGTCGTTCAAAATGTAAAATTTTAGGATAAAACAGAACAGAACCTTTAGAATTTCTATGTTTTTGCATTTAATTATTGAATATACCTGAAGGAAAGTAATCGAATCGTTATGTGAATATTCGGAAGTGTTTTATATAGATACTAAATTTGAGCGGTAATTCTGTGTGTTTGTAGAGAAAAAAATGACTTGAAGATGGAACATTTTCGGAACTTTGTGGGTCCATATTTCTTCTAAGACAGACCGCCATCTGGTTTCATTAATGTTGTTCAGGAGGCCTGACTGATTACAATGAAAGGCACCAAAATCCCTTCGATATCTGTTGGACCCTAAAATTCGAATATTTTCCCGAAAAACTCACCGGAATATTCTTGATTTTCAGCACGCCGCCCAGTTCCCGCTACGAAACTCTCTCCTTGACCGGATCGGGAAGAAAGAAGAAACCGGCACCCAAACCTCCAATTCCGTCGGTTTTCCAGGAAAGCAACGATTCCCCCTTCAGCTCCCTGAATTCGAGCCCCAGCCACAGCTTGAGCCACCTCACGAACGCCCCTGCGAGACCCCGAAAATCGAGGAGGGCCCCTCCACCCCCAGCCTCGACGCCCAGGAGCAAACTCTTCGAATCGAAGGAACCCGCTTTTTCGCCGATCGACGATAAGTCCAAAACGGCCGCAATGAAACCTTTGCAATTCAAGACTGGAAGCGAGGAGAATTTGAAGACTGAAAAAGATGAGAGCAACAGAAGAAAGCAGGATTCTAGTAAGTATAGGAAATATTTCTTTGAAACCAGATTTACATTAGTAGAGTGAATGTTAGAGTACTTACTATTCCCCTAATGGAATAATATAAACAGATTGTGCTAGTGAATACTAAAAATAGATAGTTCACTCAACTAAGCCATCCTCACTTTCACAAGTTTACTCTAAACTGCAGGTTTACTAGTTTACTTTACCAATGTGAATAGACACTTGCCCAACTTAAATAGAGGATATTTAGTCTTCTAAAGGTTGAAGCTCACTTGGACGAGACGAGATGAAGAGTTGTTTTCCGCCGGAACGGTTTGCACTAAATCCTAAATCAAATGGGTAGACGCTCACTTAGGAGCCGCGAAGCGAAGAGCCGAATCATTAGATTAGAGGCATATTGAACGCGCACTTGGACGAAGCGAAGCGCTCGGACGGAACGCGTCGTTTTCCGTTGGGGTGTTTAGCATTGAAACAAATGGGTAGACGCTCACCTAGGAGGCGCAAAGCGAGGAGCAGCGAGGAGGCAAGTCGTTCGACGCGTGGATCATCTACCCTTGTTCATGCGGGTGGGTGGCATGCAACAAGGGTAATACAAATTTATTGCGGCCTAGAGATAGGGGGAATTTCTTCCAATGCCTGCTCCACGCATCGCTTCGTCTAAGTGCGCGGTCCTCGGTGAACTTACGCTTCGTCTCGTCTCGTCCAAGTGAGCGTCAACCTTTAGTCTCCCTTGTGTGATTCGGCCAATTTTCAGTTCGAACCTTAGACAAAGGTTCGAACTATCCCTTAAAATTACATACTGCAGTCAATTTCAGGAGTAGGAAGTGAAGGAAACCTCTTAGCCCCTCCTATCGCTACGCGGCAGAGAAGGCATCTATCTCTCTTTACTAGGCCAATAAACCTTCGACACTTTACGATCGCGCGCGAGTATAAACGACAACTAACGAATATTGTATGGTCAAGGAGAGCTAAAGTTTTACTTACTTCACACTTTGGTGAATTATATTACCTATATCAACGTGAATACAGTTCCCGCGGTTTACATTGGTAGAGCAAAAGTTAGAGTACCTACTTACAATTCCAGCATAATGAAAAAATGAACTACATATACCATTTACTCCGATATAACGAATTGTGACGAATTTCGGTACTATCCCCCGAATAGCTAGCTTATACGGCGTCGACTCTGCTTTCAAACATTTCAATTCCTTGCAGATTCGTTGTCCGAAGGTCCTTCTTCCTTACCTAACAAGAGCACCTATGGTAAATGGAAAAGACGAAAAGGACAAGCTCCTGCTCGACCAATTGCTCAAAGAAGGATTATAAAGAGATTGCCATTAAATGAAATAAAACAAGAATTGGAACTTATCGAAGTTCAACAGCAAGGATTAGAAAAACAGGGGGTTACGTTGGAAAAAATCATCAGGGAAAAAAGTGAGGTTCCTGGAGCCAATGCAGGTAATAATATGTATATGGATATTATAATTTTTGAGATATTTTCGGAATCTAAACTATTTCAATAGGAAGGGAAGGTCTGTAACATTTTCTTTCCAGATGCACTTGTTGAAAAAAATTAACAATAGGAAATCCATCAATAATCAATTTAATAAAATGTCACTGTGGTAGTCAATAATAATAAATATTTTTTTATATACATATATAGCTACTTGTTTGCAATCTTGCAGATGCATATTATCATTGCAAATATATGCAGTTATTCTCATTCATTCGTCAAAGTCTTGAGAGCTAATGCTTATACATTTTTATGATGTGGTTATCCATGTATTCAACTGAAAAAATCGGACTCTTTGAATGGCATGTGTTTTTTATGTTCTATCATTTCCGCATTTAATCATCAGTATTATATCATCAATAAGTTATAATCGATCAGAATACCTTAAAAGATGTAGACCATCATAGTTTGAATTGTAATGATGGAAGTTCATATGGAATATATCTATTAATTTCAATTAAATATTTTTTTGCAGATGGTACCTTAGCACCAGAGGTCGATGATATGATTCTGCAACTTTTTGAGCTAGTAAACGAAAAGAATGAACTTTTTAGGAAACAAACTGAGCTGATGTACTTGTAAGTAACTCAATATCACATATACAGTTAGTTCTGTGAAACATACATGATTCTTCGAAATGTCCTTATGGATTCGGGAATAGAAGAGCGCAAAATCCCAAAGTCATTCTTTAATCTTTTTTAATTTCTTTATACTATCATTAATTATTTTATAATTTTTTTCAGGCGCAGACAGTATAGGTTGGAAGAAGAACATGCAGAAATAGAATATCAAATTAGGTGCCTTATGTTACAGCCTGCTGCTAACAAAACAGATAGTGATAAAGAAAGAGAGGAGGAATTGTTGAACAGGTAATTCGAGATATTTCTTCAAATATTTTTCCCTGAATGATGAAACACGTGTAGGTTTTTCCACTCTAGGTTAACCTTTCCATATTACATTTTCAAAAGGTCAACACACTTGTTATATTCGGCATTCTTAATTATTCGTTTTAACTACAATGGTTACTTAATTCCACCACCAATATTCGAACGAAACGTCAGACCCCGTATTCTGGAGAAGTGATCTTTCGAAGCGTATACAAACTTCATTGCGCGGTGTGCATTTTTGCAGGTAAAAGAGGGACTCGCGCAATGAAGTTCGTATACGCTTTGAAAGATCACTTGTCCAGAATACGAGGCCCGTTCTAATACCCGTAATAATACCGTAATAATAACTATTGATATATTTTATAGGTTGATGGAAATTGTTGAAAGGAGAAATGAAATAGTAGACTGCCTAGAAATGGAGAGACGACGTGAAGAAGAGGAGGACAGTAGTATAAGGAATCAGCTGAATCTATACTCCATGAAAAGAGAAGGTTCCTCTTCAAAAAAATCTCCAAAGAAGGATAAACATAAACATAAAAATAAGGAAAAGAAGAGCAAAAAGAACAAAGATGATGCTGATAAAGATATTGATGAATCACTGAAACCTACACAAAAGGATAAAAAGAAGAAAAAAATGTTGGGATTATTTTAAATATAAAAGGATTTGTTGAAATTATTAGCGATTGATATTTTTTGTGTTTGAAAATTTTGATCTTGTGAATATCTATGAAAACCTAATTATTAAGTGAAAGCAATTATTTTCTTAAAGATGTGAATAATTTTGTAATAAATTTTTCTATGAATGTTTCAGAGGTTTCATTTCCAAGAATTAAATAACTTGTTTGCTTAAAAACGCATTTCAACAGAGAATTCTTGAAGTCTAGAGTAGGTACATAACATGTTTTTGCCATTGAATTTTCAAATTACTCAGGAAATAATGGAACCCATTTTCATGATAACATAAAATCGTGAACATTTTGCGAATCTGAGAAAAAACATCAGTTCCTAGTAAAAATATCTATTAATAAAAAAATTCTATAAAAAATTATGTCTTGAAATAACAATCAGTGCTCTTGGGATCACAGCCTTCATATTCTTCTATATTTGAAGAATTAATGTCTTGTTCTCTTATACAAGCGCATCTATGTTCCTTAGCACCAGGGGAAAAGAATTTTCGGGGAACACCAATCCAGTTCCTTTTAATACCTCCACTGAAAAAATGAATGATTCATTTTCAACAATGAAATAAAAAGAAAATAGCCAATTTTCATACCTTTGATCTGTACACCACACATGTGTACCCTGTTCATAATTCCACTCCATATTACATCCCGGGTATTTCATTTTCAGACGATCTTCTTCAGTCTCTTCCTCTAAAGCCTTCTCAATCAATTTATGAATATTCTTTCCATATGGAGTTAGATCTCCCTGTCCATTGTAATACTTTCCTTTCAATTTACCTTCAATACAACTTAGTCAATACGAATGAAGTTTTGATGTAATGAATTAAATGAAAATAAACTAACCAACTTCACTATAATTCTTTCTATAAAACTTAACCCAATTCATCAAAGATCTCAGCTCCTGGGCACTCAGTCCGGTAACATCATCACAATTTTTCTTGCATTTGAAATCTCCATCTACAAAATTTCTGGTAGCGTCTTTTCCTAGAAAATAAGGACTTTGCAATATGTGACAAGAAGTACTATGAAGATAACCTACCAACAAAATAATTATATGAGGCCCCAGGACCATAATGCTTTCTTCCTTTAGTAACATCGAATACCAGGCCCATAATACTCAAATACAACTTTGGGGATACCTTTCCATCGTAATCAGACAGACTCAAGGCTGTATACATAACAGGCTTTCCTGAAGGTTGGTCATCTCCTTCTTCATAATGGTTATACAATGTAACACCGGCTAAATATATAGCAATAAGAAGAACAAATATTGAGAGACCTGTCCTTATTCCAATCATTCTGCTGGATACAATTATTTTTAAATCATTAAAGATATTGCTTCGATAGCATAGATACTTGAAATGATTCCTAGTTGATAACAAATCATTGATATATTGATTTCCAGGATTTAATACTCATGATAAGTTGGGATTCTTAACAGGATTGATATCTTAGATTAAGATATCACCTCATTCGAGATTAGTTTCGAAGTTTCATGTGAAAAGAACCGTTATTTGTTTACATTTCTTTCACTTTTGACATTTGTCCTAACCTAACTTCCACCACAGAACACAGAACAAAAATATCAATGTTCTGAACTACGATCCATCGGCACTACTTTTCTTTTTACTCTGGTAGTGGACTTGCCTACATACTCAACTTTACTTTCTTAACAACTCTTTAACTTTTATCAAATTATGAAATAAAAATACCTTATTCGAACTAAGAGAAATTTGTTTTGATTATACAAAATTCGAGGTCCCCTCGACAAATATCCCAATCCAATCCAATGAAAATTTCTTGATATGGATCATTCTATCATTGAAGATTGAATTTCTTGGGAGCTCTCATCTTGGTGTGCTTGTTTCAATTTTGAAAGGATCTCTAGCAGAAAATCAAATAACAATCATTAAAGTCAAATGTATTGTCCTATACAAAGTGAAGCATTTGTTCCACCAAATCCGAATGCATTTTTCAAAGCTAATCTATGATTATGAGTCCATGGTTGACTTTGGTTCGGCACAAAATTAATATCTTTGTCTTCACTATTTTCCAAATTGATTGTTGGAGGCAGAATACCTTCTTGTACAGCCTTGATAGTAAAAACAGCCTCCAAATTACCTGCGGCTCCTAATAAGTGTCCATGCGCTCCTTTTGTTGAAGAAACAGCCAAATTTTTTATATCATTATTGAATAATTTTCTAATTGCTTTAAGTTCTATGGTATCTCCCATTGGAGTTGATGTTGCATGAGCATTTATGTATGTTAATTTATCAACAGTTTGAGAAGCATCCTTAAGTGCTCTCTGCATCGCCAGAAGAGCACCTGTGCCATCAGATCTTGGAGCAGTCAAATGGGAAGCATCTCCTGATAAACCATATCCAAGGATTTCAGCATAAATATTTGCATTTCTCCTAAGAGCATGTTCCAACTCCTCTAAAATTAGTATGGCTGTACCTTCTCCCATCACAAATCCATCTCTTTTAGTATCAAAAGGACGAGAAGCCTTTTCAGGATGATCATTGAAAGAAGTACTCAATGCTCGTAATCTACAAAAAGCTGCTATTGATAAGGGAGATATACAAGCTTCTGTTCCTCCACAAATCATTATATCAGCATCACCATTACGAATGAACCTGAATGAATCGCCTATCGAATGAGCTCCTGTTGCACAAGCTGTAGATACAGAGTGATTTGGCCCTCTGAAACCATATTTTATACTTATCTGCCCAGCAGCCATATTTGGTAATATCCTAGGGACGAAGAAGGGACTGACATTTCGATATCCTTTATTGAGAGCATCATTCGTTTCGCAAATATCTTGCAAATCTACCATGCCCATTCCAATAGCAACACCAGTGCGTAACTTAGTTTCCTCATTAGAATCGAAAAGTTTAGAATCAGATAAGGCTTCTTCTGTAGCTAGGAGAGCATAAGCAGTTGCGGATCCCATAGCTTTAAGTTCAGTTTTTGAGAAACGACTTGTTAAATCCATCCTTTTTCCATCGGATTTAACAAATCCAGCTACTTTACATGGCAGTTTCTCGTACTTAGGACCCTCTAGTTTTGTTATACCACTATTACCAGCTATTATATTTTTCCAAGATTCTTTGAGACTGCCACCAACGGGTGAAATTACACCCATACCGGTTACAACAACCCTCCTCTGCATTTTGTTCTAAAAGTAATATTTATCAGTCGAATTTGTACATTATTTACAAAACAAACTAGGTTAGTTTATTCGAATTCGAGGTTAGTAATCATGTCATAGAAAAGAAAGTAGTGAGGTCGTTGGTTGCCTCGTTTGTAAACGTCCTTCTATGGAATTTTCAAAATCTAAATTTCGAAATTTCACAGTGAAATACAAACCTAAAATTCTTCAATATTTAAGTGTGCTTTTAAGACATTTAAATATTCACATCATTTTGATGGATATTGATTTATTATCCTCACCAAAAATAGAATTCGAAAACCATAGCAACATTAGAGTTCATACAAAATGAACATTGTCAGTTTCTGAAATAATTCATTAGACTTCGTTTCAGCAGTAATAATAATATTTTATAAATGTCGGCGTTTAGCGAAATGACTGAAATCAACAACGGACAAGTAAGTGAAAAGGAAGATCTTTACCCATTTATGACTGATATTGAAGAAGCAAGTTGTTCGTCTTTGGGGTTTAGCACTGACAATTACTCAGAAAATTTTGATACTCCCAGCGAAAGTAGTTCGAGTTACGGAACACTCAGTAGATATTCCAGTCTTGATGGTTCAATTAGGAATAAAACATTCAACGACGATCGCTTACGAGATATTGAGAGAGATAACTCAATTTTAATGTCAAAAATTTTATCAAAATCCAAGCGACCAAAGCAGTATAAGATTTATCAGCAACCTCAAATCAGATCTAGTTTCGATATAAATAGGAGAAGAGCTCAAGCTAAAATAGAATATGAAAATAAAATTTTGCTCAAGAAAATTCAAGGGGCCAAGCCAGCTGTGAAAAATTAATATGTACATGAATTTTGGAAATAAAATATTTATTGTATAATTGGTCATTTAATTCTTTTACATCTCAAACATGAAAATAATGCTCATTCAAACATATTCAACTTTAATAGCAATTTAAGAGTACAAAAATTAAAAAATCACTAATATAAAATTCAAAGATTAGGTATTAAATAATTTAATAATTCAAAAAAGCAATACAATACAAATAGAACATATAAAATATATGGTAAAAGGGTTGTATATAATATACTACATTCTGGTATGTTATAACACTAACAAATCGAGTAAAAAGATGTGAAATATTTTCAACAATTATCTTTGGGAGACCTGAATTACCATCTAAGAACTATTCGACCATATAAAATGCATTAGGTGTGAGTTCAGTTATTTTCAACAATCTGAAACGGAATACTTTATTGTTAAATGAAATATTTTTTCGAATATTTTTTGTAAAATACTCACTTATTTGAGTTAGTCAATTTCATGGTTTTAACCTTCTCCGGCAAGTTGGTAATGACGCCTCCTTAATGATGCTAAATGTAACCTTTCTTCCTCAAGTTCTTTCTCCAGTTCCAGAACTTTAACCTGCGCTTCCATCTCCAATTTCTTAGCTTGATGTAGAGTCAGATTCGAAGTATCAAGGTCCTCCACCTCGTCGACAAGTTGTCTGCACCCTTTAGTTGTTGCAACAACAGTACCTAAAATTTATGTTAATATCTTTTTACGTCTTCACTGGAAATTCACATCGGAAACATAATAATAATAAACAATCCTTATTCCTGACCCCAAAACAGTACAAGTACTGTCACCAGGGCCTAGTTTATAGCTAAATTTAGCTTACAACAAAGTAAAATACAAAAACAAAAAAAACATTAAAAAAATACAAAAAAAATAACATTATTTCACTCTAATATAACATACAGAATATACATAGAGAAAGACAATTATTTGTTTATTCAGTAATTTTTGCCTCTGTTCACATCTACCTACGTTTTTTATTGATCTGAGGTTTTTTTTTAATTTTATTGAACTCACCCACAGCAGTTGTGACACCTTTGGAAGCATCTGTAAGATGTTTAAGATTGCTGCTTTTTCTGTCTGCCTTTACTCTACTTGCCACAACCAACTGAGCAGTTGAAGCAGCTGTCTGCTGAGCTGCCACCATAAGCAGTTCGAATTTACCATTCGACGTGACCACTTTGTCTGCAGCGGTTCTGAATAAAAAAAATTATTCTTCAATAATTAAAATAAACCAGCGGAAAAATTCATTCAATTCGATCCAGCCGTTTAGTTGCAGAATAGATAATTAACCTAGATAACGACCACAGCGCCATCTGTTGATCTGATTTGTGATCATAAACATACGGGCATCAGGAAATCCAAAATACATTCGTACATCATAGGTTTAAAATTTGTAAAATATGGCATAAGTAAAAAATTGTTGTATAATATGTTAGTTCATACGTTATTTCCGATTAAAATTTTAAATTTTCGATTCACTCGATGTAACTTCACTTTTTGTCCAGTTGTCAAAACCATTATAACCTATAAATATGTATTCTATGACTGCTTGATTGGTCGTAAGAAAAAGGAAGCCTTTTATTTTTTTCTGAACATTTTTTGTGATATATTTTGTTGTATAATCCTTGCCCTAGCATTTATGAACACAACAAAAAAAGAATTATCCAATTTGGTGTAGCCGTTTGAAAGATATTGCATTTTGATGGGTACCATAGATCCTGTTTAATTAATATAGATGTTCATTACTTACAGTAAGAATTTCGCAGCAGTGGCAACTGCTTTAGCTGCTGAGATGAACCCATCTGTCCATTGGTGGTTTCTTTTGTAGAATTCCTTAGCTGTAGCTGTTCCCTAAAATGTATTCTATAAACAACTGTTCAACGTTTGAACTTCCAAACATACCTTTCCTTGTCCAACAATTTCCGCTTGAAGGAGTCTAGATTTTTGTACAAGTATTCTTACAGCCTGCATTAGAGTTGTACAAGAATCCAGAATTTTACTATTTACTTCTAATTTGATGCCGGAATCGTCTGCTCTAGATTTATCCAACATTTCCTGGAATAAAATAAATGGTTGATAAAATTTCACCCAATTTCTATCTCCGCAAAAAAAAATTAATCATCCGAGAAGTGAAAAAAGTCTGATTCATAGTTGGAAAACTCACTTGTATCCTTTTAGCTGCTTCATCAATAGCTCTATCCATTTCGATCATTTCATTTTCAATCATATCGGCAAGATTTTCCTTATTTTCCTCAGTTAAAGAACTACTTATGCTATCGGCACACGAACTTATTTCTTCTAATTTCAACAATGCTTCACTCACTTTTTCATTCGTATCTTTACGTAATTTCAAACATTCCAGAAGATTAATCGTTATTTCTCCAAGATTTTTACAGAATCCAGACATTTCTGAAAATATTTGAGTCAAAAAAAAGTTTTCGGCAACCAAAATCCATTAATTTAAAAATATTAAAAACGCTTACTGTCAGAAAAGTTTATATCATGACTAGTATTACATGTAGCTCCACCGTGCAGTATAAATGTAGAAAACTTATTTGAAATCTCATTCGAGATAACGATGATCTGCGCAAAATCATCTTCGGGTATAGATTTCGATCTTTCCAAGCACATAACACACTCTTTCTTTAAACCCAATAAATAATCTGGAGTGCAGGTCAAAGCAGCAAATGCAGGATTATCTATTTCTGCCAGGGCGTGTTTTATTATATCCTTACTACCATCAACAGATTTTAATATTATGTCTTCCAGAATGCTATCTTTTTCTTTTTTCACTGAAAGAAATATTTAAATGGAAATGTGTACATAAATTCTATGGGGTGATTTCAAAAGAAGAATTAGAAAAAACTGAGCAAACTTTTTTGCCTTGTAATCAAGTTATCAGGGGGTTTAATATGGGGGTAATAAAAGCTTACCAGATTATATAACCTCAAAAAATAGAAGTGCTCACTAACACAATTCATTTCAATAAAGTTATGGTGACGAGAAGAAATGAACAATACTAAGAATTTTATTTTTGTTGGGAATTTCTGTATGCAGAGAAGAATCAAGAAATTTAGTAAATGAAAAAAAGGTTTGATTAACTACTCACAGCAGGACATTTTTTCATCACTAATCGACAATTTATCCGTTAGTTCTTCAGTCTTCAGTTTTAAATCACTTTTTTCTTGTAAGGCAACTGTCAGTTCTGCTTTATAATTATCTCTTTCTCTGCAATGATCATTTATACTTTTCCTCAATATCTGCAGAAAACAATGTTATTAACTTTATTATTTCAATATTAAATATTATAGCACTTACCTCTGTCTCCATATTGAACAGTTCCTTGTCTTTCCTCAACTCTTCCAATTCTTCAATTTGAGAATTAGATGCTTGTTGCATATTTTCTTCCGCTCTGTTCACTTTTTCGGATAAAGCATTAATTTCCAGTGCAAGTTCCTTCTTTTCTGCTTCGATTTGTTCCAGTTTCAGCTCTGAAGATCTTAGTTTCTTCTCAAGTTCAGCTTTCTGAAAATTATAGGGAAGTTTCAAATGATAAACTAAATATCGATGAGTAAACTCACTTCTCGTAATTTTTGGATATGTTCGTCTCTGAGTTTGTAATAAAAATCCTTGAGTTTTTCGAACTTCTCCTCTTTAGCTTTCTCTGTTAAAAAGGCGTTGTTTTCAATGAAATTTGGACAGTCTCTATTACTTAACCTACTCACGTTCACTACCCTTGGTTTGAACAGCGGCAAACACTTGTGTTACAATCTCTTCTTTGTCTTTTTTCTCCTGTATAAGCTCGTGATCCTTCGTTACCAAATCAGTTTCCAAAGATTTAATTTTATTTTCTAACATTTTAATATCGTGTCGATGTTGCTTAACCAGACCGTTAATTTCTATACTGCAATATCAGAAACATAGTTGTTTCAAGTTTTTGTTACTATTAATGATTTTATTACCTTAGTTTTTCGCACTGATTTTTTAAAAAATCCTTTTCAGTCAGGATTTGTTCGTACACAGATTGACTTATCGAGCTAGAGGATTCGGCATGATCAGGCTCGGTTGTATCTATAAGGTTTCCTTCAGTTTGTGGCTCTTCTTCAGGTTCTTGGGGAACTACGACTTCTTGGGTAACATACATTCGAAATTCTGACTGGATGAGAAAATTTGGAGGTGCCTGAAGAAATAAATACACATGATTTTTTGACTTTTCAAACAACTCATTTGAACTGTCAACTGTCAAAAAAATTTCTACTCCTTTTAGAAGGAGAAGCAAGTGGTAGGAAACTTTTCGTTCCTTCATTTTTTATATCCTATTCAAATCAATTCATAACCTTGATAAATAATTTCAAATACTAATAATTTTCTGAATATAAAATGGGAATAAATTCGTAATAGACTCACATTTGGAAGTGTAGGTATAGAAATGAGGTCTTTGAAATATTGCAGATTGGTAGTATTATTGTAGAATTCCTTCAAAATCCTGAAAATCTTCATAAATCTGTCCCTATGACCTGTCAAAGTATCAGGAGGTAAGGCATAATGTAAACGAAATAAGATTTTCACACAGTAATCGTACAATTTGGAAGCATCCTGTATACAAGGAACTAGTGGCGATAAACGACACTGACCAGTGTTCGTCATAGAATTAGAGCGAGCCATATTCAATGAACCAAAGACTGAAAATAAAAAAATATGTTAGGAAAGTGAAATATAAAATTTCCATAAACTTCATTAAAGTGCACTGATAGCAAAATAAAGACTATGTTAAACTGAATTTGATCACAATATATTCACCTGCTGCTTGCAACTCTAATATATTGTCCAGGTAGTCAAACATTTCCACTGACATTTCAAAACTGCAAGAAAAGTTCCTTTCAAATTAAAGTTCAAGAAGTTGTTTCGAAGATTCAAAAATTGAAAATAAAATAACACTTTTTCGAAAATACAACAGATCAAAGAACATAGTCAATGATTGAAATATAAAGTAGAACAATTTTCAAAAACATTTACTACTTACTAGTTATTAATGTCGTTTCCCGCAATAGATTCGAGTTCTTCAGGAGTTACACCCAAATGACCGGGAAACCTTGGATTTCTTTTGTGGAATTCCAATTTGGTCATCAAAAGGGAAGCATACAATCTTATCATTTTTCCATAACCATCATTCAAGTGACTCTACAATACACAAAAATTAAAAAAATAATCATAAACTCGTAGAACAGAGATCAAATCAAAACAATATATTTTTAAAGGATCTTAACTTAAAACGAAAAAATTCAAAAATTATTTTGTTGCATGATAAGAAAGCAACCCAAGTTTTCAGACAAAATTCTTATTAATGGCTTAATTTTATTTATTTGTATTTTGATTTGCACTCAATGGGTTTAGATTAATTTTAATTTGTAGAACAAATCAAATCCAATATTCTATCTCTAGTTGAACCTAATAAAAATATAACATACTTTTATTTATCGTTTCAGGCAGATTTGCTATGAAGCTAGTTTTTTTCATTTTAAGATGAAATAATTAATTTCCTAATTTTATAGATTTACTACAGACATTTAGGCAAAGTTAAGTAAATGCGTTTCAATTGATTTTGAAAACATAATTTAATGTAAATGTGGACAAAACACAGACTGAAAAGTTGAATACTTGGAATTTGTATTACCCATAATTTTCCAATTTCATCCAAATCCTTCACATGCCTTTGGCTATCTACGAGACACAGAGGATGACCTTCCCTTAAGATTTTATGGACTACATGACATAATTTCCAAGCCACTATTTGATCTTCCATAGCAGGCAATTTAGATGCGATTGCCCAAAAGGTTCTCGCACCCTGTGTGTGGAAGGTACCAATAATTGCTGACCTGACATGTTTTTGCTTAACTGGTACTTCATTACTATTTATTGCCTTCTGTAGGGCTTGTTGCTGTAATGAATATCGAGAAAAGATCATAAAACTTCATCAAAATTATGTTTATATTGTATTTATGATGATTTTTCAAGCACACGAAATATTCACTAACTTCAAACAGACTTTTGCATTCTTGAATCAGTTACCCAAATGTTTTTTTTACCATAGCGTTTTCGTTTTTTTGAAAAATTTTAAGGAAGTTTACTAAAAATTCATTTGAATTCAGAAAGTAATATTTCGAAGGCACAATATCAAATTGTTAAGGCTGAATTTAAGTTATTCAATATTGGTAAAAATAGAAATGTAAACTGGGATATGAGCCATCATGCAACTTTATTGAGGCATTTCTCAAGACTCAAGATAGTATTCCACTTAAACTGAATGAAGTAGCTGCATTTTTTCTTTAGAGATTTTTGAGTGGAAATAATACATATAATAACACTAGCCAAAATTAAAAATAAAACATAACTAAACATACAAATGATTATGACACTAATACTAAATGACAAGCATTCACATATACAAAACCAAACGATACACCAAATACTATTTATTCATTCCATTATACATATACAGAAATACATTTTTTAATTTGCGTGAAAAAGCATTTCTACACTTTGTTATTAAATAAGAGAAATTCATGTGAACAATTGAACTATATCTTACAACTCACCATTGTATATCTTATTTTAGACATTCTAGATGAATTCATTGGTCCTTTTCGTCTTTATTTCAAACAAAAAAATAATTTACAAATAGGATGAGACATTTGTTAGTATATTATCACTATTAGTATTTAGAAACAGCGGAAATCAAAGAGATAAGAAACAACGGAACATGGACAAACATAAAATTTTGAGACCCCAAGGTTTCAGTCCATTTAATGTTATGCAGTTGTAAACAGAAATATTTATACGAATGTAAGGAAGAAATATAATAGAATATAAGGTGTTTCATCAAAAAAATAATAATAAGTTGACTTCCAAAGCTGGTTTCATTATTTATACACCAAGGTGTTGCGAAACAATTCTTGATAATTGCATTTATGTAAAATATAACGATTTTCGCATCTACAATAATTGATGTCAGGAGATTTTATGAAAAGTTGAACAAAATGATGAACAGAATATCCACCAATTAATTCACAATAATATTAAATGCACCAATGAAAAAATTATTCCGTTAGAAAACCATGGACCAGATACCAATACCAATTGCTAATAATAGATCATTATCACAAGCAGGCCAACCAAGCAAAACAATAGACAGTTTGTTCGCTTTGCATAAAATTAATATGCAAGCAGATATTTAATATACTTACGTATCTCTCTAAATCTCGATAAGTATATTCTCTAGCCATTAAAATAGTTATCCAATCAATAACATGCAATATTCAATTTATGCTACCATGCAGATCTGAAATATCGCACAAGCAATTCAATCCTAAATCACATAATTATTTTTTTATTATTTTGTTGAGATAATTCTATTTACACTGATATTCTGAAGATTCAATTATAATCCTATATCTGATAAATTATCAGGTGAAAATGAAAGATAAGGTATCTTTTCGTAAGGTTTATATTGATTGATAAACTTCAACGAAGGATTTATAAGGAGAATTCTCAATACCATTTTGTTTTTGTTTCCAAAGTCCAGTTGAGTTTGTATAGGTAATTCTCAATTATTCACCTCAAAAAAGGACCTCCAAAATATAGGAAAAATATGGAGTTCAATTTTTCATAGCACAGAGAACAATTTTTGTCTGGTTAGGTAAAGTCTTGGCGTTCATAATCATTGGGAATGATTTCAAACATTTTTTCTTTCTCACATGAAAGAAACGATCAGTAAATAACAAATTATAATTGCATTCTTGCATGTATTGATCAATGTTTAATAATTCAAGTAGGCTGTTAGTATTTTATACTACATAATATCAAAGAAGATCAGCTATAAACACAAAATGGTTTTTAATTAATTATTGATACAGCAATACCTTCAATGCACCAAGGTATGTGTATTGAATACAGAAAAATAATAAATGCAACCCATAATCGATTCAAACTATTTACAGATTGAAGTTCAACAATAAATTAGCTGAAATCAACAAGCATTCATAAAAAATTAATGAAGGTTTCTCGTCAGTATCATATTAAATTTTTGTCATCAACAAATACACAGGATATGAGTTGTTAAGTGTAAATAGTATAGCAGTTATTTAAATGTGATTAACATAAAGCAGGGGCATGACCTGACAGTATTCATTGAATTCAATAACTTGCAATGAATTTTGGATTTTCTGTTGGAGAAAATTATTGTACTGAGTTTCAATGTTATTAGAAAAACTGAACTTCATGCTGTTTACACACCTGTGATTTTTCAAACAATTCTCGTTCTATTTCCAGGCTAGTTTTTCTGGGGTGTAGAACTCGAGGAAGAGACAATGAAGTCATTATATTCCAGAGAAGTGCAAAATCATGAAAATTTTGCCAATTCAAATAAGTAAACAAAGACAACACCCGCCCGCACTACACGCAAGAGCTCCATCAAAAAATGACATATAAATATTATCAGTCAGGGACGGACAAAACATTTTTAACGGCGATCTGTCGAGTCGATACGATACATTTGCATCGATATTTACCAGTTTGGAAGTAGTTTTCTAATTTGACTATTATTTGTTGAAATTACGATTTCGTTCACTGAAACATTTCCCTCCGAGGTCGAGTTTTCGTTAACTTTTTCTTCGTTCCCTTTTATTCACGATCATATGTTTCATCGCTGTCGATAATTCAACTCACAGAATTTGAGAAATTGTCGATATTTGAACTTGACCTCTTCTATGTCGACCAAATTCAATTTGAAATTGAATGGGAAATTTTGAACTTATGTAAATAAAAACCGGATTTGAGGCTAGTTCGCATAGGAAAGGCTTGCAATATACTTTCTTATTCCTCATAAATTCTTCTAATACTCATATCCAGATTTTTATGATTGTTTAAACAGGCTAACAAGTTATAGGAAATTGAGTTATTGTAATACAATTATTACTTTTTAATAAATTTCCTATTGCTACTAGTTATTTTGTATACATTTTTCGAAGAAATTATATGTTCCGACTTCTGCAAGTTCGTTTTTTATTGAAATAACAATATTTTTGTGAAAATCTTACATTTCTCTCAGATTGATTATCCAGATTATGGGTACATAATTAATGTGTTTTTACTAATCTCAAAGTTATATTATATTACCATTATATTTTATTTTACACAATATAATTCAATTCTATGCTATTTTAGTTTTAGTCATCCAATCTCTGTCTTGCATTCTTCCGATTTCCAAACAAAGCTTTCCTCTTTTTAAATGTAGTTCCTTCACTTTCACCTCCTAAACTCTCAACTGTTTTCTCTTTGAATTCTTTAACAACTGGCTCAGGTTCGTATGTGATAGGGGCTTCGTAATATTCCTGCTCGGGAAGCTGGTAGTCTATCACCGGACTGAAAATATACAAGATTTACATCAGCAATTTTATTAAGATAGAAACATACAATTTCTAAGTTCTGGATTTATTAATGATCTGAGTTTATGCTTACCTCTCTTTTATAGTTTCCCATCTTCCATATGGACTTGGATTTCCTGGTTCGATGATTGGTGCTGGTCTTTCGGGAGGCAGGTCATCTACCACTCTTCTTTCTTTCAATTTTTCTCTAGCCAAACGAGCTCTTTCTTCTTCTGCTTCTTGTTTTAGTTGCTGAGCTCTGAAAACCAACAATTGTTGAAATTAAATTACTTTATAATTGACTTCAAATTCAAAAAATGGCTTGTGTAACTATAGTCCGTTCACGAAAGTTTGAACCGTCGCCGTCGGTTGTGCATGGAAATTTGGCATATTCCACTGTGTATATTAAAATTTTAGGTTATGTTGTTTATTTTCTTGTCAGATTGACACGCAATGTTGTCAATATTGCATAGAGTTCTTTGATAACTCGGTTGCTCGTCGGACGAGGCCGGGTACATTCGGCAACGTTGACTTTATTTTACGTTATGACAGCAAATACTGCCAACTTCAGATAAATGAACAAACGCCTACTATGCGCTCAAACTTACGTGAACGGACTATATACTATATTTCACCAAATGTGAGTGAAACTTTAGAATTAATATAAACAATGAAAGCGGAGAATAATATTAATTGATTTGAAATCAACCAATATTAAACCCACACTTCGGAACTAATCCCGCCAACGCGCAAAGAACATGCATAGTGGTAATATCAAACAGAGCATCCATTGATAGCTATTTCGCTCTATCTCTTCAGTATGGAGGATCTCCGTCTGAAAGGCATTCTAGGTTCCCTTATTTGAAGAAATGTCACCTAGCTCTGAGAATAATATAACCAAAACGCCATCTCTTGGGATCCTTACGAACACCTACCTCCGATGCATGAACTCTGAACGAAGTGCGAGATGTTTAGAATTAATGTTCTATGGAAAAGGAGAGTTCCATAGAACATTCGTTATTAGTTGTCGTTCATATTCGCAAGCGACCAGAATGTATCGGAGGTTTATTGGACAAGTAAAGAGAGATAGACGACTACCGTGTAGCGTAGTAGGGGCTAAGAGGTATCCTTCACTTTATACTCTCCTGAAATAGACTGTAGATGGATCTTCATTATTAATGGTATCTTGAGACTGAATTTTAAGGACATGGTAATTCATTCAACTCTGCTATTATTATTCTCGATTGTTCCACATACAAGGTAATCTTATCATTTCATCAATCCGAAATTGAATTCGACATTGGGATGAAATGCCACTAATTAAATCTATGGGAGATGATTACCCTTCAATAGGGTCTGTAGAAGAACAGGAGATTCGAAAAATCATGACTTGGAATGCCAGACCTGGTTTAAAACACCCTCCTGGCCCAAGAGCATGAATTAATTATTTTATATCTAAATATTGAAGGTATTTATTCGAATAGTTTTAAGTTTCAATTTTGTAAAAACGGCAAGACAGGGTTTTTTCTACTGAGGTTTTTCCTGTTCAAATCAACAGCTCTTTTCCACAAAAGCCAGAGATTGACAAGCACATACCTAATTATTCCTTGTTTCTGTCTTTCTTTTTCTGCTGCTTCGAGTTCCTTCTTGCTTTCACAAAAGATTCTTCCCTTTGGCCTTCCATACTCAAGAAGCCTTCAGCGGGTGGTTCCCAAGACGTTGCTGAAATCAAACTGTTATTCCTCATATGTGATTCACTTAAATCACTGATATCAATCTCACCATTTGTAACCGTATTCCAGTAGTACAAATCGCCCTCTTTCGATTTCAACTGGTGCCAAACTTTCGTACTTCCCTTTATTTCCAAATTTTCGTCTTTCAATTTTTTGTTTATAGCTACTGAAGTCATATCTGCATTATTTTCTATATCTTTCTTGTACGCTTCCAAAGCTGCTTTCTCCATTTGTTTAACAGTGACATCTTCTTTCTCCAATTCTTTTTGCGCCTTGAAACTGTTTTTCGTGATAGTTTTGAGCCTCTTTTTGACATTTTCTTGATGTCTTCTGCCTTTTTCGTGGAACTCAACGCTCTGAAAGGAACATAATGTAATTCAACACACTTTGAACTTGCTGATATACATATTGATATAGTACAGGGTCTCTATAAATGATTGTAACATCGCAGTTGGCTTTGGATTATGCAAACCACAGAATTCTGTGATCATGCTATGCTCTGATTGGTTAGAGATTGGTATTTTGCAATCCAAAGCCAACTGCGCTATTACAATCATTTATAAAGACCCTGTATATTATGCAACAAGCGTATAATATTATTCACGAGGTGGAGTTTAGGGCGAGTGGCCCAAATTACCGTGTGAATAGTAGCTATTATACGCGAGTAGCATACTGTACTTTATCCACGACTACTGAATATATTTGTTGAAGATTTTAACATTTGGCGACCTTGACAAGACCCTTCGATTGATGTAATAAAAGTAGATTTGGCCCTCGATTGACAATGTATACCCATATTTGTTAGTTGGAGTGCTTAAGAACTGAAGAAACATCAATTTATAGAATATGATATCAAATCTTAATCTATGGAGCATCTTGTAGCAGTGAATAGTAAGTCATTATTCACTTGTGATTCAAGGGTATTATTATGGCCGAGCAAACAGATGTATAATGGGTGGTTTATACAATATTCGTGGATTAAATATTTATAATCATTCAAGAAAGAGTTAAAATAATAACTAGATGATTGAATATCACTCACCGGCCTATTATTTGCTATCCAACACTTGCAGAAATCGCAGTATTTCCTTTCTTGGGACACCCAGTAGTCTGCCCTAATTAATTACAGAAATTAAAATAACAGTACATTATTATAAGGCAGACGATATTCCAATATTTCCAATGAATCCACTGTATACATACCTAACAGAATGTCCTAATTTAATTAGAACAAAATAAACAAAGTGGCAACAAATTGAAACACACATGATAATACAATTAGAATTTTTAATACGTCAACAATCCAATTACAGTAAAATGAATGTAAAATACTTTTGAACGATTTGATTACATATAAATATGAGTTAAAGAAAAAATGGACAACAATTTGACACTCAAAATACTGATGAATCACTAGGGTAAGGGAACATTGGTCGAAGTATAAGTGATATTAAGATACAATAATACTAAGCTAACACTAATAATACTATTTTTGAGTGAGAACTTTTTGGTGTATCGAAAAAATTTAATGGGTGATTAAGAATGCTGAAAATGTACGATGAATGCTTATTCAAATAAAACCTAGTTAACATTTTTGCAATGTTTTTTGGACTTCTTTCTAGGTTTATCAAATACCCCAAATATCTCTAATTTACCAATTCAAAACAGATATTCATGGTGGTCAAAATTTACAAAACTATTAACAACCTTTTAATGGAATGAATTTTAAACTACTTAATATAATTTAATTAAAATTTGAATGATGAACAGCAGAAAGGAACTTATAGAATACTACCCTTAAATTTAAAATAGATTGTTTACTTTACCAGGGGCGGAATAGGTGGTACATATCAATACTCACATTTCCAACAACCTGTATAATAAGGAGTACACACAAAAATTGGATAGCTTGAACATGAAGTTAAAGGTAAGCTACTCTTGTTCATTGTCGATGAACTTTTATTTTGAAAAACATGGTCAATTTTTTCAAAAAAATTCATTTCAAACTCCTTTGATCCTTTTGAAAAAAAAACATGTTTTCCAACATAAATGATTTTTTTCGAAAACGGTTCGTTTTATCGACAATGAACAAGAACCTTTTCTTTAACTAATGTTCAAGCTATTCAAATTTGTTTTTTCAACTCCTTATCATACAGCGTGTTAAAAATGTAAATGTACAACCCAGTCCGCTCATGGTATACTAAACAAGCTGATTTAAATTAAAGGGCAGTATTTTAAGACGACTTTACTACTGTTTATCAAATCAAATATTCATTGAATTATACAGTGTGTTGGTCATGACTTAGCGATAATTTAAGGGCATCAAATATACCTATGTTTATCGACAAAAACACCCGGTTTTGGAGTAGCTCCCTTTTTAAATTTCCTTTTTTATTTTACTTGACCCTTCCTGATAATATCGATATCTTTGGACATAAAGGTCCTACAGATGTGAAAAAAATGTTTTTTGAAAGATGATACTACCGCCTTTCATTAAAGTGGAACAATATGAAAACATATAACTTGAAAATGTTATAAAAAAATTTTAGTAAGAAAATGTACTGATTTTCTTAGTAAATTCGTAATATGTAGTGCAAGAACTAGCACATTGAAGTATAATTTTTTCTCAATGAGCTAACACGCAAGGATATTAGCTACAAAACGATACCAACATAATTTCTGTAAGTAACATATTTGGAAAGTAATTTCTGTTCGAACATGGCCCACATGAAAATTGATAAAATAAAAAAAAACCTCACTACTGTACTTTCGATAATATTCAATGATTAAACAAACAAATCAATCATAAAAATTGCTCAAAATAGCCGCCTCTGCTCTGTAGACAGGCAGTGGCCTTCATGACGACCTGTCTTGTGTCTTTTGCTCGCGTAGTGATCATGTTCGAACAGCAATAACTCTCAAATTATGTAACTTACAGAAATGATGTTAGTGTTGTTTTGTAGCTAATATCCTCGCGTGTTAAATCATTGAAAAAAAATTATACTTCAATGTGCTAGTTCTTGTACTATTGTGGATTTACTAAGAAAATCAGTACATATTTTTACTAAAACTTTTTTAAAGAATTTTTTATGGCGTTTTCAAGTTGAATGTTTTTATATTGTTATACTTCAATGAAAGGTGGTAGTATCATCTTTCAAAAAACATTTTATTCGCATCTGTAGGACCTTTATGTCCAAAGAATTCGATGTTATTGGGAAGGGTCAACGAAAATAAAAAAGTAAATTTAAAATAGGGGCTACTCCAAAACTAAGGGTGAAAACTTCCAAGTTTGGATGTTTTATTCGATAATATTAGGTATATTTGATGACCTTAAAGTATCGCTAAGTCATGACCAGTAAAATGAATTTCCAGTGGCGTCATTTAGGAGGCAGTATCTCCGTAGATAGGGTCGCTGGGTAAAAAACTGATAGGAACTTGTCACTTTATTCTTTTATTTATAATCTGTATATTCATTTTAAATTCGAAAAATTCAGAAATATGAGTATAACTTTAGCAGCTTGACCCAAAAACAATTGCGCGAAGACTAGCGACAAAAAATCGGGGTAAAATCTGAACAATATGCGAGGCGACGAGAGATCGATTTCAAATCGAACAAGCGCACCGTCAGCGAAACCGTATACGGTCCTTCCCATCATTTCCTGAATTATGATGCATTTGTATCTCAAAAATAGATCGCCGAAGTGTATTCGATAGAAATTAATGTTTTTCTTGCGTAAATGTCAAAATTGGCACGGAACAAGCAATCATTTTTTAAGCTGGATATACAAAGGCAGATTTCCGTTCGTCAGCCAGACCGTTTCGGACGAATTTATTACTATGACGTTTATAAATATTTTCATTCCCGTCTCGCCGGTCCGAGGTCCGTACTCCATGCAGCCCTGCCAATATTTTTTTAGAGTATCAAGAGGTACGAGTAGATAATTCATTGATTGAATTTTGGCGCCAACGAAAACAATTAAAAAATTGAGAAAGACGCCGACTTAGATAGTATTCGTTTTGAAGAGTTTCGAGCTCCTGGGGGTGATTCTTGAATAATGTCGTATTCTCGATTCGACAATTGTCGACCAACTTCCCTGCTAATTCGGTCGACATTTGTCGATTCGCGAACACGACATAATTCAAGAATTGGCCCCCCTGAGCTGTTCCAGTGCTTGTGCACAACCAATGGCAAGCCGTTTTTCGAGCTTTTGAGTTACTCAGAAACACGAAACTCTTCAAAACGAATAGAATATTAAGGTCGTCGTGAGCATTGCTGGCTTGTCCATTAGCATATCTATGCCAGGAATTTAGAGGGAGAGCCAAATAGAACGCCCTGAGGGAAAAATCAAATTTTGAGACTTCATAGAGACGGTTTTTTCTGAAATTTTGATGTTTGGGAAAGTGCGCCCCCTTCCACTGCGCCTATGGATTTCTGGATAATGATTTTGTTGTCTTAAGTTACATTTGCATGAAAAACACAATCGGTAAATCCACATGTAGATATCTACAATAGTAACATAGTATAGATATACAGTGGAAAATTCGTTATAAAGGAATTTCATTATACAGAAAATTTGTTTCTATAGTCGGCAATTTCGCGGTCGACTTCACTGATAAATTTAAGTTTATCATTCAAATTTAAGCACTTGATTTTAGACAATATTTTCGCACAACTTTTCACACTAACATATAGTCCGTTCACGAAAGGTTGAGCACATAGTAGGCGTTTCTTTATTTATCTGAAGTTGGCAGTATTTACTGTCATAAAGTAAAATAAAGTCAACGTTGCCGAATGTACCCGCTCTCGTCCGACAAGCTTGCGAGTTATCAGAGAACTCTATGCAATATTGACAACATTGCGTATCAATCTGAAAAGAAAATAAAGAACATAACCTAAAATTTTAATATACACAGTGGAATATGTCAAATTTTCATGGCCAACCGACGGCTCAACCTTTCGTGAATGGACTATAATGGTTAGATTGAAACCAAACAGTCAGGGGTGTATTTAAAACTGTTTCAGAAGGATCTTTCTGCCCGCAGTAATGATTTTGATTTAGTTTAAGGTCGGTATCTATTACGTACGTCCGGAAAATTTTCTGAAAAAACCGACCCTTATACCTTCTTACCAATACCCATTCAAAGAGTGATGTTCTTTGAATATTTCGTTATAGACAGAATTTACTCCGTTTTAGAGGGTGTTTTTAACATGGAATTTGGATTTAAGGTGCAATGTCTTGTACGAAATTCGTTATACAGATGTTCGTTATAGGGAAACTCCACTGTATTCTATATCTATATTTTCGAGATGTTTCGGTAAATTTCCTGATGTTGATTATTCGTTTTTCTGTTAGATTTAATTAATATCTATGGAAAATTTGCTACAAGAAAGTTTTTTTTTCACAGAAAAGGAAAATTTTCAACATAAGTCAACAGTATAAAACCGAAACTCATTTATCAATTAATAAGTCCGAAATCCTTATCTTCAAAGACCATAATTTGGGATGAAATTGGAAAATTACAGACATTTGAGCGATTAATAGCGTCCAAGTTTCTGCAAAGAAGCGTGAGAAAATTCGTGCTATGTGCAGAGACAATGAATAAATGATGATTTCGAGATATAAGTGAATTATTCATATTATACAGGGTGTCTCGTGTACACCAATAAACAGCTGGCAGTGATTCCAGAAAGGAAATGAATGTTTGCTTTTTTTGTTTGGTAAGATAAGATTTTTTTTGTTTGGTAAGATAAACACTCTGCATGTTAAAAAAATGGATCATCATCATTTATTTCATTTCCTCTTCAAAAATTAAGAAAAATGGACATTGTGTCAACCTTAGTTGACATTAAAAATCTAGTATTTTTGCAAAACTGGCTTTATAATTCGATAGATTTGCCCACTTCAGAGTGTTAAATTTATCGAAACACCCTGTATTCTTCGAATATTATTGAAAACGCAAAGTTATTAATACCTTACATAACATAAATCAAATTCAAGCGAAAGAACATTAATGACCGTGGTCATTGTTGGTCCTGCCCTTGGTCTTGGCCCTTGAAGAATGACCGCGAATGACCAGCTTCCGCTCAAATGCAGTTCTGGTCATCTTCGCCATTTTCGTTAATGTAGGTTAGGGATAATGAAAACAAACACATAACCAACGATTTTCTGGAGTTTCGTTTCAGTAAAATTCAATTATTGTATGAGACTGAAAATTGTTTGTTTTGGAAATTACCATACCTAGTTATATTTAATGAGAACCTAGAATAATCCCCAAAACCTACTGTATTACTCCCAGGACAAAAATTCGAATACTATTTTCCATATCACATCCGTACAACCACTTGAGTTAATTACATGATTGATTTTATTTTTGCTAGCTGAATGTTGTTCAACATTTCTATTTCAGATTACTGATTAACGCTACAATTGAGTCATGTCCAGTTTAGAAGATTTCATAGCATCTGTTGTAATTGCAAGTGAATGTTTATTTGAATCTGACATTCATGTGTCATCATAAGATATAAACATTGAATTTAACCTTATTTCTTCAATGACCAGAAGCTTGACTCTGCTCTCGAGTATGTTCACCTTAGGTCATCTGCGGTCTTAATCGATGACGTTGAATGGCAATTCATGACGTCATATGATAAAGACCAGCAATGACCAAAAGCGCTCAAATGCAGTTGGTCATTGTTGGTCTAGACCACAGATGATCAATGATGACCAGGTCATCCGCTTGAATTTGATTATAGATGCGCGTGATTCTTTTAACGAACACATTTCAGTGAGTTTCTTACAATTGTTGAGTTATATTATAATGTGAAAGACAGCAAGACATTTTCAATTATCTGAGATCAGATTGAGGACGAGAATTCAAAACGTGAATGAAAATAATAACACTATTGAAATATACAGGGTATCCCAATGAAAAGGAGCCCCCTAAAATATCGGAGTTCAGAGAAGAACAAATGTTACTGTACGTGGATGAACACCCTGTATAATTTCAATAGGTATAGGCAATATATTCAGCTCTTAAATTTTCGTCCCTAGTACGTCTCAAATACACTGATGATATGAAATATGAATTAATCTAATACTTAGTAATAAGTAATGATGTAACGAAATGCAAAATTCGAATTTTGTGAATCAAAATGAATATTTATGGCAATATGTGATTCTTCAGTCTAATATATTGTCGTTTAATAATATATTATATTTATTTGAAATATCCCACCAAGAGTGAAATGCAAAAATAAACTCATTAGTTTGACTAAAAAATAAATTTCTTTTTGCTTTCGTCATGAATAGTTAAAGATCATATTTTTAGAGTAAATTTTCTATAAAATCTTCGCATGGAATTGTCAAAATATAAATATATGAATATTTTTTCATATCTAAATCCACTGTTGTGCTCTTCCGAGGACATTTGTCAATTAGATCAATAATAGTGAAATGTAGAATAAATTAATAAAATATATTGTAACAAACGTAGAAATCATCGAGATAACTTCTGAAGCGCAAACACTCGGAAAAAATTTAACACCCTGTTTGTCAATATCGAAAAACCCTGCATAAGAGACTTTAAAACCAAGCACTATTTGAAAATCTGAGTGGAATATTTCATATTTTTGATTTTTTTCCTTTAACTATGAGACTCGAATATTTCTAATGCAATTTTCTGAATCAACTTAATTAAAACCTAATCATAGTATTACATTATTACCATCAATATAAGAACAACATTTATTTATTTATCATCAATATCAACTTCTTCAGAAAAATAGAATCATTTAACCCAAAAAATACTCATCTCACTATCAAGTGGATGTTACATTTCCTGTAGAAATAAACTACATTCGAATCTAAAATAAAATTTATATTGACCAAAATACTATTTACATTTGATTATTTACTATCAGCTTACTATTTGGAAAAAAAGGTAAGTTAATAGTTTAAGTTGAGGAAATTGGTATTATTCATTATCACAGATAAGGTACAATCAGACTAGTTTCAAGGAATATAATTATGATATATAAATATATGTGGAAAATGCAAAATAAAGAATCGAAGACTACTTTATAGTGGAAAATGAACTATACTAATTCAGTACTTGTTACTAAATCGATTAATATATGATATGTCACATTTTTCATTACAGAGCTGGTAGGTACAGGATTTATATAAGGAGGTTTTTGATATATAGTTATGGTATGATTTCGTAAATTTATTGTTTTTTTTAATCGCCTGTCTTTCTTACAGAAAACATATTAGGCCAAGCAATAGAGGTTTTTACGTGACAAAAATACTACCTGAAATCTGACTGTGCAGTCATGCATTAGGTAGTTTCTACAAGTTTTTCATGATAAACCACTCCTTGACTAGTTTGATGCATTCGAGGCTTTTTGCTCCTGTTTGACGCCGGTTTTCACCCACTAAACATCATCGGTCGGTATCGAGTGAATAAACGATTTGAAGAATGTTATTTCTTCTTTAAAATGCTTTTTGTAAAATTCGAATCCGACAAGTAGCCGAGTATCACGACCTTCTTGAAAAAAGTACTTCGAATTCGGAAAACTGCGATTGTGCAAAAACTATTTATCCGACAGCTTTGTAATTGTGCACCAATAAAGTATATGTTGATAACTACTTAAATTCAGAGCAACTACGCTTCATCTCAGAAATTGACTAAGTTATGAATTTTCGAAAAATTGATGTTTTTTTCCAGTTTTTTGGACTTTTCTCGGAAACTAATTATCCGCTCGAGACGTGTCACCTCTCATTTTTTTTGTTTATGAATTCTCTACAAAAAATGCCTGAACAGCTTTTCGATCAGATCAATACTTCACGTTTTATGAGCGAAAAAGCAAAATTTTGGATTTTTTGGCCATTTTTCGCTCCTCAAAAAATCCTAAGACGATTCAGGAGTGGAATTTATCATGAAAAACTTGTAGAAACTACCTATTGCATGACTGCACAGTCAGATTTCAGGTAGTATTTTTGTCACGAAATCGACCTTTCGATAGCTCTATTGCTTGGTCTATATGTAGAAAATCATTCGCTCTCAGATTCTTTAATGTATGAAACCCTGTTTTCATAAACTTTCTTCATATCAAGTAAGCTCATTGGAAAACATAAAAAAATCAACGCGTTTTTCGATATTTTATTTTGCATTTTCCAAGATACTAAGGGCACTTAACTTTTGGTCACTTCTATCAGAATGGGATAATGAATATTATCATTAAATTCGATATTATTTAACAATGCTAATCTTTTGGACCAAACAATCTCGTTATAGTTAACAATTTTCCTACAAGTGAACCCCATAATTTCAGACCTTTCAATGAACCTGTCTAAAGTACTTCCCCTTTCAGGTGCCATCACCAAAGCCAACCCTTTGGACAGCAAAGTCCTACCCAAGCAATCTATCAAGTCGTTTCTGGCGTCATCGAAAAACAGACAATCGGCACATAGAATAACATCGTACAGTCGATCGAAAGAATCATCGTTCCATTTCAAAACCTTGCTATCTACTGGACAGTCGAATTTGTTACATTCTAACGTCACCTGGACGTTTTCTACAGAAATCTTGTTGCCGTCGGTTACAGTTACCGATTTTGGCCTACCGTACTTAGCTACGTACAGTCCGGCGAGGCATGACATACCACCTCCCAGTTCCAGCACCGTTTTGTCGTTGAATATCCCTAGATTATTACATACGTAGTAACTCAGAGTTTCTTCTGAAGGCCATATGCAGATGTTGCCGGTGTTGTTGAAGCCCATAAGGTCTTCGGCGGAAAATGTTCGGTTTCTATGGCCCACGTTCACAGAAAAACGTTCTTCTTCCACTTGCATGGAGTAGCTGTACCAGGTGCGTTTGTTGAATTGGTCAAGCAGGCGAGGATCTGTTGGTATCACTGTCAACGAAGGTATCTGTTGGGTTTGGAGAAGCATGAAGGAAGAAATTCGACGTACGGAATATTCGTCCGTTGGGCTCGAAGGTTCGCTCCCGGTTGGGCTCTGAATAACAATTTTTATTGTTTAATTTCAGATCTGATATTGGAAAGATCAAAAGAGGAATTGTTGGAAGTATCGATACACTCAGTGGTAAATTTTCTAACTAAAGAGAATTAGAAAGATTTTTTTGTCAAACGCCTTAAATAACCACGTTTGTCCAGTCATGATGACGGATCAGACAGGGTAAATGTTAAGAAAATGGAGCGCGCATATAGCGTGTATATTGTTCTAGGAAAAAGTAAGCTTTCCATCAAATCTTGGTCCTAGATCACGAATCCGTTGTGAAAAACTAATTTTTCTTTCTTTTTTCTGAAAAAATTCCTAAAGTTCGACCACTCAACCCCACTGTCAATCGTTCATAATTTTGTACTCTTAAACGGGTGAGAGATGATTAGAAAAAATTACAGGAGTCAAGAAAGTTTCTTAATTGAACGAAGATTTCAAAAATTGATTTTACGCTGACCAGTGGCGTACCGCAAAAAAGTTTGAGGGAGGAGAAAAGGAGACATGGCTCCGGGAAACATCCCGTAGTTCTAGTTGAGATTCAGGACGTGAAATGATGGAGACTGTTGAAAATAGCTCGCATTCAAAATTTGGACTGAATATCTCAAAAATTGCAGGAGTTGAAGAAAGAAACATTTTTTGGAAAGGACCCCGACACATTTAGTATGAGAATTGGCTCCCGGTGGATTTGGCTGAAAATTTGATATGATGTTCTACTAATCCTTCTGATCAAATGTCTCTACAGTCACGAAGCTGAAAAATGCATACTTCTAGGAGTTTTAGCGATTTTTGTATCCATTATGGCTTACGTATTACCGTTCCCAAAAATGTTGGAGAATATTTCGTGATTATTGAAAGCAGATTCTGTCAATTCGAAATATTTTCAAACATTTCTGTGTGAACGGTAATACGTAAGCCATAATGGATACAAAAAATCGCTAAAAACTCCTAGAAGTATGCATTTTTCAGCTTCGTGACTATAGAGACATTTGATCATGAGGATTAGTAGAACATCATATCAAATTTTCAGCCAAATCCACGGGAGCACCAATTCCCATAATACGTAAACCATAATGGATACAAAAAATCGCTAAAAACTCCTAGAAGTATGCATTTTTCAGCTTCGTGACTGTTTAGACATTTGATCAGAAGGATTAGTAGAACATCATATCAAATTTTCAAGCCAAATCCACCGGGAGCCAATTCCCATACAAAATGTGCGGGGTCCTTTCAACAACCTGTAGCTCCGTAACGAAACTTTTGCGGACCCAGTTTATGTGGACTTTTTTCTTGAAATTATACTTAGATTCATCCCTTATGTTGTGACACTATTATACAGGGTGTCCCATTACTCGACGTCAACCCGGAACCGGTTGAAAAGGCAAGTAATGCTGGTTGTCAGAAAAATATAAAAAAAATCTAAGTTGCATGATTTTAAAATAATGAGCATTTAAAAAAACACGCAAAATTCCACACCCTGTGGCAGTCTTTTTCCTGTTGCCACAAATATCAACTTTTTCCAACTTTTTTCTTTGCTGTGTAACCTTGAATAATGCTTGTCTAAACTGTAATCAAAATTTTGATACCAGCTGCTCTAGGTTTCATAAAAATAGGGCTTACTTCTCGGAAAAAAAAATTCGAAATAAACAATTGCCTAGTTTCAACTGACTGTATTGAAAAAAAAATGTACTACGTAGGTTTGGCATGTTTTTTCAAAAGTTGGCGCATTTAGTGAGGATTCTAAAATGGTATAATACTTGTTTAATTATAGCTGCCGTAGTTCAAATTTATTTTCGATTGCCTTTGAATACACTTTTTCGTTAACTGCTTTCCAGTAATAGAGTCCAATGGGTTCAAGTCCGGGAACGGGCCGGCCACGAGATTGGACCAGAAAGTCCGATCCATCTTCCGGGAAAAAATGTTACCAGAAAAAAAAAATTTCAGATAAATTTCTCAGGAAAAATTTTTTCTGGAAAAATTATTTTCTCTGCAAATTTTTTTTTGATAACATTTTTTCCCGGAAGATGGATCGGACGTTCTGGTCCAATCTCGTGGCCGGCCCGTTCACCGGACTTGAACCCACTGGACTCTATTACTGGAAAGCAGTTAACGAAAAGTGTATTCAAAGGCAATCGAAAATAAATTTGAACTACGGCAGCTGCAATTAAACAAGTATTTACCATTTTGGAATCCTCACTAAATGCGCCAACTTTTGAAAAAACATGCCAAACCTACGTAGTACATTTTTTTTCAATACAGTCAGTTGAAACTAGGCAATTGTTTATTTCGAATTCTTCTGAGAAGTAAGCCCTATTTTTATGAAACCTAGATCAGCTGGTATCAAAATTTTGATTACAGTTTAGACAAGCATTATTCAAGGTTACACAGCAAAGAAAAAAGTTGAAAAAAAGTTGATATTTGTGGCAACAGGAGCGAAAAGACTGTCACAGGGTGTGGAATTTCGCGTGTTTTTTTAAATGCGCATTTTTTAAAATCATGCAACTTAGATTTTTTTTTTATTTTTTCTGACAACCAGCATTACTTGCCTTTTCACCCGGTTCCGGGTTGACGTCGAGTTTTGGGACACCGTATGTATATTTGCGGGACATTTCAATTGCAAACTTCACGAATATCAAAATATCTCCGTACCCATACGTAAACAGAACCATTAAGTAATTTATGGCTGCAAGATTGATATGACGAAGACAGTCCACCTGCACCCGAATTAAGTTGGTGCAAACGAAACTGACACGTTCATTCTTGAGAATAGTCAATTAGCAGACGTATACGACGGTTAATTTTGGAACTATGTACAAAATCTGGCAAATAGACTTGGCTCTTGTGCTGCCAATAAATTACCTCAATGAACAGAGGACACCTGAAATACTCGGCGAAAATAGAAAGCGAAAATTATGGCCAGAAATAATATATTGTCTATAAAATCGAAATTCGCGAAATTTAGGAATGCATAATAAACTGTTTCCATAAATTTTACGCTCGGTAGACAAATTCGTTTTGATGTTTTCGAGACTTTTGTTTTGACAATAGAGGACGCGAGGAGTGGGTAGTATAATCAAATAAATTATCTATCTATTTCTGGGGCGTTCATTTTATTATTATTAGTTTGATGCTCGAAAAAGTCAAGATTTTTCGGTTATGTGTCTCGAAATAAGTTATTTGTTGATTGAAATTTTCAATAATAAGGTTGATGATTGATGACTGGCCAAACTTAATTTTGTTTGTACTTTCTGAGATCAAACATGATTTCTAGACCTTTGATAAATTGTATGGAAATAAGATACCAGAAATTATTAGTTTATATTGTTTATTTATGTGTTGTACCTATATATGTATATGTTGTTTATAGTATTTCTGTTCAGGTTTTTCTTTTTGTAATTGAGTTTATTATTATTATTAAATGTTAAGTATGGTTCCACAACCGAGTCTCCTATATTCTCTAGACTTCAATAGGGCGAAAAGATAATTTTAAAAATTTTGAAATACTAAAAAAGAATGAAGAAACCCACCAATAAAACTGATGGAAATATTCATAGAAATGTTAGTCATTATCACCCTTCAGTCCGCCCCTGGTAAACTGAACAAGCTAATTGAAATTGAGTGTGGTGATTTAAGGAGTCCTTAATACTATTACATATATCAAATTTTCATCAAATTATATCAAGTAGTTTGAAACTTATTCCACTAAAATAGATTTTCAGCGGCGTCATTTAGGAGGTCGTATCTTCGTAGGGGGGGCCGCTAGGGAAAAAAATTACGGGAACTTGTCATCTTCATTTTTTATGTTCTATCTGAATCCGAGAGATTTCCCACATTTTCCGGGACACCCTGTATATGCAGCATTGATGAACTTATTCGAGTTATTAGTGAAACGCACGATAAACAACCAATACAGCGACTTCAATTGACTGGATAATATTGTTTCTACCAATTGTCGAAGAAGAAAACTTGGGCAAAAAACACCCCAGCTGTTACAAGTTGGGGTCCAGTTACACACAAGATCATGAGATGCTGAAGTAGAACCATACCCTCATAAAGCTTAGCACAAAAAAACGACTAAAGCACATACTCAAGATGTCTGCTGATACTGTCCTCAAGAAATGTTGTCTTCGTGTTTTTTATAAGAATAACAAATTTAAAATTTATTAAATTCTTAATTCCAGAAATATAGTGTAAAATTTCAAATTGATGTACATCCACAATCGCCTGAGGACACAGCATCAGTCTTAGATTATTATTGAGAATTCTATCGAATGTTTTTAATTATGTATAATATGAAACAAAGAATTGATCATCAAGAGATCAGTTGGTCGAAAGAATAGATATAACAAAAATTTGGAAGAAACATGAAAAATAGTGGAAACAAAGACTAGAGGCATATGAAAAAATGATCAAATCATGCCTGAGCAACATAAATAGAAGCAAATACATTGAAAGCAACATAAGAACAGTTATAAAGTATACAGAAGACTTTCAATAACATCTGTACCTTCAATGCTTTGGCAAGTATTGCCCACCGTCTCCGAGCCACTTTTTCTTTCATTTCCAGAGAACTTAATTAATTCGTTAATATCAATGGAACATTTTGACTGGAAATCGTATACATCTTTTCTTTGGTCCATAGATGCATTACTCAGTAAACAAAGCCTTTCAAATTATGCCTGGAGGCAATATTGTTTGAATTAATGCGCGGTTTCATTCCTTCATGCTTTATTCCAATAGAGAGGCACATGTAGACTGATCGAATTTGAATGACCTGTCGGTATATATCAGTGGATTCACTAGAAGTTAAAAATAAAATACTGTGTACAATCACCTGCCTTCTCACAATGAAATTTTTCAGATTAATTTGGATTTCAAAGAATGAACACTTACATATTGGTGTATCCGAAATACTTCACTTAACTAAACGTTTCTAATTATTTATAATAATAATGGATATTTGTTGATTTTGCTAGTCTAATATCACAAACATAAAATCAATTTGTTGCTGTCAGTTTGACGTTTTTGGTGCAATCCGGTTCATTAGAACTAAAAGGAAAAATACCCGATTGATCTACACTCTTTTTCTTTTAACTCGCCCTGACATGTTTTGACATTTGTAGTTCTTTTGTACTGTTATTGAACATAGAATACAATAGAAAATTCTGTGATTGTAAAGATTCGAAAATTAAAATATTTGAAACTCATTAAAGAAATTCTCATTTCTTTTTATCTACTTAAAATAAATAAAATGTGATGCTCAGTTCGTATACTGGTTACTCTTGAAAATTTAGTATCTGCGGAAGTTATCCATTCAAACAAGCAAAAATTTAAATTAAATGATTCCTCTCTTCTAATATATTGTAAAAAAATTGTCTGAATTGATAGAAAATAATTCGTATATTTTATTACAAAAACATCAAATAACAAATATAAAAACATATCTGCACTTAAAGCTGCTTATTACGATACTAAAAAGTATAAAAATACATTTTATTTATTGAATTAATGCTAACATTCAAAGTCTTAAGTCAAAATTTCCAGTCTAATAGTTTATCCAGAATTAATCCAGAAGATTCGGAGGCATATATGGCAATCTTTTTATCGAAATTTGAGAAATCCTGCGAGTTTGTTATCACTTCATCTACAAATGTGAGAAACATGCTTGTATCGGTGAACCATTTTAGGAATCTTCTCACACCCTTGCTTTTGCTTGATCTGATGAATGCTTCCCTCTGAAGAAAAAAGTTCAATTTCGATTAGATGCATATTGTCATAATATAAGGTATTTCTACGATATTTTTTTATGAATTATTTGATTATCAAGAAGTTATATTGAAATAGCTACCTGAAAATTTCCATTTACAATGTAGTCCCTGTAATTTTTCAATGCCACAGCAAACATACGGATGTAAGCATCGGTTAAGTGGAAAGAATGTTCCTCTTCTTCGACTGGGAAAGCTTTGGCAGCTGCAAGACTTTTACGCCAAGCCTTGAGCATTGATGTGCTGAGTGCTTTGTCTTCATCTCCCTCTTCTTTCACTATGCATTTTTCATCGAGATCGATTACGATACCCTAAAAAAGATATTTTACAAATTGAAGTTACAGCAGAAATGTTTTCTTCATATGAAGAGAGAGAATTGGGAATCTACAAATCAGATTATTCTCTTTTGCCTATGAAGTGTGTAATACATTGTATTAATCAAAAAATCATTAATTATAGTGCGTTCACGAAAGTTTGAGCGCATAGTAGATGTTTGTTTATTTATCTGAAGTTGGCAGTATTTGCTGTTATAACGTAAAATAAAGTCAACGTTGCCGAATGTACCTGACCTCGTCCGACGAGCTTGCGAGTTATCAGACAACTCTATGCAATATTGACAACATTGCGTATCAATCTCACAAGATAATAAAGAACATAACCTAAAATTTTAATATACACAGTGGAATATGCCAAATTTCCATGGCCAACCGACGGCTCAACCTTTTGTGAATGGACTATACACATATTTTTTGTCAACATGTAACTATCACGTGATGATTTTACAGAACATACGTGTATTAACTGTCAACTATGTAACTATAATAAGCTGTAGTTACATCGCCAAAATTCGCCTCTACTAGGAGCTCAAACTTTCGTGAACGAACTATAGGTATTATTTTTTTTATCATAACCCTATTTTGAGAATTTCAGTTATTTAGTTCAGTCTTTAAGACTTACTTTAAAATGTATACATATTTTTTTTCAAAATAGCGTCCATTACATCAAGTTAAAACAAGGAAAGACAAAATTATTTTTATATAAAACTTACATGTTCAATGTCATGCTTATTCAAAACTTCAACTGAAAGTATCCCACAGATTATTGGTGTGGGGGCTTCAACGAATTCCCATAAGGACTGTGGTAACACTGGTATAAACGAATGGGGCCACGTGAATGGATATATGATAGTTTGCAGAGCTTCAACACATGATGATAACTTGCTGAAATGTTTTTACAATTTGAATTCAACAAGAATGTGAAGTTAACTGAATGAAATAATAAATAAGTCCATTTTCAATATTTCAAGCTGAATAAATTAGAGAAAAATTACCTTAGTAGACAACTAATTAGTATCACTTTCCTTTCTAAAAGTAACGAAGCAAAAATTTTCTGTAATATCTCTGTCGGCAACTCATGTAAATCCTTTAGATCGGAATTTTCATACAGTGGATCCTCATGCACATTTAACACTATATTTTCATCACAATTATCCAGATAAAAAAAACTATTAGCAATACTGTTGTTCGATATTTCTTTTTGACTTTTGGTCAACGACTCATAATCTCCTTTATCGTTCACTATCACAAAACTACTTTCTATTGAATCTTCTAAAGAATTTCTATTTACACTGTCTCTGTCTTTTGTTGTACCATTATTTTTATTTTTGTTAATATCGATCAGATCTGGATCACCACTCTCATCTTCTTCTTTTATATTTGTAATATTTTCCTTATTTCTTCCACAAGCTATACTATCGGCTAACTTTATCACAACTGTCTCACCGGGTTGAGGAAATTTGTTAAAATAAAATGCTTCAAGCAAGTCATTCCGATGTTTCTCTGAGATTCCATGTCGAGATTCTAATTCGATGAGTATTTTTTTGTAGAATTTCGGAGATTTGTGTTTCGTTAAAATACAATATGCTATAGGAAGGCATTTGTTGCTTCCTTCAGGTACCACTCTGCGGCAAAAGCCGAACGTCCTTTCACCTTTATCATTTGTAATCACTAGGGAATAACACTGAGCATTTAAAGTTTTGTCCAGGGGCCCACATGCTGCATCTGGGAAACAGAGATCTTCTATCTTGTGCGGAACTTCCACCTGAAAATCAAAGCATAAACATTATTGATAAAAGCAGAGTTTTCAAATAGGAAAGTACACATCGTGAAAAATTTTCTCATAAAAGTGTGTTAAAATTGGCATTCTGTACAATTTGAAGACACTAATATCATTCAGTGACATTCCAAAAAGTGGGTTGGCAACACTAATTCAAAATGTCAAATCTCAAGTATAGTTCGTTCACGAAAGGTTGAGCGCATAGTAGGCGTTTGTTTATTCATCTGAAGTTGGCAGTATTTGCTGTCATAACGTAAAATAAAGTCAACGTTGCCGAATGCACCCGGCCTCGTCCAACGAGCTTGAGAGTTATCAGACAACTCTATGCAATATTGACAACATTGCGTATCAATCTGACAAGAAAATGAATAACATAACCTAAAATTTTAATATACACAGTGGAACATGCCAAATTTCCATGGACAACCGACGGCTCAACCTTTCATGAACGGACTATATACACCGTTCACATATTAAGCCTATTCGTTTTGAAGTATTTCGTGCTCCTGAGTGACTCAAAAGCTCGAAATACGGCTTGCCATTGGTTGCGCACAAGCACTGGAACAGCTCAGGGGCTCGAAACTCTTCAAAACGAATACTATTATTATTGAGCACAAAGTAGGCGTTTGCTTATATAACTGAAGTTGGCAGTATTTACTGTCATAACGTAAAATAACGTCAACGTTGCCGAATGTACCCGGCCTCGTCCGACCGGCTTTCGAGTTTAGATCAGAAAACCCCGCGATTTATGCAACTTTTTCGTGATATTGACAACAGTGCGTATCAATCTGACAAGAAAATAAATAACATAACCTAAAATTTTAACATACACAGTGGAATATATTACCATGGACTACTTTGTGCCCAATAATATGTGAACGGAGTATATATTAGTTTAGAGCACTTTTGATATTGAATGTAAAATAGCAAACATAATTCCTAGAACTGTCACATTAATTGTATTCATGTCGATCAATTTTATATTAATCATTAATAACTAGCTAATTAAATAAATATTATCAAATACTGCATTAAATTTTATTTCTTATGATTATGAATAGGACTACTCGAAATAAGTAAGACAGCAAACAATCAAAAATACTTACATTATGAGGATATTTGAACTTTATTCTTCTCACATCAGCATTCCATTCAACAATCAAACAGCAGTCAAACAAAGTACTTTTCTTTGACTGAGGCCTAATTTTAGCGTACACTGAAACATTTCTGACATACGTTCTGAATTTGTCAACTGTAGGGTCATCGGTGGACATCTTTCTATCAGACAAACTCCTATCAAATTTACTCGTTGAACCTGACTCATTTGCATCGAAACTATCGTCTATTACATCGTTGATTGTATCTTTTAATGCTTTAATCCTTATTTCATTTTCGTCAATTTTTTCCTCCGATTCATCATTTTCTTCTTCGGTGTGTTTGGGCTCGATATCTGACTTCCTACTGGGGCTTTCATCGTTATCTATATTGTTGTTTGTTACTGTTTCATTTATGTTTTCTATATCTGGGTCCTTTTTTGGTTCAAATGTATCGATGAGTTGTTTGATGTTAACAGTCCCTAAGATTGATTTTTCTATATCGTCCATAGGTGTAGATGAGGCTGATTCTGAAGTGAACGATGATAAGGATGATAAGTCTGATGATGGACCCTGCAGGATAATGAAGAATTAAAAAATGTTGTGTATTGCTAGGGGATTTTGAGAATTAACACACACATGATTAATGGAAATTTTTCCAGTTATGTTATTTATTAAGAATTATTAGAATTAAAGGAGTATAGGAAGTAGAGTCGAACTGTAAAGTCCAAAAAAACTATAAAATAAAACAAAGTTGGTTAGTTACAGTATTTAAAACTCAGGAATTGTTGGGATAGTTTGTAATGATCTGTGATTTATTGGATTAGGTGTATACCGAATGCAGATTTAAAGAGATATTATTGTTCTTTCATACAAGGTTTTTTTTTTTTTTTTGTAAACTACAAAAATTGGAAAAAAAAATGAACATATACAGGGTGTCCCAAAACTCGACGTCAACCCGGACCGGGTGAAAAGGCAAGTAATGCTGGTTGTCAGAAAAATATAAAAAAAATCTAAGTTGCATGATTTTAAAATAATGGGCATTTAAAAAAACACACAAAATCCACACCCTGTGACGGTCTTTTCGCTCCTGTTTCCACAATATCAACTTTTTCCAATTTTTTTTGCTGTGTAACCTTGAATAATGCTTGTCAAAACTGTAATCAAAATTTGGATACCAGCTGCTCTAGGTTTCATAAAAATAGGGCTTGCTTCTCAAAAAAAAATGTACTACGCAAGTTTGGCATGTTTTGTCAAAAGTTGGCGCATTTAGTAAGGATTCCAAAATGGTATAATACTTGTTGAATTGTAGCTGCCGTAGTTCAAATTTATTTTCGATTGCCTTTGAATACACTTTTTCTTAAACTGCTTCCCAGTAAAAAAGTCCAATGGATTCAAGTCCGGTGAACGGGCCGGCCACGAGATTGGACCAGAACGTCCGATCCATCTTCCGGGAAAAAATGTTACCAGAAAAAAAATTTCCAGAGAAATTTCTCCGGAAAAATTTTTTCTGTAAAAATTATTTTCTCTGGAATTTTTTTTCTGGTAACATTTTTTCCCGGAAGATGGATCGGACGTTCTGGTCCAATCTCGTGGCCGGCCCGTTCACCGGACTTGAATCCATTGGACTTTTTTACTGGGAAGCAGTTTAAGAAAAAGTGTATTCAAAGGCAATCGAAAATAAATTTGAACTACGGCAGCTACAATTTAACAAGTATTATACCATTTGGAATCCTTACTGAATGCGCCAACTTTTGACAAAACATGCCAAACTTGCGTAGTACATTTTTTTTCAATACAGTCAGTTGAAACTGGGCAATTATTTATTTCGAATTTTTTTTGAGAAGCAAGCCCTTTTTTATGAAACCTAGAGCAGCTGGTATCTAAATTTTGATTACAGTTTAGACAAGCATTATTCAAGGTTACACAGCAAAAAAAAGTTGGAAAAAGTTGATATTTGCGGCAACAGGAGCGAAAAGACTGTCACAGGGTGTGGAATTTTGTGTGTTTTTTTAAATGCCCATTATTTTGAAATCATGCAACTTAGATTTGTTTTTATATTTTACTGAAAACCAGCATTACTTGCCTTTTCACCCGGTTCCGGGTGACGTCGAGTTGTGGGACACCCTGTATTTAGATAAGAGACACCAACAAGAAATCCTATAATCTTTACATGTAGGTTTTTCCCTCACTTACACACACTGCATTTTTCAAATTCGCATGCCTTATTCGATCTTGGTTTCCTTTCGACTTTATTTTCAGGGCAACTATGTATAGATGTATTTTAGACTAAAATCAAGTTGTTAGTAACAATTTGAGCAAAGAGCAAGCAAATGTAAGTATGTATTCAATTCATTGAAAGCTTCAACATCGCAAAATAATGAACACTTTATAATGGTAGATACAATACTTACAAATTTTTTCTCCATTGTTGTACCGTCTACGATGTTTTTGGATGTTAGCGCATTATATTAACTTTATTGAAAAGCGTTGAGGGCATCTGATTAAAAAGCAGTTATGATTAATTATTTTCTACAATACAATCTTAAAATAGGGTAAGTATAGTTTCCATTTCCAACGAATATGGTTGCAGTGCACCATAGCCCACCTGATTTTCCCTGTAGAAATAACGAATTTCCTTTTGTATGAGGTTTAAAGATAACAATTTTCACTTTACGCGACGTAAGGGAGACTAGATTATATCGTTCTAGGCTTCAAAGCCGGATTTTCATTTAATTTTTCGTCTAAAACTACAATGGGCATCTTCAGAGATATTTAGGTCGGAGGTTGTAATTTTTTACTTGATGAAAATTAATAATTTCTGTATTGTTTTCTGTCATAATTCTGATCAAATATTGTTGAAAATGTGATCACATTCCTATTAATGTATTAAGAATTAATTTATTATTTGAATTCAATAGAACATCACTATATAAGAATGCGTTTTCATTGAATTAATTTGTAATTTATTACAAGCCTCAATGATTAATTGGCAAATAAATAGCTACAGCAGAATGTTTTAATTAAAATGGTTAGTGTAGGCTTTTCGGCTGTCTACAATTAGTTTATGATATAATAAAATACTGTAGGTAAATGAGACATGCTACATGCTGTAAAAAACTCTATTTCAATTTAATCAATTTTTACACATAATAATTCTTACAAAAAATAATTAAAATGTTGCAAAGACCAAGAGATTCAATATAAATACAGACACTCATAAAAAATAAAATGGCCGTTTAAAGAACTGGACGAATATACAAGTTTTTAAATAAAAGAATTATAAACAAAACAAGTAAATAGGTACTTGAAGATATTCATTATATCACAATTTCAATATCGTTTTAATAATATCCATTTTTTTACTCTAATTCGACATCATAAAAAGAATCGAATATTTGCAAAAAAGTTCAAATGAACTACTTAAAGGTACAAATTAATACGAACGAATGAAATAATGTCCCCAATAACAATACCAAGAAATAATGGAGCTATTTTTGAAGTCGGTCAGAAGTTATCATTATTAATGTCTATTATGCATTTTTATTTCGCAGAAAATATTATCTCGACAATAGCAGACAATTCCTTCAACAATAGTTCGTATATTCCTTTGAGACCAGAGAGGTAGCGAAAAAATAATTTAAACGGAGTGAATAACATATACCGGGTGTTAATAATGAAGTGTGACAAATTTCTCTGGATGAAAAATGATGACAGTTGCTTAAAAACTCACTATTAATGTATTGCTCAGAAAACGGTCGAGATACAGAAATGAATTTTGTCGCACTTATTTATTGACTTCCTGTATATAATTCTTTGAATGAGTATTATTTATTCTTGAGAAATCGCGATTGAGAATGGAATTATTATCATGCTAATAAGGTAATTTTAATAAACCATATAAATTGCAATCTTTCAAATTTGGTACAAGTTTGCAATGCATCAAATAGTATATTATATTATAAGGATTAAAAGTGCATCTTTTTTTACGAGCAATATTTGCAATTGCGAGGCGCAGCCGAGCGAATGCAAAATTGCGAGTTAAAATAGGCACTTTTAGGCCGAATAATATATACTATTTTTCTCCAACCAAGTCAAAATTACAATAAAATTGGTTTCAGTCAAAAATCGTTAATAATTTGGTTATAAATTTGAACACATGCTAATGACAGTGATTGTCAACTAGACGTCAAATGCAATTACTTTTAATCCAAGGATTAAAAGTAGCGTTTTTAATCCTAGGATTAAAAGTGTTGCTAAGTAACGAGTGAATTTTTGTACGGTAAGGGAATTTATGACTTTTGCACCTGAAAATAGTACAAAATGTCAACATTTTTTCATGGTTGGAGAAAAATATATTTTCTGATGTAGAAAATAAAATTCAGTATAAAACAGTAATATACTGAGGATGTTATTCAACAATGAAGTACAAATTATATAAAATATTTCAATGATCAATTTTTACATGGAATTTTTTCCGAATTCAAATTGAAGTTATATCCCGAACATCAATATTGTTGCATTTAATTTCACGGTTGATAATATAGAAAATCGCTTCCTGTGCGGTAGTGAGATATAATAATCTCGCGATAAAAATATGTGGAATATTTTGCCGACAATAAATAGTTTTTAAGATGTCTAAGCACGTACCATTCTTTCTTGCAGGTTGTAAATGTCTAAATTTAATATCTAAATGATGAACTATTAAGAAAATAAACACCGCACCCTTTCTATATATCTACTATTTCAGAAATCATAGCTTGAATCAAAATAAAATGACAATGATATACATGATTGGGTACTAACCAAAAAACACTTTGTTTTTATTCCTCAACACATATTCATTTTTTCAACAATTCTGATATACAATTTTCTCAGTCGATATAATATATCGTACTGAACCTATCCAAGGTATCATTACTTAACTTCCATCGACGTAAGCTGCATAAGTTATTCTATAAAACCCGATTGAACGTATAGCCTGAGGCCAATCGAATGAAACTTTCGATTTTTCTTGATATAAACCAGATTGACGTAACTGAAGTGCGATTTGCCGGAAATTGCAATTGAAATGCTACGAAAACTTTGGTTATCCTTTGAGAACTAAAACAATACTTCCTATTGAAAAAATATTGAAAGCGATTAGTCCATTCAGCATTTATTAATTATTATTTTTTCTAAGCTAAAAACTTTTCTTGTTTTGAATACTAATTACTGACTCAGACTATTATAATAAAGATTCAAATAAAGTGAATGATATTGTTACGAGCGTATAATGATAGCTACTCGCAGTAAAAAGTAAACCTAGAGTTGCCTTCACGCATTTGTTATGCAGCCAATTAGAATCTGTTTATACGCGCGAACAAATTTCCGGCGTCGCGAAATGGTGCCGTATGTTTATTCCGTATTGGGATAATTGGTTTACCGCTCCCCTACTCTGATACTAACGGCTTGCGTCTGTTACAGATAATTCTGTCAGTTTGGCAACATTGTCTGTTAGTGTTTAGTTTCTTGATGCGATGTGTTTACATTTTCATTTCGATTTGACGTTCATAAACTGAATTATTTCAATGATTTGGTGACAGTTTATTGTTGCTTAAGGCTATACCGTTAATTATAGATAGGGCAAAATTACGAAAATGTATTATATTCAGGAATTGTAGAAATGAAAAAATTAATGCATTGTTTTCTTCTTTCGGTAGAATATAAAAATGAAAATTCAAACTCCAAAGAAAAAGATTTATTCTTTCGAAACCTTTAAATTTAATTGAAAACTTTTTCTCACCCATAAAGAGTGTATAGTAGAAATATCTCATGAAGGTCGCGAATATTTTTCCGATCTATTAAATTTTAGAGCTATAAACATGATGCGTTTGCCATACTCTAATCTGGTTTAATTACTTAGACTTGAACACTTCAACAATTAGTTACTTATAAAATGCTTCCTCACTTTGCGTATCTAACACAAATAGTATCGTGTTACATGAAATCTCAGCCAGGCATCAGATTTCTAAAACCAAGCCGCTATCAGTTTATTAACAAAATGGAAATTATATACTTGAATGTAAATAGGAAAGGTCAACTCACCATTTTTTCTCTCACGCGAATAAAACATATCTTTTTCTCTTTTAACTCCCAACATATAGCAATTTGGCAGTTTATTTGATTTCACAACAAAAGGAAAATTTAAAGGAAAATTCGAAAAAGAAACGCAGATACTGATGTTCGAGTACATTCAAAGGGTTTTCCAATAAGAGGTGTTTTTGAATAGCCCGCTATTTCGGTAGATGTCACGTTTGAAGCTGTCATTTTTTGACATTTGACAAGTAAAAACTACGCCATTAATAAAAATGGTGAAAATTTGGCAGAGACGGTTCCTAAAACTAGAACATTTTTGGGTCGTTGTAAAGCACCGTGTCGGACCGCAATAAAGAAATTGGTGAAAAATTCGAGCTGTTGGGACAAGTTAGTGATGTGAAGAATAAAACTCGTGCACGTCGCTCAAGAACAGACGAGAATATTGCTACTGTAGCCGAAAGTGTTGAGGAAAACCTATGTTTCCATTCCTCGTCGTTTTATGGAATTAGGCATTCCACAAATGATTTTTTATTGCCGAAATTGGATAGTATTGATCTGGACAACGTTTACTTTCAACAAGACGGCGTAACGTGCCACACAAGCAACGAAACCATTGATCTTTTGCGAGAAAAGTTTCCGGACCGTGTTATCTCTCGAAGATCACAATTGGCCACCGAGATCTTGTGATTTAACACCTTCCGACTTCTTCCTTTGGGGTCACGTGAAAGAGGTCTATGCCAGTAGCCCATCGTCGATTCAAGACCTCACTGATGGAAAATTTCATTAAAAGGATATGGTCCTGTAAGCGTCGTCGTGGTGGTCATTTGCCTGATGTTATTTTTAACTATTAACGACTGATCCTCTTATTTATAATGAAATAACATCCGATCATTTATATTGAAAAATGGCATTTTTCTTTGAATATCAAAATAACACATCTTATTGGAAAACCCTTCAGAGAAGAAATTGTGTAAATGTAAATGCCCTCAAGTAAATATTTCATTTTATGAAATCAAATTGAGAAAAATTTGTGGATTCCGTACTTCTTTCGTTAATACGTTTTCTTATTTCCATTAGTTACAAAGTTTACTATTAGCCTCAGCAAAATCAGAAAGAATGTAGAAGAAAACAAATGTTTTGATTGAAATTAAGAAGCTTATTATTTTTATTGGTTATGTTTGAACCATACATTTCATTGAATGTGAACACGAAAATTAAACTGATTCTGAGGTTGCTTCAGAAGAAACATCTTGATTTCACTTAGATTTTTAGTGCTCTTTGCTTAGTGTGGCTCTTAGGTTATGAATTGTGTGACTATTTTTCATGTGAATAAATCTATTATTATTGTTAGATCAAAATAATTAATAAGCATAAGTTAATGGGTCAATTAAACTACCTTAGTGGAAACAATAACAACCAAAAACAGGAACAAAACCACTCAACATCACTTTCATACTCGCCTAAAGTAAACAAATCCTCCTTGTTGTAATCCAGACAGAATCTCGAATTTCCACTTTAAATATCACATGAAAAAAGAACTTGTACACTCCGGTATCCTGTATGAACACAAAGAACTCAACACACAAACTTAAGACCGGTATATCCTCAGTCACATTTCAGTGACGAAAAAGTTAAGCCGCGTAAAAAAATAAACTCACAACGCTAACCAGCGAGATCGTACTGTCGTTGAAAACCTTAAAATGATGTTACGGATTTTAGATAATTTACGCTCTTCACACGTGACTCATGATGGGTGATTCCTGGTTGTCTCCTCCCACCAGAAGATCACAGTCGCTCATGAAAATCGTTGCTGTGTTCTGAACGTGTTTCCACTCTTGACTGGGATTACCACCATCAATGGATGTAAGGTTGAATAAGGTCACTTCATGATGATGAAATTACATGTCTTTGCTACAGTGGTACGTCTGGTCGAGTATCACATCGAGATTTCATCATTTGATCCATGGGGGAGTCCCAATAATCTTGTCAGTATAACAACCGTCTGAATAAGTCTTCTTAAGCCTTCAAATATGGAATAAATTCTTGAATCTGTATAATCTGGTATGATACCAGAAGTAATACGCCAAATCGTGAAATATGGCAGTCCTTGACTACCTCATATCATTCAGAGTTATCTCAACACTGATGAGGAACAATAGGGCAAAACAGCTGTATATTGATGTCAATTCCAATTGAAAGTAGTACACAAAAGTTTGTGGGAGTTATAAAGGGTTTTCCAATAAGAGGTATTATTTTGAATAGCCCGCTATTTCGGTAGATGTCACGTTTGAAGCTGCCATTTTTTGACATTTGACAAGTAGAAACTACCATTAATAGAAATGGAACGATACACGTTTCAAAAACGCATTGAAATTATTAAAATTCACTATGAGAAGGGTGAAAATTTTACAGAGACGGTTCGTAAAACTCGAACATTTTTGGGTCGTCGTGAAGCACCTTGTCGGACCGCAATGAAGAAATTGGTGGAAAAATTCGAGCTGTTGGGACAAGTTAGTGATGTGAAGAATAAAACCAGCACAGGTAGCCGAAAGTGTTGAAGAAAACCCTGGTTTGTCAATTCCTTGTCGTTCTTTGGAATTAAGTATTTCTCAAATCTCATTACACCGTACATGAACTCAAGCCGGCCGATCAACAACAACGTCGTGTCTGCTGATTGGGTCGTTGAAATACATGAAAATGACCGGAATTCCATCGAAAATCATCTTGAGTGATGAGGCCCATTTCCACCTCGGTGGCTTCGTCGACAAGCAAAATTGTCGCATCTGGGGCTCGGAAAACCCAAAAGTTATTGTTGAAAATCCTCTCTGTCCTCAACGTGTGACTGTTTGGTACGGTTTATGTTCCGGCGGAGTTATTGGACCTTACTTTTTCGAAAATGAGGCTGGAGAAACAGTTACGGTGAATTGATTGCGCTATCGAGAGATGATTATTAATTTTTTATGACCGAAATGAATAGTATTGATCTGGAAAAGGTTTACTTTCAACAAGACGGAGCTACGTGCCATACAAGCAACGAAACCATTGATCTTTTGCGGGAAAAGTTTCGGACCGTGTTATCTCACGAAGAGATGATCACAATTGGCCACCGAGATCTTGTGATTTAACACCTTGCGACCTTTCCTTTGGGCTACGTGAAAGAGAAGGTCTACGCCAATAGGCCTCTGAGTTTCTCACAAGATCAATGGACTTGACGCTATTTCCTTCAATCTTAATAGATTTTTGATGCTTTGTTAATGAATTAAATACATATTATAAGGACAATGAATTCAGTCATTCAATCTCTTTTGCTAGATTTTTAACACCTCGAATTAACAGTGCTGTGTCTTCGGTGACGCAAGGCGATAGTAAGAGGCCTAGTATAATCATATACTACTGGTTCACAGTGATAATGAACCTAAGAAGAAACAGAAGTTTAACGATTCTGAGAATACTTAAGAATACCAGGTCGGAGATTGTTTACCCAATATTTTCAATGCACTAAACAATAAAACGCAAATTTTAGAGGAGATTTTCGTACGATACGGATTACAATATGAATCAGAAGCATGAAGTGAAGACGAGTTATGGTGTTGCTTCAATTTGGCCGACTGTAAATATAACAAGAGGAATAGTTATAATGATTACTGACCATGCCTCTGAAGTTGACGTAATAATTGCTTCATTTAATTAATTCGAGGAATTCTCAATTAATAACCTTCACTTGTTCATGACAGCGATTCAAAAAGCATTCCGCATTAGTTTCTGTTTGGAGTATCAAATATAGCTCCAATACATACTAGTACGTAAGTATTTGCTGCACTTACGAAAAATACTTTTCAAAATGTATTTTTGTCCCGACTACTTCGTCAAACTTATGAATCGATATCAATTATGTCGTGTTGTTCAACAAAAACTTCGAAGGAATTGTCTTTCCTCGATATGCTTAGAGTGATCTGCACTGGTAATCACTTCAATACAATACCAGTTATAATACCAAATTAGAATATCAATTTTCAATTGAAATATCGAAGATGCGGTTTATTATCGGTCAAAAAACACATGAAAATACTAGATATACTATCTATATCTCTATTAATCACAGTGTCAATGAATATCTTCAAGCCCTACTTGAAAACAAAGTTCAACAAGAGGCTAAAATACGTAACAAATTCGAGAAAATATGTTGTCTATACCTTTTCCGATCTGCATTTTAGATTTGGTGATGGCACATCTGTCTGAAAAGAATAAAAAAACCAATGATTGCAAAAAAATATAAAAATCAAATTTCACTAGAAAAACACTGAAAAAACGCATCATATTCACTTGATAGTTCCAGAATTATCATTGATTAATAGATTTAAAATGGTCTATGCGATTTATACTTTAAACTTTTGTGAAAAATCCAATAATACAGGGTGTCCCAAAACTCGACGTCAACCCGGAACCGGGTGAAAAGGCAAGTAATGCTGGTTGTCAGAAAAATACAAAAAAAATCTAAGTTGCATGATTTTAAAATCATGGGCATTTACACCCTGTGACAGTCTTTTCGCTCCTGTTGCCACAAATATCAACTTTTTCCAACTTTTTTTTTGCTGTGTAACCTTGAATAATGCTTGTCTAAACTGTAATCAAAATTTGGATACCAGCTGCTCTAGGTTTCATAAAAATAGGGCTTGCTTCTCAGAAAAAAATTCAAAATAAACAATTGCCTAGGTTCAACTGACTGTAAAAAAAATGTACTACGCAAGTTTGGCATGTTTTGTCAAAAGTTGGGGCATTTAGTAAGGATTCGTAGTTTAAATGTGTTTTCGATTGCCTTTGAATACACTTTTTCTTAAACTGCTTACCAGTAAAAAAGTCCTATGGATTCAAGTCCGGTGAACGAGCCGGCCACCAGATTGGACCAGAACGTCCGATCCATCTTCCGGGAAAAAATGTTAGCAGAAAAAAAAATTTCCAGATATTATAATTTTTCCAGAAAAAAATTTCCCGGGAAATTTTTCTGGAATTTTTTTTTCTGGTAACATTTTTTCCAGGAAGATGGATCGGACGTTCTGGTCCAATCTGGTGGCCGGCCCGTTCACCGGACTTGAATCCATAGGACTTTTTTACTGGGAAGCAGTAAGAAAATTGTATTCAAAGGCAATCGAAAATAAAAGGCAATTGTTCATTTTGAATTTTTTTTCTGACAAGCAAGCCTATTTTTATGACACCTAGAGCATTTGGTATCCAAATTTTGATAACAGTTTAGACAAGCATTATTCGAAGTTACACAGCAAAAAAAGTTGGAAAAAGTTGATATTTGTGGCAACAGGAGCGAAAATACTGTCACAGGGTGTGGAATTTTGAGTGTTTTTTAAATGCCCATTATTTTAAAATCATGCAACTTAGATTTTTTTTATATTTTTCTGACAACCAGCATTGCTTGCCTTTTCACCCGGTTCCGGGTTGACGTCGAGTTTTGGGACACCCTGTATGTGGTGAAAGCTTTAACCAGGACTATTCGAAGGTCATTACGATATATTTGTGGTTTCCAGAACATCAATGGAAAACGATCTTTTCCACCAATTGAAGAAGGTAACAGCGACTGACACCGACAAAGTATAATAATTTCAAAATGAAGAAAAGTGCAGAGATCTTGAAGATGAAAAAGGCTTATCCACGTACCTGTTTCGAAGAAAGATTCATGCTGCTTGAACTACTTGAACAAGGAGTACTACACAACACTGGACTGCTCTGTAACAAACATAAAAAATAATGAAGAACGGGCCAGCAGAAGAATGATAAGATAAGAGCATTTCCTGAAAAGGTTCAGATAGCGCAGAGACTCGCTGAATCTGACATTGTTCCTCGTAAATAATAAATAGGAAATTTTCATAGGGAATTCCATGGAAATTATGCAGCTGTGTTTGAAATTTTGTTGATACGGCGCAAGGGCAGTCGATAAGTTTTTGAATGATTTGGAAAAAATCGAATAACTAACGAAATTTAATTGGGAAATATTAGTCAGGAGGTTAAAGAAGAAGAAAACACCAATTCAAGTAATTTATTTTTGATCAAATATTGAAAATGCGATTTCTATACTCGTAAGTTCAAACGTCGGGCCATGATGACGTACGAGCAAGCATAATTAGTGGGGATGACGATTTACAGCAGTTGCAGGTCGCATCATCAAAAATGTTATATACACATAGTCGAAATTTTGATGGTTATTCTTCAATTTAACATTTCTTGATTTCACGAAACATTTCAAGTTTTTCCTCTAAAATGATCACCTCCTGTTCAGATGAATAAACGCTTTTTTTATTATTCAATTTTCCTTGTAGTCTCCTCAATTTTGACCACATATTCAGAAAGGGCAATAAATTTGCTTGATTGAATATGAATTAGTCCTATGTTTCCAACATTTCAACCATGTGCTATAGGACATTTTTTATTGCAAATCACTCTTATAATACCCCTTGAAGTTTGACCACTTTATGAGTAGACACCCTGGATAGTATTGCTCAAAAGTGTATGTCGCTAATGCTTTGATACCGGGGTATATGTCTTGAGAAAAAAAATGACATTCCCGAAGTGATCTACACTTAATTTATGATGAAACAACCAGTTATAAATTGTGATTCAAATTGAATCCCAATTGAATTTTATGCTTGAAGAATTCGAGAGTTAATTCAAATGGTCCATATTGCAGGCGCATTCTATTTAATTTTTCAGCGCTCGTTCTACTAAAACGAGGCTATATCGTTTTGCCCAAATGTCTGTTTTTTCGAATTTTGAGCAGAAAATGGTCCCAAGCGATAAGGTTCGACCCTCTGATGACGCATTCGTGGATAAATTCAATTCTGTCTGTAGGACCGACCGTTAGAACGATATCTTTCGAAACGATTGTCCTAAAGACTCAAAATTTTCAGGGTGAGTTCGGTTGCCAATTCCCTCGGTTAAGTTCGTTGAATATGGCCATTCAAAATTTTTGTTTCTCAATATCTCAGACGAAACGAAACCAATCGTAATGAAATTTTGCGGTCACATGCAAGGTACTCACAATAAACCTCATTCAATATTTTGTGGCTATAGTGTTGAAAGAACCATAAAAAATTCAATTGGAATATTGAAAATTCGAGTGAAAATCATTTTGTGAATGATGAAGATTGATATACTGAATGTACATGCAAAATTTCGGGAGGATTGCACCAGCAGAACCATAGAATCAAATTTTTTTTAATTTTCAAGTTTTTCCACATTTCAGTTTTTAAATTATTTTCAGATTATTGTGATGAGATTCTGCATTTATATATTTGGCATCAATCTCAAGTCCCATATAAAAATTTGAGGTAATAGTCTTATTGTTCCACCAATGAACGAGTGCTCAAAAGCTCCTGCTCCGGGCTTCTCTTAATTTTTTTGTTATAACATTCAATTGAGAATATAATTGTTCGAGAATTTTTTTTATAGAAAGAAAAGTCACGCAAAAGAAGTGAATTCAGCACCAATCTAATGGGGATTCACTCCGCCTGGGGAATACACACAATAGTGAGAGAATAGAGCTGACCTACGATCATAAAAAATGTTCGCTAATGATCAGTAGATAGAATCTCTTGGAAATTCATGCAAACGGATGTTGGGAATCACATAACCTGATTAACATTTACGATGACTGATTGCACGATTGAAGTGATGTACCTAGTAAAGATTCGTTCAAAAACACTGTCAATAATAAGGCTGGAAAAGAAACCACATTATTTTCCAATCTGTGGAATGAAGAATGGTCAAAATTATCATGTTCCATTATCTTCCTTGGTCAATTTCATGATTAAAATTTTTTTTACAATAGTGAATATCTTTGAAAAGCATAGCAATCCAAAAAGGACCGTCATGAAATTTGTGAATAATTCGGTCGGTCCTTAAAACTTAAAGCACTCTTTAATTTTATTATGTAACCAATCCCAGGTTACTAAGACGCAATCTATTTTTGAACAGATAAACAGATCGAATTGAGTATGGAAAATACATAAAATCGAAACCAGTTCTAGTGTACGAAAATAACGAAGGATAATCTTGCAGAAGCCAGTATAATGTCGGTTTCAAAATTTAATAACAGGTATTTTGTTTTTGGCATAATCACGATTGCGTAATAAACTCTCATTCAAGGGCATATACTCAGGAATTCAAAAAAATTCTAAAGAATTATCATAGCAGATTCGCGAAATGGGATCTCATCGTATATAAAATATGACCATAAATCGAATAATATGACAAAGCTGTTCAAATATATCGGTGGGTTTTTACAGAATATTAAATAACCAGGAAGAAAAAAATAATACATTTTTAAACTCCGTCCTATTCAAATTGTAAGCTTGAAATGAACAATATTATTACTCTATCCCGTTCTACGTAAAAATTCTACGGATGTTCAAGAAATTTTTTTGCATAATTTTCATAATATTCATGATAAGAGTATGGTAAAATTCTTGTTTTATTTGATTTTGAATAATGGATCGAAGGACAATGTAAAATTGTTTTTATTAAACCTGGCAAAGAGTTTCTTTTATAAATCTGACAGAAAATAAATGAGCGTAAGCTTTAAGCTGAGGACAAAAAGAAAAAATCTTTCAGTTCAAGTTGGAAAAATTAGGAAAAAATAACAAATGAATTATCGAAAACATGCGCAATCATCGCATGTTCAAACATCACATGATAAACATAGGAATTCTCAATTTATAAACACATAAATTGTCTAAAACTTATTTTGCTTGATATACAGGGTGTTACATAATAGTATGTCACATCTTGAGGGGGCGAATCTACGTAATTTTAAGAAAAAAGGTTTTTATAAACATGGCTTCTTGAAAGCTTCATTACGGAGCTACAGGGTGTTGAAATTACAGAAAACAATTGGTTTTTCTTCCTAACTGCTGCAGTTTTTGAGATAAGTATTCAGTGCAAATTTGAAATGCGAGCTATTTTCAACAGTCTCCATCATTGCACGTCCGGAATCTTAACTAGAATCAACAGGGTATTTCTTTTCCGGAGACATGTCTCCTTTTTTCCTCTCAAACTTTTTTGCGGTAAGCCACTGATTAGCGTAAAATAAATTTTTAATATCTTCGTTCAATTTAGAAATTTTTTTGACTGCTGTAATTATTTCGTAACACTAACCGTTTTCAAGTAAAAAATTATTGAACGATTGTATGTTGATGTTGAATAAGCTCAAGTTGAGTCTCAGATGACGTTCAATAATTATTTACTCGAAAACGGTTAGAGATACGAAAAAATAACAGAAGCCAAAAAAGTTAATGAATTGAAAGAATATATCAAAAATTGATTTTACGTTGATCAGTGGCGTACCGCAGAAAATTTGAGAGGGAAAAAGGAGACATGGCACCGGAAAAAAACACCCTGTAGATTCTAGTTAAGATTCAGGACGTGCAACGATGAAAACTGTTGAAAATAGGCAGCATTCCAAATTTGAACTGAATATCCCAAAAACTACAGGAGTAATGGAGAAAAAACCAACTTTTCTCTTGAAATTATACGTAATTAAGTTGTGACATACTATTTTGTAGCACCCTGTATTGTGATAGATTGGCATGACTGCAATACTGTACTGAAACCAATGAACGGGTTTTTCCGAGAAAAGTAATCTCCTATTCAATAGATTTATTCTATTACTTAGTCCAAAAAAATGTCGACAAAATGTCGACTTTGAGAGTAACAAAAAGCATTCGAAATAACTCCACTACTGAACTCATTTCGAGTGAAGTTCAATGTCTCTGAGCTTCCACATATTTTTATCGGCTTTTGTTTACATTATTTTCCCGCTTAGTAACCGTTATAATTAGCTATCCAATAGATTTCTATCTGCAATATGTTTGAAATATACCGCAAACCGCCAAGTTTCCGATGTTTGTATATGAAAAGCTTATGAATCACACGAACAAAAAATCCTCTCCAATAGGGTAGTCAACAATAATTTTTGCACGAAATTTGTTTGCGAGCTCTTATTTAACCAAAAATTTTGATATTTCATAAAAAAAAATGAAGAAAGACCTGACGTGTAATTAGTTTATAAATGATATGAATATGATTTTTTTTTATCATTCAATAAACTTCTTGGAATTTTAATAGTTATTTAAACATCTACATCTAGGTTATTAAAGACAGCGACTTATGGTCAAGATATTTTAACGCGTCGCTTCTTTCACGCGTTAATAGTTCGAGACCATTAGTCGATAGATTAATAACTGTGTGATTACAACATTTTTCCGACGACTGAATTGTGTATAAATCCTTGATTAAAATACAAAATGAATTGTGTATAAATCCTTGATTAAAATACATTCTCCTTTTGCAGAAGACATACATTTAACATAAAAATTTATATGTTTCACTAGAGTTTTGACACTTCTCGTAGTGCTTCTGAATACTTGTACGGTTGCACATTAAAAGAGCATAAATTGAGCATTAAAACGGGTCATTAATGTTCAATTTCGTACACATTAAAATCACCTTTTATTTCGAGGTCGGTGGAAAATATTATTCAATCAGAACAAATTGAAATCTACCAGTAAGAAATGAAAAAACAATATTCATTAATATCATCAATACAAAAGATCTTAATTAAGATATTCTTCATGTTTCAGATATCATTAAAATAAAAAATATTCAAACTCAAAGATGCAATGACGAAAGACTTCTGTGACGTTGCATTGCGCATCCCTTTCTTACTGACAAACGCAAATAACCCTTATCTTAAATATTACTGGCCATTGCCCTTTCTTGACTAGTGACAGTTAGTAGCCCAAAAGTTGAAGGTCGAACCATTCAGCAAATATTTTTCAAAATGAATACCACAAGAGAAGTGCCGAGTAAAATTTGTTATCCAACTAAATCTGTAAGTATTATTTCTTTATTCAGCATATGTAGTCTATTCTAAACTATTTATTTATGAGAAATTAAGAAAATATTACATTTGTCATACATAAGATGTATCTACAGTTAATTAATTTCAAATTGTATAATTACAGAACGTATAAATAAAATTGAAACGAATCATACTGATAATAATAAAGATAATATTAGAAATATTTATAAAAAAATTATTATCGCGATTAGCAGAAATTTCGAAAAGTTTCAATTCTTTTCAATAATTTTAAATTATATTTTCACCTTCAATTACAGTGACTTATTAATTCAAAAGAAACAGAATACTAATGTCGACAGTCTTAATTTAAAGAAAATAATATAAATCCAGTAATAAGAACATTAACATGTAATGAAGATGTAAGACAGTAAATGTTCAATCAAATAAAATCACTTTCGGGAATTAATAATTTCCTATCTCACAAATCTAATGAAAATTGAAAATCTTTAGTTCCCTCTTTAATAATAATAATTGTATCTAATTCACTAACCAAATTAAATTAATTCAATTGAATCGACATTATCAGGTGTTTGAAATTTGTTAATCATTGAACTTAGTATTGTTTTTAAATTATTAGCTTTTTGAATTTGAATTTTTTAAAAGTTTCTTTCACCTTGTAGATACTTGCCATTTTCGATGTTTCACTTCCTTATAAGGAAGGAAGGGCTGAATACTATGGTATTCAGCTGAAGGAAGGGCCGAATACTATAGTATTCAGCCCTCCCTTCAATAATAATACTTATTGTATCGAATTCACTAACAAAATAAAATTGAATTATTTCAATTGATTCGACATTAGCAGGTGTTGGAACTTCGTTAATCATGAATTTCTCTATGTTCGAACTTTGCAGTTTTTTAGAATTATTAATAATAAATTCCAATTGGTATTTCAGGGATACAAGGGTAGTTTCAAAGTATGGAGAAGCATAACGGGAAAACAAAAGGGCGTATACGAAGTAGCCCACTCTTTCGAACAAGAAGAATGTCCTAACTCCACATACATCAAATTCGAAGAATTTTATACACACGTAAACGAAGGAGATGAGACCATAACTCAAAGTACCACATCGATGTTTCAATACGTTCCACAGGCTTTCGTGGAAGCCGCCCTGCAGCCCAGAAACGCTCCCCGTAGAGAAGAAATCGATTCTGACGAAGGAAATTGTTCGAATTCGAATTCTAGCGGTTCTTCTGAAAATATTGGAAATGTGCGTAATCGAGAGATATCTGAAGAATCTGATTACGAAAGTAATTTCAATTCTAGTCAAGAACATATTGCTTCAGAAACGGAAAATACTCATCTTTAAATGTATGAATTAATATGTACTATTTTTAATTTATTATTATTATTTATTTATGATTCAGGGTGTCAAATATTTTGATATTTGATTATCTATTCATACTCTATCAGGAAAATAATCAACTTTGTGGTAATTTCAAAATTGTTGCCATCATAAAAATCTTGTGACATTTTGTTCCGATTATTTCAACAGATTAACATATTTTGTACATCATATTATTATTTCAGAAGATTTTTGACATTGTTGTAATATTGTGTTCATCAATAAACAATTATTTTAAAGTTTTTACCACTTATTTTCAACTAACAGATTTTGAATATCTGAGACAAGGAAAATGCTTTCTGGAACGAATGATTTTTGAAAATATCGAGCTACTTCCAAATACATTTTTGAATCATTGAGTTCAAAAATGATCTAACTCAATGATATTCTATCATTAGACATATTTTCAATATTTCCATCAAAATTTTGGTTAAAGTGGAAACGTTTAGGTACTTCAATATTTTGGAAAAAGAGTTTGTTACTTGTATTTTGTAATCCTTCCAAGAATTTGAATATTTAATACAACTGCATGGATCTTGCTGAGGTAAAAATTTGCGTTCTAACAATGCCGATAACATCTTTTCTATAGGGATTATAGTTTATTTTTATTTGAGTATGTTTTTATTCTGGGTACCTGCATAAATCGTTATTTCTTAGGAATTGCCAAGATTCAGTACCTTCGAGACCCAGAGTTATCTTTCAAAATTCAAAATAAAATTATAATAACAGCATTGCTTCGTACATAAATTTGCTTCACTATATAAATATTAATAATCTTTGAACAATTTGGAAAGATACAATTTCAAGTAGTGAGATTTAAGCCCAGTAAAAATATACTACAATTTAATAAAAAAATAGTCACGTGTCACTTGATTTCTGATCAATCGATTTTGAGGTTCTTATTTTTAAATGCGTTTCAGGAAATACGATAGAATTATTGACATAAAGTTCTTGATGTCAAATATGATAATTATTTCCAAAAGAAATGAAAGTTGCTTTTTTGAGAATTCCAAGTTTGAAAAGTGATTCCTGACGAAGGCTAGCGCATGCTGACCGAAACGTTGAATAGTAGAGAAGAAAATTATGGAAATTGTTCCAAATAAGACATCAAATAACAATTATATGTTCATTTGAAACGCTGAAACAAACTACATATTCAAAACGTAAACGATTAAATGTGTTAACCGTCACCATTTTGACTTTTTTTGACAGGTGCTTTAATTTATTTCCATGGAGATTAAATAATTTTGTTTTATCAAAAGAGAAACTCATACCTATATATCCGATCATAGAGATTGAAACAAATTCTCTTCTGAGGATATTTCACAAAAACCGATTTTTCTCAAAAATTTTTTTGGCCTTCTCAATATCAAACTTTATTCCTTTCGAATGCGCACGAGAATATGGAGTGCTTTTTTTCAAAAATTCTCAGTGGTCATTTTTGTGATGCGTTTGCGTAGTTAAGGTCCTTTGTTATTGTCTATGGTAAGGCCCAAGAGCCAAAACACTTGACAGTTAACTTCTATTTCGGTGAAGTGTCTGGTCAGAAGTGAAGGTGATAATTTTCTCTAATATCTTCATAATGAGCTGTTTCAAGGGATTGTCTGTGAAATCTTGTTTTCCTATCAAAACTGTAAGTATTAAATATCATTATATCGAGTTCAAACTGTTGTGTAGAAATCAATGAATATTTCAAGAAAAAAATTATATTCGGTTTGCTTCATCTGTCAAAATTTTTCAGATGTTGAAAGCAAACGTTTAGATCTAAGAAACAAACGTATAACGTATAATGAAGTGTATCCACCAAGTGAATATTAGGACATAATAAGCGAATATGATATTATACCAAATCATTTTCTGACCATAAATATTCAAAATTCAAGGAGTGATATGAAACATTTAAAGTATTTTCGAAAAAAAATTACTATTCCATTTCGCTAGAAGTTTGTAAGCCATTTTTTCATTCAACTTTGAAGAATTATTAGCAAATAAGTATACACTTTTATTCCATCGATCTTGTGAAAACAATTTGTGTATTAATTATTGAGGATATTTTTTACAATTATAAAGTATTAGTTATAACTGATTTTGTGACTGCAGTATTACTTATAACTTCCCTATAACGAACGTCTGTATAACGAATTTCGTACAAGACATCTTGAATCCAAATTCCATGTTAAAAAACACCCGTAACGAAATATTCAAAGAACATCACTCTTGAATGGGTATTGGTAAGAAGGTATAAGGGTGGGTTTCCCGAAATTTTTCCGGACGACGTAATAAATCCCGACCATCATTACGCGCGGCGGGCAGAGAGATCCTTCTAAAACAGTTTAAATACACCCCTGGCTGTTTGGTTTTAATTAAACCATTACGATAGTGTGAAAAGTTATGCGAAAATTTCTAAATGCAAGTGCTTAAGTTTGAATGATAAACTTAAAGTTATTAGCATTCTGTATAACGAAATTTCTTTATAACGATTTTTTTTGCGGATTTAGCCTTTTCGTTATAGGGAAGTTCCACTGTAATTGTGATTTTTGCAATTTTGTATGGGTCTTTTCATTGTGTTTTACATGTGAATCCTTAAATCGCCTAATCAGATTTCTATAGTTTCTACTTTTCAATTTATTATAACAACAATCTGAATAAAAGGAATATAGCTACTGCAATAATAGTTATTTAATCAACTTATTAAAGACAGTGACTTATGGTCAAGATATTTTAACGCGTTCGAGACCATTAGTCGCTAGATTAAAACCGAGGTGATTACAAGATTTTCCGTCGATTTAAATATGAATTGTGAATAAATTCATGATTGAAATACATTTATTTTGTATAGGATACATAGATTTGACATAATATAAATTTTTATGTTTCATTGTTCCAGTAAAGTTTAACATTACTTGTACTGCTACCCTCTAAAACGAAGTAATTCTCTCCATAACGAAATGTTCAAAGAACATCGCTCTTTGAATGGGTATTGGTAAGAAGGTATAAGGATGCGTTTTTCCGAACGTACGTTATAAATCCCGACCATCATTACGGCGAGCAGAGAGATACTTCTAAAACAGTTTTGAATACACCCCTGGCTGTTTGGTTTCAATCTAATGCCCAATTCACAATAGACGTAATAACCGTAAGACGTAATTTTCAAACTTGAATTATACGAATTACACGAATCTGTTCACAATTAAAATTAGGTCTGCATAATATTTACATGCCTCAAATGTAATATTTGTGTTGAAAATTGTGAAAATTTTATGCATTTCGTATAATTCAATTAGAAAATTACGCTTATGTTACGTTACGTCCATTGTGAATTGGTCATAACTATTACGATAGTGTGAAAAGTTATGCGAAAATGTCTAAATGCAAGTTCTTAAGTTTGAATGATGAACTCAAATTATCAGCAAAGTCGACCGCGACATTGCCAGCTATAGAAACAAGTTTTCTGTATAACGAATTTTTGCGGCTTTAACGCTTTCGTTATAGGGAAGTTCCACTGTATTCATTTTTGAGTGGTGTATGTTTTCTGACCAAAATTTATAATTTTTTCCTTTTCCAGATACGTAAAGGTGGTTCAAGATTATGGGGGGGCTTGTCAGGAAAAAACTCTGCCAACTATTCATTCAACCATGAATTCATGAAGGTAGTGTCAGAAAACCCGAAATATACGCAACAAGAATAAAAAAAAAACAAAACAACGAACAGTTACCAACTAGAGAAAATAGCAGTCCATAACAAAAGTGAAGAAGAAAACATCACGAACACTGAACAAGAATCAACTGCAAATGAAATTTCTCCTGTTGAAAATGAAAACCAAGAAAATGAGTGCATAGAACAAGAAACGAATGATAGTGATAAAGATACTTTACCGAAGGAAATCACTACTGAAACAAACGAAATTCGAAAGAAGAAGAATCAGATATAGACAGTTCTCAAATAACTGAAGACAGTGACGAAAGTCACTATTTAACATGTGGAGAATCGACTTATGGACACTCATATTCTAAACTAGAACAACTATTAAGCACTAACTTGGAAAGTTCATATGAATCTATACCAAATGGTAGCAGCGAAGTTTTGGTTGAACTACACATGGAAAAGCCCCAAAGCAGCAAAGCTGAAGCCCCAATTGAAAATGAGGCTGTGTTGAAAGACAATCCAAGTGAAAATGAGGAAATTCCAGTAGAAGCACGCATGGAAAACGAAGAAAAACAAGATTCTGAAAAGAAACTTAACATTGACCAAGCAGCCAAAATGGACACACTTGACAACACTGTTCAGGTACCTGAAGACCAACCGAGTGCAAGTTCAAGAAACGAGCAAAACAGTCGTCAAAGCCAAGATTATGATTTGATTGACTACTCTTCAGTAAATTTAACAGAATTGATGACAAGAGTTTACGATAGTATAGCTGAAACGCCTGGAAAGTTAAATTCAGCAGAGAACCAAAGAAACATAGTTGACCTTTTCAGCTCTTCAATCAGAAAGTACGAAGCTGAAGCTGACGGAGGAAGAACTTCGAGAATAAAAGAAAACCTGATGGAATTAGAAAAGTACTATCGTTTGCAATTTTCAGATCAAGCTGAAATTGTTGGGTTTGGTCCTAATCAATCCCAAGCCGAAATTGTTGTTTAGTGATTTTGTTAAGAGTGATTATATCTTAAAATTAAATTTTAGGAAACATGAAAAATGTTATATATTTATTAATTCTCAAAGAACAAAATATTTTGAATGTATAGAAAGTAGTTATTATACTTTTATGTCATACACACCTAATATACCGGTGAAATTCATTTCGTTACTACGTATTCATAATAAATTCAACACATTTTTTCACAGTCTCAAAAACTTCTATATTAATGGTGTAGCTATATAATTAAAAATAAAAACTTGTAACAAGTAATTTTGTCACTTTTCCTTTCATCAATAATCAATATTATTTCGTTTTCATATGATAACTATTAGTTAAGTGTTACTTTTTCCAAAATTAATTGTTGATAATTTGTCGTCAACGAAAAAAAATTGTCGCACCTTCAGTTTTTATTTATTTGAAGGGGTGACACCGCTAACTTCATCATTACCAAAAAAAAGAAACGCGGCAGTTTTTTTCTTCCACGACACGCTTTCCACCATTAAAAGGTTCATTTCCGAAACAAAAATTATCCTGGTACTGAAACAAAACTCATCGACTTTAAAAAAAATTTGAGAAGCGAAAATTTATTTTCTTTCATGACAAATACTTTATGTTCTTTCGACAAATGTTCAGGTCAATTCCAGATGAAAATGCTTTGTTGGTGAATGTTGCAAATTGTATCAAACACCTAAGACCATATAATTAAAACGCACAAAAATCATAAAGGGGACGATTTTTGTAATTTTTTAAGTCGGATGGCTTTTCGATGGATCTCGACGATTATTTTGGGTGGTTGCAGTGGTCACCTCAAAATTTTATATGGGTCTTGAGATTGATACCGAATATATAATAGAAGAAACTCAGCACAATCGGAATAATATTCTGGAAATTATTCAGAAAATGAAATATGTCAAAAAATTAAAAATAATTAAATTCTATGGTTCTGATGATGCGATCCTCTTGAAAACTTGCATGAACATGCAGTATTTTAGTCTTGATTCACAAAATAAATTCAACTTGAATCGGATATCCTGATATAGAAATATAGAAATTTTTACTTTCAATATTCCAATTGAATTTTCTATGGTTCTGTTAACACTATGGTCACAAAATTTTGCATGGAAATTCAGTATATCAGTCTTCATTAAAAAAAAATCACTCGAATCGAATATCCTGTTATGGAAATATGAAGATTCTTCTTTTCAATATTCCAATTGAATTTTCTACGGTTCTGTTAATACTTTGGCCACAGAATTTTGCATAAAGACTCAGTATATCAATTTTCATTGACAAAATAAATTTTACTCGAATCGGATATCTCTTTATGGAACCATGAAGTTTCTTCTTTTCAATATTTCAAAGGTCAGAAAATTTTGCACGAGGCATATCATATGAGCATCTTCCATGTGGCTGCAAGATTTCATTTCGATTGGTTTCGTTTTGTCTGAGATAATGAGGTACAAAAATTTTGAATTGCCGTATTTTATGAAACACCCTGTACGATTTAGCTGGTTAACGAACTTAACTGAGACATTTGGGAGTCTCTAGGACAATCCTTTCGAAAGTTATTGTGCTAACGGACGGCCGGCCCCACGAACAGAATTGAGTTTGACCACAGATTCTCAATCAGGGAGTGGAACCTTATCGTTTGAAACCATTTTCGTCTCAGAATTCGAAAATTACAGATATTCGGGCAAAACGATATCGTTTAATTAGGACAAGCGCTCAAAAATGTGTGAAATAACGAGAAAATCCATCACTAGAGAAATTTTGAAAATGTTGAAATTTGTAGGAAAATTTTCAGCGGTGCTGAGAAGGATTATAAATTCCAACCAATAAATAAAAATGGTCCTAAGTGTTTTCGTTGTGACAGATTCAAGAGGTAATAATTTACCTCTCAAACCTTTCAAAGGTAGGTACCTAACAAAAATCCCTGGAATTTCCAAATTCTCTGTATTTGAGACGAAATCTACCTAAGTTCAATTCGGGTTTATGTAAATCTGAAGAGGTACAGGCAAAAGATCCAAAACTCTTTTGAACGTTGAAATATAGCTATTTGGACTTAAAATTTGTCTACCTACCTTTCATATGAACTGAAAAGACTTTGGACCCAAAATAGAGTTGAAAATTTTCTTATTCCGTGGCAATTTTGTCGTGAAAAAACCATGTTGGTACTTTTGTCGGATTGAATATTTTATGGATGTAAAACAACTGTGTTCAAACGAGTGAAATAGTCAAAATGAAATTTTGCCTAACTCGGCTACATTTAGAAGTCATTATGTAAAACGCTTTTATAAACATCACCATCACATTAAAATCAATTTCATGGATGACTTGTTGAACAATTTTCTTCGAACTATTACCATGCGTAAAAGAAGGAAAATTTCAAAGACTACAATTTTCAATTCTTATATTTTTGTAGAATAAATTTGCTTCAATTATTTCCTAAGATTTAAATTTATGTGCCTAGGTAATTGAGGCACAAGCTTACAAATTTTTCCAAATTGCTATAAACGTCACCCGTCATAAACTTATCCCTCAGGGTTTAACCATTTGTATTCAATTTGCGAAATGTCTTTGGCAATCCCTAAACCGTTACTTCTTATCTCAATTTTGTTGTTGTTAAAGTCAATAAAATAATACCTGTACAGAACTGTTGACTGTTGGGTTTTGCCGAAACGTCAAAATGCTACACAACGTGCTTTGAAGTTAGTCAACTAGTTAGATGGAATTGTGAAGTGTTGAAAAAATATAATGAAAGTTCGTTATGGGCTGCTTTCCGACTTTTTCAGTGGACAAGTATCCTGTCAAATATGTGAGTTGTTCGTAGAATAAATTTTAGTCCGGATATTTAAGTTTTTCACAATTTTTTTTTACTTGCTGAAATTTCTTCGATGTAATGATAATAATCATTACATGGTAGAAGACGAACTATTTCAAGTAAAATATTCAACTCGTAATGAATTTAGCGTTATTTTGTTGTGATTTTTTATCAATAAATATCTAGAATTCGCTTTTATGTAAGCAACAAGACAGATCGAATTCTTTCAAGAGTAAAAAATGTAATGAACGTTCATTATGGGTTGCTTTATAAGTTGTTTATTTTATAGAATAAATTTGAGTCCAACAATTCAGAGTAAAATATCGTAATGCGTAATGAAATTTTGGTCACTTCCTGTTTTTTTTTAGCTTTAATTATTGTGGATTTCAATTTAATACTTATAATAGTTATTTATGTACCAAGTGCGTTATATGGATCCTAACGCCCGGAGGGAAACATTCGGCCCGAGGGCCTTTGGCCCGAGGGATGAATGTTGCCCGATGGGCGTTAGGATCTAATAACGCTCGTGGTGCATACAAGATTTTATTTTTCACGAATATATCATTTAATTACAATAAAATTCGATTGCTCCTATGTTTTTTTTTTCATTTAACTTTCAGTAGTAACCATGGCATTTGGTAATATTTTGAAGTTCGTTATTGCTGTCATCATTTTATTAAGTGAATGTCATTACTGTTTTCGTTGTGAGCGGGCGTTATGATCCATAATGCCCGCTAAAATGCCCACGGGCATAATGAGTCTATTTATAGCAACCGTTTCTAAGGTAAAATAAACATATAATGTACAAGTGAAAAAAAAAAGGTTAAAGCGAACTCGGTAGACGTTTTGAAGCAGCGAACAAGTCAAATCGAATTGTTATAGATGTCAAAAATGTAATAAACGTTCCTTATGGGTTGTTTTCACATACTTTTTGTATTGCGAATTTTTATTCCAAAATTTTGAAATTCTATTGTTACCAAAATAAGAGGGACCCATATATGCACACCCGAAACTAGAAAAATACTAACGATAATGTACAAAAATACAGTTTTCCATTTGGAAAAATCAAGTTGCACTTGAATTTTCACTAATTCATATGGAATTTTCGAAATTATGTTATTTATACTCATAATCAGTGGACTCAATTGCATTATTTTCATATTGTAACATAATAAATGAAGTGAAACTATTTTTATATCAGTAAAACTGACATACGCGTTCGAAATTAAGTTTCCCTATTCATTCTTTTTTTCAATTCCATGATTTCGATAATTATTTGACCGGATATAATTTTACTTTATTTTTCATAACACAATATTTGGATTTTTCAAATTTATCCATGTAGTTTCATAAAGTTTGGGAGAGTTCCGTGGTATTTTTTCTGATTTAATAATGATAACAAAAAAAGTAAATATTTTTGATGAACACTTTAAACCATGTTTGAATAATTTTATTTCTATCCGAAGATTTCCGAATAAAAATGAAAAATAAAGTCGATATTCCTGAATGATTGGTAGTTTTTAATTTGAAAAAACTTTAGTGTGAAAAAACAAAGCTTTCTTAAATTACAAATTTTATGATAATAAAATAGATGGCCGTCACATAAAAACTTTATTTTCTTATTTTTTCAAACAATGCCTTCTTTGGATAAACATATCTAGAGACAATCTATTCAATTAAAGAATTCCGGCAAATAATTTAAAATAAATAAAAAATCAATAAATTTTTTCTGTTATGCGAAATTTGCAGTATATTATCATATTTCAGCCGCTTCAAATAGATTTCTCCTTATTCTATGTATGTTAAAAATTTATTTTCCTGGATATGAACGCTTGGTTATATTATCGAACCTAATTTCTTTTAAACATTTTTCGAATAAAGGTATTATCAGTGACAATAGAATTCATAATTGTTTTGGGGAAAACAAAAAGTATAAGAACTAATATCTATTTTCAGCTAAGCAGGGGCGGTTCCAAAATCTGGAGAAGGGTATCGGGAAGGAACTCAGCCCGATATTCACTGCGCCAAGCATTCAAGAAGAATGAAGATTTTAGAAGTTCAAAATACAAAAAAATAGAACCCAAAAAAAACGTAAAAGAGAATTTCGAGTTAGATCAAGATACCGAACAATTAGAAGCTTGCGATGAAAATAATAATAATTATCAAATTCAATACGATGAACAATTAGTGGAAGTTCACCCACATTCTGAAACATCTTCAGAGCCCGAACCAAACCAAACAGTTATCAAAGATATAGCAATAACAAACAACAACAAAGATTGTGAAGATCAAAACAAAGCAAATTCTCAAACAGATCCAATCGAACAAGAAACTGATTGCGAATACGAAAATAAAATAAACGGATTACTCGTAACTAAAAGTGAATACGGATCTTCTGAAGTCGACGAAGAAGGCGTTTCCAAAAAAACACAAAAAAATAACAAATACCAAAAATTCAAGGCGAAAAAGCCTAGTTGTAGCAGCTTGAATCGTATAAGTCCTGACTATGACTTGATCAACTACTCGTCCATCAACTTAGAAGATCTGATAAGTGGTGGATCAGACAGCAATTCTGATAACCAGAGCGACAAACTTACTGAGGTAGTAAAACCATCTGAACCAAAGAAAACTGATTCAATTTCTGATTCAACATCATCTGAAGACACAATATGCGCAAGTGAAAATAAAGCTGACGATGAAATAATTGCAGGTACGAAAATAAAAAAGCAAAATAAAATTCAACCAAAGAACATAGTACACCAAATACCGAATAAAACTTCCACATTGAAGAAAACAGATCTGGCAATTGCAAGGAATATACAGGAAAACTATTTCAACATGTTGTCTTCCATTGAATTTGAAGAAACCAACAGTGGAGCATCTAATGGTATGGATCTAGATTTGGTCCACAAAAATACAAAAGGAATAATAAATAAGAAAAATATAGATGAAACCAAAGAAAGCCAATCGGATATTTCTGACTCAAGTAGCGAAAGTCATTATTTTAGCTGCGAAGAAATCAAGTCAGAAAAGTCATCACCAAACTCTGAAGAACTAGCAGCAAACACTGATAGCTCCTACGAGTCTCTTCCAATAGGAAGCATAGAGAAAATTGATGGAGATCCGTCAGATTTGGCCATCGAAGAAAACTGCGATAACCAGAGGCAAATACTTTCTACTGCTGAGTCAGCTATGGAAGAAAGAGAATCTTCTTCTCATGATGGTTCGGAATATACTGATGTGAAGATAGATGAAGATAGTTCCGATGGGAAGACTAACGAGCCCACAAAACCAATCGAAATTGAGAAGGAAATAAAAAGTGAATCTTCTTTCAATGTTGTTTCAGATCCTCATATGAAGGTAAATGAAGAAAATCCTGATGAAATTAATACAAAATCAATCGAAATTGGTAACCAAATAATTACAGATGAACAGGAGGAAAATATAACCCAGTTAAGTAGCAACATTCGTTATGAAATTGACGAAAATATTGCACAAAATTTTTCATACATAAATTTAGAAAACCTTACTGAAACGTGTATTGATAGCTTATCTGACATAATTGATGGAAGGAGTATTTTAGACGCCATTGAGGTGGAAAGTGATGTACTTGATAGTTCCAAAAGTAACCATGAGAACAACCAAAAACACACAATCGAGAGTCCGGTCCAGACATCTGAAGGTTTTGGTGGGGGTAATAACGAAAAAGATGAGATGAATAATTCTTCGGAATTTGAAGATAAAACTGGTGATACAACTGCAGTTAAACTCGTGGAAAATGAGGATAATGAACAAAATGGCAAGTTTATAGAAGATGTAGACCAAACTACGATGAAATCACATGAACCAAAAGGAGATGAAATAGAAGACACTGATAAAGTTAATCAAAATCTTGATACGTTTCAACGATTACCAGAAAATTCGAGAGCAATTGAAAGTATCCAAGCAGTAAATGAAAATGATGATGCCCAAACAAATCTTCCAACAAACCACGTAGAGTCCGCGAAAAACTATCTAAATGATGATATCATCAACTTGATTGAAAATTCCAACAAACTACAAGAAAAGCTAACGAATAAGAACAATGGTGCTGCAAAAACAGATGTGACAAGTTCAAATCCAGAAGACAAACAATTAACACAAAATCTAATTGAAAACACTGACGCAGTGAAACCAGAAGAAGACAACAAACAAAGCCAAAAGAATATTAACATTGAACAATTACCAGATCCAGAAAATTCCACTAACATACAACCAGAAAACGAAAATGAAAAAGACAACATGAATCCTGCAACATCTGTAGCAAACAACCAGCAAAACTGTCAAAACGCCCCTTTAACAAACCTGGTCGAAATTGCTACAACATCTGAAAACGCACCAACAGTGAAAAATGATGATATTGACGAAATAACTCCTCTGAAACCAAACATGGTACAACCAATGCCTCCAAAATCTGACAGGAGGAAAAAACTGCTCTCTTTCAGGCTACTTGGCGCAGACGATTCCTTCAATAAATCCTCCTTGATGTATTTGTATGACTTGATGGAACAATCTCATGAGAATTTGGAGTTGATAAGTACACCAACCAATGAGATGGTCAGCACCAGATTCATTATAAACACTTTCGAGCCTTCGAAACCAAGAAGACAATCCTGCAAGTTGGTAGCAGTTGTCTGAAGCTGAAAGAATGTATATTAATTCGTTCAACACTGGAAGAGTACTGATATTTTTGAATATCACATTTAGGCAAGTTTCATTTCTATTTTCATAAACAGAGCCATATCCTACGACTGGTGGAAATTCTTTATTTCAAAAAAGCTGAAAGTCTTTCTGTTCAATATAATTTATAGAAAACTTTCAGCTTCTACAGTGTGTTTTTGGTCATGACTTAGCGATAATTTAAGGGCATCAAATATACCTAGTTTTATCGACAAAAACACCCATATTGGCTAGTGTACCCCCTCAGTTTTGAAGAAGCTCCCTTTTTAATTTACTTTTTCATTTTAGTTGACCCTTCCTAATAATATCGATATCTTTGGACAAAGAGGTCCTACAGATGTGAAAAAACTGTTTGTTGAAAGATTATACTACCGCCTTTCATTAAAGTGGAACAATATGAAAACATATAACTTGAAAATGTTAAATTCTTTAAAAAAATTTAAGTGAAAAAATGTACTGATTTTTAGTAAATTCGTAATAGTACAAGAACTAGCACATTGAAGTATATTTTTTTCTCAATGAGCTAACACCCAAGGATATTAGCTACAAAACAATACCAACATAACTTCTGTAAGTTACATATTTGGAAAGAAATTGCTGTTCGAACATGACCCACATGAAAATTAATAAAATAACTAATAAATACTTTCGATAATTATCAATGATCAAACAAACAAATTGATCATAAAAATTGCTCTGCTCTGTAGACAGGCAGTGGCCTTCATGACGACCTGTCTTGTGTCTGTTGCTGGCGTAGTGATCATGTTCGAACAGCAATAACTCTCAAATTATGTAACTTACAGAAATGATGTTGGTGTTGTTTTGTAGCTAATATCCTCGCGTGTAAAATCATTGAAAAAAAATTATACTTTAATGTGCTAGTTCTCGTACTACTGCGGATTCACTAGAAAATCAGTACATATTTTTACTAAAACTTTTTTGAAGAATTTTTTATGGCGTTTTCAAGTTGAATGTTTTTATATTGTTATACTTCAATAAAAGGTGATAGTATCATTTTTCAAAAACATTTTTTTCACATCTGTAGGACCTTTATGTACAAAGAAATGATATTATTTGGAAGGGTAAACGAAAATAAAAAAGTAAATTTAAAGTGGGTGCTACTGCAAAAACTAAGGGTGTAAACTGCCAAGTTAGGGTGTTTGCGTCGATAAAATAAGGTATATTTGATGACCTTAAATTATCGCTAAGTCATGACCAAACACACTGTATAAAATGGATGTCGTTGGCTCTTGGACTGCTAGTGAAACTGAGTCAAATTCATTATTTATTAATAAATCGAAATTTTTCGTGTACCGCCATATTTAGAATGAAAAACGGACATCAGAAGATTATTTTGTAACAATGATCTTCAAATTTATTCAGTTGATTTTTTGTAAAATATTGTACATAACATTCTTTTTTTTTAGTGGTCTCCATAAGAATATAAAATAATTTTAGATCACAACAGGTGAGCTTAGTAAGCTTACCTGGGTCCTATTGCACCGAATACTTTACAACTTTTCACTTTTCAAATAAATTACATTGCACGAAACGCATTCATAATTGAAAAATGCAATGTGAAAAGTCAAGTGCAAAGAATCACTTCCCAAGAAATTAAATATTGGGAATAATGAATTTTTAATTTTGAAATTTGTCTGAATGCTAAGTGCAAAGTGAAAAGTTGCAAAGTATTTTGGTGCAATAGGCCCCTGTTCTACATTTCAATATTTATCTTGTTGTAGTTTGATATACTTTCTCATCCTGATATCAAATTCAATATGTAAAATGTAACAGTTAAACCCGAGGTCAAAACGTAGGGCTAAAATTAAATAAAACATATTATACGTCGTATTGTGTTCCCTCAACTTTGTATAACATAATCCTTTATCAATAACACTTTCAATAAACTGAATTTTTTAAATTCCTTTTTTTGAAGGATGTCGAAGGCAAAACCCAAAAAATTCGAATGAATCCTTTCTGAGGTTGCGCAGTTTTATTTTGAACATACATTCATTTCATCTGCAATATTCACACATTGGTAGACAGGTATAAAACATACTAAATTATCCACAGATATACAATTCATTGCAAAAATAGTAAGTGGGTTAATTCTCATTCGCAATTTTGAACCTATATTGGAGGAAAGTAACAATATATCACAAAAAGCATTTTCTATCATCTACGGTTTTTTACAAAAAATATAAGTATTTCAGGATTTGAATAATTTCCAGAATATTATTCCGATCGTGCTGAGATTCTGCATTTATATATTCAGTATCAATCTCAAGTCCTATACAAAATTCTGAGGTAATAGCTTCATTGCTTCACCAATGAACGAGCGCTCAAAAGCTCCTGATCAGGGATTTTTTTAAATTTTTTCAATGTAATTCAATGGTATGAAAATCTGAGGTTAGCACACGTGGTATGTGTGAGGTTAGATTCGTTCATTTGTCAATCCAATGTCCTGTCATAAATGTCAATGTGGCGGTGGATGCCATATTTTTTGTTTGTTTATTTAGCGTTTTGTGTAGCCGATTTTTACTATCGAAATTCTGAATAAAAATGATTTCGATTTTCTTGAACTTGTCTGATTCCTATTCCATGTCGAAATTCTCCTGCAAACATGGGCGTCTCTAGAGAAGGGCAGGGGGGCACCGATACAAGCATGTTTCTTACATTTGTAAATGAAGAGATAGGAAACTCGCAGGATTTATTATTATTATTATATAAAGGTATGAGTAAAAGTAGAAACCTATAAACTCAATAATATCTCAAATTTCGATAAAAAGATTGCCATATATGCCTACGAATCATCTGGATTGATTCTGGATTAACTATTAGACTGGAAATCTCAAAAAGTCAGCATATTTTTCTCTCACATCTCGCAGCATCAAATCTATACGTAAATCCAAGAAAATAACAATAAATAAAGGCGAGATCTGGTTCCTGTGTGAACTTCAAAACAATGAACCGATACTACACTACATTGAAATTTCAAACACGTTCTTGCTCTTCCGTCAGAGATCTTCATTTCCTCCTGGAAATCATCATTTAAATGTGAAAGAATTCAATTCACTATCCGAGTTAACAGTAAAATGATTCATTCTATAGGTGCCGGCCGTAAACTTGGACTTCTCTATAATTAGCTAGGTGCAGATCAAAGGTTTCGCGTGAGATTTAGATCGAACCGTAGCCCAAGAATGCCATTGTTGGAAAAAATTGCATGATTCACTCGTTAAAAAATGATTGCCATGAATATTCTTCATCACACTGTCTCTCAATGGAAGTTGCAGTTTTCTTGGTATATCAAGTTCAAGGTTGTGAAGTCTGGGGTGGGTTTCAAAGGAAAAATTTTATTTGAATACCGAACACCAGTGAATATTATGAAGTGAAAAAAATTTCTAGTTTACCGCCCAGTTACCGATTTTCAAAATATTTGGCATATTGCTTCGTTATGATGTTGTGTGATGCCACAGTTTCAATTTGAGCACCGGCAAATCAATATTTCCCGAGAAAATCGATAAATAAATTCTATAAATCGTTCATAATTCAAGTACCATTCCACTTAATACTAGCCAGATCTTTTTTTTAGTGGAAAATAAGTGTTTTTGGGTGATTCCCACTCTTATAAATACTTGGCACTGCTAGCTGTCAGGGTTGCCAAGTTGCTTCATTGAAAATACCCCAATTTTTCCCCAAAATCATGATATTTTTCGAAAAATCCCTCAGATGTTCAGAATTTTAATTTTTAATGAGACTGCAGCAAAAAATGGGCCAATTTTCATGTGGTGGACCTTAAAAAAAGGTCTTCACCACCCAAGATGTTTTGAAAATAGTACACAGAAGGTAGTTTAATGTTGAATAATAAATTGTTCTAATTTAAATCTGGAATGAATAATAATCTTTGGCGAGAGGAACCTGAACGAAAAACTAAAACCCCCAAAAATGTTGTCCCCCAAATTTCCCCCGAAGTGTTCAAAAATCCCGCAAATATGGGGGGAAATACCCCAACATGGCAACCCTGCTAGCTGACCTAACCTAATCTAACCTGACCAAACCTACATACAGTTTGTTTTGTCATGACTTAGCGATAATTTAAGGGCATCAAATATACCTAATATTATCGACAAAAGCACCCACATTGGGAAGTTTACCCCCTTAGTTTTGGAGTAGCCCCCATTTTAAATTTACTTTTTTATTTTTGTTGACCCTTCCAAATAATATCGATTTCTTTGGACATAAAGGTCCTACAGATGTGAAAAAATGTTTTTTGAAAGATGATACTACAACCTTTCATTAAAGTAGAACAATATGAAAACATTCAACTTGAAAATACCATAAAAAATTCTTTAAAAAAATTTAGTGAAAAAATGTAGGTGATTTTCTTAGTAAATCCGCAATAGTACAAGAACTAGCACATTGAAGTATAATTTTTTTCAATGATTTAACACGCAAGGATGTTAGCTACAAAACAACACCCGCATCATTTCTGTAAGGTACATAATTTGAGAGTTATTGCTGTTCGAACATGACCACTACGCGAGCGCCCCAAACTTTTTTTTGTTGCTACAGGTCGTCATGAGGGCTACTGCCTGTCTACAAAGCAGAGGAGCAATTTTATGATTAATTTGATTGTTTGATCATCAAAAATTATCGAAAGTGCAGTACTGAGTTTTATATTATTTTATATATTTTCTTAAGGGTCATGTTCGAACAGCAATAACTCTCAAATTATGTAATTTACATAAATGATGTAGGTGTTGCTTTGTAGTTAATATCCTTGCGTGTTAAATCATTGACAAAAAATATACTTCAATGTGCTAGTTCTTGTACTATTGCGGATTAACTAAAAAAATCAGTACATTTTTTTACTAAATTTTTTTATGCCATTTCTGCCACCTGTACAGACCACTGATATTATGTAATCATCTCTCATGGATAGATTTAAACTGTACTATTTCACACTGAAAATCGAATCAAATTTCAGACTGAAAGTGAAAACATGTGACTTCTTACGACCTCAGTTAAGTTATAATATTAATACGGTTCGTCAACAATACACATGACTAATCTCATCGATTCCCTTCTCAACAAGTGCAAACAGCAGCCTCTAGAAAGGAATAACGCCTTCATTTGCAGTGAAATCAAACCTGTTTCATAATTTTTACGGCGCTAAGAGATATCAGGCTGTTGCCTTCTCCGCTCTCATCTTTCGCCCGATTTTAATTATCATAACTGATGCTCGGCGCTCGTATGCAATCTAGAATAGAGACAGAATAATCAAATTGATAGGTTCGGAATGATAAGAGTGTGGTTCAGTATACGCTTTCTTATTCTGCTGAGAGATCGTCACCTCGCGTTTCCTGCTGCGGCTGCTATGAATAATCTATAATCGATATGGATTTCGCGGAAGGAAGATAAGAAAGCAGAGAAGAGCATTTTTAAAGATTCAACTCAATCAAATTTTTCTAACATTAACAGACGTGGAGCATTATTACGATGTTCTATCTGCGGTAGCAGCTTCTATGCTGATATTTTAGTGTACTCAAACGCCGACGAATAGTTTACACTAACCGTTCTCTTGCTTCTTGTTAGTTTGGTTTAAATACGAAGATGAATACACAATAACAGATCAAAGAAGGTTCGTTGGGCCTAATGAACGAAGAGCAAAAGAAGAGAACGTTCTTCGTTGATCTTTTAGTGTAAACTCTTTTTCGGAGTTTACACTGCAAGTGGATTCGAACCAAAAGAACAATGAGCAAGAGAACAAGAACGTTCTTCGTTGATATATTACTTTGAACTCTCTCAAATTTAAATAAACCTTTAGTGTAAACGCCGAATAATAGTTTACACTGAAAGTTTAACATAGAACGTTCTTGTTCTCTTGCTATCTATTCGCTGCAAAAGAGTTTACACTGAAGGATTAATGAAGGACTTGCTTTTTAGCCTGCTCTTTCTTCGTTTGGTTTGAATCCACCTTGAGTGTAAACGCTGAAAAAGCGTTTACACGAGGAACGTTCGTGTTCTCTTGCTTTCTTTCGTTTGAATCCACCTTTAGTGTAAACGCTCAAGAGGAGTTTACAGTGAAAAAATTAACGAAGAAACGTTCGTGTTCTTTTGCTCTTTGTTCATTTCGTTTGAATCCACCTTTAATGAAAAAGCTAAAGAACAGTTTACACTAAAAGAACAACGATGAACGTTTGTTTTCTCTTGCTCTTTGTTCGTTTGGTTTGAATCCACCTTTAATGTAAATGCTTCAGAAAAGTTTACACTGGAAAATTAACGAAGGACGTGTTATTTCGCTTGCTCCTTCGTATGGTTTAAATCTACCTGAAGTGTAAACGCCGAAAAAGAGTTTACACTAAAAGATCAACGAGGAACGTTCGTGTTCTCTTGCTTTTTTTCGTTTGGTTTGAATCCACCTCAAATGTAAACGCTCAAGAAGAGTTTACAGTGAAAAAATCAACGAAGAACGTTCGTGTTCTTTTGCTCTTTGTTCATTTCGTTTGAATCCGACTTCAATGAAAAAGCTGAAGAACAGTTTACACTAAAAGAACAACGATGAACGTTTGTTTTCTCTTGCTCTTTGTTCGTTTGGTTTGAATCCACCTTTAATGTAAATGCTGCAGAAGAGTTTAACTGAAAGATTAACGAAGGACTTGCTTTTTCGCTTGCTCTTTCTTCGTTTAGTTTAAATCCACCCTGAGTGTAAACGCTGAAAAATAGTTTACACTAAAAGATCAACGAGAAACGTTCGTGTTCTGTTGCTTTCTTTCGTTTGGTTTGAACCCACCTTAAGTATAAACGCTCAAGAAGAGTTCATAGTGAAAAAATCAACGAAGAAGTTTCGTGTTCTCTTGCTCTTTGTTCATTTCTTTTGAATCCACCTTTAATGAAAAAGCTGAAGAACAGTTTACACTAGAAGAACAACGAAGAACGTTTGTTTTCTCTTGCTCTTTGTTTGATTGGCTCAAATCTACCTTTAGTGTAAACACCGAAAACGAGTTTATACTACAAGATCAACGAAGAAAATATAAGCTCACTTTAACGTACATGAAATTGATCAACAATCACCCATTTTATTGCGTGTTAATTTGATTTTTGAATCTTAATACAAAATTACACAATCCAATGAACTGTTTGTGCGGTTTACATCTACCTTTAGTGTAAACGCCGAAAACGAGTTTACACTACAAGATCAACGAAGAAGAATATAAGCTCAGTTTAACATACACGAAATTGATCAACAATCACCCATTTTAATGCGTGTTAATTTGATTTTTGAATCGTAATACAAAATTACACAATCCAATGAACTGTTTGTTTGGTTTACATCTACCTGTAGTGTAAACGCCGAAAACGAGTTTACACTACAAGATCAACGAAGAAGAATATAAGCTCAGTTTAACATACAAGAAATTGATCAAAAATTACCCATTTTAATGAGTGTTAAATCGATTTTCGAATCGTAATACAAAATTACACAATCCAATAAACTGTTTGTTTGGTTTACATCTACGCCGAAAACGAGTTTACACTTTGAGATCAACAAAGAAGAATATAAGCTCAGTTTAACATACACGAAATTGATCAACAATTACCCATTTTAATGAGTGTTAAATCGATTTTTTAATCGTAATAGGTACACAATTACACATTCCAATGACCTGTCAAAATTAAAACCTATGTGACCAAAGAGATACTCTATCTCTATGTATGTGACAGTAAAAGGCACAATTGATTGTTTATACAGGCTAAGAATAGTGAAAAACGATGGAAATAGTCCAAATAATAACAAATAATAATTAATAGGTGTTTAGAAGTATTATTACCTAATCAAAAATGCTTAATAACTCACCCAATAATATAAGCTGCCTCTTTTATTCTTTGTGTTTCTATCACTGGATATACTCCTCTGTCGAGAACCATTTTTCTGTTTCAACATTTCTTCAAACTGCCAAGGCTCTGCATACACTGGTTCGTCATTTTTAACACTGATAAAAAATGAAGACTTCGACTCGTTGAGTTTATTATAAGGTGGAGAGGCACTATTACCGTTTAAACAGTTGAAGTTCAAAGCTTGAGCCAGTAAATTATTCGAAGATGGGGAAGGATTATTTGAATTTGAATCAGGTACAGAAGGAAGGATTCGATTTTGGTTTGATGCACTCGTATTAAAACCGTTTCTCAAGATACTATCGTCACTATCTTCACCTGATGTAGTCGATACATCTGTTTTGACTGTTCTTCTTGTTTTTAATTTATTATTCCTAAGAGCAGATTCTAATTTGTTGAGCATATATTTCGGATCATTTCTTTTCAAATTTGGTTTTTCTCTCAGGCATAAAGGTTCTGTCACTTCAGTATCTTTACTTTTTGGTACGTGTAAAAAAGATATGTTTTTTTCGAAGTTGTCAAAACTTCCTTTTTTTGCTTCTTCCTTGTTCGTTTCCAGCAAACAATGAGCAAAAGTTCTAGGCGGTTTTTTAGGAGCAGGTCCGGTGGGTAATGGTTTCTTCAACGCAATTTTCAGTGTATCAGTCAATTCTAATTCTTGTTTCACAGGTTTTGTCGATGGTTGTGCTTTCTTCAGACTGTTGGATTTGGTCATTCGTAATAAGGTATCCAGTTTTTTCAAAGCAGACGTTAATTCGTCCTTGTCATTTTTATTTACACTACTACTTTTTGCATCTTCATCCATACAATCTAACTTCCCAGGTTGACCATTCACGTTGTTATTCGAAGTGATTTTATTACTTACTACATTTCGATTTTCCTGCCCTTTCTTATCTGTTAATTTTAAAGTGGTAGATTTATGTATATCACTAGAATCAGAGGATTCATTCTTGGAGGAGAGCTCTTCCAAGTTTGAATAAATTGGTCTCAAAACAGTCTTATCGCAAGTTTTCACTCGAAGAGATTTAGGAATAGGTTCAGTATACAAAGCAGATATATTCTTAACTACTCTATCGTTTCTTTGGTTTGATTCATTATCATTGCCAGTATTGCAGCCATCAGCACTGACAGAGTTGAATTTATTCCTCAACACTTTAAAATCCATTGAGCTTTTTGATTTGAAGAGTATAGGTTTATTGTCTTTTGTAAGTGAAGGCACATTTTTCTTAACACATAATTCATCAATGCTATCAGCAACTTTATCACAATTTTTAATTCTCGTGGTCCCCACTGGTTTGAGAATATGTTTAAATTCTTGGCTTTTATTCAAAACACTGGATCTCTGAAAAGCTGCCACTTTGTCTACATTTTTATCCAAACGAAAGGCAGGGGTACGTTTAATATTTCTCTTACTGGGATCACTCAACTGTCTTTGGAGATTAAGAGGAGAAACACCAACATCAGATGTTTTCAGGTCACTTTTTGTGCTGGTTATGTTATCCCTAGTTCCATTTTTATTCTTCAGATTTTCTTTGGCAATATTGGAATTTTCAATATTTTCGAATTTAGATTTGATAGATTTCACCCTGTTCGTATTCTCAGGAGGTCTATACATTATTGTGAAGTGTCATGCATTTGTACATAATGTAACCCGCACAGGAAACGGTTGATCAAACTGTTAGCTGAAGTAACAGGTGTCAAGTCTTGAGTTTTGTGATAATCTTATAAGACTGAAAGAAACATGATCAATTAGAGACAATTTTAGAGCCAACGTACTCCAGATATCGTAAAAAACATTGAATTACTCACCACAATGAATAATAACTGAATGTTAAGACGATACTGCAAGTAATTCTATTTTCTTAATGGGTTCAGATGTCAAACAAATAAAATAGAGTCGATCGTGTTATCCTGTTTCTTTGGAGCAACACTCCACTTTATTAACCACCAACACAATCAACAACTCTCCTCGGCACCATAAACAGAGAACGAAGTTTACATTCGGGCTTAGCGAACGGAACCGTAGGTGCAAGTAGTACAATTTTTTTCAAGGACAGTAATGAATGGAAGGATAACAGAAGAAACGGTTTTGATAATGAATGATTAAAATGTCAAGCTACACAAATTGACAGTGCGTGTATTTGATGTTGCCTATCCTAAAAATAAATTTGTCATTCTCCCTTTCGCCAAAATCATTCAACACACAATACACGAAAGCACATCATCTATGGGGGCTTTGAATAAAGAAAAAAAAAAAAGGGTTTCAGATAAGGGGTTGAAGAATAAATTTGTATTTTTGGCCAAAAATCTTTACTGATTCAAAAGATATCAATGTCATTACTGTGTGTGTACTAAAACACCATTTCTTATTTAGAACTATTTTCGACAAAAATAACGTTCTGCAGAAGTCTATCGAACCAAACAAAAATCATTTTATAGTTGTTGGAATAACCATTGTTTAAATGGCCCTTAAATAATAGAATTACTTATAGGCGGAAGTTGTAAATATATCGTGCGTTCAAAAAATTCGTGGTCAAGTAAGGCGTAAGCTGTGGATTCTATTTTTCCTAAGAGTCTATGAGGGGAAAAATAGAATCCACAGCTTACTTGACCACGAATTTTTTTGAACGCACGTTATAAGATGCATTATGCTCAATTTGAGCTTGACTTTTTTGGATCCATTTATCATTTTACTGGGCAATATTTCAATGAGGTTATATACAGTTTCTGGAGAACTGGACAAATTTAAAATATGAATTGGAATTATGATATTGTTCAAAATTGTCTACAGAGCTGAATATTTTTGTAGTACCTATGAGTACTTCGTTCCTGTTATAGGAGTGGTAATGATTTTATTGAAAATTTTTTCAACTTTTTCGTTTCTGATATGATTGGAGTATTCAATGTTGAATACATTTCTTTTGAAACCTTCTAATAATATGATGAAAGTCCTGAAAATACAATCAAAAGTATACCAAACGCTTTTTGAATAAAATTGAAACAAATATTTTCCAAAATATGTTACCTTTACATTTAATAAATATAAACATCTTACAAATAAAAAAATATCTGTTACATATTCTTATATCATAATATTATTCAACAATAAATCATTCTCACAACAAAAATATTATCAAAAAGTTATCACAATTGATTTCACTGTTCTTGTTTCAGGATACCATATTCTTCTAAAACCTCTTGTATGCCATCAGGAATTCTTCCCTCATCTATTTCTTTTCCCCAGGAAGCATACTGTCAAATAACAGAATGAAAATGGATTCTGTTATACAAAGCAGATAAACTTACTCTTTCGAATTCCTTTCTCAAGGCAAACACTGCCTTTTCCCTATCGGCAACAAGTTCCTCGAGATACTGATATCTAAGTTTCTTCCTGGCTCTGCATTCTCTTGCACTTTGTCTACTACGTTCTGAAAAAAAAATTATTTCAATAATGCATTCTAAGTAGCATTTCACATTTATTCAATAGAGACGATTACAAGTTTTTTCTGTCGACCACAATATGAATTGGGTATAAGTTCTTCATTGAAATACGTTTTTTTGGCATTAGAGATACATTTGACAAAAAAGAAATGTCTATGTTTCAGTAGAGTTTTAACATTTCTCGTATTGCTTCCCAATACATTGTGTTCCATTGCCCATTAAAATAGTAGAGATTGAGCAATAAACTGGGTCGTTATTGATCAATTCCGTATACCTTAAAACCTACATTTATTTTGTGATGGACGGAAATAAGTTCTTCCGCCGACCTCAAAATAAAAGGATATTTTAATGTTTACAAAATTGAACATTAATGGCCCATTCTAATGCTTAATTCGTGCTATTTTAATGTGCAATTGTCATTGGCAACCGAACACAAAGCATTCAGAAGCAGTACAAGTAACGTTAAAACTTTGCTGCAAAATAAATTGTATTTCAATTTATTCATTTTCTATTAATATAGAGACTAATGGTCTCGAAAGCGTTAAAATATCTTGACCATAAGTCAATTTTGTCTTTAATAACCTAGTTGATTAAATAACTATTATTGCAGTAGCTATCTCTTATTCAGATTGTTGTTATAATAAATTGAAAAAGTAGAAACTATAGAAATCTGATTAGGCAAAATTTAAGAATTTACATGTAAAACACAATAAAAAGACCCATACAAATTGCAAAAATCACAATTATTTCATGAAGTCAAGCAGAGTTTGACAAGGTCAGCATCTGGATGGATTACCGTTATTTGTGTAAAAGCTCCCAGTTTCCGTCGGTGGTTTTTTATTTTTTTCTATGAAATGCTTTATGATTTCGTTGAATTGATTCAAATTTGCATGGTATTCTTTATAAATACAAATAATAAATTATTGATTTGTTAGTTCAAATGAAAGTGTATCATTATTCCAGAAATTTTCTAACTTTATCAAAAAATAACTGAAGCAATTAATTTCTCAAGTCTAAATAATAATTGGTTTGGTCATAATAAACTTTTAATTATGTACATGTAAGAATCAATTTACAAAAATAAAAGTACAGGTGTTAATATGAAAACACATACCTAATTTTGCTCTCATGTCAATTTTGTCTCCCGATTTTCTTCCTGGTTTACGTCCTCTTTTTCCAGATTCCTTACGAATAGGGCCCTCCTGAAAAAAAAATAATTTGAAAATTATCCTATTCAAATTTGTTTCAAACAGTTCAATTCCAAAAGACTTTGAAAAAGAAGTCCTAAACGAAAAAGTTTTGAGTATAAAATAAGTTCAGTTTAACGTACACAAAATTGATCACTAATGATTTAATGGTCGATTTCTATTTTTCAATGTGCTAGGTATTATCTTCATGTTAGAACTACACTGAAACATAGCAATTTATATTATATTAATTATATGTATTTCGATCAAGAATTTACAGTCAATTCCTAATGACGTCGACGGAAAAATCTTGTAATCACAAGTTCATTTATCTAGCGATTAATATGTTGTTGGACCATAATAATATTGAAACCACAGAGTAATAGTTTCCAGAGCTTTCCATTTTCGAATTTGAAAACGAGACCAATGGTCATTCGAAAACTCGAAAATGGTCGCTGGACGCTGGTCATGAAGTTGTCAACTTGATTTATTTGTATAACTAATCAAACAGAATTATCGGTCCTGAAGAAGGTCCAAAATATACTGTCGGCATAGTCCAAATACCAAGAATATATAAGATATTCATTTTGAGAGGATCGACGTGAAAATTTGACATTCTTTTTCGAATATTTCACTTGGAAAAACTTTGAAACGCAAAAGAATGAACTTGAGTGTATTCCCTGAAATAACCAGAGAAAAGTGGGAAAACCTTGTTACACATAAAACTCGATAATTCATTAAATCACTCTTGGAAAAAAATTCATGAACTGCAACTACAGTATAAAGAAATTGAACGCATTAATGAGTAATCATCATACTCCTTGACATAGATTAGAGAACAAAACGACTAATTATAAAGTGAATCCACGCAATGTCAAAAAAGTGCAGTATGCATTCAAAACAATGAAATCAGTTCACCGAAAATTAAACAAAAAAAAACTAATTATCGGCAAGAGAACCCAAACAAATATCAAGAGCCTGCATTTATCAAAATATTTATAGCAATGTTTACCCTGTTACTATGCCGTAAAAGCGGCGATAAACATTTTTTCTCGGAAAATTGACGATAAACGGTTCAAAAAATTCGGACAACAAAATCTTGACTTACCGTTCACAGTTTCACACAGAAAAAATGCGCAGTTTGATCTATTATATGCCTGGCAAAAGAAAGCCACGGGCCACAGCCAAGAGCGTAGTAGAAGGTAAAACAAGCGTAAATATGACATCGCTGCGTTTTAGAGATGGGCGGTCAGCATTACCGGTGATTTAATCACCGTCAGAAAGGAATCACCGATAACTTCATCAAAATCACGGTGACTTGTCACGTTTTCACATTATGTGCAACAGTTTCGAGTTTCAGCGTCTGTATTTTTCGAATTTTCGGCCGAGGGTAGCCTTGAACGAATGGGTTGGACTCACTGGTGAAGAATGAGTGGTCAATGACGATTCCGTCCGGCCGGCCGTGAACAAGATGACTCTAGAACATATTGAAGTTAGACAGGGCTATTCACTAACTTGAGTGGTTATCGCAGTTGTTAACAATAGCAACTCTGATAACAACCTTCGATAACCACCAGTGGTTATCAGTAACCACTTTCAGTATTCTCTAATAAACCGTTGGCAACTGTTGTTATCGTAACAACTAGATAGCAACCTTCGTGAAAATAGACGTGGCAGCGTCGCAAAATAGTTCTAATGTCCGTTTCTTTGACAGTTCTTGTTGATTGTCAATGTCAAAAAATAGAGGTTAATGTGAATTTCTGTTGAATTTAGAAGTTTCAGCGATTAAAAATTCACAAAATTTTATATCAGTTGTTGTAGATGCATTTTAATAAATGTTCACTTCTGATCAGGCTTTATTAATATTTCTGTATTCTGTTATTGTAAATGTGGGTTCTTTGTATCATATTTTATTTATTGGGTTTTTTTGATTATGTAGAGTAATTTATAGAACTAACCTAACCTAACATATTTTCCATAACATTCAACAAAGAAAAAATATATTCATAATAAAAATTCTAGTAGCTATGTTAAGAATATCATCTGAAATGATCAACTCTGAAGTTTTTCTTGTTTTGCTTTCTGATGTTAAAATAGTATCATTTTCTTGCATTTGAATAGTCTGGAATGTTTTACTTTTTACATAAAATGGCGCCCATACGAAAAAAAAGAAAGATAGTTTTTTGTCCTAAAGTGAACGAAACGAAGAATTGAAAAAATTTGATAGTTTAAAATATCTCAGTAGCGTACTACTTTTTTAGTCAGTTATTGAGTAAAACTTCAACACCCTGTATCTTGAAAACGAAACGTTTGCGACCCCATGGCTGTGGGACTTTTTTTCTTGAAATTACTCGAATCTCCCCTTTTCGTTCCTACGTTCAATTTATGAACATCCTGTAAAATGCAGTACTCTGTTTCAGTTAACATTTGAAGCGACTTAAGAACACCAAACGTCCTTTTTATAATATTTCTGTTCGTTTTATGACACTCTGTATATGCTGCTTCTAGAGTATTACGCTCTGCATCTATAAAAAGAGTCATTTTTTGTCAATGAACGCAAGTAGTTAACGTTAACAACACCTCTGAAGCAGTTGCCAGTGAACCACTCTTTATAGCCACTAGTTGTTATAGTTAGCAACTTCCGTAGCGACTTTCTCAAATAGTGAATACCAATTTAGCACTTAGCAACTGACCTTGAACATAACGACTATTTTCAGTGGCTATCCTTAACAACTTTGCTTAGTGAATAGCCCTGAGAGTTCTGAAATTTTAAGAGTTGGTTCGGGTTTCGGATAAGTTCCTTAACAGGCAAAATCGGTCCTGTAGTTTCGGAGTTATTGACATTTGATTTTTTTATTATTTTACCGATTTTTCCGAGGCCACAAATCAAATAATTTTGAAATTTGGTATTTTGAAGGAGAATTATGACGCGCAAACTTTAGCGAGGAACTTGCTACAGTAGAACTCCAATTATCCGAATTAATGGGGACCGGATCCATTCGGATAATCAAATATTCGGATAATCGGAGAAAAAAAGCTACGTTTTGATATTGCACTATTTTTTTTAATTGAATTAAATGAAAGAAACATGATATTTTCACATGTTTTAAATATAAATAAAATGTACTTATGTACAAGTTCAGAAATGAAAATCATTGTTTTTCAAACATCTCCGTCAATGTAAGCTGTTTTTTAGACAATTTTTTTCTGAAAGTGATTCGGATAATCGGCGATTCGGATAGTCGGAGTTCGGATAATTGGAGTTCTACTGTATTATGAAATATTCAAAAAAATATTTTGTCTGTGCTTGTGTAAATCGACAAAAATGAAGTTGTCATTTCTTGACATTTGACAAGTAGAAACTACGCCATTGATAAAAATGGAACGATACACGCTTCTAGAAAGCATTTTAAAACTATTAAATTTCACTCTAAAAATGGTGAAAATTCTGCAGAGACGGTTCGTAAAACTCGAACATTTTTGGGTCGTCGTGAAGCACCTTGTCGGACCGCAATAAAGAAATTGGTGGGAAAATTCGAGCTGTTGGGACAAGTTAGTGATGTGAAGAATAAAACCCGTGCACGTTGCTCAAGAACAGCCGAGAATATTGCTACTGTAGCCGAAAGTGTTGAAGAAACCCCAGGTTTGTTCATTCCTCGTCATTCTTCGGAATTATGCATTCCACAAACGTTTTTTATGGCCAAAATTGGATAGTATTGATCTGGACAACGTTTACTTTCAACAAGACGGCGCTACGTGCCACACAAGCGACGAAACCATTGATCTTTCACGGGAAAAGTTTCCGGATCGTGTTATCTCTCGAAGAGGTGATCACAGTTGGCCACCGAGATCTTATGATCTAGCACCTTGCGACTTCTTTCTTTGGACCATGTGAAAGAGAAGGTCTACTACGCCAATAGCCCAGCGTCGATTCAAGACCTAAAAGATGGAATTCGTGAGGCTATCGAGGACATAGGGCAGCCACTTCGCGATTTGGTTATGGAAAATTTCATTAAAAGAATATGGTCCTGTAAGCGTGGCCGTGGTGGTCATTTGTCTGATGTTATTTTCCACCATTAACGGCATAGCTTCTTCTTTATAATGAAAGAAAAATTCGATCATTTATATTGAAAAATGGAATTTTTTCTGAATATCAAAATGACACCTTTATTGGAAAACCCTATAGACGTCTGTATATTTAGAGCCGTAGGTACGTCGGGCGTAAACAACTTTCGGAAGGAACGACTTCAAAATTTGAAATTTTCAGGGTAGTTTCAAGATTTGAAAGAAAAAATGAATTCATGAATGAAACCAATAGCTCTCAGGATATTCAAATTGGATTTATAGTTCCCAATATGAACAAGCTCGCAAAAACTTCTGAGTTCACGTCAGTGTTTTATCAATTTTTTTAAAGAGAATTCTTGCACGTAATTTCGAGTTTTTGGTCTGGATAGATGAGCAACATTGATCAAGTTGCGAGAATACTGTGACGAATCGCTGTTCAAATGAACGGTGATTGGGAAATCACAGTCACAGTAACTGATAACGACCATAATAAAAATAACCGGATTGCCCATCTCTACTGCGTTGCGTTGCAAATCAAGGTATTGCGCAGTTTAGTAAGGAGTGATCGACCGAATGAATCAACTGCTCAACCGAAGAAAAAGAAAGGACAATGATAATATGCAAAAATCTAGACATAATTATTCATCTCTCGTGAGCAAATCAATTACAGAAGGTCCAGAAATTTAAATATAAATCAGAATGAAAAACTAATCATTATTATTAGCCCCATAAAACATTAATTATCTCTATACATAGGCACACGATATTACAATATTTGTATTTCGACATTATTTGGTTTATTTTTAAATTTCATGAATCACGATGACTTGTCACTTTAGTTTTGGGAATTTCCCACAGAGGCGCTGTTCCGATAAGTAAATATTTTTCACCCATGTGGGTATCTGAACTTACAACATATTTCTACGAAATAGAATCAGGAAGTGAAAAAGTATCTACATTTCCATTTCACCAGGGTATTATTCTGTTCAAATTAGAATGCATTTTGTAGTTTTTCATCTTTCCCGTGAAACACAAGGAAATTTTAGAAAAATGAAATAATTTGTGCGCATGAGTGGGTAAACAAGAATTTTAACCCAAATGTGCCTCTCTGATTGACGAATATCAATTAGAATTGTTATCAAAAGCGAATTCCCATAATATTGAGTTACTATTCAGAGCAATAAACTAAACAAACATTAACGCATATTATTCCTAGTTTATAAACATGCTTGACCATAAAGAAAGCAATCAAAACAATAAAGCAATAAGCAAACATTCAACTGAATCTAATAAAATCCCGATTATATAAAAGATTCTCAGTGTCAGTTGCTAATTACCGATGCAGGTTGTTCCTCGATCACTGCCATTTCTTGAAAATCCATTTTTAACACTTGGTATCAATTTTTGATCCCGAAAAATCAACACTTGGAGGAAAAGCGATTCAACGTGTCTCTGCTTTTTGTGTGTTTACAAACATATGCAAGGTCATTGAATGTTACGTCATTATGATCCTCCACCAGAGTATGCGCATAATGTGACCATGAGATGTTTACAGACAAGCTACGGCTTCTCACCGTCAGAGGCCGACAATGGTAGCCTAATTGCTTAATGCAAATTGGCGGATGCGCCAGGAATACTTTGATTCTGATGAAAGTAATAATACATGTTTTTTTTATAATTGACGGGGTGAGCGATTGAAACAAACTCGTTTATTCAACACATTTTATTAAAAAAACTGTAAAAATTGCTATAGTTTAGTATAAAATGAGTTAGTTATGCCAACAATATCAAAAAACATTCGGCAAACATTATGTTTTCATCATTTTTTTACAATCAGTTGTTCCTGAATCTATGGTGATTATCACAAGAGTTGTAAATATTAAAAAGTACACGAGTGAACTAAAAGTTAGGCAAATATTCTTCCTTTCTTGTTGCAGGCCGTCAGTGTTGCTGTATAGAGCTAGGCCCAAGACGAGTCCTGTTAAGCCTCCAAAAAGATGGGCTTCCCATGAAATGATCGGTTTTTCCCTGGACAAGGAGTGATAGAGGTTGAATGTTATATCCGATAGGACGATCACAGTGATGCAAATTCCTCTGTATATTTTGTATTTTATGTTCTCGTAATTCTGCAAAAGAATACAATGTATTATAATTGATTTAATTCGCATGATTGTTGTGAATTGGCATTGAAAATTTTACTGCGAAATTTCCGCTCGATCGAATTCTGAATTATTCAAAAAATGGATAAATCAGGAGAAAATTAAATTCTTTGGTTCTGATTTCGCGATCCTGTTGAAATTCTGCATGAATATTCAGTACAAGAATTATCACCCTCAAAATAACTTTCACTCATTATAACGAAATACGAAATGAATGATCAACTACGAATAATATCGATTGAAATATAATCTGGGAGGATTCTGCATTTCTGAAAAACTTTTAAGGTTTTCACTCCACTTAATTGAGATGAAGTTATCCTGCGAAAATCTTTGTACTAAATTGTCAGGAGCAAATTGTTTTTGGAAAAATTGTTTCCTTACAGTGACAAAATAAAAAGGGAATATGAAAGGGATAATATAACTTTCGGTGTATATATCAGACACACCTTCTTCAGCCAACTGTGTAAAATCTTAGGAATTGTGTGTTTTTTTATATGCAGTATACCTAATTGACATTGGAGGTTGTCACCACATAGTGATTTATTTAATTTAGAAATTTCCTGATGTAATTTTTTTTCAAGAAATCAATCCAGTACTTCAGGTTGCTTGAATGAGGCCACTTCTAACTACACTGCGCAAAAAATTAACGCACATTCTGAAAATCTCAATTCTAATGAAAGTTAACTCTACATTGACTTTATAACTTATTTTTTATGTTCTCTCGGGAAAGTTTTGAACGAAACAAATCACATCGAATGGAAGAAAAATTCAGGATTTCACTGAATCTTATGTGAAAGAAGGGAAATAAACAATTTTCAAAATACTGGAATGCTGATAAGTGATTAATACTTGGTATTTCCACCCCTTGCGTTAATTACAGATCGGCAACGACGGTTCATACTGAAAATGAGTGATCTTAAAATATTCTGATCTAATCCTCCCCAGATTACTCTGAGTAGATTCCTAAGTCATTAAGAGTAGCTGGATAATTTTCTGAACTTCTCAGCCTTATATTGAGGTTGTCCCAAACCTCCTCAATCGGATTGAGATCTGGACTTCTTGCTGGCCATTCCATTCTAGAGACTTCAACCTCTTCAAGGTACACCTGCGCGCACGATGGGGTCTGGCATTATCGCCCAAAAAAATGAAATTTTCACCAATGTATGGGGCAAGTGGCACCACATGCTCTTCAAGATTGTTCTTTTCTACCTATCAGCATTCATAGCTCCATTATCAACGACCACTAGGTCTGTGCGAGCAGTCAAAGATATTCCACCCCATACCATAATCGATCCTACTCCGAAACCAGTAGTATAGTCCGTTCACGAAAGGTTGAGCCGGCGGTTGGCCATGATAATTTGACATATTCCACTGTGTATATTAAAATTTTAGGTTATGATGTTTATTTTTCTGTCAGATTGATACGCAATGTTGTCAATATTGCATAGAGTTGTCTGATAACTCGCAAGCTCGTCGGAAGAGGCCGGGTACATTCGGCAACATTGAATTTATTTTACGTAATGACAGCAAATACTGACAACTTCAGATAAATAAAGAAACGCCTACTATGTGCTCAACTTTTCGTGAACGGACTATATTCACTGTTCAGGCAATTGCACTGAGCATATCTTTCATGTGGACGTCTGTACACAAGGGAACGTCGATCACAATGATAGAGGCACTAGACTCATCTGTGAAGAGAACTATTTCCCAATCAGCCTCTTCCCAATGGATATGCTCTCTCGCAATATCCAAACGCGCCCTTCGATGGGCTGGGGATGGGCCTCTTGTCGCGGCAAGAAGCCAGTCTTGCCGTGACAAGAGGCCTCAAATCATATTCTCTGAAGCGATTTCTTATTGTTTGAGTGCTAATTTGCAGCCCATGAGTTTGCTCAAGCTGATTTTGAAGGAGGCGAGCGATTGCAAACCGTTGTCTCAACGAAGAAACTCTCAAGTAACGTTCTTGAATGGCAGTTGTTACCCGTGGTCTACCCTGTCCTGGTCTTCGGACATTCATACCTGTCTCCCTGAATCGCTGCAACATTCTGGACACACTTGTATGGGAAACTCCAAACCTTTCAGCAATTCTTGTGTATGTCCACCCTTCTTCTCGCAAAACTACCGCTTGGGCACATTCCTCTTGGGTCAAATTGCGTGTTTCGCGTTGCATAGCGATCGAGTGTAGAAAATCAAACGAAAGAAAAACTATTGATCACTAGAATTGATCGAGGAAAACTTATTTCAGTATGGATCCAATACATTCAAAATCTGATAATCTCATCTTTTTTTATTCCTGCTTGAAAAAAACATCTGTATTGAAGAAAAACGTTGAAAGTGGATAACATATGCATGCATAATTCTGATAAAAATAATTATCATTGAGAACACCTTCAGTTTTAGAATGAATTTGAGATTTCCATAATGTGCGTTAATTTTTTTGCGCAGTGTATAAGAGAGAGATAACCCTATTATTCGAGGTTGATCAATGGATTATTATTCATTTCGTCATAATCGTAGAGCGTTAAATCTTTCGAATAATGCACTTCATTATCTTATGAACTGATGACCGAGCGCATTTTTTCTACAACTTTTCCAACTCACCAAGTACAAGTCAGCCAATAGAGATATGAGTAAGGAGTACACTCCAGCGGAAGCACCAATCAGAATTCCTGGACTCAGACAGGAAGCCCCCAGTACTCCTGTGATTCCCCCAACTGAGTATATGATTCCAACCTTGAGTCTACCTTGTTTGGTCTCCAGAAAATAGGCAAAAGTGCATTGTAAAAATAAGTTCAAGGTAAGATGCGTGACATCTTCATGGAGCAGCATGTAAGTCAGATATCTCCATATTTCGTGTTTTTTATCAGGGTCGAATCTCAATAATCTTCGGATATCCTTATCACCCTGTATGAATATGGTTGCCTGAAATTCGAAACTGAGGTGATTAATATAGTATATTTCCGTCGACCTCAAAATAAAAGGCGATTTTAGTGTGTACTAAATTGATCATTAATGGCCCATTTCAATGTTCAATTTATTTCATTTTAATGTGCAATCCTCATGGCAACCGTTTACAAAGTATTCAAAAGCACTAAGAGAAATGTCAAAACTCTACTGGAACATAGATACATAGTAATTTTATTATGTCAAATATATGTCTTGTGCTAAATGAGAATTAATTTCAATAAAGTATTTATACACAATTCATATTGATCTTGTATTCAACTCGGTTATTAATCGAGCGACTTAAGGTCACTAACTATTCACGCGTGAGCGGAGGGAACGCGTTAAAATATCTTGACCATTAGTCGCTGTCTTTAATAACCTAGTTGATTAAATAACTAATTATGCAACGATCGTATAATGATAGCTATCATTCAAGAGGTACGGCTACGAGCCGTAGGCGAATGGCCCAAATCACCGAGCGAATAACAGCCATTATACGCGAGTAGCATACTATACTTTATTCACGACTACTGAATATATTTCTTGAAAATTTTAATATTTTATTTGGCGACCGTGACAAGACCCTTCTATTACAAGCGTGAAAAAAGTCAATTTGACGCATAAGAAATTTTTGGAGAACTTGTCATTGTATATATTTTGTAATAAAAATGGCTTTAATTGATGTAATAAAAGTAGGTTTGGTCCTCGATTGACAAGGTATACCCATTTTTGTTAGTTGGGCATCTGGAGAATACTCAATTTAAAGAAAATACAATTTAAACTAAATCTGAATGAAGCATCTGACAGCAGTGAATAATACCTAACTCATTATCCACTCGCGAATAATGGGTATGATTATGGCCGACCGAACAGACGTGTAATGGGTTGATTATACAATAGTCATGGATGAAATTATTTATGTTAACAAAGAGACCCTCAGAAAATCTACTCCTGGGGCCTATTGCACCAAACACTTTGCAACTTTTCACTTTGCACTTTTTAAATGAATTGAGTTGCACGAAACGCATTCATAAATGAAAATGACATTGTGAATTAAAAGTCAAGTGCATAGTGAAAATTATTCCGCCGACATTAAATATTGGGAGAAATGTTGTGCAACATAACTAATTTTCACTTTTGAAATATGTATGTCAGAATCCAAAGTGCGAAGTGAAAAGTTGCAAAGTATTTTGGTGCAATAGGCCCCTCCCTGGTAGAAATGGAGGTGAATGAGGTGATGCATCAGTATCCAAAATTGGGCAACTGTCCAAAATTTGGCGATTTTCCCCTACTCACCTCAACTAAACTTATCACTAGCATAAGATAAGGCAAATTTTGAACACTGAATTTCCATATGTCTTCGATATTGAGCTGCGTTGGTTTCTGGATGCGCACAAGACATTTTTCGTCGTCTACAGTAGAAGTTGGGGTTGTCACAGGACTGATGTAGATATTGGTTTCCCCGGGTGGCTCATCAAGAGAAAAATGTCTCATAGTAAAGGTGGCGAGGCATTAGTGGTTGTTTTTCTACCCTGAAACAAAAAGAAATAGAGAGTTTTGAGCATAGAGATAGGATACTATAGAGTTGCCATCATTGAAATAAACGTGGTATCAGATGCGCCATATTACTACCACCTAACGTCAAAATTGACAATTGTTGAATTTTCTGGAGGAATTGTGATTCTTGCGCCTGTTTCTGGTTGAATTGTGATTTTTTCTGATTAATGGTACTGGAGTAATGGTAAAATGGTATCATGCACTGTAAGGCTTCCTTCAGGCAGAGAAGAGACAGATAAGAAGAAAATTACAGAAAAAACATATCACAGGTAGGGATGAGTACTGAACAGATCCGCATTCGAAATTTTTGCAAGTCTGTCTTGTTGACCTGGGGCCTGTAACACAAACCTTACAAGTGTAACAAGTCTACAAGTAATTTGCCTGTAACTACAAGTCCAACCCAATTCGATGTCACAATGCGAATGGCTACAATTGTAGAAATTAAATAATTTTGTACATGTGTAGCTACACTTGTAATGCAAATATCATAGAATTCATTATTATTTGATTCCTACTATATGACATGACTTGTCAATATAAGTAGTATTGCTACCTAGAGTTGGAGATATGTAAAACATTATCTACACTTGTAGAAAATTCCATGACACGATTATACAAGTGTGAACTTTATGTTACAGAAAAAGTTTACATATGTAGAGATTTTGACGTAATTACTAGTCCGTACTTGTAATTACAAGTGGGGTTGTGTTATGAAACAGTTACAAGTGTAGAATATATTCTTACAATTGTAGGACTTGTAGTGCTTGTGTTACAGGCCCCTGATATCTTTTTATATGTTTATATTATCGCCTAAAGAAAAACTGTTTTTTGATATTCAATTGACCGCATCTAGCGTGATCGTGTCAAGAAGCGCATGACGCCATAGCTACTAAAATGTTTTTGATGTTTTTTTAACTGAGTGTTACTAAGACTTTAAGTTAGTATTCGATCACTTTTCTAACTTAGAGGGTCGGTAGGCGCCATAATTTAGGGAATTTATGATAAAATTTTGGTGCAACTGTCTTTATTTAACAGTTTTACTTGGATCGAAACTTAGCGACATTCCATCACATTACTTAACTTATAGGGTAGGAAGGTACCAAAATTCAGACCACTTTTTACTTCGGGAAAATATCTCATTCCCACAGGAAGCTATACACAGCTACCTATCTACAACATTAAAACTCTGACTAGAATCACATTACGCCAAAACTATTGATCTGATTTGTATACGATTTTTTATTCAACTGACTGTTACATTACATACAGATAAAATCTAATTACCTACAGCACAGAATTAATATAGTACTACATAACTAGCTAGGCTTTAAACTTGAGGAGGAAATTAGATAGACATTTATACGAACTTTACATTATTTACTTGGTGTGAAGTTGAGGACTGGAACACGACATTGTTGCAAAAAAACTTAGGGGTCGTTTATACTGGCCCGTAACTTTAACTTTTCCCTTACCCTAAGAATTGAAACATTTCATGCTATGGTTTATACTCGAACTTTAACTTATTCCCTTACCTAGATGTTTTTCATTCATAATTTAAGGGCATAAGTTACGGGCCAGTAGGATAAACGACCCCTTATGCGGGAGAAGTCGCGGGTAAAAGCTAGTTGTTAATATATCGCACCCCCGGTGCGACACTGTCACTAATGCAAAAAATGCAAAATTGAGTTAAATATGTATTAGTTGTCCTGAAGCACCCCTTTACTTGGTGCAATAACGTTACTTCTGTAGTACGCATAGTTTCCTAAGAGGGCTACAGTGTCTTTGTGGTTTTGGAGCGAAACACTGTTACCCCAGGAGCTACACTGTTACTAATGTAATTGTGTCATAATATTTTCTCTATTCTGGAGCAATAGTGACCCAAGATGCAGTAGTTGTGACATTATTTCTCCAATATTAAATATTTTTGACCTACATCAATGAAAAACTGTTAAAAAGTTTATGTTCATTTCGAAGAGTTTTTGATTATTTTATTAACAACTGTGCATTATTTGATTTGAAATAAAAATCAGTAAACATTTTGTACTCGTTTTTTCATAACTCAGTGTGACACAACTACAGTTATAATTTTTCGATAGTGCCAAAACGTCACTTTTGAGAGGGTTGAAATGTTCAAATAATCGTATAGTAAATTTTTTACGGTATTTAGTGATCATTATATTCAACCAAAAAAGAAGTTAAAAGTTGACATTGTAGTAAAAGCTATTTGTCTCATCTCTATCTTCTATAGTTATTGTTTTGTGACGTGTCAAAGTTTAAAAAGCTTTCCCTGAGAAACTACATTTCTGCATAAGTGACAGTGTCGCACCGGGGGTGCGATATGTGAAATAACGTTATAAATATTGTTCAAACTATAATATTATATAACTATCATATAGATATTCGATTTACGGGTTTACAACAGTACACGGCTGGAACCGTATAGGTATTCATACAAAAACAGACATTGGTTAAATGAATCAAGAAAAACTTCTTCACACAGCATTTGAAATAACTTTCTGTATTTCTTCCCATCTGTTCCAGACAAAGTACGCACTGCAAGACATATTTATATGTTCCTATTTCTGAAACCAGAATCCACTTTCCCTCATATATCATTCAGGCTAAAAGCAAAAACATAGATAATATATGTATACTACTGGCAGAAAAGCACATTATACATAGCTGAGATCTCAAGTTAGAGCAGTAGGTACAGCTTTGTATTTAACCGAAAATATACATTCAGTTTACATTGCAGTTTATTTGAACTTTTTACGCCGTATATTCCAGAAATAGGCCTTTAATGAGGTCAGAGATGCTGAAATGAAATAAACATATCTGTCTGTAAAATAATTTGAAAAGTTTTGTAATGAGGATGTTCAGAGTATTAATTAGATGTTTACCTATAAGATAAATCGGCCAGCTAACATATACAGGGTCGGGATAAAGAACAGGGTCCGGCACTCCGAAGTGTAACCTATTCAAAAGGCCGCAGATTCGGCTAGGAGAATGATTTTCATTAATTTTTATGCAAAGAACATGTGAAAATAATCAAATTTTCAGAATCAATTCACCTTGACCACTTTCACTTTGACTATCAATTGCCTTTGAGACCATCAAAAACTGAATCGAAAGTTTCTCGAACGTAACTTGCCGGTATTTTAGCCCACTCACGGACAATGGCTTTCCTCAGCTTCTCGAGGCTGGTATGTTTTTCACTTCGGACCTTGTTTTCCAAAATGACTCAGAGAGAATAATACATTGGATTCACGTCTGGTCAATTCGAGAGCTACTCTGTGGTTCGAAACGTTGTTTTTCAACCATTCTTGGTTCACTCGCGCTTTGTGAGCCGGTACATTCTCTTTTTGGAACATCTACGGTCTGCGACCGAAATGTTTGTCTACCCAAGGCTTCAAAGCAGCCTCTAGAACACTTTCCTGATTAATATGTCGCATTAACTTTGACGCCAGGCTCAATTAAAACGATTGGGGGTGCCTACCCGCGAGATCAGTGGTCCAAACCATTATTTATGGCGGGTGCTAGTTCCTGGTGTAGCCAACCGATGATTCGGATTCTCATATCAACGTTTTGTCAAGTGAACTAAAGGGTTTTTCAATAAGAGGTGTTATTTCGAAAAACCTCGCTATTTCGGTAGATGTCACGTTTGAAGCTGTCATTTTTTGACATTTGACAAGTAGAAACTACGCCATTGATAAAAATGGAACGATACACGCTTCAAGAACACATTGAAATTATTAAAATTCACTATAAAAATGGCGAAAATTTGGCAGAGACGGTTCGTAAAACTAGGCCAAGCAATAGAGATATTTCCTTGACAAAAATACTACCTGGAAGCCACCTGTGCCATTCCGAGCAGGACAGTCCGTAGTTTATTCCCACCATGTTTTAAACACGAAAATGCCATTTTTTTATTTGTTATTAACAAAACAACAAAAATACGCGTTCTTTTTAGTTTTTTCGTTGTAAAATGGAAACTATTGATGCAGTGATAACGCTGCAATGGGATGAATTGTAGAGAATTACATTGTGAAGAGAATGATGGGTCAAACGATCCGATCGAATAATTAAAACTGGAGAAAAGCGGAAAAAACCGGAAAATTGCGTGTTTTTTCTTTTAACTCATAACTCTGCCATTTTGCAATATTAAGAACTGAAACTTCACACGATAGTAGCTATTGGCGTGCAATTCATGTGTGCCAAAATTGGATTCGGTCGGATAAATAGTTTTCACATAATTCCCATTTGAATTTTTTTGGACATATTTCGCGGAGAGCTGGATGCGTTTGAGGTCGTCCGATTGAAATTAAAAAAAATGATTTGGAAAGAAGACGTGATCAGTAACAAAACGTCTATTCTGATTTCTCAATAAAACGCGTTTAAGTGTGTTAAAAACTAGTGAGAACATGAGGGAAAACGGCCGACCGAGCGAGAGCGGTCGAGTGGAGAGGAAATAAGCGAATCGAGGGGAAACGTATATGTGTACAAAATTTGGTGCGCTGTCCGCGCAACAATTCTTAAACTCAGCGACCGTTGGCTTCCGCGGCGTTTCCCCTCGATTCGCTTATTCCCTCACCACTCGACCACTCTCGCTTGGTCGGTCGTTTTCCCTCATGTTCTCACTAGTTTTTAACACACTTAAACGCGTTTTATTGAAAAATCAGAATAGACGTTTTGTTACTGATCACGTCTTCTTTCCAAATCAATTTTTTTAATTTCAATCGGACGACCTCAAACGCATCCAGCTCTCCGCGAAAATATGTCCAAAAAAAATTCAAATGGGAATTATGTGAAAACTTTTTATCTGACCGAATCCAATTTTGGCACACATGAATTGCACGTCAATAGCTACTATCGTGTGAAGTTTCAGTTCTTAATATTGCAAAATGGCAGAGTTATGAATTGAAAGAAAAAGCACGCAATTTTCCGGTTTTTTCCGCTTTTCTCCAGTTTTAATAATCGATCGGATCGTTTAACCCATCATTCTCTTTACAATGCAATTATCTACAATTCATTTCATTGCAACGTTATCACTGCATCAATAGTTTCCATTTTACAACGAAAAAACTAAAAAGAACGCGTATTTTTGTTGTTTTTTGTTAATAATAAATGAAAAAATGGCATTTTCGTGTTTAAAACATGGTGGAAATAAACTACGGACTGTCCTGCACGGAATGGCACAGGTGGCGTCCAGGTAGTATTTTTGTCAAAAAACTAATCATTTGTAGCTCTGTTGCTTGGCGTAAACTGGAACATTTTTGGCTCGTCGTGAAACACCTTTTTGGACCGCCATAAAAAATTGGGGGAAAAATTCGAGCTGTTGGGACAAGTTAGTGATGTGAAGAATAAAGCCCGTGCGGTGGTGTCATTGGACCTTACTTTTTTGAAAATGAGGCTGGAGCAACAGTTACGGTGAATGGATTGCGCTATTGAGAGATGATTAATGTTTTTTTATGGCCGAAATTGGATAGTATTGATCTGGACAACGTTTACTTTCAACAAGACGGCGCTACGTGCCACACAAGCAACGAAACTATTGATCTTTTGCAGGAAAAGTTTCCGGACCGTGTTATATCTCGAAGAGGTGATCACAATTAGCCACCGAGATCTTGTGATTTAACACCTTGCGACTTTTTCCTTTGGGACCACGTGAAAGAGAAGGTCTACGTCAATAGCCCAGCGTCGATTCAAGACCTCAAAGATGGAATTCGTGAGGCTATCGAGGACATAGGGCAGCCACTTTGCGATTCGGTTATGGTAAATTTCATTAAAAGGATATGGTAATGTAAGCGCGGTCGTGGTGGTCATTTGCCTGACTTTATTTTCCACTATTAACGGCATAGCTTCCTTTTTATAATGAAATAAACATTCGATCATTTATATTGAAAAATGGCATTTTTCTTTGAATATCAAAATAGCACCTCTTATTAGAAAACCTTTTACATACCTACTGGATTCAGTGTGAAAAATCTATAAAAACGATGAAGAACTTTCTGTTAGGTTTATTTATTACCTGTGAGGATGGGTGTATTTTCAAAGATAATATTATTAAAATTCACATAATTAATAAGCTCCATTTTGTATTATATTTCAGTTGCCATACCTACTATCATCATCATATTTAGTCAATAAAAACTGGACTCACCCGTATGAATATCACAATATTATCAGCTCTTCAATAGAAACACAAGAATAAAGCAGACTATAAGACTTTTACATATGACACCCAAAACAAGCCGTTACTCTTTTTATTGGCGATAGCTTTACGGTGATAATTTTTATCATTCTGGTTGAATTTTTAACACTTTATTAGTTTGTATGTAAATTTGTGCATCGATAAACAACCAAATTCAAGAGATAATTCAAATTGGGCAGGAAAAAAGTATCGCCCGAGCAGGGACTTGAACCCTGGACCCTTGGATTAAAAGTCCAATGCTCTACCGACTGAGCTACCCGGGCTAGTTACCAAATGATGGGATACAGGCACACACATGGTGGTCTAGTACAGTTAACTTCCATAATGGAACGTTGTTTCGAATTAGATAAATATTTTTTCTTTCTTTTGACTTGTTTCTCTTTAAAAACACTATTAACAGGAGAGATATTCATGAAATCGTAATTACTGAACCACATGTGTTCGTTAGAAGAAGAATGGTTTATTTTATGATGTACCTACCTAATTAAAAAACCATAGGTACTATTAATTAGATATAATGATGTAATGATACTACTTCTTAGAATAGACGAGAAGTGAATGTCCAAAAAAATATGTCGAAACTGCTACAGAGTAAAAAAACTCGGGTGGCTTCGTTTTTTTGTGAGATTTTTTTGGATGTTACCAAAAAAACAACAGTTAACTTGTTTCACGACTTGAAGAAATTCATTCTTCATTCATGAGCTTTCTGGAATGGTATATTTCAAACTATACCATCAGAAAAATCTGTTGAAATCATATATTAGGTGTTCAATATTTGAATTCACTTATTATCTTCAAATTGCCTTAATAATCAGTGCTCAAGCTATACTGAAGAATTTCAGTATTCTTCATCTCATTCGAAAACTACCCAAAATAAATAATAATCAGTGTAAGTGGAGCTTGGTTGCCATTCATTTTTTATCTCGATATTTCGAATCGAATGCTGTAAAATGAATATGGGGTTGCCATTTGAAAATCTTGAAATATTTCAATTTTAAGTTCCACATTTTCGGAGCAAAATCTTCGAAAAACCTTACGATGAATCAAAATACTGAATGTACTACATCAATGCATGGATTCTCTACTATGAGACTGCTGAGTTTGGTTCCGTTCGCATAAAAAATAATCGAGATATTGCATTTCCAAACTGGCAATGCAGATTTCAAAAATTTCGAGAATTTGTGCATAACTCGGCAACAGCGCACGGCAGAGAAAATTTTTCAATAGGTTATACTGCGAATTTGGTAAGGAATCGATACATAAATTAAAATATAGGTGTTTCCATTTGAAATAAGAAAGTAGATATGCGTTTGATATAGACGTGGCAATACTGTCGACTCGAAAATATTTTAGGCGAAGAGTCCTTCATCATAAAGGCTCCACCTAAAATTTCAGAACGAAATATTCACTAGTTCTCCAAAAACGTCTAATAGGCCAACTTGAAAGGAAAACCCTGTATATTCACTAACACCCTGTATTTAATTGAGGTATGATGTGCACTATTCTCACCAATTGTTTTTATTCCAGGAAGAAACTATACACATGAGCCCTAACGATTGTTAAAGAGATATCTTCAATCGCAACACTTGAACAACATAACATAATATCATATATTTTTCGAATGTCTATGTCAACTTCATAGTGAAACGACGAACTGTATACTGATTTTCAGAACGCTTTTATCAGCGGGAACATAATTTAACAAGGGAAAAATGGTTATTTGATAGGAAAACACTCAACTGCTCTTGTAAGTTGTAACGCGATACACGAGCATTCATTATGGTAAAAGGAAATCTAAGAATTTTACCGCACATGCTGGCACAATTAGCACACCTACTGTCCATTACGTTCACTTAGAGAAATGACCCTCTTAAATTTTTTTAATTGTTTCTGATTTTATCTTACCCATTAGAATAATCAGCAAATTGTGCGTGATGGTAAGTCCTATACGATACATGTAGTAGAGTTTCCTTTTATACAGGGTGTAAGTGAATACGTGCGTCGAATTACTGGGCGTTACAACTCGTTTAAAAAGATGAACAAAAGATTCTACACTCACCGACAAAATAATGGGTTCACTCAAAAAATGGACGAAGTTAGTTAATTTATATAGATACTAGCGACCCGCCCCGGCTTCGCACGGTAATTCGATCCAAGTAAAACTGTTAAATAAAGACAGTTGCATCAACATTTTATCATAAATTCCCTAAATTATGGTGCCTACCGGCCCTCTAAGTTAAAAAAGTTATCAAATACTAACTTAAAGTCTTAGTAACACTCAGTTAAAAAAAACAACAAAATCATTTCAGTAGCTATGGCGTCATGCTCTTCTTGACACGATCACGCTAGATTTCCGCGGGAATGAGGTACTTTCCCGCCGTAAAAAGTGGCCTGTGTCCGTGCCTAGGATCCTATCTTTATATTAACCAAGTCTTATAAAATTCCGTTCAGACTTTAAGGCGTGAATGAGGTAAACTTTCAAAACAAACGATTAAAAATCACTAACTTAATTAGTTTTCTGCCTACTGCCTACGCCTTAAGTACGATAGCATGAATATTAATAGCCCATATCCTTTTCTAGGTTACTATCTATCACCTAACTAAATTTCATCAAAATCCGTTCAGCCGTTTAGGCATGATAGAGCAAAACTCCCAGCAAAAACCATAAAAAAATCACTAACTCAATTCAGTTTTCTTCCTACTTCCTACCCCCTAAGTACGATGATGTGATCATTTTGATCTCATATCCGTTTTTAGGTAACCATCTATTACCTTACTAAATTTCATCAAAATCTGTTCAGCCGTTTAGACGTGAAAGAGCAAAAGTCCCAACAAAAACGACTTAAAATCACTAACTCAATTTAGTTATCTGCCTACTGCCTACCCCCTAAGAACGATGGCGTGATTATTTATAGCCTATGACCATTTCTAGGTTATCATCTATCACCATACCAAATTTCATCCAAATCCGTTCAGCCGTTTAGGCGTGAAAGAGTAACAGGCAGACAGACAGACAGAGTTACTTTCGCATTTATAATATTAGTATGGATCTTAGAAATCCTTTGTCTAAGGTATGGATATGTATTTCAAGTCCGATTGGAACGATTTTTTTTTAATTGTAGGTATGCTCATCCTTAATCAATCACCAGTTTTGAATTCCAAGAAAACTCGCCGTACATTATTTTATGCAGGGTAAAACATAGGCTGTTTTTTACCCTAACTTTAGAACCAGACTTGGTGTGTTAAAGTTGTTCCACTGAGTGATTTCTTATTCCATCATCGAGACACATCTTCTCTTGACAATTTAATTCTTCATTCATAACAATAGGTAACGATACAGTGAATAAAGTTTATTATATTATATTATTATATAAACCGATTTCTGGCATTTGTCATGACTCCAGCCAGTATATCAGGCGTTATGTTGGCAATTTCTTCCTGGATGATGTTCTTTAAATCTTGTAGGGTCCTTAGACGGTTCACATTAACACGAGATTTCAAAAAACCCCATCGAAAAAGTCACAAGGGGTCAAATCGGGGGAGCGGGCCGGCCACTCCAAATCACCCCTAATTGAGATAAGGCGCTCTGAGAAGTGTTCCCTCAAAGCAGCCATCGAAGCTCTTGAAGAGTGTGCGGTTGCACCGTCTTGTTGAAACCAATTGTCCCCTTAGTCCAACTCATCTAGCCGTGGAAAAAAATTCCTGTAACATGTTTACATACCGGTCCGAATTCACTGTCACTGTGACTTCATTTTCCTCAAAGAACCAGAGACCAATAATTCTACACCACACTGTGACTTTAGGTGAATGCAGAGGTCTTTGATGCAATTGTCGATTTGACCCCTTGTGACTTTTTCTATGGGGTTTTTTGAAATCTCGTGTTAATGTGAACGTCCAAGGACCCTACAAGATTTGAAGAACAACATCTAGGAAGAAATCACACTGAGTTATGAAAAAACGAGTACAAAATGTTTACTGATTTTTATTTCAAATCAAATAATGCACAGTTGTTAATAAAATAATCAAAAACTCTTTGAAATGAAAATAAACTTTTTAACAGTTTTTCATTGATGTAGTTCAAAAATATTTAAATATTGGAGAGATAATGTCACAACTACTGCATCTTGGGTCACTATTGCTCCAGAATCGAGAAAATATTATGACACAATTACCTTAGTAACAGTGTAGCTCCCAGAGCGTAACCGTGTATCGCGCCAAAACCACAAAGACACTGTAGCCCTCTTAGGAAACTATGCGTACTACAGAAGTAACGTTATTGCACCAAGTAAAGGGGTACTTTAGGACAAATAATACATATTTAACTCAATTTTGCATTTTTTGCATAAGTGACAGTGTCGCACCGGGGGTGCGATATTATAAAAAACGAATAAAAATTTTCTGATTCATACAATACGTTTTATTGAGTTTTAAAAAAAGGAAGTTATGCTGCCGCGCCCTGTAGTTAATACTGGTGCCTGAGGATCCAATATTCAGAGAAACCTTTTTCGGAAACTACTGAAAATCTATTTATCTCTATCAGAATACTTCATACATCACCTTGGACTGGGTTTCTAAAAATTATAATTAATCTTAATTAATCTTATCTGATATTCGCATTTCCGCCGATAACCATACACAATTGGTTTTCTTAATAATGATAATAGGACTTGACAACAGCATTCCATCAATTGTGCATGAATAGTAATGTATGTGTAAGTTTTGCTCATCTAACACTAAGAGACCACAGTGAGTAAAAATGACTGATATTTTGACCTCTTCAAATATGAATTTCGACGAAGGATATTATCCACCTGCTATTGAAGTTAAAATGTTGACTGAAAACGAATGGCCAGTTTCTGATCAGCCAAAACCAAAATGGTTGGGTTTCATCCATGACAACAAACCGTACAAATTAGAGGAGATACCACGAACACCAACCACGTCTAGATGGTACAAAATTGAGGCCCCTTACCTAGAAAGAGCTTTTCTACTTTCAAAATGCCGATCTGGCAGAGAAACAAAAGAAGTTATACATGCAACAGAAGAAAGAAACATCGATTCAATACTAACAAATAATTTCAACTGGCGATTGTCTGGATCTGGATGGAGAGGCAGGAATATGCTTATAGACGGCATTTACTTCACAACCTCAGAACATATGGATTATGCTGCTATTTTCACAGACCAAAGTTGCCCCATATTTATCGAAACGGAAATAATATATGAAAATGCAGAAATTAGAACTGAATATGACAATTGTTTACCTGACTCTTCTTATGATTCAATAAGAACACCTCTAGAAAAAGTAATAGTTAAATTCGAGGATTCTGTAACTTTACCATTGTGCGTCTGCATGCAGCAACCCTCGGGCATTCCTTTGGGTCCGAGCCCTAATACCCGGCGTTTGTTTGAACACTTGTTTCCTAAAGTTACACTAAAAAGAAGTAGGCCTACTTCTGGCTCTGAGGCTGTGACCATAGGGCTGCAGAACAATGCAGAGGAACAGCAGGTTTCTGAACAGAGGGCGTCAAAGATTTCCAGGCTGGATGGCGAACCGGAAGACGTCCCGGCGGTCCAGTACGTGCCTGATCTATCTGATAATGTGTAAATCCTTAATACACACCGCACAAAAATTATTGCATCAATTGGAGATTCTCTGGAAACAATTTTGGAAGGCCTTTGTTTGGACCAGCCATTTACTTCACAACTCCTGATAAATATAGAATAGAGTATGCATAAGGATTTGTCAAAACCCCTGACAAACGGCTTATCGCAACAAAAATAATATATGAAAATGCAGAAATCAGAACTGGAAATGAAAATAATCTACCCGACCCTTCTTATGATTCCATAGAAACAACCAAACAAAAAATAATAATCAAATTCGAGAATTCGGTAACTTTGCCATTATTTATCTTTATCACAGCCACTATATTATAGAATGTTATCATTAGGTATAATCTGTTATTCCCAATACAATACTAAAGGTGTTCCATGCGCATTGCGATATCAAATGCAGGATCCATGACTTGAGTGGTAATAGTTTTGTATGTCTTTGTTCCAAAATGCTCCATTTCCAAGATATCAGTTTTTCCAACTGAATAACAAAATAGAAAGAGAACATTCCATGAGAAGAACGACTCTTGTTTTCTATAGCTGGAGGCTACCATTTTTGATAATTCTTCTAATTCAAAAAAACTTCTTCTACACGTATTTTCTGAATAATAAACGTTTCTCAATTTTTTTTTGAAAATTGGTGCATCTTAGAACAAAGCTCCGTTTTGCTTTAAATTGAATGAAGAATTGTGTAGGTACCTAAATGAATATACTTACAGGGTGTTTCTAAATAAGAGTATCAACACTCAACTGTAGATTCCTCATGATGAAATTTCCTCTTCTATTTCTTCCTCCGTGTCTTCGTTTTAGAGATACAGGGTGTCAAAAATTTATATTTTTTTCAGTTTTTTGCTGATATCTTAGGAACTATTTGAATTAGAGAATTGAGTTTTCGTATACACTTTGTCACAAATGAAAGCTACTTTCTTGCACTTTACCCGCTTTTATTAAAACTACCAGTGGCAGAGATATTGAATCGCACAGAGGTTTTACCCCCCAACTTTTACACCACTGAACAAATTTGCATTTACACAGCAAATTCGCCGGATACGCCAATGTGTTTTACATAAATGAGGTACTCTCGGTTCATTTTTTTTTCGAGAAAACTGGGAAAAGTTGGGGGTAAAATCTTTGTGCAAATTCAATATCTTCGCCACTGGCAGTTTTAATAAAACCGGGGAAAGTGCAAGAAAGAAAATATTATTAGTGACAATGTGTATACAAAAACTCAATTCTGTAACTCAAATGGTTCCTGAGATATTAGCCCGAAGGAAAAAATGGAAGAGGAAAAAAATGTTATTTTATCATGAGGAATCCACAGTTGACAGTTGACTGTTGATACACTTATTTAGGAACACCCTGTAATTCTGCATAAAAATATCTATTTCATATATACAAGTTCATTCGTTATATTATATTCATATGGTATAATATCTCAATATATTATTATATGATAAATTTGAGAAAAAATTCTCAAAGACCTCACTATTACATCATCTGTTCTTTGTATCTAGAGGCCATCAGCTGTCTGAGGTAGAAGGAAAGCTCAATACAAGTTACCAAAAATGTCAACCTCATATATCAATTACAACAATTCCTGAATATTTGAGATGTATCGGTAGTAACACAAGTTGTAATAAAAAAATTATTTTAATTATGGAATTTGTCACGACTTACTATTTAACTATTCAATAATTTCTATATCGTGAAATAGAATACCGAAAAAATGTGATTGATACTTAGACTAAGAATTAATAGGTGTAGATACTAGTTCCTGGGAATCCAGTATTCCGAGGAAAACATTCTTTCGGAAATCATTGAAAAAATCTATTCTCACCGATCAACCTATGCCATAGACATACAACCTTGCTGATAGCTCCGGATTCTAAGAAAAATGATAAATCTTATCTGGTAACTAATTGCATTTCCGCCAATATCAGAATCAACATGAAAAATTATGATCATTCACTTGACAACACGGATCCTATCAGTAGTGCAAGAAATAGTATCGTATGTGTAAGTTTTGCTCATCTAACACTACCAGACCACAGTGAGTAAAAAATGACTGATATTTTGACCTCTTCAAATATGAATTTCGACGAAGGATATTATCCACCTGCTATTGAAGTTAAAATGTTGACTGAAAACGAATGGCCAGTTTCTGATCAGCCAAAACCAAAATGGTTGGGTTTCATTCATGACAACAAACCGTACAAATTAGAGGAGATACCAACCACGTCTAGATGGAACAAAGAAACAAAATTGAAAGTGGAGGCCCCTTACCTAGAAAGAGCTTTTCTACTTTCAAAATGCCGATCTGGCAGAGAAACAAAAGAAGTTATACATGCAACAGAAGAAAGAAACATCGATTCAATACTAACAAATAATTTCAACTGGCGATTGTCTGGATCGAGAGGCTGGAGAAGTATGCTTATAGACGGCATTTACTTCACAACCTCACAACATAAGGATTTTGCTGCTATTTTCACAGGCCAAAGTTGCCCCATATTTATCGAAACTGAAATAATATATGAAAATGCAGAAATTAGAACTGAATATGACAATCGTTTACCTGACTCTTTTTATGATTCAATAAGAACACCTTACGAAAAAGTAATAGTAAAATTCGAGGATTCTGTAACTTTACCATTGTGCGTCTGCATTTCCAGGCTGGATGGCGAACCGGAAGACGTCCCCGCGGTCCAGTACGTGCCTGATCAATCTGATAATGTGTAAATCCTTAATACACACCGCACAAAAATTATTGCATCAATTACTTCACAACTCCTGATAAATATAGAATAGAGTATGCATAAGGATTTGTCAAAACCCCTGACAAACGGCTTATCGCAACAAAAATGATATATGAAAATGCAGAAATCAGAACTGGAAATGAAAATAATCTACCCGACCCTTCTTATGATTCCATAGAAACAACCAAACAAAAAATAATAATCAAATTCGAGAATTCGGTAACTTTGCCATTATTTATCTATATCACAGCCACTAGAATGTTATCATTAGGTATAATCCGTTATTCCCAATACAATACTAAAGGTGTTCCATGCACATTGCGATATCAAATGCAGGATCCATGACTTGAGTGGTAATAGTTTTGTATGTCTTTGTTCCAAAATGCTCCATTTCCAAGATATCAGTTTTTCCAACTGAATAACAAAATAGAAAGAGAACATTCCATGAGAAGAACGACTCTTGTTTTCTATAGCTGGAGGCTACCATTTTTGATAATTGTTCTAATTCAAAAAAACTTCTTCTACACGTATTTTCTGAATAATAAACGTTTCTCAATTTTTTTTTGAAAATTGGCGCATCTTAGAACAAAGCTCAGAGATCCTTTTTGCTTTAAATTGAATGAAGAATTGTGTTGGTACCTAAATGAATATACAGGTTGTTTTTAAATAAGAGTATCAACAGTCAACTGTAGATTCCTCATGATGAAATTTCCTCTTCTATTTTTTCCTCCGGGTCTTCGTTTCAGAGACACAGGGTGTCAAAAATTTATATTTTTTTGCGATCAAATTCAGGATATTAGAATCTATAACTTATTTTGATGGAAGGTTTTGTATGCCTTTGTTCGAAAATGCTTCATTTCCAAGATACCAGGTTTTCCAAAAGAATAACAAAGTTGAAAGAGTTCTATGAGGGGAACTACTCTCGTTTTCTATCTGGAGGCGACCATTTTTATAATTGTTTCACTTTGAAAACCTTGCTCTTCCCATATTCTACTGAATAGTAACCGATTTTTTTATGTATTGAAATAAACACCCTGTATGTTATATGTTTATCATATATTATTATTATTATTTATACTTACATTTTCACTGAATTTAGTATTATTATATTATATACATACATATATTTATTTGTTATATTATAATCATATTATTATATCTGAAAATTAAATATGGAAAAAAGAATAAATTGAGAAAAGGGCTTCAACAAGTTTGTAATTAGGATCAAAATTCATATCATTGTTGTAATTTTAGTTATGAATTTCAATGGTGTGTTTTGAAAGTATTTATATTCTGTCGTTTTTGGGGTTTTACTTTCCCGATTTTCATTGTTTTTGAATATGATATGAAATTTGATTGACTTTGTTCACCGAGCTCACAAAAAATTACCCCTGTAAGGTGCATATATTGTAATTATAATTTTATGTATTCTTCGGTAATAAATAAAAAAATACAGAACGTTTTGAGTATTCTTATCTCGAAAGAGAATAAAAAAAATTGTTCATTCTCATCGATTCCTTCCAAAATGAAATGAAAGTATATTCTGTTTTCCAGGTTGTTTATTAAAAAAATGAATAATGTAGAAAAAAAAGGTCCTTTTGAAATTTCGCATAAACATTCAGTTTGAGAATCTTCATCCTCAAAATGAATTTCACTCGAATCGGATTTTTTGTTGTGGAAATATAGGGATTATTCTTTCCAACATTCGGATAGAATTTTCTATGGTTATGTTGAAGCTATCGCTACAAAATTGCGTAGTAGAGTTATCATGTTTACGGCCGGTCGGCTGCACGGATAGAATTTAATTTTACCATAGATTCGTCATCACTGAATCGTTTGAGATCATTTTCAGTTTGAATATCGAAAATTACAGACATAAATTGAATTTATCGATTGAAATATATTCTGGGAGGATTCTGCATTTCTTAAAAATTTTATAGGTTTTCACTCCCAGTCTCTGAAACAGAAATTAAAAAAATTTTAATTTAGGTGAAGTGCTCCTGCGAGAATCTTTGCACTTATTGGTCTTGAAAAAATTGTTGCCTAACAGTAAAACTGAAAAAGGAAATGAAACTCGTAAAATCTTCAGAATTGTGTGTTTTTTCATTTGCAATCTGATTGACATGGGAAGTTTTCAATCTATAGAGATGTTGATTCATTTAATTTTGAAATTTCCTGATGTCATTTCCTTCTTCAATAAATTAATCCAAATACGATCTATTCCAACAGAACAATTGGCCAAATTATTTACTTCATCTAACAAAATACATGTAGATTCCTTAATTTTCCTTTTATAATTATGAGGTTCCGTCATAAGGATCTTTGTGTTGTTCCAGTTCATCATATTATGATCTCCGCTATTTGAACATACATGATCAGCGATTTGTGATCTTGTAATGTCTCTATTTTTGATGTTATTCTTATGTTTCCGTCATCATCCCCCCGAAATGTTTCAGAGTTATTTTTTAAGGCAAAAATAATCTTTCATTTTGCACTCAAACCAACTTATCTTCGAAAATCTAGTTAAAATTATCCATTCATATCAGCAATATGGATGATATTAAAGTTTCATAACATCGCACACTAATGGATCCGTCCAACCAATAATTCCTTATTTATGTTTATATTTATTCTGGTTGAAATAGTACCGAACGCTTTGCCTGAAGCGTGCAGAGAATATGAATTAGAAGACGCATTATCGATGTATTTTTCACTACTCCCAGAAAAAAATAAAAACGTAATTAAAGCATAATTTGAAATATGGAAAATGTCAATGAACTCCATTTCAAAATCGGCATTAGAATGCTTAGATGAGTGCAATCAGAATATGTATCCGAACATCTACATCCTACTGCAAATTTTAGCTACGATTCCAGTACCTATCTACTGCTACTCCAGAAAGCAGTTTTTCCAGCTTGAGGAGAATTAAAAATTACCTGCGCAATTCTTCTAGCGAGACTAGTTTGAATAGGTTGGCGCATATACCACCATAAAAAATATTGTTTGTGTTTTCTCACTGTTTCATTTTCAATACCTATTGATATGTTGTTGGCACTATTTTGGAGTAAAACATTAAAAAACTCTATTTAGTTTCAATGAAAGCACACATCCACACTAATTTCATATTGATTCATCCTGTAAGTATTGTTTGGGAAATAAGTATTGTTTTTTAAGTTTTTGTTTGACTGAATAAAAATTAAATTCTGAAGCATATTTGAAAAATAGGTTTACCTAACCTAACCAGGAATATCTATGTTGAATATTGTTTCCGAAGTAGGAAAAGTACCTATTATTGAATTCTTAAAAACAACAAATACTTGCTACAGAAAGCGACCCTCACAATTCCCGGCACCTACAAAGTCAATTGCCAAAATGTCAAAACCCCCCCGAAATTAATTCCTGGCTACGCCCTTGATGTAAGTATACAGTAATGTGGTTAGGGTAGGTAAATGAAATTCATAAAAACATACCGATTATGATGTATCTGGGACAACTAAAACACAAAATCACCGCAACGAGACTATCTATATTCAAATTGCCTGGCACCTTCTTCCACTGTACCTATGGATTATCAATATAGTTGCGATGGTGAGCTATTGGCGAATCAACAGTTATATTCTAATTATAATTGGTAAAAGTCGATTTCATTATCGAAATATTGAATGGTGTGTAGATAAAAATCGGTGAAACATTTTCGGTATATACTTTTGGTGATGACGCAAGAACTCGTTCATTTAATGGAATCTGTATTTGAACACGAAAGAAACAATAATATTATTGGCAATGTTATCAGAAGGACTTGATCTTGTGATCTGTACTCAACTTACGCGAATATTTGAATAAGGAGAATTTCCGAATTTCAAATACAAATTCAGAACAGCACTGCTTTTATGCGCTTATTCGTATTGAAACAGAGAATGTATCGATGGTATATTATGCAACGAACGTATAATAGGCGAGTGGCCCAAATCACCGAGTGAATAATAGCCATTATACGCGAGTAGCATACTAGGTATACTTCATCCACAACTCCTGAATAATTCTTGTATTTCGTGAAGATTTCAACATTTGGCAAAAGTCATTTTTGGAGAACTTGTCATTGTATATTTTGTAATAAAAATTGCTTTAAATGATGTGATAAAAGTAGATTAGGTCCTCGATTGACAATATATACCCATATTTGTTAGTTGGGGAACTTTAGAATACTCAACAGTCTACTTTTGCTAAAATTAGCCTTCAAAGTCAGCGAGGTGGAAAAAATCAAAGAACTAGACGTTTACTCAAAAATTATTTTTTGCCATTTTAAGATTTTTCTGATCTAGTTATGATAGAAAATTGCTCTCTGGCAATCCTATGCGGTCGGGCATTATAAAGCACAAGCGACCCGCCCCGTCTTCGCACGTTAATATCTTCGAAAATATTCACTTAAATCATACGTCTGAATAGTCTGAATTTTGGTACCTTCCTACCTTATAAGTTAAGTAGTGTGATGGAATGTCGCTAAGTTTCGATCCGAGTAAAACTGTAAAGACAGTTGCATCAAAATTTTATCATAAATTCCCTAAATTATGGCGCCTACCGACCCTCTAAGTTAGAAAAGTGATCAAATACTAACTTGAAGTCTTAGAAACACTCAGTTAAAAAAAAATCAAAATCATTTCAGTAGCTATGGCGTCATGCGCTTTTTGACACGATCACGCTAGATGTCCGCGGGAATGAGGTATTTTCCTGCCTTAAAAAGTAGCCTGCGTCCGTGCCTAGGATCCTATCATTATATTAACCAAGTCTTATAAAAATCCTTTCAGACGTTAAGGCGTGAATGATGTAAACTTTTAAAACAAACGATTAAAAATCACTAACTTAATTAGTTTTCTGCCTACCGCCTACGCCTGTAGTACGATAGCATGAATATTAGAAGCCCATATCCTTTTCTAGGTTACTATCTATCACCTAACTTAATTTCATCAAAATCCGATCAGCCGTTTAGGCATATAGAGCAAAACTCCCAGCAAAAACCATAAAAAAAATCACTAACTCAATTCAGTTTTCTGCCTACTTTTTACCCCCTAAGTAGGTACGATGACGTGATCATTTTGATCTTATATCCGTTTTTAGGTAACCATCTATTACCTTACTAAATTTCATCAAAATCTGTTCAGCCGTTTAGACGTGAAAGAGCAAAAGTCCCAAATAAAAACGACTAAAAATCACTAACTCAATTTAGTCATCTTCCTACTGCCTACCCCCTAAGAACGATGGCGTGATTATTTATAGCCTATGACCATTTCTAGGTTATCATCTATCACCATACCAAATTTCATCAAAATCCGTTCAGCCGTTTAGGCGTACCTATAAGAGTAACAGACGGACTTTCGCATTCATAATATTAGTATGGATTAGCACGAAATCGTCTCCAATAAACGGTGCATATGGAACAACATGTCACGCTAAAACTTCTCTTGTTTTATGTTTTCATTCAGTTTTCAGTTTATTTTCATAACGTTCGGATTTAAGGTTAAATCTGTGAAAGTACTTTCATAGCCATAGCGAAATTGTGGAGTTTAATGTTGCTCTGAAAACCCTGTATCTATAACAAAAATTGAGATATTGTTATAAATGAAGAATTAAATTGTCAAGAGAAGATGTGTCTTGATGATTGAATAAGAAATCACACAGTGGAACAACTGGAACACACCACGGGTGGTTCTAAAGTTAAGGTAAAGAAACAGATTTAGTTTCACCCTGTATATTATAACGTACGCCAAGTTGATTGGTGATTGATCAAGGATGAACATACCTATGATTGAAAACAAAAGCATTCGAATCGGACTTGAAATAACATATTTATGAATTAACAAACTTTATCGATTTTTTGAGTAGATCGATTATTTTACCCATAGAGATCTCTATTCTATCTCTATGATTTTACCGGTGAGTGTATTTAGAATATAGAATATTGACTCGTTGTTCGTACAATCTTAAAAATTATTATCTTAAGCTAAATGATCATTCTCAGTGATTTCCAGAAAAAAAATCAGTTTAGAAATAATGGACAATCAGAAAATCATAGCGAGTGTAGAACGCACATTTCTTAGTTTAAAAAATTATTCACAACTAAGAAACTTTCTGCAAAGTCGCAAAACTGAAAAAGCGTATTAATCTTTTTATAAGAACCACTGTTAACTTGTTGCAAATGATCTTTAGCACACTTTCAAAGAAATTCTGACATTTCCAAACATCCAATGAAATACCAGAAAAAATAAAGACACGAAAATATTCACATTGAATAGAAAATGTTATCAAAATAAACACGGTATCCATAAATAACACTGCACTTACCTCCTCAGTTCAAGAACCTGTAAGACATCATTAATGCTTCAACTCCTTCCCGAAGAGAACCAGAGTGTGCACTCATTTACGATTCCCTGATCTTTAAACACGAAATACTGAAATATTCACGCTCCTAGCATTTCGTAGTGCTCATCCTACTAACTACTATCATAAATTCCAGAAGTGTATTTCCTCTGAAGAGAGACAGACTCTGAGAGAAAACGCGCCATCGTTGCCATAGAAACAGCGTGCATATCGGAGTGGAAAGCGGAAAAACTACGGAAAATTTGATAAAAACGAGTGGAGGGGCGGATGATGCACACGGGCATATTAGGAGGGTTCAATCAACTTCCTCGCAACAAAACTTCCGCAGAAAATCTTTCCTGGGTTAATCTTTCTCATACTGCGTGTTTTTAAGGCTTGTAACAGGAGACATCAGATCATCATCATTGCAACTTAAGTTGCTCATACAAAATTTGAGAATAGCCCTGAACATCAGGAGCTTTTGAGCGTTCGTTCTTTGGTGTTGCAATAAGACTATTATCTCAGAATTTTATATGGGATTTGAGATTGATACTAAATATATACAGAATCTCAGCACAATCGGAATCATATTCTGGAAATTATTCAACAAATGAAATATGTAAAAAATAAATAATCACAAAAATTGAATTTTATGGTTCTGATGATGCGATATCCTTGAATTTTGCATGAACATTCATCATCATATATCAATCAGAAAAAAACAGAAAAAAAATCACTTGAATCGGATAACCTCTTATGGAAATATAAAGATTTTTCTTTCCAATATTCCAATTGAATTTTCTATGGTTCTGTTGAAACTATGGCCACGAAATTTTGGATGAACATTCAGAATTTCGATCTCCATTCACAAAAAGAAATTCACTGGAATCGGATATCTTTATGAAGTTTTTTTTTTCAATATTCCAATTGAATTTTCTATGGTTCTGTTCACGCTATGACCATAAAATATTGCAAAAGGCTTGTTATCAGCATCTTGCATTTGGCCGTAATATTTCATTTCAATTGGTTTTGTATTTTTTGAGATATTGATGAACAAAAATGTGAATGACCATATTTTATGGAACACCCTGTACGATCTGGCTGGTTAACGAACTTAACCGAGTCATTTGGGACCTGAACTCATCCTGAAAATTTCAAGTTTCTAGGACAATCCCATCGGAAGTTATTGTGCTAACGGACGGCCGGATGGCCCCACGGACAGAATTGAATTTGACCACCATTTCGTCATCAGGGAGTCTAACACACAGGTCTCGTAAGTCTGGGTTTCTGGTCACTCAGGAATCAAAAGAAACTGCGATTTGTTTGAGAAAATATATGTTTTTGATTGACAAATAATTAAAAAAATGTATCGATTAAGTTTATAATCAGAATATAACATATACGTGATATAAATATATAAAACTACGTGATATAAATAAAATTAATATAATATACTATAAAATATACGTTTGTAGAATTATGTATAACGTTTTTTTCTCTCCTTAAACTTTAAATGTATTAAATAAGTCGTTATTATTTTATTTTTTTTAAGCTTCCACTATCGCTTATTTCTATACTGACGGAGGAAGAGATAATTTTCACTTCACTACCTCCATCATCCTTCAAATCTCTCTTGAGTTCTTGCAGTTTTTCTTTTATAATTTCATCCTCTTCACTTCGCTTTTTCCACCTGAAAATTGTTATTAAATCTGTATTTCCTGAAAGACCAAAAGTCCTATATTTCTTTTCTTGTTTGATTCTGGGATTCTTGGAATTGCAATCCAAACAGCCACAAAATTCTGCGAATTTTCTCTTCAGTTTTGCTCTCTCCATTTGTAGAAATTTCTTCTCTTCATTCAAAGTCATTCTAAAATAGGGAAAAATTACAATTTCTAATGAGAAAACGATCGAGCACATTTTAACATCCTGAGTGCTTTAGGTCACATTTTGTCTATTCATTACATTCGATCTAACAGAAGGGTTCCCCAATAAGAGGTGATATTTTGATATTCGAAAAAAAATACAATTTTCAATCAAAATGATCGGATGTTTATTTAAAGAAGAAGCTATGCCGTTAATAGTAGAAAACAACATCAGGCAGATGACCACCACGACTACCTACGCTTACATACATGACCATATCCTTTTAATGAAATTTTCCATAACCAAATCGCAAAGTGGCTGCCCTATGTCGTCGATAGCCTCACGAATTCCATCTTTGAGGTCTTGAATCGACGCTGGGCTATTCAGCACGACGCGACGTTGTTGATGATCGGCCGGCTTGAGTTCTTGTGAACCCAAACCTTTATGCAAAATACGGTGCAATAAGGTTTGTGAAATTATTAATTCCGAATAACGACGAGAAATGGACAAACCTGGATTTTCTTCAACATTTTCGGCTACAGCAGCAATATTCTCGGCTGTTCTTGAGCGACGTGCTCGGATTTTATTCTTCACATCACTAACTTGTCCCAACAGCTCGAATTTTTCCACCAATTTCTTTATTGCGGGCCGACAAGGTGCATCACGACGAATCAAAAATGTTCGAGGTTTACGAACCGTCTCTGCCAAATTTTGACCATTTTATAGTGAATTTCAATAATAAATCATTTTATTAATGGCGTAGTTTCTTACTTGTCAAAGGTCAAAAAATGACAGCTTCAAACGTGACATCTACCGAAATTGCGGGCTATTCAAAATAACATATCTTATTGGAAAACCCTCTATAACACCCACAAACTTTTGTGTACTACATTTTGATTTTACTGCGAAATTCCTGCTCGATCTAATCGACAAATTTTGATTTAGGTATATATGGTTAATTTAGAAAAAAAATATATTGTATGGTTCTGATTATGCGATTCTTTTTGAACTTTTGCATTCAGTTTAAGATTATTCACCCTCAAAATAAATTTCACTCGAATCGTAAATTTTGTTGTGTTGTGGAAATATAAGGATTTTTCCTTTCAATATTCCGATTGAATTTTCTGTGCTTCTGTTAACACTATGGTCACAAATTTTGATGTGGCTTTTTATGAGTATAATATCTTGCGTGTGGCCGCAAAATTTAATTTTGATCGATGTAGTTTTGTCTGAGATATTGAGGAACGAAAACTTCGAATGGCAATATTTCGTGGAACACCCTGTACAATTTCGCTGGTTGACGAACTTAAAAACCGAACATTCCCTGAAAAATTCAAGTCTCTAGGACAATACTTTCAAGAATTACCGTGTTTACGGACGGCTCCAAGGACAGAGTTTAATTTGACACGGATTGGGACCATTTCCGATTCATAATTCAGAAATGAAAGACATTTGGACAGAACAATAAACCACTCGTTCAAGTAGAACATGCGCTCAAAAATGGTATTGAAATTTTTTTTTCTGAACTTCAACATCCTGTATCTTGGTAACAAAGCCGTTTCGGGCCCATTTTTAAATATAAATAAGCTGGAAAATCTCCCATTGGCGCTTGATGACGTTATTCTGAAACACCCTGGATATCAAGTTCTCACCTTGAAGCACCAACAGCGGCTACTTTCTGATAAAACAGCAACAGCTTATCGCTCACTGTCGTGGTGTCCATCATGGAAAAACTACGCTTCCAATGTGATTTCTTAACAGGAAACGGCAGCACTTTTTCCGTCAAAGTCTCGTATTTCCTGTTAAGACTCAGAGCCCTAAGAATCATTTTTCCTTTTTCAAGCGCGCGTCTGAAATGCTCCATGACAGTTTCCGCACTACAAATCATCAGTTTGGTCCTGAACTCATCTTTCCTATTTTCCTGGAAAAGCTTATCCTTCAGGATGAGGAAATACATGGAAAAATCTTCGTGCAGTTTCGTCACTTGCTTCAAATTTTCGCCTTCTGTTGCGTGTAGCGAAGTTAGTTTCGACTGCAATCTCCTAAGGGTATCAGTGAAGTACGCAATTTTCTTCAGATTTTTCCTTGTAATGATGTCGGATTGTTCAGCGGCTAAACGGTCTTTCAACATGGCCGAAGCGAAGTACTCGCATGTGGAAATTCGTTGGTTCAGGATTTTCGAAGATTTCGACCAGAGTTTTTTTATTATTTTGCCGGAAATCTCTTCGTAGCTTTCTTTGGCGTTAAATGTAGCTATGTAAGATTCTACGTTGCAGAAGAAACGGGCTTTGCGGTCTCTGATGAAGTTTTCGTGGTCCGCTGACATTCGATAGATTACAGCATTCATGCAGTTATGAGCGTCTTCACATTTCTTCTCGTACTGTTCATGTTGCTGCTGGTTATGTTTTTTTAATTTTTCCAGCTGGAAAATCAGGAATTGGTGAGTTTAAGTGATATTGTTTGAGGTAACTTTTGAAGCTGTAGATATTGGAAATTGGGATGGATCTTTGGTGTACGTGTTAGTGATGATTTCTTGTTTTGTTTCCCTGGGTAGCAGAAAAGGAACACGATCAATAAAAAAAAATTAAGATATTTAAACCGATTTTACGTTTTTACAAAAGCATAATGAAAATATATCTTGAAAATTTGTCCCTAACTCATTCCCTTTCAGAGTTACAGTGATGGGAGTTGAATAACACAGAACATCCCTCTGGAGAAACAATCCTGGACTTACTCGGGCCAAAAAAAAGTCAGCAGATGAAATTTTCATTCGTTGTGTATCAGAAGAAAAAACAGCTGAACACTTGGTTTGCAAAGGTTCAGAGCTGGCTGGACTGAGAACAATTTAAATTAAATCGAAAAAAGATCACGTATTATTTACGATACGATTATTTTACTTGTCTTCCAAAATCTGTACATTTACTACTAAAGGGTTTTCCAATTAGAGGTGTTATTTTGAATAGCCCGTTATTTCGGTAGATGTCACGTTTGAAGCTGTAATTTTTTGATATTTGACAAGTAGGAACTACGCCATTAATAAAAATGGAACGATACACGCTTCAAGAACGCATTGAAATCATAAAAGCTCACTATAAAAAGGATGAAAATTTGGCAGAGACGGTTCGCAAAACTCGAACATTTTTGGGTCGTCGTGAAGCACCTTGTCGGACCGCAATAAAGGAATTTGTGGAAAAATTCGATCTGTTGGGACAAGTTAGTGATGTGAAGAATAAAACCCGTGCACGTCGCTCAAGAATAGCCGAGAATATTGCTGCTGTAGCCGAAAGTGTCGAAGAAAACCCAGGTTTGTCCATTCCTCGTAGTTCTTTGGAATTATGTATTCCACAAACGTCATTACAACGTATTTTGTATAAAGATTCGGGTCTTAAGGTATACAAAATTCAATTAACACAAAAACACAAGCCGGTCGATCATCAACAACGTCGTGTCTTTGCTGATTGGGTGGTTGAAATGCATGAAAATGATCCGGAATTTCATCGAAAAATCATCTCAAGTGATGAGGCCCATTTCCACCTCGGTGGCTTCGTCAACAAGCAAAATTGTCGCATCTGGATCTCGGAGAACCCAAGAGTTATTGTTGAAAAGCCTCTCTATCCCCAACGTATGACTATTTGGTGCGGTTTATGGTCCGGCGGAGTCATTGGATATTACTTTTTCGAAAATGAGGCTTGAGCAACAGTTACGGCGAATGGATTGCACTATCGAGAGATGATTAATGATTTTTATGGCCGAAATTGGATAGAATTGATCTGAACAACGTTTACTTCCAACAAGACGGCGCTACGTGCCACAGAAGCAACGAAACCATTGATCTTTTGCGGGAAAAGTTTCCGGACCGTGTTATCTCTCGAAGAGGTGATCACACTTGGCCACCAAGATCTTTTGATTCAACCCTTTGCGACTTTGCCACGTCAAAGAGAAGGTCTACGCCGATAGCCCAGTGTCGATTCAAGACCTCAAAGATGGAATTCGTGAGGCTATCGGAGACAAATAGGGCAGCCACTTTGCGATTTGGTTGTGGGAAATTTCATCAAAAGAATATGGTCCTGTAAGCGTGGTCGTGGTGGTCATTTTCCTGGCATAGCTTCTTCTTTATAATGAAATAAACATCCGATCATTTATATTGAAAAATGGCATTTTTCTTTGAATATCAAAATAACACCTCTTATTGGAAAACCCTTTATCTGTGGTATAAAAATCGATCACTTTCAATAAAAGAGAATGGTCTGCTTACCGATTCTAAAAAATATTCGTACGTGCTTTTTTGTTGCTCATTCATCGTGTTCAGTAATCGTAGTATGACCATATTGTGATTTTGTGTACAAATGGAATATTGTTCATTTATTCTATCCAATTCGTCCATCAAGGCTGAAATTACACAATCCTTAATATCCAAAGTCCATTCGAACAAATGCCACGTGTATTCCAAATCATCCCTCATTTTCTCCAAGCCAATTTTCGTTAACAATTCCTTCCATGCGATTTCCTGTTTCCTTCTGGTCACACTTCCATATTTTATTTCCCTCTCTAAATATTCTAGGAAAAGCAAATGTTTCTTTTCTTCCTTTCTCTGTTGCCTCATTCGTTTTCTTTCCACAAAAGATAATTTATTCGATTTGCGAGGCATTATCGAAAAAAATGGCAAGAAATAGGAGATGGTTTAGTCAAGTCGATGTTTTGATTGATTCTACTTCAAGGTGAAAGAGAAGCTTTGGGAAAAACTGACGTTACATGACAGTCAACGCAAAAAGATTCTCTCGAGTCTCGAATATAAACTGGAATTATTTTATACAACTCTTGGTTCACTAAACAAGAATTATTTACTTAAAATGGGAGTCACCACTGGATGAAGAGATGTCCATAGGAGTTTTTAAATTGTCTCTGCAGCAAAGAAGAACACTGAAATTAGTATTCAACGCCTTGAATGCCATACAGATACTTCTGGGTCTTTCTATCACAGTAACTTCAATTTACGTTGTTCTATCCTTCGCACCTATTTTGTACTCAGAACGATCAGAAATTAATTTCGTTTTTATTGTCACTGGTATATATGGAACTCATGTGATTCTACATTATTTGATGGGCATCAAAATCTGCGATAAGTGTTTGAACCAACCGCAAAAGTAACGAAAAGTTTCACTGCAGTTATTCTTTTAAAAATATTTTGATTTTTTAGGAAAAGTACCAGTGGTTTGCTCCTGCTATGGACATGTGCAGGCGGTAACATTCTTCTGAATTTCATAATTATATCTTCGATTTTACGTAAAGTGAGTAAACACATTGTGCGTTCGATGAAGCATTCGCTTCAACATGGCATGAGAAACTATTTGAAGGAAATTTCTTGGAAAGAAACTATCGATAGGTTGCAGTATCAGCTAGAATGTTGCGGTATTAGTGGTTATCAAGATTGGTATGATTTGGAATGGCTGACAAAGTATCACTATAATGCAAACTCGGATGTGGTTAAGAAGTGAGTAGAACAAAAGTTAATTTAAAACAGTGGCGGTTCTTGTATGGATGTGCAGATTTCAAATCAGAAGGTAGCAATTCTACAGGGTATTATATAAGTAGGTATGTCACAACTTGAGGGGGCGAATCTACACACATCTACACAGGGTGTTGAAATTAAAAAAAAAATTGTTTTTCTTCATAACTCTTGCAGTTTTTGAGATATTCAGTCCAAATTTGGAATGCGAGCTTTTTTCAACCGTCTCTATCATTGCACGTCCTGAATCTTAACTAGAATCTACAGGGTGTTTTCTTTTCTGGAGCCATGTCTCCTTTTTCCCTCTACAAACTAAGCCACTGGTCAGCGTAAAATCAATTCTTGATATCTTTGTTCAATTTGAAAACTTTTTTGACTTTTGTAATTTTTTCGTATCTCTGACCGTTTTCGAGTAAAAAATTATTGAACTATTGTATGTTATTCGCTGAATAAAAAAAATTATAGAAATACTCGATAGGTATGCCCAAAATTTGCTTTTCTTTTGAAATCTCGTCATCAAAGACTCAACTTAACTTATTCAATATCAAACTACAATCGTTCAATAATTTTTTACTCGAAAACGGTTAGATACAAAAAAATTACAGGAGTCAAAAAAGTTTCTAAATTGAACGAAGAAAACAAAAATTGACTTCACGCTGATCAGTGGCGTACCGCAACAAAGTTTGAGGAGACATGGCTCCGGAAAAGAAAACACCCCGTAAATTCTAGTTAAAATTCAGGACGTGCAATGATGGACACTGTTGAAAAAAGCTCGCATTCCAAATTTGGACTGAATATCTCAAAAAACGCATGAGTTATGAAGAAAAGAAGCAATTTTTTTTGGAAATTTCAGGAATGTAGAGTTAGTCTAGTTTGCACCAATACAATGCATTGGCATAATTAGCCTATTCGTTTTGAAGAGTTTCGTGCTCCTGAGTAACTCAAAAGTTCGAAATACGGGTTGCCATTGGTTGCGCACAAGCACTGGATCAGCTCAGGAGCACGAAACTTTTCAAAACGAATACTATAAATATGTGCTCGGTGGTTTTTGTGTCCGATCCACGCAACCTATCAGATATCAGAGTTTTCCTTACAGTCGGTAAGAAAAACCGAATTTGTGCAGGTGATATCTCATGGAATAGTGGCCCAGTAAGCAGTCTTAAGTCGTTCTCTGACAACGATAGAGTTTGTTGAGAATTCTCTTCTGAAAGAGTTTTCCCTTCTTTCCAATCATCGACCTCAGTATGGATGATATGCAATTTTAGAGTTGTTTTTTTCAAAAATGTGAAAGATTTATAGCATTCTTTTCAAAAATTTGATTCAGGCTCAAAAGTGAATCAGAAACGAACAGTCTAGAAGTTCTGCCATGGAGTTGTTGCAAAGTTGATTTTCCAATGCAGTGTCTTCATGACCCCATACAACAAACCCAGTCAGTAAACATTTGGTCGGATGAACCAACAATAGTGACGAGCTCCATAAACACCGAAGGGTGTCTTCAGTACCTCAGGGCGCCTATTGAGAAAGCCATAATCTCTTTTATCGTTACAACAGTTCTGATTTTAGTGCTCCAGGTGAGTTATAAGCGAGCGAGTATGTCTTACTTAATTTGATATAGGTGGTTATATTTTTGATATCAAGAATTTTGTACACTTCTGCCAGAAATTCTCTACTTCTTGAAGATCCGTTTGGTGTTGCTCCAGGATGGATTTTTGGAAGAGGCGATTGTGGATATACTGGAGGGAAGTCAATCGCAGAAATAATGGCTGTAAGTGACTTTTGTAGCTTTTATCGAGTTTTAGTTAGTAAGGAAAGCAAATTCAAAGAAGCCCCATCCTCTCGGGGAAGTTTGTGACGTTCTTGAGATCATTGTTCTAGGAGAGGGGAGTCTCGTTCAACAATGATGATAATTATTTCAGATCAATAAATAAACTTTATTGACCTGAGATGTTAGTTTAGTTTAAGAAGGGGTTACAGTTCACTGAGACCTTAAGGCCTATTGTGCCTCCTCACAGAGCTGTTCTGGTCAAACCTTCACAGCTCGCCTTCTAGTTCCAGAGATCTAATGAAATCTAATATCTGAGAAGGCTTCAACGAGAATAGTTCCTCACTCTTACGAGTTTCTCGCCCAAGGCATTCTCTCCTTAGGCTCGCAATGCCAAGGCATTCCGTGACTAGGTGAATGAGGGTTTCTTCCTCCTCCCCACAGAACCTACACTCGTCAGTGTTCGATAATCCCATCCTCAACAGGTGCTTCCTGAGTCGACAATGTCCTGTAAGAAAGCCAGTGAGGAGGTGTAATTGCTTCTTATCAAGATCCGAATATCTTTTGGATCCCGCTGTCTCAAAGTTCCGAAGGAACTCAGTGGAATGATCCATCCCTGGGAGATTCCGCCAGAGTTTTTCCCTCTCGGCTTTCTCCTTCTTATATGTACATTTATAAATGCCAAAGTGTTCTGGACCAATGAGTGACATTCGTGCGTCCTCTTTGGCAAGTGTATTGGCCACTTCGTTTCCTTTGATTCCCGAGTGGCCGGGAACCCAGATTAGAAAGACGTTATTTTTCTTGCCTACCTCATTGAGTTTGTTCCGGCACTCCCAGATCATTTTAGAGTCGATGACGTAGGAGCTCAGTGCTTTAATAGCAGCTTGACTTACTGAGTGTAATGGCGACCTAAGATGTAAACAAAACATCGAACCTGGCATCTAAATAACGATCACTTAAAAAGGTGGGGTTAGGGCTTTGAGCATAATATTTATGAAACACTCTGTATAATTGAAGGAATCTGCAACCAGCGGTGAAACATCGGTAAGTTCTAACCAGAGTTCATCCCAAAAATCTAGAAGAAAACAGAAATCCCGTCGAAAGGCCAAAAAGACAGAAACTACCAGCGAAGAAGGGACTGAATCCAACCCGTTAACCTCCCATGAACCCAGCAGAAGTGGAAAAGGAGGAAGGAGAAGAAGAACCAGAACTTCTTCTGACGAAGAGAAAGTATAAAAATTTTTTAATGAAAAACACAAATAAGAAGAAAATTTTATTAAGAATAACCTGCTATAATACAAAATAAAGTATCGTTTAGGATAAAATGAATGCAGTTTGAACCTCATGAATTTTTCTGATAACATAAAATTGGTGAACTGGTAAAGTTGTATATTGTACGAATTTAACATTATACTTGTCAAAGGTTCTATGTTACAGTTTCCTTAAATAATATTAAAGCACAACAGACAGACATTACGATCTACTGTAATTAATATTTTATTATGTATAATAATGTTTCATTTTTATCTTTCTGTCAGCTCATTTGAATCTTTGTTATTACACATTCCAGTTTGTCTTCATCCTAAAGCTGTAAAAAAGAGAAAAAAAAAGGTTGAAAACAAAAATGAGCATAAAAGTTCAAACTAGAAACAGAATTGTTTTTATTTTTCTTACTCACCAGTGATGCCCGCAATGGCTTCGGAAGCTGAGTATTTAACGTCAATATCAGCATCTACATTCAGTTTGTCTAAAATTGGTTTAACTTGAGGTTGTATAACAGCTTGATCTAGCTGTGGGGCTATTTTTTGAAGGGTTTTCGCAACATTAAATCTCACATTCGCTACTTTGTCATTTGCCATTAAAAGAACAGTAGGAAGAAGCAATCTTGTGGTGATATCACTTCCACAGGCTTCCGCCAAGACATTGATGCAGAAAAGACAAGTCATTCGGTAAAGGTAGTTCTGAAAAAAAATATGTGATTAGCACATTAAGTTAATGACATTGAAACAATTATGTTTAAAAAATATACCCTTTACAGCTATAAAAGAGTGTTTTAAATTTGTCATATGTCAATTTCCGGTACATTGATTGACAGATATAGTGTCAGCTGTCAAAGATACTCCATATTAGTGATCAAGGAAGTTCCTGATTTTTTCTCAAAATCAGAAATTAATGAATATTATTATTATACAACTATAATAGATGATGAATTTGGTAGAAATTCTGATCAAGTTGGTGAGTGTAATGTCATGATTTCTGTAAAATTTTAGATTATCTTCAACTTGAACCCAAACTTATTTAAACGATCAATGAAGTTTTGCAAAACCCATAAAAGTGAACCAAGAATGGAATTACGATAAGAATGATTAGCTTATCCCATGATATATTAACTATTTTCTTACTTGATCTCTGGACATGGCCAATACTTTAGGTATTATCGTGTTTTCAGCCCATTCAGCACCAAATTGATCCACTAATTTTCGTAAATTCAGGGTAGCAGCTTCCCGAATAGCAAATACGTGATCCATTAACCAAGTCATACATAGTGTATTTAATTTTTCATCAAAGAATTCTCTTCCCAACTGTCCAGCTAAAAGAGGCATGTACTCTGCAAAAAAATTAGAAAATATGCTGAAAAACCATCAATATGAATTCAATTTCAATATATCATTATTCAAAATTTGAAGCACAAACATTGAAAGTCCAAAATTATAACCTTAAATTTGAGAGCAAAGCGATCTTGAAGACAGGTTTGGCAACACTGCATATTATTTCTGCGAAATGGCAGATGAAATAGTGGTGGACCAAGAAGTAGAAAGAAAATATGCGGTGGTGCCAAACATACCCTCAACCTTAGGGTTGTGTGGTGGTTCCACAATTTGCATGTTTTTGCATTAATTATTGAATAGATCTGAAATAAAACGCATCTTATCAACATGTTAAAGTTCAAAGATGACTTATAAACAAAATTGGAGCAGTAATTCAGTGTTTTAATACTGAAATAAGTAACTTGAAGATGGAACATTTCTTGAAACTTCTTTTAAAGATGTCGGCAAAGACAGCAGGCGTTTTCGGAAACTTACTCAGGGTTACTAACTCGATCAATTGGGTCACGTGACGGATCTACTCGGATCACGGACCCGGGTTCTCAGTTTACGAACACGTCAGGTTTAGGATTTGAAGTGACAGTCGTATCAATAACATAACCAAATATTTTACGGATCTATTTTTTCTGTCCCAGTTTATTTTCGGATTGTCTCTAGCTTTGCTTGCATTTATTGGCTTTTGTAAAATATTCCTTATAATTTCTGGTGTGCCCTTCCATGTTTAATGTTACTTTTGAGTACCTATGTTGAAGTAGAGAATTTATTTTTCAGTTTCAGTTTATTTACTGATTGTCTCTGGCTTTGCTTGGATTTATTGGCTTCTGTAAAATCTTTCTTATAATTCCTGGTGTGCATTCGCATGTTCAATGTTATCTTTGTGTGCCTATATTAAAGAAAGCCGTTTGATTGCTAAATCAATAAAGTTGTTTCTCTCTCTATTAAAGAAATAAAGATGGCTTTAGCTTTAACGCAGAAAGATCTGCATACAAAGTTATGAAGAACTTGTTTCACATTATTTTCTCAGCTCATGGAACCACACATTTTACATTGAGCCAAATCCTCTTCTCTTAGTTCTCTTTCCATAATTTTTAGGAATTGAATAAATGAAATTACTAAAAAAGAGTAGAAGAATTATTCCCGCCCTTTTCAAATATAAAATTGAACTGCAGTGCGCATACGGTGACTTTAAGAGCCGTATTCATAGTTCGCCTTGAGTTGAGTAACAGTTAATGTCACCTGTATGTCTAGTATTCATAAGGCCATAAAAACTCACACTCACCCTCAAGGGCCGACTATGAATACGGCTCTAAAACTCTGCTCTCGTGTAGGGTTACGATAGATCAACCTCAGTCAGTGATCAAGTTAAAAGCACAGTACTTTCGAAACACGGGTTGTATGTTCGGTTTAGGTAAACGAACGCGAAGGTTAGGGACTGAATAAGTACAGTAGAGACTCGATAATCCGGATATTTACTAGTCCGGATTGATGTCAAGATTGTACAGGGTCTCTATAAATGATTTTAACAGCGCAGTTGGCTTTGGATTATGCAAACCACAGAATTCTGTGATCATGCTATGCTCTGATTGGTTAGAGATTGGTATTCTGCAATCCAAAGCCAACTGCGCTGTTACAATCATTTATAGAGACCCTGTATTATGTCCTTATAATCTGGATTGCAAGACTCAATAATCCGAATTTCCGATTGTTGCTTACGTGGTTTACGGTTCTAACTTGTCGTAACTCTATTTCTATGACGACGATCGGGCGTTCTTTTGGTATATAATAGTGCATAATGGTATAAGACAAAAAAAGTCAGACAAGAATAATTAATTAGTGGAATGGAATGGAATGTTTCTACCTCCAAACCATACAGCTTTGATACAGCATATGGATCATAATGATATTAAATTAACAAAACTGAAATACCGAAAAGGCCTTTTAGCACATATTTTTTCGATGCTTGAAGACGGGGATAATGTTAGCAAATGCATTTAGAGCATAGATCAATTCGATGCTGTCTGTTTATTCCATAACTCATGGCAATTACTGATATTCAGCTTCTGAAAGATATACAGGAGAAAGCTATTGTTCAGCATTATTTTTCCCTTACAGTAGAAAACGTAAAATATCTAATTATTCCAAATATTTTTTGTTTTATGATTTCGATAATAAAGCCTATATTTATTTCAACCGTTCTTTACTAAATTGTAAGACGCGGTATTCCGGATTCCTCATTAATCCGGATCATCCCTTGCATTAATTGATCCGGATTATCGAGTCTCTACTGTATCCCAAAACGCCTAGTTTCTGTTAGTCTTTCTGAAAAAATTGATACTCACCAATAATCGCAGATCTAACTCTCCATTTTGAGTCTTCGGCCAACTCGACGATGGCGGGTAGGAGTGATTGTGAAAGTTGTTGTATACCAATAACTTCATTGACACAATCTAAATTCGAAATAATGTTTAATCTAACTTCGGAACATTCATCTTTCAGTTGGGTTAGGAAAAGCGGTAACAGATGTTCGATTGTGTTCGTCCTGCCCAAAATCGGACTCAATCCCATGATGACAGAGGCGAGTGCGGATTTGACGTGCTGGTTGACATCGGTGACTAATTCTTTGACGCAGGGCAGGATGTTGTTCATTATGATGGTTTCTTGGTGACTCTTGTCTAGGTTCTGGCAGAAGTCTTTTACTTTGTTCGCGGCTGCTGCTCTTACTTCGGCTTCTGAATCTTTCAACAGGCTTTGGAAGGCAGGAACTAGGTCGGTCCTTGTTATTTCGGGTCCAACTGCTTTTTGTAATTCCGTAAATTTATCTGCTACCATGTAACGAACCCTCCACGACTGGTCACCTGTATAACGGAAGTTTTATTGAAGAAGGTTCTTTTTGACTGGTCAGTGTAGGAGTCTCACCTGTACACTGTCGCAGAGTAGGCATTACAAGTTGATCGACATCTTCTTGTGGTAAAAGTGTAGCGATACTTACGCATGCTTCTACAGCTAATAATCTTACAGAATCCTAAAATATAAATTACCATGATTTCACAGGAAATACAGGGTTTTCCAATAAGAGGTGTTATTTTGAATAGCCCGCTATTTCGGAATATGTCACGTTTGAAGCTGTCATTTTTTGACATTTGACAAGTTGAAACTACGCCATTAATAAAAATGGAACGATACACGCTTCAAGAACGCATTGAAATTAGTAAAATTCACTATAAAAATGGTGAAAATTTGGCAGAGACGGTTCGTAAAAAACTCGAACATTTTTGGATCGTCGTGAAGCACCTTATCGGACCGCAACAAAGAAATTGGTGGAAAAATTCGAGCTGTTGGGACAAGCTAGCGATGTGAAGAATAAAACCCGTGCACGTCGCTCAAGAACAGCCGAGAATATTGCTACTGTAGCCGAAAGTGTTGAAGAAAACGTTACGGTGAATGGATTGCGCTATCGAGAGATGATTAATGATTTTTTTGCCGAAATTAGATAATATTGATCTGGACGTTTACTTTCAACAAGGCGGCGCTACGTGCCACATAAGCAACGAAACCATCGATTTTAAGCGGGAAAAGTTTTCGGATCGAGTTATCTCACACATTGGACACTGAGATCTTGCGATTTAACACCTTGTGACTTCTTCCTTTGGGGCCACGTGAAAGAGAAGGTCTACGCCAATAGCCTAGCGTCGATTCAAGACCTCAAAGAAGGAATTCGTGAGGCTATCGAGGACATAGGGCAGCCACTTTGCGATTTGGTTATGGAAAATTTCATTAAAAGGATATGGTCCTGTAATCGAGGTCATGGTGGTCATTTGCCTTATGTTATTTTCCACTATTAACGGCATAGCTTCCTAGCTCTTTATAATGAAATAAACATCCGATCATTTATATTGAAAAATGGCATTTTCTTTGAATATCAAAATAACACCTCTTATTGAAAAACCCTTTATATAAAGTTAGGTCTAACCAGACAGAATTACTAACTAGGTTAAACTAATAAACAAAAATCGATTAAATACCAAAATAGTCAACCTCACTAAACACTTTTCCAGAATAGATCAATGGTAAATGTTAAGATTTCAGTGAGATAACAAGAAAAATTTCCATTTTCATACCTGTTCGTCTTGCGCCAGATGAACAAACAGTGGTATCAAGTCAGACTTGAGATGCTCCAAATCAACCACCTGAGCCAATTCCCCTAACTTGGTAGCCACTGCTCGCCTCACCATCGGAGTGTCGTCCTGACATAAATCAGTGAATCTTTTTCTTAGCTCAGATTTCATTGTAGCCGATACGCGTGGGTAACATACCTAAGAATGAGAACAGTATGATGTAATTGTCAATTTTTACCAAATACCAAATTACAATTGACAAGTTTCCAATAAAATTGATTCAATGTAATTATTCTTTTGGTCATAAAATATTCGCAGATTTTCATTTCCAACTCAAAATCGACTGAAAATGTAAACGTGATGGTATGCAAAATCTAATTAACTCTAATCTTTTTAATTAAGTCAACTTCTAATTATTATTAATATCATTTTGACCAAATACAGTAGAATTTCCCTATAATGAAAGCGCTTAGTCCGCAAAAAAAATTCGTTATAAAGAAATTTTGTTTCTATAGTCGCGGTCAACTTCACTGATAAATTTAAGTTTATCATTCAAACTTAAGCACTTCCTTTTCGACATTTTCGCACAACTTTCACACTAGCCTAATGGTTACATTGAAACCAAACAGCCAGGGGTGTATTTAAAACTGTTTCAGAAGGATCTCTCCGCCCGCCGTAATGATTTAGTTTAAGGTCGGGATTTATTACGAAAAATTTCGGAAAAACCCCACCCTTATACCTTCTTACCAATACCCATTCAAAGAGTGATGTTCTTTGAATATTTCGTTATAGAGAGAATTTGCTTCGTTTTACTGAGTGATTTTAACATGGAAAAAATGACGCAAAGATGCAACATTTTCGGAACCTTAGAAGCCCTTATTTTTTAATAAAAATAGACTGCCACCTGTTGGTTTTACTAATGTTGTTCATGAGACCTGAGTGAATAGAATAGATTTAACATAAATCAATTTCAAGCGGATAACCGAAAAATATGCAGGATGACACTATCAAATAGATTCACATGTATTGATATTGCTGTGGTATTTGGCTACATCTCACACTTCACAGATAAGTTTGCTATTAATAAAACTTTTTTGGGAACTTAAACACAAATTCATAATTTTTTCTGACAGTCGAGAGCTATTAATTGTAACACAAAGCTTTTCTCATTATCCAAGTAAAGAAAAAATGCTTTATTATACTCAAACACTATCAGCAATCTTTAAGAACTTCGGACAATTCTATTTTAAATAATATCAACAAGTCAGAAGCTTTTGATGTGTTGATTTCTGAACCTAACTTACGAGATTTCAATAGATATCCCTATATGAATTAAACTAAGCCAAGAATTGAAATTGTTGAAATAGTTTTCTCAATATTAATCGTAACGTGGCTAAGCTCATGAATACCTTCTTCAAGTATGCTTAGTCAGTCAACAACTTTTGAAATTTGCCGCGTACTTTTCTAATAACCAGAAGTTTAACCCAGCTCTTGAGTCTGGTCATTTGCAGTTCAAATCAATGACATCGAAGGGCTTATTTATTACATCATTACTTTGAACCAAAAACTGCTTGAATGCAATTGGTTATCCAAAATGATAACCAGTTATCCACTTGAAATTGATTATAATCAATTTTGATATGAGAAAATCACTCACAGAAAACAGTCCACATGCCGACGTTCTAGAGGTGAACCAATCTCCAGTAGCCAGTCTTAAAACCAAGGGAACAAAATGATTTTCCAGATCGGCTGGACTGTGTTGTTGGGCCACTGCCCTAAGAGATTCGACAGCCTTGTCTCTCACAACTGTTTCTTCAACTGTTGCTAGGCTTTCTAGTGGTGGTAGCAGGCAGTAGGCATATTCAGGACCACCCACCAAAGTGATGAATTGCCCTAACTGCTCTGCAAGTGCTAGCAAGACCTCGTCCTCATCGTAGATGGTCTCTGTGAGGAACGGAATGAGCTCCTTTCTAGTTCTTTCGACTCCGAGTGCCAATGCTATTGTGGACAGCTTCTTTATGGAATTAAGACGTAGCTGGATGGGGAAATAAAAAAAGTTTTTATGAGCGCAATATTTCACAATAAAGAATGAATCATATACACTCTATACAATAAATATAACCTTTCACATGTCATTTATGACAGTTAATGTACATCTAACATAATTCAGTCATAATTTCATATACCACAGTTGTATTATTTATTCTGAACAATATACATTTGGCAGCAAAAAACTAAAATTGTTTTTGCAAATCATCAACAAATCTTTACATTTAAGCACCTGGAATTACTACCGACAGTTAAATTAACAGCACTAAAGAGATCATCTGTCATTTGAGCTGTCGAATATAAATCAGGTTAGTGAATCAGTAAATTCTAATAGAAAATTCTATTGGAAGTGTGGTCGGCAGTTCCAAGTTTACAAAGTTAATTCTATAATTCAGCTCAAGACTTAATTAGGTCTGATTAAAATATATGATAACGAACAATAAATTCATTAGAATTTATCACAAAATTTTCAGGTGAAAAAATAGAGTGGTTGAAATTGAAGAATTATTCAGCATTTTAAATTGACATGAATTTGAAAACTAACTAGCAATAATGACAAGACTGAAAGGTTGAAATAAAAACATCTAGAGCTGAAACAGAAACGAAATTTTTCAAATATTCCTTGTAAGGTAATATTTGGGAGGGAAAAGTGACACCAATAGAACCTCTTTGTATAAGAAACTCCTAAAGACAATCATGATTTCATACACAGATGTCTAAGAATATAAGGAGCTCAAAAATTGTACACAGAGTTGAGCTGAGTGGCCCCAATTTCTCATATCATAGAATACATCACACCTTAATTCAGTTACTTGTTAAGGCAGTTATTTTGAATATAAATATACTGCTAGGTAAAATCAATACATGAAAATACGTTTCTCGAAATGAGAAGAAGTATACAAACAAATATTTCGATTGAAATATTCACCTGAACGTCTTCGTTTTTAAGTTCGTCTATTAAAACTGCGATCGGGTACAAAGAATCGTCGCCCGCTGAGTCGCTGGCTGCCATTGTGCTCCCAAGTCCAGTTGGATTCGCCGATACCGTCGTTTTTAGTGATTTTGATGAACACAGCCAAACGCCTATCGAATAAAAAAGATGTAATGCTAACTGCAGATTTGATGAAAGGTTTATATCGAACGATAAAACTTACAAATTAATAATTATCACAATTTGTCAAATGCACAGAAGGGCTGATAAATTGACGCATTTGCATTTAGATGGCATTGCACGTTTTTGACGCTTGACTCACCGAGTTGAAGCGACTTCTGCGCATAAATAGATGCGTTCAGATTTGGTAACAAAAATCTTTATTGCTGTTTTAAATTTAAATCAATTTCTATTCAATGATATGCGATAACTTGCAATTGGTAGAGAATTACATGCTAAAAATTATAATTGATAGAATTTCATTCAATTTTTTCTAGAAAAAACTTAATTACAAATAGGTATAATGCACCAAAATCAAAAGTAGATTTAAAATTATTAGTTCGAAGAACTACTGTCAAACTCCTAACCTGAAAATTACAAAAATACAAAACAACAAGATTTTGAATCTCATAAAAATTTTATTTTAATAATATTTGAATATGGATAGACTACTCATTTCTGGAAAGCCCGGTTCATCCAGCATTGATGAAGAGACAGAGGAGGATCGTAAAATTTTGAGGGAGCAGGAAAAATTTATGAATGAATTGAAAGCAAATAAAGTTAAACCTGCAGCTAAAATTGTTAGGCTCGAGAAAACTACGAAAACAGAAGGTTATTTTCTTATAAATTCAAATTGACAACAAGAATGATGTACAATTTTACTCTATATTAACCCAATGAGTTTTGAAGTTTGCTGTAACTTCTGCTTTATCTAGAATTGTGTACATCATTGCTCAAATTTTTTTTAGAGCCTCCACCGGCAAATACCTTCGATGATGATGAAGATATGCAAGAAAAAATTGCAAATACTTTTGAATTTATTCCTAAAAAGCAAGTCATAGGACCGATAGTTGAAAAACGTAAAAATGAGGATGACAGTGGCTATTCTTCACCGTTAGTGTTTTGTAATACTGGTTTTCCTAAAGCTAAAAGAAGAGATGTGAGTTGAATGCCTCATTACTTGTTCAAGGTGAATTAAATTTTTATTTCAGGTAACTATGAGAGGTGGTTCTGGGAGTATATTTGCTCAAGAAATGAGAAAAAAACGTTCCTCTAGTAAAGTACCAGAAAGTCAAACTGCTACAACTAGTAAATGTTATGGTGAAAGCGCTATTAAAATGGATATAGATGGCAGTAACATGAAAAGTGATCAATATAACATTACAAGTCAAGTTGTGTCTGAGAGTAAAATATTATCTGAAACTGAAAAGGAACAAATACATGAACAAAATCTTAATTTACTCAAAACCACTCCAGAATCTGAGATTCTTGAAGAAAAAGAAAAATTGTTAAGCACAATGGATCCTGCTATAATAGCATTTTTGAAAAGTAGAAGGAAAGAAATAAAACCAAAAAGTACAAATCAGAGTATAACAGAACAAAATGAGGCAGGGCAGAATATAAACATAGAAGATATCAAAACTACAAAGGAAATCTTGAATATGCCCGATTCAGACAAATGGTTGAATTTCAATATGTTGGAAACACATAAATTGGCTTGGATGAAAGAATTCCAAATTCCTAAAATTGAAAAAGATAAAGCTTTTGAAGCCAGGTGAGGATTTTTCGATTTTTGTTGATAACTTTCAACTCTTTATTGCAACTGTAGTTTCAGTATTTGATAATATAGCTATATATTGCAATGTGTTTTACATTCCCTTTCAGGTTTGATTTTGAAGGGTGGCTATTGCCATTCACAGTATCTGAAATCAACGAGAAAAACAGAGTTTTATTTCACCATGGTGAAGAACCTGAAAGACCTGGCTATACTCTGAAAGAACTGTTTACATTAGCTAGGTGAGCATTTACTCATAAATGAGACAAATCTTATTGAAAAACCAACCATTCATTTATGGTTTTTATTGTCCTTAGAATTCCATACAAAATCGTTTATCTGTTTTTTTATAGGTCGAACGTTACCCAACAAAAAATCGTGGCACTTAATTCTATCGCAAACATTCTAACTCTCTCTTCGACTGGAGTTTATCAGGATATTTTGGAAATACCTATTGAACAAGTATTTTTCTTGATTCGCTTCTGTTTGGATGATAATACACCGGGCGTGTTGAATGCTAGTATAAAGGCAATGAGGTCTCTCATTTACAATTATTCTGATGAAATATGTTTAGACTGCCTTCTAGGTTTTGGGTATGAGAATTTGACGCCTATTCTACCTGTGGATCATGAAAGAAAGGACGATGATAGAGAAAATGACCAACAGTTAGCTGAAAAAAATTTGATAAGATGCTTGGTAAGAACAGGAATATATACAAGGATAAGGTAATTGATTTTATATTTGATCCTCTGCTTTTCTTCGCTACAGGGGGACCATTGGTTGTAAATCAATGTAATTTTTTTTATTATTTCATCTTTTTCGACCCAGAATGAAGTAAGCTCTCATTTTGTATCTTTTGCATGTTTATTCCGAATGGTATTAAAAAAATGAATTATTTTTAAGTCACTCTTATATTCTTCAATTGTTTTTTCCTTATACTTATACGTTAATCAATGAAAAAATTCTAAATTGGCAGAATGTAAGAAATAAAAAAAGAAACAAAAGAATTAGCGGTTGAGTGCGACATACGCGTTAGCATTCATTTCATTGGTACAATATTGAATCAATGTTTACAACTATGCCATCTGGCCTCTCTGTTGTAAATCGTCATCTCCACTAATTATGCTTGCTCGTACGTCATCATGGCGCGACTTTTGAACTTACGAGTATAGAAATTATATTTTCAGTATTTAATTAAAAATTAATTACTTGAAATTTTAAGTGAATCATTGGATGTGTATATACAATGGAACTTCCCTTATAAAGAACGTCTGTATAAGGAATTTCTCTGCATAACGATTTTTGTACAAGACATTGCACCTTGAATCCAAATTCCATGTTAAAAACACCCTCTTAAACGAAATAAATTCCCTCTATAACGAAATATTCAAAGAAAATCACTCTTTGAATGGGTATTGGTAAAAAGGTACTATATAAGGGTGGGTTTTTCCCGAAATTTTTCCGGACGTACGTAATGAATCCCTGCCTTAAACTAAATCATTACAGCAGGCAGAAAGATCCTTCTGAAACAGTTTTAAATACACCTCTGGCTGTTTGGTTCCAATCTAACCATTACGCTAGAGTGGAAGTTATGCGAAAATGTCTAAAAAGAAGTGCTTAATTTTGAATGATAAACTTAAATTTATCAGTGAAGTCTTCCTTTATAACGAATTTTTTTTGCGGATTTAGCGCTTTCGTTATAGATAAGTTCCACTGTATTTTACACTTCTTATCATGCTGTGTCATATGAAAAAAACCTTAATTTGTACAAACTGGAAATACCAATTAATATAAGTCAAAGTTATGTGTAATTGACTGCAAATTTTTTCGATGAAGACATTTCTCTTTTCTAAAATGGAAAAAAAGGTCAATAATTCATTAAAACACATCTTTTTGTAGGTATATTTTAAATACAGTAAGACCAGCTATCGAAACAATTGTTTATTGTCTTGAAATTCTGATAAGATTGGGTGAAGATTCTGATTTTGTGGTTTCTGAAATGTTCAGATGCGAAGATCTTATGTCATCTATCATACAAAACTTTATTCCTTCAAGTTATTCGCATGGTAAGCTCAGAAAATATAAATATAATTGTATCGTGTAATTTTTTATTTTCACAGCTCATAAAGAAACAGCATATGGTACACCAATTTTACAAGCAATTAAACTTGTTAGAGTTTTATCTTCAAGAAATGAAGATTTAGCCAAGATTTTTGTTGATAAGTATGTTTTATTCGAATTATTCATGAATGTTTTTTAGAGAAAATGTATCCATTGAATTGTACCAGACAATCTTTTGAATTATGTACCTTGTATTTTTAGATACAGAATTGTGGAAAGTATATCTATATATCTACAAGATGAATCATTTGGTGCCAATGTTAACACAATTAAATTACAAACAGAATGTTTCCATTTGTGGAGAATATTTCTCCAATATGGGTTAACGTTAGAATATGCTTCGTGAGTAGGAAGTAATTGCAATAAAATTCATTTTTAAATTTTGAGTTTTAAATATTCATGAATATTTTTTATAACTTTCTTTCAGGAGTTTGGAGTGTATATTACTGAAACACTTGGATTACCATGTAAAACAAACAAGTTTAGGTGATGGAACAACATATGCAAGGGAAGGGCATTGTTCAGCAGTTTTGGCTTTGCTTGGAACTTTTCTTGTTCTCAAACCATCTCTCATATCTAGATTCGAGGATATCTATCTGATTGCACTGAAAAAATGGGTAACCCAGTTTCGAAGAAGTGTTGTTTTTATGGTAATATCATTCTCTTTGTTTTCAATTGACATTATTTACTTTACTGGAAAGAGAATATTTTTTGTATAATTATTGTTATTATTTTTTCAGTGTGGAAAGTCTCAAATTATTTCATCGCTTATTTCCTTGAGCTCAAAGATTTATGGATATTCCAAACTTACCAGACATATCGAGGAAAACATTGCAGACTTGTTGAAATCGAATGGATTTGCTATTTCTGTGATGAATATTCAGTAAGTTTGAATTTATTTTTTCCATTACATATAAAAATTTTTTTTTACAGAAATTGTTCTATGTTATTGAATAATTATGAACCACAACCATTTAGTGCAAACTTGAAAACATTACAAACAGCTGCTTGGTATGCGGCAGATCATGTTATACCTATTTTGCAAATATCAAGTTGTCTTCCATTCATCAGATCACTAGCGGAGTTCATTTCTCGTTGCAACTCCATTTTGGTAAGTGAATAAAATGTCTATCGCAATTTTTTTTTTTTGAATTCATTTATAATCGTGAATCTTTTTTTTATATTTTCTTATACTGTTAATAATTTTACTACATTCAATGTTTCATTAATTCTTTTATTTACCTGATTTGTATCTATACATGCGATAATTTCAATTTGAAATTTAATTGAAACGAAGTGCACTTGTGATAATGATTCAAAATCGAAATGAAATGACCACTTCAATCAGTTGAAAATATAAAAGCATTATTCAACAATGAATTATTGAAAAAATGGCACTTACCAGATATTAGAAATTTTTAATAGAGAACTAATCATGATTTATTTTGAAATAAGTAGCATGAAAGTTTTTTAACATAGTTTTCATGCAGTTGTTTATTTTTCCACATTTTCAGCTGAAACTATCTTTCCTGGAAGACCCCCATATAAAAGATTATATTGAGGCTCTAGCTGGGCGAAAATCACTATTCCTCACCAGTCATTGGTTCACCAGAATTGAAAGTCAAGTGATCCTCAATATCTTGAAAATATCAGTAGATGTATGCAAAGAAGTGGACACTTCAGTATTTTATGCGCTTGCTGTTAAATCATTGTGCATTTTCAACGAGGATCAAAAGAAGGAAATCGAGTATATATTGGAGAAAATAGTGTTTTGTTCTAAATTTTACCCAAGTGAGGTTTTATTAGCAAACCTTGATCTGAATGGAAGGAATGAAAACTTGGAAATATCCTTAAATAACTTGAATAGTATCAAACAAGTTTACTCCAAAGTGTTGGGACTGCAAATGGTGAATATTCAGTTTTCTATCAATTAAGCGTTTGTTGATTTTATACACATTTTTAGCAGATAAATTCGAGCCGGAGTTTTTGCCTGGATATCGGAATAGGGAATATTATCCCTGTAGATTGGGTTTATTCCCCAATTTTGATATTATACTCAAACCAACAAGGAGATAAAGGTGATCTCACAGAAGATCAACAGATATTCATTGTGAAAAATTGCCTTCGCTGGATTTTGTTATACGAATCATATTTTCCAACTTTGGTAAGGGCTGTGAATCCTACAGATAGATTCTGTAGGTTAGCTTGTGTATTTTTGGGTAGTGATGTTTTATTTCTGAACAAAGAAATTCACCAACTTCTTGATTTGTGCTTTAGAAATATTATAACCAATTTTGGAGACAAATTAAATTTTGATAAACCTATCAAAGGTAAGTTTATTTCTTATTAAACGTATGGGGTTAATTGGTTTCTTTTTGAAGGGTTGACCAATTTTCAAGACTTTTATAACCAGATGTTGGAACAGTATCAAGGTGTCAGTTATGGTGATACACTCTTTGGTAATTTTATACTAGTGCCTTTAGCTCAAAAACAGAATGTTCAATGGAGAAAATCTCTTTGGTCTGAATATATTGGAGTTGCTGAAATTTTGAACGTTTCCAAAGAAAAGGTAATCAATTAAATTTTTCTTTCTTTTACCTGTTTATTTCTCAAAGTTCATCAACTTTCTCCCCCCAATAAGTATTCTAATATTTCTTTAAGTTTGCTTCAATCTTGTAAATGCATTTTAGTTCTACAAGATAAAAAATGTCGCACATTTATTCAAATAATGAATAAGTTGACATTCAAGGTGTATTGTGAAGGTCTGGTCAATAATGCTTTGAGAGTGTTTAACTATTCAACCAAAATCCAAATTTTTTATTTCAACGTATGCGGAAAATCTCAGTTGATGAGTTCTACCGCCTGTCAAAAGGCCCTACCAAGGAGTTTTAATACACAAAAAATTCAATTATGTATTTGCAAATTGAAAATTCCTTCGTTTTGCGAAAATTTTATGAAATTTTTTTTAAACATACAAAATTCATTAGTTATTCCTTTATTCTTCAAATCAATGCATGCCATCTATTATGAGAAAAAATTTTGTTCCAGCTAATGACACCTTTGATTTTCTACCTGGAACCTTTAGAAGAGGACGAATCACTTCTAAACTGTTATAAAAGCGCTCTAATGATGAGAACTGTGAAATCCACATCAGTGCTTCACTTAATAGCTGATCACCATTACAAGGAGTATATAAAAAAACTATCAAAAACACAACAAAAAAATGAGCATTCTTAAACTAATTATTGTATTTACCAGATATGGTATCAATTAAATTCACATTTTATAATTAAAAATAACGGTTTTATAAACCTTAAGTCTGTTATTCGAATCCATACAATTTCAAAGTTCTGTCCATCGATGTGGACGCAAGGAATCGTGCATTCTTTCCGAACCTCACACCAGTTGCAGCAGCTGTATGGTCATTGAACACTTTGAGCTCTTGCCATTGCTTGCTCAGGAAAATTCTGAAAAATTCAAATAAAACCGTAAAGATAATTCAAATCTTAGATCGATGTTGAATATTTCAATTTACTTACCTAACGTCGGTACCAGCTGCTGCCAAATATGTACCACTCTGATCGAAGCATAAATCCTTAATTTGATATCCCTCTTCAAGCTGAATGCTCTTGAAGTTTTTCAACTTTCTCAAATCCCATAGTTTGATGCTGGCGTCATCTGCGGCAGTGGCCAAATAATAACCATTTTCGGAGAAAGCCATTGTAGTTATGGCACCCAAATGTCCTAAAAAGCAAAGCAAAGAAAAAAATTCAAGAAAAATCCCGAGCAGATGCGTTTAAGTGAAACGAGCGTTCAAAAATAGACAAACTGAATATTTTTGAAATAACATACCAGTAAATTGGGCTACATTATTCTGTCCCTTCAAATCCCAAATTTTGACAATGGAATCGACTCCACCGGTACCAAAAATGAGACCATCGGGATGTAGTTGAGCAGTTGTCAAAGCAATATTATTTTCGTCTTGAACTCTGGTGAGTAAACGACCTGATCTTATGTCAGAGAATGCCCAGGTTTGATCTTCCGAAGTTGAAATTATGTAATCACCAGCTGGGTGAAGAGAAAGACCAGTTACAGGACCATCGTGAACTTTTAGCAGTAGAGTTGTTTGGCTTGTCGGAACATTCCATATGCGAATAGTTGCATCGGGAGAAGCTAAAATGGAAAAAAAATGTTTAAATCATATTGTATCGTAAAAGAATAGATTTAAACCTGTTGTAAATGTTCAGGTTCTTACCTGTAATAACCAAATCTTCATCTGGATGGTAAATAACGTTAGTAACTTTCTTAGTATGCCCCTTCAGAATTGCAATAACTTGTTCTGTATCTTTATTGAACACTGTGGCATTTCTGTCATTTCCTCCCGTTAATATCTTACTGGTATCCTGACTATGTATATCCAACGCTAAAATACCAGGAACACTAGCAGAATGCAAACCCTGAAATAATTTTAAGTATAATTTGAAAAAACAGAATTAAATCTTTTTTATCTTACTGGATGTGAGGCCAAGGTCCTAAAGGACCTTATTTGCTCTTGTGTTGCAAGATCCTCTGGAATTGTTCTACCTCTCTTCTTTCTTTCTTGTGTCAAAACTGTTGCCTTATCCTGTAATTTCTTGATAATGTCGTCGCTCATACCAGCTTGTTCAGTTGGTTGATTTGCAATACCAGCTGCTTCAGCCGCAAGTGCCTGAAAAATTATTATGTTTAAAATAAAATGAACCACTTAGTACGACATTAAATTACCGGTTGTGGTACAGATGAAATGCCAGCTTGAGGTTTCAATGTAGCGAGAGCTTCACGAGCAGCTGTGACTTCCTTATTCAATCTGGATATAACTCTGCAAGCTGAATCATGCTGATATAAAGCATGACTAAGTTCTTGTCTAGCTGTTTGCAATTGCTGCCTCTGGGTAAAGCTATACAACATGACAGCATCCCATTCATCTTGTAATAGTTTAAGCGTTGCAGGTATGCTTGTGGCACTGGGGGTTTTGGCTTAACAATAGGTGGTGCTAAAAAAATTAATATAAAAACACAAAAGTAACAGAGTGACATTTTACATACTTTTGATCTCGATCAACTCTTCTATGCTAATTTCTTTGCCACTTATGGGATCAACTCCATTTTCTTGTATATATTTTTCAATAATGCGTTTTTCAAAAACAGCTCCAGATGATGGTGATACCACAGGATGCTCGGGCACCTCGTTGGAAACTAAAAGTATAATTAAAAATGTTTATTTAGGTTAGGAATGCCGGTATAAGTTTTTTCAAAAAGTGAGAGAATAGATGTTGCAAACGAAGATGAATAAAATTTAACATTTTCTTTAGTCTTCATTCAGAAGCTGTGTAAATTTGAAAATTTATTCTCTGTTATATTTTCAAAATATTAACTCACTGGCACAACAAAACGCCATTTTTCCACTTTTCGACAGCTACTTTTGATCACAGAACAAAATCACATTTCTGATAAAAATTCTAAAAATGCAATCATAGAAAAAAAATAAATGAGGAAAAATGTTTGATAAAAATCATTATGAATTGAATTTTCTTGCTCTCGTTTGTTGGTAATATAATAATTAGATTTAAACTGTAGAGAGCATATAAAAAGCTCTTTTTTTAATCTGAAATGAATGATGAAATTCTGAAGACAGTAGTTCATTTGAACATTATTAGTTCCCAGGAACACCTTGTTTAGGTTAGGTTGATTATTTTCCCGCTTTATTTGAAATTGTTATGAATACTTTAAAAATTTAATATAAAATGAGTGAAAATGATACCGATATGGAAATATTGGAGGCAACTCCAAATATTGAACCAGAAGAAATCGACCAGGAAATGGAAAAATCTGTTACCACTGAATCTTTAAGACCAAAAGACAGTGAGGATACGAAAGAACCAGACAGTTCTGTTGTGTTATCTAAGGAAACCCTGGTCGGTGATTCAGAAACAATAGACGAAATAATTACAGAAACTATTTCTGATACTCCAAATGAAGAAACTCCTGAAAATAAATCTAAACAAAGCACTCGCCTACCTTTGGCAAGAATCAAACAAATTATGAAGTTCGATTCAGATTGTTCTCTAATAAGTCGAGATAGCTTACTTTTAGTATCCAAAGCCACAGTAAGTTAAATATGACTTCTAATTGGAAATTTTTCCATATTATTTATCGTTGTAGGAAATGTTTATAGAGTTTCTTGGGAAAGAGTCTGTCAAGCATACCCTCAATAATAAAAAAAAGACTGTATCTCGCAAAGATGTTGAAGCAGCAATTGATTGTGCTCCTAACTTGTACTTTCTTGATGGAGCTCTGGACTGGGATTGATATATTTTGCCTATTTTGTTTTATATTGTAAATAAATAAATTATTTTTGAATAAACAACGTATTACTTATATTTTCAATGCAATTTATTTGATTTCCTTCCTATTTATTTAGTTTTGGGGGTGCTCAAGAAAAAAATTCCGTGAAATCGGATGAAATCATGGTTTAATCTTACAAGCATGTTAAAATTCAATAATTAGCAAAAACAATACATTTCGCTTATGGTTACGTTATAATAATTACATACAATTCTTAAAATCACTTTGTTTTTTTGTTCTTCTTCTTAGTACTTGAATCTGCCTGGTACGGCATATCACCCTGATAGGGGATATCTTGTCCATACAGGGTGTGAAGCAAATCATGTAAACCAGGTTGATCAGCTCTGGGTGAAGCGCTGGCCCTACGATTCTGGTTGTTCTGTTTTCCTAAAGCAATCCTATACTGTACATGGTGAGAATCTGATTTAATATGCTTAAGACTTTCTTTCTGACAGCCAGCCCAGTCGGTGATGTCGTAGACTCCACCTTCCATGCAAGCGAAATAATGCCAGAGAAAACCGAAACATTGCGCCTCAGCCCAGATATCCCCCTCCCTTGCAGCATGGTGAATTTTGCAGGTCCCACAATTTCTAGCAGCGTATATCGGTCGGTCTACTTTTATCCTCTTATGTCTTTGACCGCAAGCACTGCATCGAATAGTATTAGCTGCGGCTTCTACTTTTTTCTGCAATTGAGCCAACAGTTCTGTCAATTCGCTCCAGGCTTGTTCTACTTGGGCCGATTCAGCTACACCTACAAATAAAGTTGAATTAATCAACTAGTTTATTAATCGCTAAATTAATAAACGAGTTGATAACAAGATTTTTTTGTCGACAGCATATGAATTGAATATAAATTCATGATCGAAATACATTCATATTTCGCACAAGACATACATTTGATTACAATCATTGTTTCTTTGTTCCAGTAGAGCTTTTACATTACTTGTATTGCTTGTGAATACTTTGTGTTCAGTTGCTCAAGACAATTGCACATTAAAATAGCATAAAATGAATATTGAAATGTGTCATTATTGTTCAATTTCGTTTATGTTAAACCCACCGTTTATCTTGAGGTCGACAGAAAATGTAATCAAAATCAAATTTCAAAAGAATACAATTATCACCATTTTTCACATATTACGAAATTAAAAATATTTATTGCTCTGGAAATGATTGAGATATGCGAATGTAATTAGATGCGTTTCAAGCGGTAGTTATTACGCATTTTCTGACATGCAATTGAGAATTTTATGTCCATCATAACTGCATACTTACGACAAATACGCGTTAAAATGTTTTATTTTTTGCACAAAAATGGCTTCCCATACGAAAAAAATACAGAATGATTATTAGTTTGAAATATCTCAGTTGCTAACCACATTTTCTTAGTCATTTTTCAAGTAAAACTTCAACATACCCAATCTCAGAAAACGAAGCATTTGCAGGCAAAAGTTATAAAGCATAGTGTCATTATTTTTCTCATGCAGAAACACCTCTTGAAGTCTTTCTCACTTATTCACTAACACCCCGTATTGTAAAATTATCAAAATGTCTGCGCAAAAATATGATTTACTTACCTCGATCATAAGATGCTCTCCTCTCGGGAACTCCGATCATGTCGAAAGCATGGACTAAAATTTTGAATGCTTCTTCAGCACCAGGTTGCTGATTTTTGTCTGGATGAACGAGCACAGCTTGCCTTTTATAATATCTTTTGATATCATCGTCTGTACATGTTGGGGATACACCTAAAATACTATACGGATCCTTTCCTTTGCAAGCCAAGAGCCTTTTCATAGCTTCATCTCCAGTAGTGGGCATCGGTAAGTTATGTTTGAGACCAGTTTGAGTAAAGGAGGAATTGTTCGGTTTTTCGGGAGTCTTTGCTTTTTTGAATTTTTCCATTATCCAATTGAGAAGGCTCAACTGTTTTATTAAAGCAACAGAAACTGTGGAAAAGGCAGTCCATTTTATACGTAACCAATTCCAGGATGAGATCGCTCTAAAATATATGTAATATTCGGTAAATTTAACAAAAAGTTATATTGGGAACATAATGCCCACATGCATTTTTTGAAAGAAAAATACTTACACATCATGGCCTATATGCAGACTTAGGCTGCATATATCTGAGATCACTTGATAAAACCAAAATATGAATACAGAGAAAATTTTCCACCAACCTTTCAGGTATACTCTGAGTTTTTGTTTGACGAATTCTGAAAACAATAAAAAAAACAGTTTAATAACTAGCTCATTAATTTTATTCAACAAGTATTACCTATCACAACATTGTTATCTCTTTTCTTTACTCTCTGACTTCTTTTCCCATTTGCTCTTTCATTTCCATTTGTTGATTCACTGTTTTTGCCAAGTCTGTTACTGATTTTGTTTCCTTTTTTCACTCCGTTCTTACTTATCCAATAAGTTTCATTTTTTACACTGTTTGTTTCACTTTCAGAAGTATTGAATGTATTCTTTGTTTTCTTGGGCTGTATTTTAGTTGCATTATTGTTGTCTTCATCTCTTTTCTTAGATTTGTTATTTTTACTTTGAGGTTCTGAGATATTATCTAAGGAAGCCCATTTTCGATCAAGCTGTCCTGTTTTTGGAATCTTGTTTTTATCGTTATTCTTTATGTTTTGGTTTTTCTCAAGAGAAACCTCCTTAACATTCAACTCATTATTAGTGCTTGATCTATTTAGGGGAGTATTGGGCTTCACAACCTTTTCAGATTTGTTCTTTTTGTTGGACTCCTTTTTCAACTTGCTGTCTTTCACCTCGTTTTTAGCAGGCTTGGTAGATGCTTGAGGAACTGATTTAGCTAATACATCAGAGTAAGTTGGGCGCATCGGTTTAACTTCAGCAACTATCCTTGGTTTTCGAGTATCACGGTTAAATTGAAATTTTTCATCTATGGATTGTTCAGCAATATTGAATTGAGGCTCATCAACAGTAGACCTATTGCCATTATTCTCAATAGAGTCGAAAATTTTTCCATTATTTTTATAAAGGTCAGTGTTTCCAAAAGGTGAATAGGTACCAGTTGTATTTGGGGTGACCCAGTTTCCAACTAAATTCTCAATGAGTTGAGTATGATTAGAGATATGATGAGACTGCATAACTTGTTCGTTTGGATGAGGGGGCCTCTGAAAGTTCTGATTCCTCATCATATGATAGTTATTATCGAACATATCAACTTCACTAACATTGCCTTGCATATTTTGATAAATCTCATAATTCATATTTTTCATATTGTTCTGTTTGTTGAATACATGATTAGGAACATATAGATGTTGTGAAGCAGAAGGCTGCTGCATAAAATTATAGGGAGTTTGATTGAACTGTGGATTTGTGTTAAAAAGATGAGGATCATTGCAAGCTCTGTTATAAAGTTCAAATGAAGTTGGATGGTTCCAATTGATATTTTCCTGTGGAATATTTGAAGCAGGTGGTGTTGAATAAGTAAGGGGAATAAATTGACCATCTAAATTCTGCATTTCTGCAGTCACATTTCCGATGATTTGATCCATCGTGCTATTGGTGTTTTTACGTTCATTTTCACTCATCTTTGCGAAGATGCCTTGAACCATATAATGTGGTTTATCCGATCTGTATCATTGGCACATAAACATTAAAGAATCAATTCATTTTTCTGAATGTGAACATGACATTATTGACATTTTCAGATAAAAGTCAACAGTGGCATGTCAAATGTCAAACACATGAAAATCTATTATTTCTATGACTAAATGAGAGAAAATTCCTGTAAAATGGAGCAAGTCGCCATCTTCCAGCGGAGATAGTAAGATGAATTTAAAGTTAGTGTTCTGTAATGAAATTGTTTACTAGTTGCTTGTATATCCGAACGATGTCTCTACTAGTCATAGTTTACTTATTATTCATTTCTGAATAATATACTTATTTGAGTTTTCATAACTTTTGTTTAATTGATACGATTCTCACATGTTGGAAAATTATTCAAGAAATTGTTTCATATAGAAAGAAAAGTATCAATACGAAGAGAAAAAAATTGAGAGAAGCCCTGAGTAGGTGCTTTTGAGAGCTTGTTCTTTGGTGGAGCAATAATGCTATCTATCACCTCAAAATTTTGTATATTGTTGAATTCACGAAATAAATTCCACTCGTTACGAGTTAAGTTGTGGAGATATAATCTTTCTTCTTTTCAATATTCCAATTGAATTTTCAATTGTTCTCTAAACACTATGGACACAAAATTTTGCATGAGGCTTATTATATAAGCATGTTCCATGTGCCGCAAAATTTTATTTCGATTGGTTTCGTATTGTCTGGGAATTGAGATATTGAGGAACAAAAGAGTTGATCTTCAGCAGAAAGTTCTTTTTTAAATAGAAAAAACTTAGATGACGTAATATAAAGAAAATTAAGAAAAGCAGTAAAGCACAGAGCTCAGAATGCTGCCCTGAGGTACTCCAGAATGAATTTCAGCTTGATCTGATCAAGTTTATCCAATATTGTTTTCATTTTAATTAAATCGAGACATAAAATATTCATCATATTCAAAAATATTCCTGACAATCCGTAAACATAATAAATGAATACAGAATTCGTTTTAAAAATAACTTTGCCTTAATGAGTTAATTTGAAAGGGCGACGCAACCGTAAGGGTTTCCCTATTTTTTACATCTCAGTTAATTGGTTATGTCCTACAAGTATTCGAAACATTTGGTTTAAACCGAGCAGTAATTCAAAGGACACCGCTCGTAGAAATTTAAGGTGAGGGTGATGTTTGGCGTCATCCAGTGGCGGGTAAAAATATTCTTGTAACTTGTCGAATGGCAGTGCCTATACACTATACAGGGTCTTATTGAATAGGTGCCGCAAACTCGAGGAGCTGATACTGCATGAAAAAATAATGACATTATGCTGAATAACTTTTGTCCGCAAATATGTAGGTAGGTACTTGGTTTTTCAAGATACGCGATGTTAAAAACTGACTTGAAAAATGGTACCGCACTAAAATTTTTCAAACTTACAATCATTTTTGAATTATTTGTCCAATTTGTGTCGAAAAATCTTTCCTGCTTTTTTCGTATGAGACGCACTTTTTCAAGCAGAAAAATGAAATATTTTAGTGCGTATTTGTCGTTACTTGAACACATTTTGTGGTAGCCTGTTATAATCTGACCGTTTTCAAAGCGTTAAAAAATAGTCAGTTTTTTAGTAAAACTTGAATACCCTGTGTCACGGAAAACGAAGCATTAGCAGACAAAGAGGAAGTAATTTTCGAAAATTTTATTTTACAGAAACTTAAACAAATCTGAGACTTTCTCTTCAAATCTACAGGTATCTCTTATAGACTAGGTATATGTGTATGTTCTATGTTGCCATGATCAAGTCTGAATGAAAATATCAGTATTCAAAGTGGAGAAGTGGAAGTATTCAGGTATATTTTCTCTACTTGCATAGACATTTTCGATAATTCATAATATAAGAAGAAGATAATCTAAACGGGACAGCATATATTTCTGAGTATGATGCAAGAGAGCAGAGAAAATCCCCAATGAAAAACTCTGTCTCCCCTTTATTCCATATGGTTTCTCAATTTGAACTTGCTTCTGAAATGAAATTACAAATAAATTTTTTTGAACTTCGATATTCGAAAAAGACTACTTCATAACCATAGGGTACAAAAGGATGGTTAATCATTTCCAATATATTTGAACAGCAGTTTTGAAATATTATTTCGGCTATTCCTTCCAGAAACGCAACTTTCACGACTTTTCGAAAATGTTTGTCAATGATTTCAAGTCAACAATTGAACAGAAATGTCTTTTTCTCGTCACAATTATAATTTTTTCGTTTTGTTTATCTTTGGGGGACGATTGAAGTTACAGTGGAACTTTCCTAAAACGAACGTTTGTATAACGAATTTCGTACAAGACATTGTACCTTGAATCCAAATTCCATGTTAAAAACTAAAACGAAGTGAATTATCTCTATAACGAAATATTCAAAGAACATCACTCTTTGAATGGGTATTGGTAAGAAGGAATAAGGGTGGTTTTTTTCCGAAATTTTTCCGGACGTACGTAATATATTACGACCTCAAACTAAATCATTTCGGCGGGCAGAGAGATCCTTCTGAAACTGTTTTAAATTCACCCCTGGCTATTGGTTTCAATCTAGTACAATTACGCTTGTGTGAAAATGTCTGAAAGGAAGCTTAAGTTTAAATGATAAACTCAAAATCAGTAAAGTCGACCGCGACATTGCTGACTATAGAAACAAATTTTCTGTATAACGAAATTTCTTTATAACGAAGTTTTTGCGGATTTAGCGCTTTCGTTATAGGGAAGTTCCACTGTATATACTTTTGAACTTATGTTAAAATGACTTCAGACGATAATCCACGAAAGGAGCAGAAAAACATTTCAAAACTTTTCCCCAGTTCAATCTACGCCCCTGGGGCGTTTTGGCAGTAGCAAAAGGGTACAGAGACACATCTGAACGCTCGTACATATGTTAATACGGCACGTTTCTTGTCTATTCATTTCATATGCATTTAGACCACCCACCAGATAGAGGTAAGACCTGGAGGAAAGGAAAGATGTTGGCTGCACTTAGTAATTATGTCGTTTAGATAAATCCTACAGATGAACCTGCCGTAGTTTTAGGTAAGAATTAACCAAAGGCATATTTGCATATTTCCCGTATCTAGATGGCGGTGAATCTTCAGGAATACTGGAGGAAACTGTGAGAATATGGCGATGATGGAAACGATAACCGATGGTGACGACACGACTTTGCCCTGTTTATACGTGTGCGTGAGGCTTTAGATCCTTCAGGAGATTTATTCTCAGATTTTGTCTTGAATTGCTTGCGGGGCTCTGTGAAAAATTGCGAATTTTGAACGAATTTTTCGGTAAATTATTTCGAGCTTATTCTACTGTTCCAGTTCACTTATTATCTAAAATTTAGGTTCAGACTAATTGATGAAAAATCAGTATTCGTGAGAGTATTGAGAATTCTGTATTGTTTGGATATGTGGTATATTGAAAAAGTTGGAAAAACTCCAAAGCTAGTGGACCGATTTGACCTGTTAACTATCTGAACCTTACTGATAATTGATCATAGTGGTAAAAGAACGATAGAGAAGTCAATTGGAATATTGAAAAGAAGAATATCTATATTTCCATAACAGAATAACCGATTCAAGTGAAATTTACTTTGTGAATCAAGACTGATATAGGGTGAAGTGGGGTAATTGCGTACTTTTGGGGCAAATATGTACTCATTTGAGAAAAGGAGGAAAAACTGAAGCTAGCTGCTATCTAGTGACACCATTTGTTTCTTTCAATTTTGCTATTAAAGACGTTTTTTACCTTTTACTCCTATGCTCTTACTTTGTTTTCACCTTTGTAAAATGTGCCAATTAAGAGAGGACAGAAGGTGGACATTCAAAAAAGTGCATAGCTTCCACTGAAAATTCGGAAATAAAAAAATCATATACAGAATTTTTTTATCCTCAACTGATCTTTTGTACACATTTGCCCAAACAGTAAAACAACTGAATTGTACAGGATTTCCATGCGGCGTACACATTTGCCCGTACTTGTGGGGCAAATGTGTACTTTGGAGGTGGTTTTAAAAAAATAGCAATACAACCATGAAAAAAAATTGTTTTTTTGAAATTCTTTGGGTGATTTGTCATCTAATGAAATGAAAAAAATAAAATTCTGAATAATCCCCTCTCCACCAGAGGCTGAAGAAGTTGAATTTCGTCAAAACATGTACGCAATTACCCCACTTCACCCTACTGAATGTTAATGCAAATTTTGAGAGTTTCGCATCACCAGAACCAGAGAATTGAATTTTTTTAATTATTTATTTTTGACATATTTCATTTTCCGAAGAATTTTCAGAATATAATTCCGATTGTGCATTTATATACAGTGGAACTTCCCTATGACGAACGTCTGTATAACGAATTTCTCTGTATAACGAATTTCTCTGTATAACGAATTTCGTAAAAGACATTGCAACCTGAATCCAAATTCCAAGATAAAAACACCCTCTAAAACGAAGCAAATTCTCTCTATAACGAAATATTCAAAGAACATTACTCTTTGAATGGGTATTGGTAAGAAGTTATAAGGGTGGGTTTTTTCCGAAAATTTTCCGAACGTACGTAATAAATCCCGACCTTAAACTAAATCATTAGGGCGAACAGAGAGATCCTTCTGAAATAGTTTTAAATACACCCCCAGCTGTTTGGTTTCAATCTTACCATTACGATAGTGTGAGAAGTTGTGCGAAAAGGTCTAAAAGCAAGTGCTTAAGTTTGAATGATAAACTTAAATTTATCAGTGAAGTCGACCTCGATATTGCTGACTATCAAAATAAATTTTCTGTATAACGAAATATCTTTATAACGAATTTTTTTGTGGATTTAACGCTTTCGTTATAGGGAAGTTCCACTGTATTTGGTATCAATCTCAAATCCCATATAAAATTTTGAGGTAATAGTTTTATTGTTCCACCAAAGAACGATCGCTCAAAAGCTCCTACTCAGGGCTTTTCTAATTTTTTTTCTATTCGTTCTTGGACTAAAGAAAATTCCATAGCATTCCTGTGACTCTAATGGTTCAGTCATTTACTCTCGATCTTAGCTGCATCTGGTGGTTTTAACACTATCAGATCATTCGGCGAAACAACAGACTATCTGCCTCCACCCCTCAGGCATAACTCACTCCAACCCTGTACTTTAGAACGCTGAACAAAAATGAAAATAAATTAAAGCTGTAATCTACAGCGTGGCTTGTGGCAGCGTTTTTTTATGTGAATAAAATTTAAAAAATCTAATACGTCATTTAGATTAGATCAGTTCTCGAGTGCATGTGCGCGCCTCGCTTCGTATGGTCTGGATCATAATAAGGAAAGGCCCTTGGAATTAAAACACGAAAGTCTAATAATTCATTATGAACATGAAACACTTAATGCCATACTCAAAATCATAATAAAACTTATTGCATGGTAAGTTTCTAACTGGGTTAAATAGCCCAGTGAATTTTGCACTTTGCGATCTGAAGGTTGGTATCTGATAAAATTCGAGGAAGTATTTTAATCGATGACATATTGTTCTGGTTCACAGATACGCCCATGATGATGGCGATAAAGGAATGTGATTAGAATCTTGTTGCTGGCACCGTATTTAGTTGAGGAGTTGCTGTAAAATGCACGCTCGAAACGTTGAGATAGGGAAAACGATTTGAATTTAGGACTTCAAGTCGACCTTAACCTAACCAATTTTGAAATCTAAAGGTAGGTATAATTTTGTAGCAAGAAAGTTGAATAAAGGGTTTTCTAATAAGGGGTGTTATTTTGAAATTCAAACAAAAATGCCATTTTTCAATATAAATAATCAAATGTTTATTTCATTATAGAGAGGAAGCTATGCCGTTAATAGTGGAAAATAACATCAGGCAAATGACCACCACGACCACGCTTACAGGACCATATCCTTCCAATGAAATTTTCCATAACCAAATCGCAAAGTGGCTGCCATATGTCTACGATAGCCTCACGAATTCCATCTTTGAGGTTTTGAATCGACGCTGGGCTATTGGCGTAGACCTTCTCTTTCACGTGGCCCCAAAAGAAGAAGTCGCAAGGTGTTAAATCACAAGATCTCGGTGGCCAATTGTGATTACCTCTTCGAGAGATGACACGGTCCGGAAACTTTTCCCGCCAAAGATCAATGGTTTCGTTGCTTGTGTGACACGTAGCGACGTCTTGTTGGAAGTAAACGTTGTCCAGTGATGTAATGACGTTTGTGGATTGCCTAATGCCAAACAACGACGAGGAATGGACTGGGTTTTCTTCAACACTTTCGGCTACAGCAGCAATATTCTAGGCTGTTCTTGAGCGACGTGCACAGGTTTTATTCTTCACATCACTAACTTGTCCCAACAGCTTGAATTTTTCCACCAATTTCTTAATTGCGGGTCCGTCTCTGCCAAATTTTCACCATTTTTATAGCGTCCATTTTTATTAATGGCGTAGTTTCTACTTGTCAAATGTCAAAAAATGACAGCTTTAAATGTGACATCTACCTCTTATTGGAAAACCCTTTATTATAGCAAGAAAGTTGAAAACATAAAGAAATAGAATATAACCAATTTCTCTCAGGATATTTAAATTTAAATCATCCTTTTCCCGGTATGAATAACAGTGCAAAAGCTCCAAACTTAACATCATCAAGTATGTAGTATAAAAATAGACGAACTGGAAAAAGTTGAAAGAAAATAAATAACTTTAATAGGCTGTTGTGCCGTACAGATCTAAGCAATACTCCCGCATTGATAGTTTTTGTTTTCAGATTTCCAAACTAGAATTATAGCTCTACACGAAATTTTGCAGTGATGCAGCACATAATCCCATACTCAAAATCCTAATAAAACCTATTATTATTGGGCAGAGAATAATACAGACAAGATAAGACAAGAGAAACTCATTACCAAGATCAATTTTCTGTTAATGATTGGAATAATTGGTGACTATTTGGTTCGGCCTTTCTTCATAACCCAGTAGATTAAATGGAAAGTCATATCGCCGCTTTTCAGATTAAAGTTCACCACTTTTGTTGGAAGAAGTCCCCATTATGAAAAGAAACAGAATGTGGTTTATGATTTATGACTTAGGAAGTAATCGAAAATTTCGTAACTCTCTTTGATCAAATTGCATTTTATTTTTCATCTCAGAAAGTATTCGTCTCAGGTAAAAAACTCAAGATACCTACCATTGTTATTATGAATTATGTTGTGTTAACGAAAATAATTTCAAATTTGAAAAAAAGCATTAGCGTAATATTTTTCCACCAAATTTATTCAGACAGTCTGTACGGACTTTACTGGTGAAAAAAGAAAATAATTTTGAATTGAAAGAAATGTGTTTAGATGCGTACTCAAACATACACTCAGCACAAGTTTATTGTAAACTGTGCACTTGATACAATGTATTACAGGGCGAAAATGAATAACCAACAAATTTTACATCTTTTCCACTGTGTTTTATAGTCGAGAATGCATTGCTAGGGTGCATCAGTACCCTGAGATCAATGGTTTAGCCCTACAGCGCTCCGGTTTAGCATTTCATTTATCTTTCACGTTTATTTCTCGGTTTTTTATTTATCGCCCCTTTCCTTTGTGCTAGCGATCGGGATCATTGGCTAGAGAAGGCCAATTTGCTGATATTTCGAAAAAGATAGAGAGGAGTGCCGGTAGTTTTTTTTTGTTTTAACACGATGTGGTGCGGAGTTTTGTAATTGTTTAGAACTGCCCTAGGCTTTCCATTCGCCGAAATTTCGAGCATTTATCTCGGCAATAATAATTCATGTTTGCTGACAAACGATCTGACAAGAAAAATGTTTATAAAAGTAATGTTGGAGATAACAATGTGAGGAATTTTTGCATTATTATTTGGTAATGTTAATATATCAATATTATAGCATTCGTTCTACTTAAAAGAGTGCTAAATAGGTGTGCCCAAATGTCTGCAATTTTCGAATTTTGAGTCGAAAATGGTCTCAAACGATAGAGTTAGGCTCCTTGATGACGAATTCGTGGTCAAATTCAAATCTGTCCGTGGGGCCGTCCGTTAGCACAATAATTTTCGAAGGGATTGTCCTAGAGACTTGAGATTTTCAGTCCGAGTTCGGTTCTCAAATGCCATTCAAAATTTCTATTCCTCAATACCTCAGACAATACGAAACCAATCGAAATAAAATTTTGCGGCACATGAAAGATAATTTTCAGAGTGAGTTTGGTTCCCAAGTGGCTCGGTTAAATTCATGAACCAGCCAAATCGTACAAAGCGTTACATAAAATAGCCATTTAGAATTTGTTCCTCAATATCTCAGACAAAACGAAACCTATCGAAAAGAAATGTTACGGCCATAAGCAAGATGGTCATAATAAGCTTCATGCAAAACTTTGTGGTATTGTGGTCTTAGTGTAAACAGAACCATAGGAAATTCAATTGAAATATTGAAAAGAAGGAACTTCATATTTCCATAAAAAATTATCCGATTCGGATGAAATTAATTTTATGAATAAAGATTGATACACTGAATGTTCGTGCAGAATTTAGTGGCCATAGTGTAAACAGAACCATAGAAAATTCAGTAGGAATATTGAGAAGAAGAATCTTTATATTTCCATAACAGGATATCCGATTCGAGTGAAATTTTTCTCGTGAATGAAGACCGTTATACTGAATTTTCATGCAAAATTTTGTGGCCATAGTATCAATAAAACCATAGAAAATTCAATTGGAATATTGAAAAGTAGAACCCCTATATTTCCATAACAGGATAACCGATTCGAGTGAAATTAATTTGTGAATCAAGACTGATTTACTGAATGTTCATGCAAAATTTCAAGAAGATCGCATCATCAGAAGCATAGATATTATTTTGTGTAATTATTTATTTTTATATATTTTTTGAATTATTTCCAGAATATACAATTGCGATTGTGCTGGGATTCTGCATTTACATATTTGTTATCAATCTCAAATCCCAAATAATAATAATAAATGTATTCAAGGCCATCGACCTGAGTCCTTCAGCCAATAATAAATTTCAGTTACATTCTGTATGCATCCCAAATAAAGTTCTGACGTAGTAGTCTTATTGCTCCACCAAAGAACGAGCGCTCAAAAGCTCCTGCTCAGGGCTTTTCTTAATTGTTTTCTCTTAGGGTTGAGAAGTTTTGTTAAGAATCGACTAAGCACATTGTAAAGGAGAGAAGAAAAACAAGGAGTTTGGTTAAGAGATCACTAATTTGCTCCACCTGTACATTGAACAATTTTTTGACAATTTTCGAATTTTCTTCATCCATCCACATATCCTAAATAATCCTGTATACAGATTCCCCGTCTACAGTGAAACATTGCCACAATTTCATGATCAATCGCGTTGATGTTTGCTCATTAGAGCGATAATTTGAATTTTCAGAGTGGAATTATGCCTACTGCGATTGGAGACCGAAGATCGAATCTGGTAGTTCAATTTGGTTATTAGCCATTCTAGTCGGCCATCATTCATCTATTACACGACCAGTCTGTGAATAATGGAGAAATTATGCATTCTATGGTCATATAATATGTTAATGGCGACGAGGGCCCTGATTAATTGCACTTTGATTATTAGATTATCAGTCATTTGATATTCATATTCGATCGGGTTTATACGGTTTAGAGCATGATGGATTCGACAAAGATTGCGGATTTGGATTCCGGCAATGCTGTCGCTTGGTTGTCGTATGCAAATGGTCTGGAATGTTTGCTTAACTGTACTAAAGTACCTAAGTCATGAAGTTGTAATTATATTTTGATCTGCGAATTTATTGGTATCGATTGAAATATAATCTGGGAGGATTCTGCATTTCTAAAAAAATGTCAATTAGACTGCAAACGAAAAAACACTCGATTCTAAAGATCTTACAAGTTTCGTCTGAAGAAGGTGTCTGATACAGACACCGAAACGTTACATCATCCTTTTCATTTATTTCTTTTTTAGTTTTACTGTTAGGAAACACTTTTTTCAATAACAATTTGCTCCTGATTAATTTGTGGAAAAATTTTCGCAGGAGCATTTAATCTTAATCGAAATGTTTTCAATTATTCCTGTTTAAGAGACAAGGAGTGAAAATCTGAAAAGTTTTTTTGAAATATCTCAGTGGCTCACTATTTTCACTCAGATTTAAAGAAAAACTTCAGCACCCCGTATCTCAGAAAACAAAGCATTGCGGACAACATTTTTCGCACTAAATAACTAACATTATGTATATACGATAAATTAATAATTAATTTCTCACGAATTATGAATAAGTTCTCAAAATTTTCATTCTTTTCCTACACACATTGGATGCGAATTGTATCAAGAACTATCGGAATAATACATATTAATTTTTATGTAATTTCAGGAATATACAGGGTGTACCGGAAAATGTAGGAAATCTCTCGGATTCAGATAGAACATAAAAAATAAAGATGACAAGTTCTCATAATTTTTTTTCCTAGCGGCTCTCCTTACGAAGATACGACCTTCCTAAGTGACGTCACCGGAAACCCATTTTAGTGTAATAAGTTTCAAACTACTCGATATAATTTGATGAAAATTTGATATTATCAATAGTATTAAGCACCTCTTAAATCACCGCACTCAAATTTCAATTAGCTTGTTCAGTTTACCAGGGGCGGACTGGGTTGTACATTTTAATGCTTACATTTTTAACATCCTGCATGAAAGATGCTAAAAAAACAAATTTAGATACTTTTAACATTAAGCTGAAGAAAAGGTACTCTTGTTCAGTGTCAGCGTTTTCGAAAAAAAATTAAAGAAGTAAGCAATTGAAATGTATTCCACTAAAATGAATTTTCAGTGTCTTCATTTAGGAGGTCGTATCTTCGTAGGGAGGGCCGCTAGAAAAAAACTATGGGAACTTGTCATCTTATTTTTTTATGTTCTATCTGAATCCGAGAGATTTCCCACATTTTCTGGGACACCCTGTATACCTGAAAGGCCATAATGAACGATTTCACCGAGAAACATCACAAGAGTGAGTGGTGCGTTTGCGCACAGTTGACCAAAAAAAAAACAGTTTCGTGATGCCGAGAAGGAATAAAATGATACAACGATTTTTCTGTATGTTGCAATAAATAATACATGGATCCAACCCGATTTTCTCTAAATTGTCATTTTCACAATATTCACAGATTATGCAAATGTAAAATAATGAAATATTCGTGAAATAAAAAACACTAAGAGAAGAAATAACACAAATTCATCATGGAACGATATCACTGCGATATAACATAATTATATTCATACAACAATCACCTACGATTTCCGCAATAAACTCCAAGAGCGAAACATCCCTAAATCCTATCTCTCCAAGGTATTCCTCCGCCAGATAGCGCCCCAATCTCCGATCCCATTATTCCCGAAAAACTCGTAAGCTAATGTCCCCACTTCTCCATCTTTTTAATTATAAGTTATTTAGGTTTTCGTCGGGATCTGGCGCTTAGCGGGATATTAAAATCGGAAGAAAACGCCTCGAGGGGAACGCGCCATGTCTGCGATCACGGCTCGGTGCACATTAGAGCGCCCGTACCGGAAATGGACCGGAGATGAAACTGCGGCGTCATTTCCTACGGGCGCCTCTGGCTGTTTCGTTCGCGACGATTCGCGGCCCCGTTTATTGCCTTCCCATCTCGGATCTACCAGTTTTAATATCAATCCGAAGGGATTGTTCTTTTGAGTTTTATTGCGACAAGTTCGGGTCGGTTTTTTGAGAGCTGCAGATCACTAAACACGGAAATAGTGTGGCTACAACGGACGTTTCTTCATAGCGACTGAATTCCCAAGAGCTAAGGTACTGAGTGACATAACCCCCGGGCCCCTCTTGATTCGATGCGTTCCCGTAGTAAGAAGCGTCTCGGCCCCGTTTATTGCTTTCCTATCTTGGTTCTACCAGTTTTGATATCAATCAGAAGGGATTGTTCTTTTGCGTTTTATTGCGACGAGTTCGAGTCGGTTTTTTGAGAGCTGCAGATCACTCATCGCTTAAAATAAATAGTGTAGGTACAACATGTCCGAAGAGCTACAGTTACCACCGCTTTTGTAGAACTCTCTTATACTTCCAAGAATTGCTTCAAATCGACTGAATTTCCAAGAGCTAAGCTATCGAGTGACATAACCCCCGAGCCTCTCCGATTCGCTGCGTTCTAGCAGTTAGATGATTCGCGGCCGTTTATTGACTTCCCATCTCGGATCTACCAGTTTTAATATCAATGCGAAGGGATTGTTCTTTTAAGTTGCGACGTGTTTGGTTAGGTTTTTCTAGAGCTGCAGATCACTCAATGCGAAAATAGTGTATAGGTACAACGTTTCTGAAGCGCTTCGGTTTCCAAGACACCGTTTTTGTGTAATTCTCGCGTGCTTCAAAGCGACTGAATTCCCAAAAGCTATAAGCCACCGAGTGACACAACCCCCCGGCCCTCTGAATCACTGAATTCGCACATTTAGACGATTAACGGCTATGATTATCGCTGATCCTTCAGTTTTAATGTCAATCCGAAGGGATTGTTCTTTTGCGTTTCATTGCCCAATGTTTGGTTCGGTTTTCTAGAGCTGCAGTTCTCTTTATAAATTAATGAAGGACATCTCATTCAAAGGTAATATAGAAGTGCTGATGAAAATTCAATGAAGTAGGCAAAAACTACAAGGTCTAGGTTCCTAGTCACTCAGGAATCAATGTAAACCAAGAGGCTAACATACTAGCCAGAAATGAAGCACAAACGCCACTTACTGGTCCAGAACCATTTGTGGTATAGACAAATGCACCTACACTGAGCAAAAAAATTAACGCACATTCTGAAAATCTCAATTTTAATAAAATTAACTCTACATTGACTTTATAACTTATTTTTTATGTTCTCTCCGGAAGGTTTTGAACTAAACAAGACGCTCACTTGGACGAGACTAGACGAGACGAAGCGAAGAGTTGTTTTCCGCAGGCACGATTTGCACTGAATCAATCGATTCTGATCTTCGCTTCGCGCCTCCCAAGTGAGCGTCTACCCATGTGATTCAGTGCAAATCGTGCCTGCGGAAAACTACTCTTCGCTTCGTCTCGTCCAAGTGAGCGTCAACCTTAAATGGAAGAGAAATTCAGGATTTCACCGAATCTTATGTGAAAGAAGAGAAATGAACAATTTTCAAAATAATGGAATGCTGATAAGTGATTTAATACTTGGTATTTCCACCCCTTGCGTTAATTACAGCTCGGCAACGACGGTTCATACTCAAAATGAGTGATCTCAAAATGTTCTGATCTAATCCTTCCGAGATTTCTCAGAGTTGGATTCCTAAGTCATTAAAAGTAGCTGGATGATTTTCTGAACTTCTCAGCCTTCTATTGAGGTTGTCCCAAACCTGCTCAATCGGATTGAGATCTGGTACTTCTTGCTGGCCATTCTATTCGAGAGACTTCAACCTCTTCAAGGTACTCCTGATCGATGCGCGCACGATAGGGTTTGGAATTATCGTCCATAAAAATGAAAATTTCACCAGTGTATGGGACAAATGGCACTACATGCTCTTCAAGAATGTTCCTTATTATACCCATCAGCATTCATAGCTCCATTATCAACGACCACTAGGTCTGTGCGAGCAGTCAAAGATATTCCACCCCATAGCATAATTTCCCTTTATATACCCTACTACTACTACTACTACTACTACTACTAAATACCTACTGAATAAAACTTTCATTTTAAATTTCATAAAGTGCGCAGGTCTCTCCTACTTTATGAAAACACACCCAACACGTGCATATTTCCAGAAAAATCAATGTTCATCAAATCCGATTCAGCTCTGCGAAGAAAACTACGTATGGGGATGTGTCACTTGATTTCCAAGCATACGTTTTGTGACAGTGATTGATAATAGTGTAGCCGATATAATAGCGGGAACTGCAGGGCGCGTGCGAAGCCCTGTGTGAAAAGCTCAGCCCAACCTCTGAACACTGGTTCTGACTGAGGGGTTCCTGTACAACCCTTGACTGAAGCCCATTCATCCAAACTACGCGAGACATCAATCAATCTGATGATGCTAGACTATGTAGTCATGTAGATTGATAGGTGCATATCGATTTTTTAGTAATTAGTGTCGTAGGAATAAGTAATAGTAGAGCACTATAATAGTATATTATATTATAAGGATTAAAAGTGCATCTTTTTTTTACGAGCAATATTTGCAGTTGCGAGGCGTAGCCGAGCGAATGCAAAATTGCGAGTTAAAATAGGCACTTTTAGTCCGAATAATATATACTATTTTTTCTCCAACCAAGTCAAAATTACAATAAAATTGGTTTTAGTGAAGAATCGTTCATAATTTGGTTATGAATTTGAACACAGAATCATGACAGTGATTGTCAAGTAGACTTCAAATGCATTTACTTTTAATCCAAGGATTAAAAGTAGCGTTTTTAATCCTAGGATTGAAAGTGTTGCTAAGTAACGAGTGAATTTTTGTACGGTAAGGAAATTTATGACTTTTGCACCTGAAAATAGTACAAAAATGTCAACATTTTTTGATGGTTGGAGAAAAAGATTTTTTTTTATTTTTAAAGCCTTAGTAATAGTAATTTTTTATGAAGATTGACAATTTTGAAATTCTTGATGATGAAAATAAATCGAAATATTACACTCACCTACAAAAAAATTTAAGAAAAGCCCTGAGAAGGAGCTTTTGAGCGCTCGTTCTTTGGTGGAGCAATAAGACTATTACCTCAAAATTTTATATGAGATTGAGATTGATATCAAATATATGAATGCAGAATCTCAGCACAATCGGAATTATATTCTGAAAATTATTCAAAAAATGAAATACATATGTACAAAATAAATAATTACAAAAATTAAATTCTACATTCAGTATAATAGATTTCATTCTCAAAATAAATTTCACTCGAATCGGATATTATTCTGTTATGGAAATATAAAGATTCTTCTTTATATTTCTATGGCTTTGTTAACACTATTACCACAAAATGTTGTGTGAAGATTTAGTATATCAATTTTTATTCACGGAAAAAATTTCACCCGAATCGGACGTCCTGTTATGGAAATATGAAGATTTTTTTCAATATTCCAATTGAATTTTCTATGGTTCTCTTGAAACTATGGCCACGAAATTTTGGATGAACATTCAGAATATCGATCTCCATTCACAAAAAAATTTCCCTCGAATCGGATATCTTTTTATGAAAATATGAAGTTTCTTTTTTTCAATATTCCAATTGAATTTTCTATGTTTCTGTTCACACTATGGCCACAAAATTTTGCATGAGGCTTGTTATTAGCATCTTGCATTTGGCAGTAATATTTCATTCCGATTTCCAGATCTGTTCTACCGTGTGTTAAGAAATCAGGCCACAAATACATGTCTTGTAAGAAATTCGGTATACAGAGAAATTCGTTATACAGACGTTCCACTGTATGTAAAAATTAATAATTAAAAAAATCTGATAATGCTATCCTCTTGAAATTCTGAATGAACATTGATTATACCAATCTTCATTCAAAAAATAAATTTCACTCGAATCGGATATCTTGTTGTGGAAGTAGGAAATATAAAGATTCTTCTTTTCAAAATTCCAATTGAATTTTCCATGGTTCTCTTAAGACTATTGCCACAAAATTTCGCATTACGCTTATTATGAGCATCTTGCATGTAGCCGCAAAATTTTATTTCGATTGGTTTTATTTTGTTCGAGATATTGAGGAACGAAAATTTTGAATGGCCCATAACGATTTGGCTGCTTAACAAACGTAACCGCGGCATTTGGGAACCGAACTTACCCTGAAAATCTCAAAAGTGTCTAGGGCAATCCCTTCTGAATTTATCGTGCTTACGGCCTGCCAGACGGACAGATTCGGAATTTTCTGCTCAAAATTCGAAAATTACAAACATTTGGGCAAAACGATATGGGACGCGTTTAGGTAGAACAAGAGCTCAAAATGACAACAATTCGTGACTCTTCACCACATAACGGAAATTAAGCGCTCCTTTGTCACCCATTCAAACATATCAATTTCAACGATACCACAACCATAATCAAATCTCTGAAACCTGACACCTAACAAAAACCAAAACGGATACAGGACAACAATCGAGAAACATACGCAAGTCAGCGGGAATATAATTCAGAATTAGCGATTCCCGTACCCCCGACCACCCCCTTCGCAAAATATAATAGAAGGCGCGTGTACCACCCCCTGGAAGTCACATAAATAGCAGATTAAGTGACCGACTTACGCAAGTCACGTGTGCGGATTTCGGGCGAAAGCTGGTTAAAACGCTGCGAAGCCGAGGCCAGAGGCGTCGGAGGGTGGGAAGGCGATGCTACCAGCGCCCTTAATCCCTTACATCAATAAGGATTATGTCTGGAGTGCGATAATGTTGGGTATCTTGATGACGACAAATATGCAAAGCCCCGTGAGTAGAAATAAATACTTTGGGTAAACAATGGGACTTTCGGTGGGATTTCGAGGAATCTATTCGGGAAAATAAGGTTGAAATTTTGGGAATAATTCAATGATAATTTCGAAAATTGACGAGCTTGATATGGACGATTTTTCTAGAGATTTTTGAACTTTGATAGGATCCTTTTTTGCATATGCAGGGTGCCTGTAAACAAATGCGAGAGACTTTGGGAGATGATTCCTCGATGGAAATAAGCAGGGGTAGTTCATATATTCTTTTTTCGAAATCGACCCCCCTCCCAAGATACAGCCTTTGGAAGGCGATGACGAGTTGACAGTTTTAATTTTTTTTAAGGCTTCTCAAAAACACTGAGTCATAAAACTATACATAATATGAAGCACTAAGTAGATGTTACTCACACAAATTTTTTAGATCTCATAACTTTATTATTAGGGGTTGAAAATAACAACCCCCTATGATTTTCGTTCAAAAATTGTTTTCGTGGGATAGATTTTCGAAAATAAAATTCTCTTATGGTTTCTCATTCAATTCTGGAGAAAAAAGTCTCTTGCAAAATTTCGAAACAGTCGATACTTTTCTCAGAAAAAATGGAAATTTATTCTTGTAAATTTTTATTTTTTTTGAGAAAAGTGTCCACCGTATTTTTTTTCCAGAATTGAATGGGAAACATAAGAGAATTTTAATTTTGAAAATCTATCCTACGAAAACAATTTTTGAGGAAAAATCATAAGGGGTTATTATTTTCAACCCCTAATATTAAAGTTATGGGATCAACAAAAAAATGTGTGAGTGACATCTACTTAGTGCCGAGGTTAGTGCTTCATATTATGTATAAATCAAAAGCTGTATATTGGAAGGGAGGTCACATTTGCTTACAGACACCCTGTATTGTGATTTTAGAAATTCAATTGGACAATCAAGATAACATTCGAAGTTTAAGTTAAGACAGTTTCGAAGATGATTTCTGGCAAATTTTATCTCGGTCTGAAATCACATATTTGTAACGATCGTTCCAGGACTCTTGTACAGTTGAAGAAAATTCGTTTGGCTATTGTCAACATACCCAACGAAATGCTGGACAGAGTTGTCCGATCTTTCCGAATTCAAGATCCGAGATACTTTTTGGACCTTGCGGTTCTGAAGTTCCGAAAAGACTTTTTGGAATGAACGATTCCCGAAGGATTCCTTTTTTCAATTTCTTTCTTCTCCAAAAAAGTCTTTTTTATAGATGCATTGCCGATACCACAGAAAGGTTCTGAATCAGTGAATGGCGTTTGTGATCCCCTTCTGGCTATTGTGTAAGCCCCTTCTTTTTTCGATTATTGAGTAAACAGGAACCCAGACTCAAAAGTCCTTGTTGTTCTTGCATACTCCATTCTTTTTACTTCAATATTTAAAAAATCTGCTCTTAAACTTGCGTAAATTACTAGTTTATCGAAACAAGTTAGGTTCTCAAGTGATGATTTTTCGAAACATCAAATGTGTAAAGAACTGTTAGCATAATCCTCATTCCTCATAAGAGATGAGAATCTCCCATAGATTGGCCACTGAATTAGACAAGAATTTCTTACATTGAGTTATGGAATAAAGTAAAATAAAAAACAACATCAATCTAAAATACACTGATGAATCATCTTGTCTTTGTTCTACAATTCACACATCTCATATCAAAGACCATTCCTCAAAACCCCCTAAAGAACCAAACATACTCGCAAAGAATCAAAAATAATTACAATTTAAAGCCACCCCTAAAATCATATTCAACAGCAAAGGACTAGACGCATCCGCGTAATGCCATCATATTAGGGGTGGTACACGCTCAAGAGAGCACAGCGACTATATCGTTTAGATAAGGCTAATCCGATAACCGATTTCCACTCCCTGAATAAACAACACCCCGACGGCTGCTTCTGATATGACGGGGTCCATGACAATCGCTGCCTTACACTGATAAGGGACGGCATCTCGCCCCCCTGCGCCGCCCCCTTGGAGGCGCAGGAGACAGCTGAATGTCGCAGTTTATTCCGGTGACTTATTGGCAATTCCTGTCTCTCGATAAGACGATGAGGGTTGCGGAAGTCTAAGGGGTGCCTTGGTTTAAGAAGTTTCGATTTTGGAGTCGTGTTGGTGATACAATTTGAACCAGGTTTCGATATAACAGGTTTCATTTCGATTTTTGATATTGAAAAAAACATAATGGAGGGTTTTCGAATAAGAGGTGTTATTTTGATATTCAAAGAAAAATGCCATTTTTCAAAATAAATGATCGGATGTTTATTTCATTATAAGGAAAAAGCTATGCCGTTAATAGTGGAAAATAACATCAGGAAAATGACCACCACCCACCAAATCGCAAAGTGGAAGCCCTATGTCCTTGGAAGCCTCACGAATTCCATCTTTGAGGTCTTGAATAGACGCTGGGCTATTGGCGTAGACCTTCTCTTTCACGTGGCCCCAAAGGAAGAAGTCGCAAGGTATTAAATCACAAGATCTCGGTAGCCAATTGTGATCACCTCTTCGAGTCATGGTCCGGAAACTTTTCCCGGAAAAGATCAATGGTTTCGTTGCTTGTGTGGCACGTAGCGTAGCGTTCTTGTGTTAACTGCACTTTATAAGCCTCATGACCCAAATCTTTATGCAAAATACGGTGTAATGACGTTTGTGGAATACCTAATTCCAAAGAAATACGAGGAATGGACAAACCTGGGTTTTCTTCAACACTTTCGGCCACATCAACAATATTCTCGGCTGTTCTTGAGCGACATGCACAGGCTTTATTCTTCACATCACTAACTTGTCCCAACAGCTCGAATTTTTTCACCAATTTCTTTATTGCGGTCCGACAAGGTGCTTACGACGACCCAAAAATGTTCGAGTTTTACGAACCGTCTCTGCCAAATTTTCACCATTTTATAGTGAATTTGAATAATTTCAATGCGTTCTTGAAGCGTGTATCGTTCCATTTTCTATTTGATAAATGTCAAAAAATGATAGCTTCGAGCGTGAGATGGTCCTTCCGTTAAAATCTTAGACTATACAGGGTGTCTATCTTAAAATTGACAAAGGTCGAGAGGTGTTTATACAAGTGATTTGTAACAAAACATGTCATATAACACATGGTCGAAATGTTGACTGTTATTCTTTAATATAACATTTCTTGATTTGTAGTTTCATCAAAATGACTACATAACCGGAAAGAGCAATAAATTTGCTATAAGATGAGAGAGTAATACCTTATTCAGTGAACTTTCGAATGACATATCAACTGCTAGCTGCTCATTCTCTGCTATAATATCATGGCTAACAACGAAAAAGTTCAAAAATTCCGAATTTGCTCTATTTTGAAGCTCTTCGTAATCGAATTTATCAATTCATCTTGAAACGAAATGCTAACGAAGAAATGAACATCCCTCTTGAATACATTTGACACATCGTTTTCGTACTGAATCCCTGGACCCTCAGAAAATCATAGCGATTATCTGTTGTTTGTTCCGTCGCCAGGTTTTCGAAAAAAAATTATAGAAATTACCGAAATAAGCTAGCGATTTCAAAGGATACGAATTGGCGGTTGAGTGTGACGTACTCGTGAGCATTATTTTCATTGGTTGAATGTTGAATCACAGTTTACAACGGTGGCAACTGACCACTATGGTAAGAATCGTCATCAATATACTTGCTCGTACGTCATTATGGCGTGACGTTTGAACTTACCAGTATAAACATCGCATTTCAAAATCAAATTAAAAATTTATTACTTGAAATTCAAGTGACTAATTGGAAATATATTCAACACCATCCTTAGTGCTGTCACATGTAAAAATCCTAAAATTTTATAGACTGGAATTGCCTATAGACTGAATGAAACTGTCTTTCCACAAAAAATCATTCAATAGGTTAAAGTGCTCTTATTTCTTTTCAAACCCCCCACGAATAAAACACTTTCAGAGGCGAATAAAAAAGATAATCATTCAAACGACTGCACACATAAAGCCCAGTGTCAAAAAACCCGAATCAAGAAATATGAGATCATTAAAAACGTTGAAAAATATAAAAAAACGAAACAATAATTCAGTAACAATCAATAACCTCCTCGAATAACAACAGGCCAAGCTATAAAACTTTTTCTCAGGAATTGTTTAGAGAGTCCATAAACACCTTCTCTCCATTGTTCCCAACATAATCTATTATTGCCAACTCAGAAAACCCACTCGGCTTCAGAATTGATATGTTTTGTATGAACATAAAACATAATACACTTAGATAAATATAAATAGTAGGCGAGAGAATGTGACAAGTGACAGGGTTGTCCGACCCCCTGAGTTCATTGTGGGGCTCCTCTGGTGGAGGTTCAGTAGCTGAACAGTTTCTCAGATAAATCACTCTTTTATTGCTTAAGACACAGGTATAGGATGATGGTCTTTTCTATCTCGTGTTGACTGAACCAAAATATTCGGGGTAGCACCGTTTGCACCAAGAACCTCTCAATGATTCATATAGTCCGTTTACGAAAGTTTGAGGGCATAGTAGGCGTTTGTTTATTTATCTGAAGTATTTGCTGTCATAACTTAAGATAAAGTCAACGTTGCCGAATATACCCGGCCTCGTCCGACGAGCTTCCGAGTTATTGGAGAACTCTATGCAATATTGACAACATTGCGTATTAATCTGACAAGGAAAAAAAACAACACAACCTAAAATTTTAATATACACAGTAGAATATGCCAAATTGTCATGGCCAACCGACGGCTCAACCTTTCGTGAACGGACTATATATTGAGGTTAAACCATATGTTAATAACTGTGTCAATAATGTTACATTAAACAGTGATTGACATAGGATTTAATTTTTATATATTAATAATTGAAGGGTTTACTTACATCATTCATCAATTAAATATTCCTTGGAACCTTCCAACAATAGAAAACTTCTAACGAATATGAAACAGAACAAAATCGGAAAATATACGCAATTAGGTGCAGTCGCTATGCTTAAGCCCCATTTCACACTAGGCCCTGGTGTGAAACTAGATTTCACATTGCATTTGTTTTAAACGATTTTAAACGAAGTTAATAATTCCAATCCTGAAGCGTCCGACTTGACTTGACTCGACTGGTCTGGACTGGCTTGGTGCGAAATGGGGCTAAGTAAACATATACTCTAGGGTACGTTCAGATGATGAGCGCTCAACGCGCGTTTTGCTAAGCCCCATTTCGCACCAAGCCAGTCCAGTCCAGTCGAGTCAAGTCACTTTAGGATTGGAACTATTAACTTCGTTTAAAATCGTTTAAAACAAATGGAATGTGAAATCTAGGGCCTAGTATGAAACTAGATTTCACATACCATTTGTTTTAAACGATTTTAAACGAAGTTAATAGTTCCAATCCTGAAGTGACTTGACTCGACTGGACTGGACTGGCTTGGTGCGAAATGGGGTTAACGCGCGTTTACAACTACATGTATTTTGAACGCCCATCATCTGAACGTCCCTAAACAAGATGTATGTAGTTGTAAACGCGCGTTAGCAAAACGCGCGTTGAGCGCTCATCATCTGAACGTACCCTTATTGAAACCACTGCACAACCTCGCGCCAAATATTTAATGATGCCGTCTTCAGAATGATAATCTGAGGACTTTAATTGAAAAACATTCTGAATTATGGGGACACAGATGAAAAACCCTAGATAGCACCAATAGTTTAATACATATGTATATATGTGAAGACCACTAAAACTTTTTGTTATTTCTTTGTTTATATCGAATAAAATTGTCTGAACCTTCTTATTTCTTTATTTTTTTATAATATCACAAACAAAATTGATGCAAAAGTAGGATGAAATTATGTCAATGACTATCATACTGGGTGTCAATTACTATAGAATTAGAAGTATGTCAATGACTATCAAATATGTAATTTCAACGAAATTGGTGTCACCTCGAATATTCAATCGATATTTATTGAAAGTTTAATTCCAAAATAGCAACATTCAACTATAGTTTCGTAATAATAATCATGGTGTTATAGTAAAATAAGGAACCGAATTTGCCTACTGAAAGTATCCATGCCCTTAAGGTGTCAATCAGTCAATCACTATAGATTTTACCCTAAATATGAAATTTTGACCGATTCAATTCCTGGAAAATGTTTCAGTTCTATGGAGATCCTGAATAGTTTTTGATGGATGCGATTTATCTATAAAAACAATCCAAATGAGGCATTTTCAAATAATAAAAATCGAATAAGTTTTTCTTCTGTACAAACGGTTAAGTCCAATTTTTTACCAGATTTTATCGATGTTCTTCATGTAGGAACTGTCGAAATTTTAGCGATCTATGTCTAACATTTTCTGGAATTAGAAATTTTTGGAGAAATATATTTTTCAAATTTCCTATTCCAAGGATATTCAATAAAATGTTGCACAAGCCGTTGTAGCGTTCTTGAGCAGCTGAATAATTATAACTCAGGAATTATTCGACTCATTTGTTCCATCGACTTACCTTGCACCTAGCTTGAAAATTTCAAGTCTTTAGCTCCTTCCATTCGAAAGTTATTGTGCCTACGGCCGGCCGAACAGAATTGTTTTGTACAAGTGATTCTAACCGACTCGTTCGACAACACTTTCGGATCAAAATTCGAAAATCATAGACATTTGGGCAAAACTATAGTACGCAAGAAAGACAGTTTAAACTCTTTACTGCAAATATCGATTGAAATATAATCTGGGAGGATTCTGCATTTCTAAAAATCAGATTTTCACTCCCAGTCACTGAAACAAAATAATTAAAAAGTTTTTGATGAAGATGATGTGCTCCTGCAAAAATCTTTGCACTTATTTGTCAATTAGACTGCAAATGAAAAAACACACAATTCCGGAGACTTTACAAGTTTGTCTGAAGAAAGTGTCTGATATAGACAACGAAACGTTATATTATCCTTTGATTTTGTTTTTACTGTTAGGCAACAATTTTTTCGCAACCAATTTGCTCCTGACAAATAAGTGCGAAGATTTTCGCAGGAGCACTTCATCTTAATTGAATTTTTTTCAATTATTTCTGTTGCAGAGACTGAGAATGAGAACCTAAAAAGTTTAAAAAAAATCTGTACTGCAAGATCGAGAGAAATATCAAACGAAGAATTCAAGGTGCATTCTACAGGTGCAAAGGGTGTCCATCCTAGATCTATAGGGTACTCGAAGACTAACAGTGACACATCATTTAGGGTTTTTTATTATTTCTTTTCGCCATAATGGCTGTGGGTAAAATTTTAATAGACCATTCGAACCCAGCCGTTTATTTTTATTATTGAAAGCCGGGATATTTCGTACATTTTATTATATAACGTCAATTTTTAATACGCCTCCTCTCCTCTGATTGATAAAATTCTGACTCACGTCCACGTTTTCGGCCATTGCTGTGTATTCGATAGCATTTTATTCGACGGGATAAAACTAATTGATGATGATGTTTTTATCTTTTGTCCAATCAAAATTTAAAATATTCATTACGATATATTACGTTGAATATTCATTTATCATATATCATATAGTTGCTGATGAAATATGCTTGTGGAAACCGGCAACGGCTATGATGATTTTTAATAAAACGGAAAATTCAGGTTTGATTTATTCCGTTGGAACCGTCGATTTCGTGAATATGAAATTCGAAAAAAGATTTATCGGGGTTTTGAATCAGCAATTTCGGTAATATCTCATTTAGCTTCGGTTCGATAGAAATAATATACTGATTGGCGATTTAGAATTGTTTATTTTTTGTGTTGTCTACTAGCGATCATTTTGATACAAAATAATTTTTATACCGAGTGTTAGAAAATGAGGTTTCAATATTTTCTGCTGATTAAAGAACTCAAGAAACATACACATGAGACCGAAAATTAGCTGTTTGGAGATATATCAGCAATTTTTTGTTTTTAAATCAACAACTAGCATTTAGATATCGATTGAAATATAATCTAGGAGGATTCTGTATTTCTAAAAAACTTTCAAGGTTTTCACGTCCAGTCTCTGAAACAGAAATAATTAAAAGAATTTTAATTAAGATAAAATGCTCCTGAAAAAATTTTTGCACTAATTTGTCAGTAGTGAATTGGCATTGAAAAAATTGTTGCCAAACAGTAAAACTAAAAAGAGGATTTGAAAGGATTTCCGTGTGTATATCAGACACCTTCTTCAGACAAACTTTTGAAATCTTCGGAATTGTGTGTTTTTCGTTGGCAGTCTAACTGACATTGAAAACTGTCAACAAATGAAAATGTTGATTTATTTAACTTTGAAATTTCCTGCTGCTTTTTCTTTCTTCGATAAATCAATCTAATACGATCTATTCCAACAGAACAATTAGCAAATATCTAGATCTAATTCATCTAACAAAACGCATGTGGGTTCCATAATTTTCTTATTATATTTGTCAGGTTCTTTGTTTCGTTTCAGTCCTTCATATGATATCCGCTATTTGAACATACAAGATCAGCGATTTGTGATCTTGTAATGTCTCTATTTTCGATGTTGTTCTTATGTTCCCGTATTCTTATCTCTAATGTCTTGATGTCTCTCCTGTATAAGATTTTCCACATATACAGGGAATATTGTAAACACAATTTTTTGATTTTTGTGTCTCATTCTGGTTATTTTTTCTGAAAGGCCAGGAATATAAGGAATGAGGTTCAACCAATTTGGTTGTTCTTGACGGTTTTTTGTTTGTACCTGATCATCATTAGAATTTTGACTGGATATTTTTTGTTCTTTCTATTAAATTTGGTGGGTATTGATTATCTAGTTGAATCTCTTTAATGAAGTCAGTTTCTTTATTTCTAATTTCAGGTGTAGATGAAATCAAAAAGGCCCTATCATAAAGTGTTTTTATCTGATGGCATGTCATAATGACAACGTTATGTCACTCAATTTTGATGACATAAGGAAGCTCATTATGGGACTAAGTACCATAATGAAATTCTATAAGGAAAACATGTAATGGTTTGATCAAAAAAGTTTATTCAAAATGCATAACTATGTACAAAACTATTTATTATAAATAGTAAAAGCACAATTTCTAATATTAATTCCAGTGGATTCTACAGTTTTTACATCAGTACTAATATTTGAAACTACATAATACTTACTCCTTTAAAAATAGTTGTCATTGTGACATGTCGAAAATGCTGTTTTTAATTTTTCGAAAATGCATTGATATAAATGCCATCAGATAAAATTTTGTATGTAATACGAATCATAAAAAATCATTATGGCACATTCCGTGTTATCGGACTCGGCTAAGCCTCGCCCGATAACATTCACGACTTGTACCATAATGATCGTCTTTATGATCCTTATTACATAAATAACTATTATAATACCTGTTTTAGCATTAAAGTGATGATTAGAATAAAAATTTAGATATCTAGTGTGAGTTTGTTTTCGAAATAAACTTGTTTCAAAAGGATCTATAAGTTTTCTTATTCGAACATCTACAAAAGAAATTTGATTATTTTGTTCTTTATTATTGATGTAATCAGAAAACTTATCCAATTCCTCTCTGCCGTGTTGACAAATTACAAAATATCTTCTACATATCGCCACCAAGTCTTTTTCCTTCGAAATATTCCAAAAATATATTGCACATAATAGGTGATAAAGGAGAACCCAAGGCCATTTCGAATTTTTGTTTATAATCATTTCTGTTTCAAAGACTGGGAGTGAAAACCTAGAAAGTTTTTTAGAAATACTAGCATTTAGTATACAATAAATGAAAAATTATCGCGTTAATAGGAACGCAGGTATAATATAAACAATGAAAGCAGAGAATAATACTAATTGATTAAAATCAACCAATATTAAACCCATACTTCGGAACTAATCCCGTCAACGCACAAAGAACATGCATGGTGGTAAATCAAACGGATTAGTTCCGAAGTATGGGTTTAATATTGGTTGATTTTAATCAATTAGTATTATTCTCTGCTTTCATTGTTCATTTAGTATACATTTATTTATAATTCGAGATACCCAGATTCCTTACTGATCTTGCAAGTCTTATTCCGTTAAAAAATTAGAATGCTCAAGAACGACCCAAGGGACTTACTTTCTTGGTCAGTGAGTCAAAGCTCTTGAAGCAAAATTATGGCGCACTTGAATAAGCGTGCGAAAATTAAAATTCTGACATCTCACAAACTCAGTATTTTTATCAAAGATGACTTTATTTCCCATTGTTTATAAGGTGTAACATACGAGTTAGATTATCAATTTTTCTTCTCTGTTGCGTTTGTTAAATCTTTCTCTAATTGGTATACTGATATCATTATTCAGTAGAGCAAATTTCCTACTACGTTATAACGATGTGAACTGGATTGGTTTCTCTGGTAATGATTCCAAACCAAAGCATAAAAATTAATGTTGTGCAACATAACAAATCATTCAAACGAATGAAAATGAAGAAGATCGCCTCATTTGTATGAATTCATTCCTCTTTCTACTACAGAACAATTTATATTCAAATTTTTCTTCAATTTGCTAATGAGCACACATAAAATTATACTTACTTACTTATTGTACCCGAAAGGAATAGTTGCAATTGAAATTATTTTAGCACATAGTTCTTACATGCATGAAAATTCATCATTGAAAAAATCTACTAAAACTAGCACATATTTAGTATATTATTCTGATTTGAACATAAATAAATTTATAACTTCCTGTACTTGAAAAACATATAAGCAAATTGAAATATCGTAGGCTTGACGTCTTACCAAGTGCAAATGCTCAAATAGACACCGTTATTTTATGTAGTAATGTGAATAAATATTCAATTACTTTATAGGTGAGAAACTAATCTGTACAAGACCATCTTCATGGTATTTCAGCGAATGAAAACGTTGAAATGCAGAAAAAATTGTACGAACTGATAAAAATGATAATGAAATACTCTATTCAACTCCTTTTTGCGAAATTAACAGGCGTTGAAGATCTGATATGGTCAGTTTTATGAAAGATATATTACTTATTTATGGAATTATGCCAAAATTTTTCGGGTTGGCATCGCCTACCTTGTTAGAATATCATCATAATGTCAGCTTGACTGTCTATGTAAATGGCTTTACCAAGCTTCTGCGAGCCTCTTTTCAGATTGAAATGTCCTTGTATACAAACCGTAGTTGTGGCCTCAAATACACTTGCTCCTCTTCCTTATAATGAAAATAGGATAAATATACAACGGGCTCATTCTTCAAAATTTTGGAATTGCAAACTCAAGGAAGAATATAAATGCTTCATATACTTGTACATATTACGAATAACCATTATATACCATAATATGGTATAAAAAAAGCTTAATTCAATCAACTGAAATATGCTGTAGAGTCGTTCACTTTTCAGTTGCCGGCAATGCACGTTTGAAAATATTTCAATTTGAAAAATAAAAAAAATTAAGAAAAAACTTGAGCAGGAGCTTTTGAGCGTTCGTTATTTGGTGGAGTAATAAGACTATTACCTCAAAATTTATATGGGATTATTGATTGAGACCAAACATATTATAAATGCAGAATCTCAGCACAATTGTAATTATATGCTGAAAATTATTCAATAAATAAAATATGTAAAAAATAAATAATTACAAAAATTCAATTCCATGGTTCTGATGATGCGATCCCCTTAAAATTTTGCATGAACATTCAGTATAGTTGTTTTGATTTTCAAAATGAATTTTACTAGAATCGAATATTCTGTTATGGAAATATAAAGATTCTTCTTACAATATTCCAATTGAAATTTCTATGCTTTTGTTAACACTATGGCTTCAAAATTGCATGAAGTTTCAGTATATGTCAATCTTTATTCACAGAAAAAAATTCACTCGAATCGGATATCCTGTTATGGAAATATAAGATTATTCTTTTCAATATTCCAATTGGATTTCCTATGGTTCTGTTGAAACTATGGCCACGAAATTTTGGATGAACATTCAGAATATCGATCTCCATTCACAAAAAAAATTCAATCTAATCGGATATCATTTTTAAGGAAATATGAACTTTCTTTATTTCAATATTCCAATTGAATTTTCTATGGTTCTGTTCACACTATGGCCACAAAATTTTGCGTGAGGCTTGTTATCAGCTTCTTGCATTTGGCCGTAACATTTCATTACGATTGGTTTCGTATTTTCTGAGATATTGAGGAGACATATTTTAAGTTGCCATATTCAATGGAAAACCCTGTACGATTTAGCTGGTTGACGAATTCAACCTTGACATTTGGAACTGGAAATTTCAAGAATCTAGGATAATCCCTTCGAAAGTTATTGGCCACGAATTCGCCATCAGGGAGTCTAACCTTATTGAGACAATTTTCGACTCAAAATTCGAAAATTACAGACATTTGTGCAAAACTATAGCACTCGTTTAAGTAGAACGAGCGCTCAATAATAGACTCTATATTCCCATCACACAGTAAATCCGATCCGAACAAATCGAAATAATATACTCCAATTTATTCATGTTGCCGCTCCATCGTCCTTTCGAGATAAATGAAGTGAAAAAAATTAACTGCGGTTTCATATCATTAGGTACAAGCTCCGTAGGCAGGTCGCAGAAAAATAGACCGTCAAGGGAGAGAGGCATATGCTATATATCAGAAACTCGATCCGGGGTGAGTCCACCCCGAAGTCGGGGGTGTGCGTGAATCGCTAGTTTCACTTTCACACCAGTAACCACGACAATACGCGGACGTGGCTACTAATGTCGCCCTAATCCGCATACCCTGCCGCTTCAGTGGGTTTTGCATACGCGCGCGTGAGATACGTGCACAGGGGGTTGGTGTCGGGGGTTGCTAGCAGGTCCGGATTACGGTTAAATGTAAAACCGGCCATAGACATCGTTATTTTTCATCCGTTTTCCTCACCGCGATTCGAACCGTTTTGCCCACACACTTCGGTAAATTCTGCCAGTTATTTTGCTGTCGTTCGCGATTTAGCACGTCATGAAGATGAAACATCTCTTAGCAGTGGTGGCCGCAGTTTCGGTTCTGAAAAAAAGAAAAAAGAAACGAGACTTATACTACGCTTATGCCAAATAACCGCCGATTCTCGATGAAATCCCCACACACAGTCGGTATGGCACGACAACCGATGGACCGTCGTTCCAAAAATCAAACATCGGCAGATATTTGGACCGACGATACGTACCGCGACGGTTTTTCGCCACACACATCGGTTTTCGGCGCTTTTGTCGGAACGGTTCTTATCACCGCGATACGAACGGATGAAAAATAACGATGTCTATGGCCAGCTTAATATGTTTCAAGACAGGTCACATTGGTAGAGTACAGACCAGTAGCGTAACTAGTCTGACCTGCGCCAATGCAAGAATTTGCATCGTAGACTCATTCAGTTTTTTGCGCCCCCCTAAGGCCTGCGCCCCAATGCACCGCATTGGTTGCATTGGCGTTAGTTACGCCACTGGTACAGATTACAGTCTAAGGTAGAGTACTTACTCTTTACCCACTGGCATAATGTAAACAGATTGGGCTTGTGACAGTAGAGTACTAAAGTACTCAAGATAGTGAACCAGTGGACGGTAGACTAGAGTGGATAAGCACATGTGGAATAGTAGACTCCACTTCCACAATTTTCTCTACTGGTTTACTGAAGGATTGACCAATAAGAGGTGTTATTTTGGTATTCAAAGAAAAGTGCCATTTTCCAATATAAATGATCCGATGTTCATTTCATTACAAAGAAGAAGCTATGCCGTTAATAGTGGAAAATAACATCAAGCAAATGACCACCACGACCACGCTTACAGGACTATAACCTTTTAATGAAATTTTTCATAACCAAATCGCAACGTGGCTGCCCTATGTCATCGATAGCCTCACGGATTCCATCTTTGAGGTCTTGAATCTACGCTAGGCTATTGGCGTAGATCATCTCTTTCACGTGGCTCCAAGGGAAGAAGTCACAAGGTGTTAAATCACAAGATCTCGGTAGCTAATTGTGATCACCTCTTCGAGAGATAACACGGTCCGGAAACTTTTCCAGCAAAAGATCAATGGTTTCGTTGTTTGTGTGGCACTGTTGCTCCAGCCTCATTTTCGAAAAAGTAGGGTCCAATGATTCCGCCAGACCATAAACCGTACGAAACAGTCACACGTTGAGGATAAAGAGGCTTTTCAATAACAACTCTTGGGTTTTCCGACCCCAGATGCGACAATTTTGCTTGTTGACGAAGCCACCGAGGTGGAAATGGGCTTCATCACTCAAGATGATTTTTCGATGGAATTCCGGATCATTTTCATGCATTTCGACGACCCAATCAGCAAAGACACGACGTTGTTGATGATCGGCCGGCTTGAGTTCTTGTGTTTACTGAACTTTATAAGCCTTAAGACCCAAATATTCATGCAAAATACGGTGTAATGACGTTTGTGGAATGCCTAATTCCAAAGAACGACGAGGAATGGACAAACCTGAGTTTTCTTCAACACTTTCGGCAACAGCAGCAATATTCTCGGCTGTTCTTGAGAGACGTGAAGGAGCTTTATTCTTCACATCACTTACTCTTCCGAAAAGTTCTTCATTGCGGTTTGACATGGTGCTTCACGATGACCCAAAAATGTTCGAGTTTAACGAACCGTCTCTGTCAAATTTTCACCATGTTTATAGCGAATTTTAATAATTTCAATGCGTTCTTGAAGCGTGTATCGTTCCATTTTTATTTATGGCGTAGTTTCTACTTGTCAAATGTCAAAAAATGACAGCTTCAAACGAGACATCTACCGAAATAGCGGGCTACTTATTCAAAATAAGACCTCTTATTGGAACACCTTCACAAAACGCGCTGCTCATTATCCTTGTGTTTTTATTTTTCAGGCAATTTTCTAGTTTTTTCATCACACGTTGCAGGTAAGTTGGTGTTTTCAGATAATAATAATAGTATGTTTATTCAGCAGAAAAATAATACATATACATATGTATAAAAACATATAAAATTAAACAGATAATAGTTCGATCAAACTGACTTCTCCACAGAAACTGTAGTTTTGCAAAACTATTGTTTGTACGTGGTTCATCGTTATGAAGAACAATACACTTATACTACCATCACGAAAGAAAGACAAAACAAACTATAGATTAATACAAAAAATGTAACATTCAATGAATACATCAATGTCAAACAACACACTTTTTTTTATTTTCCACAAATTTTATCTTTTTTTTTCAATTTACTCATTTAATTTGATTTCTTTCCTAGCGTTCACAGTTATATTTTCTTCTTCATTTCACCCATTTTATTTTATTTGTTTTTACTTTTCACCGTTCTCAGATTCAGATACTCAGATACTCAGGCATTGGAGTCTATGCAGAGGAGCTTTCCCTTTGTCGCATTGGAATGTGGCCCCCCTAACAATCTACAATCTACTGACCATCGAGCCCTTATCCTGGGAATGTTTCCATGGCAAATCCACCCCTGTACCAAGTTGATCCTGGGGGTTTCGCAAACTTTCAGGCCCCGTTTTAATACACACAGGCAGTAGCAGTGGCAACAACATCAACGGACGGAACATCGTCTTCCGTGTGAACTGGAACTAACTCCCTAATCTCGTTTATTAAACCTTTTGATTCGAGTCAATTACACCCGCTTTTTACGACGGGCTACTCGTAAATCTCGCTGGGGTGGATTGTCCGATGACAACTGAATTAGGGTTATTTTGGTTTCAAAAATTACGACGTCGATTGTTGGATGGGGTATCCTGAGGGTGCCGGTGAAATTGATATGTGTCCATGTAACACAAGTTTTTCAATCTTGTTTTGTTTCATTTTTAGGAAAAAGCATTTTGAAATGATGAGACCTCAGAAAGTCATGGCGATTATCCGTTTTTTATTTCATAAAGAAGTTTTCGAAACAAATTTAATGAAAGCCATAAGCAGGTGCTTTTGAGCGCTCGTTCATCAGTGGAGCAAAAAGACTATTACCTCAAAATTTTGTATAGGACTTGAGAATCATTCCAATTGAATTTTCCATGGTTCTGTTAACGCTATGGCCTCAAAACTTTGCATGAGGCCTATTATGAGTATCTTGCATGTGGCCGCAAAATTTCATTTCGATTGGTGTCGAGATATTGAGGAACTAAAATTGTGAATGGCCATTTTCATAGAGGGTCTTCCAATACGAGGTGTTATTTTGATATTCAAGGAAAAATTGTCTTGAATCGACGTTGGGCTATTGGAGTAGACCTTCTCTTTCACGTGGCCCTAAAGGAAGAAGGTGCAAGGTGTTAAATCGCAAGATCTCATTTCAACGACCCAATCAGCAAAGACACGACGTTGTTGATGATCGGCCGGCTAGAGTTCTTGTGTTAGCTGAACTTTATGAGCCTTATCATCGAAATCTTCATGCAAAATCTGGTGTAGTGAGGTTTGCGGAATGCCTTATTCCAAAGAACGACGAGGAATGGACAAACCTGGGCTTTCTTCAACACTTTCGGCTACAACAGCAATATTCTCGGCTGTTCTTGAGCGACATGGACGGGTTTCAGTTTTCACATCACAACTTGTCCCAACAGCTCGAATTTTTGCAACAATTTCCGACAAGGTGCTTCACGAAGACCCAAAAATATTAGAGTTTTACGAACCGTTTCTACCAAATTTTCACCATTTTTATAGTGTATTTCAATAATTTCAATGCGTTATTGAAGCGTGTATCGTTCCATTTTTATTTATGGCGTAGTTTCAAACGTGGCATCTACTGAATGCGGGCTATTCAGAATAACACCTCTTGTTGGAAAACCCTTCACACCCTATACGGTTTTTTAAACGCGGCATTTGGAAACCGAACTCACCCTGAAAATCTCAAGTCTCTAGGACAATCCCTTCGAAAGTTATCGAGCTTACGGTCGAACGGCCAGAAGGCTCCAAGGACAGAATTGAATTTGACCACGGATTCGTCATCTGGAAGTCCAAGCCTATCGTTTGAGACATTTTCGGCTCAAATTATAAACATTTGGGTAAAGCGATATAGTAGGTACTCGTTTAAGTAGGACTATTTTTGAAATTATTTCTTCTGGAAATTTGGAAATGTCCATTACAAATACAGAAGAATATAAATAGAAATATTTGAGTAGAAAATAACATTCTTCGATAAAATCAAAAATCAATATATATCACACTCCTGAACTATTCATGCATGTCATCCAAAGGATCTACATCGAGGTTATGTCACCCAGAGAATCTGCAGACAGTTGTTTCTGGCTTATTGATGACCCAAGGTATTCTAGAAAAGGTTATGATTTTTGGCAGTCCACCAGTAAGAATTTTGATTTTATCGACGAATGTTATTCTCTACTCAAATATTTCTATTCATACATCTCTGGCAGTAGTATCTACATTCTACACATTCAAAATAAATATAACAATTGAATCAAAAATAAATCCTTATTGAATTTCATAACATCCAATCTATCCAACTGCTGCGATTATGCAAAACACCCACCAATCAAGTGGCCTTTTCTCCTCAATTATCCGAATCAAATGTAAGCGATCCTTCAGGAAACGCGTCCCAAGGGCAGGGGTAACCACCCCTAATCCGGGGTCGAAGCCAACTATTAGAAGCGATCTCAGCGGGATTCTGCACCAGACATGCACTATCAAAATACATCTTTGTGTTGTGCAAACAAATCAATACGTCGGCAGATGGCACTGCTCGAGATATAATACCCTTCCATATAGCCTCAAGTCTGCGAAACTTCGGCTATTCGTCTACTTTTCGGATCGTTTATTAACTTTTACCCGAGCGATCGAAGTTTTTATTGTGTGGAGACGTTGTTAAAAGTTCATTTCGTTTTATCTGGGAATTTTGTGGGTGTATACAAGAATTTTCGTGTTCTTTTTGGATGGATATTACTAGGACCTTCCTACGGGTGTCGAGTGAACTGAATGAATCTCGAAATAAGCCACGATATTACAATTAGGTAATTGAAATCTACCGGATGGGCACTGCCAGTATGTAACAATATAGGGTTTTTTCGTGTGACACTCAAAATTTCAACTATAGTCCGTTCACGAAAGTTTGAGCCGTTGGTTGGCCCTGACAATTTGCCATATTTCACAGTGTATATTAAAACTTTAGGTTATGTTTTTTTATTTTCTTGTCAGATGTTGTCAATAGTGCATAATGTTCTCAGATAACTCGCAAGCTCGTCGGACGAGGCCAGGTATATTCAGCAACGTTGACTTCACTTTACATTACGACAGCAAATACTTCCAACTTCAGATAAATAAACAAACGCCTACTTTGCACTCAAACTTCCGTGAACGAACTATATGTAGTTAATTTTTGAGCTCTCGTTTTATACAGAGTGCTGTATCGTTTTGCCAAAATGTCGAGTAAAGCACGATAACCTTCGAAGGCATTGTCCTAGAGATTTGAAATTTTCAGGGTGAGTTCAGTTCCCAAATGCCGCGGTTTGTTCGTTAACCTGAAAAATCGTACAGAGCGTTCCATAAAATATGGCCATTCAAAATTTTTGTTTCTCAATATCTCAGACAAAACTAAGCAATCGAATTGAAAGTTTTCGGCCACAAGCAAGATGCTCATAATAAGCCTCATGCAAAATTTTGTGGCCATAGTGTTTACAGAACCATAGGAAATTCAATCGGAATCTTGAAAAAAGAATCTTTATATTTCCATAATAAGATTTGAGTGTTATTTATTTTTTAATGAAATTGATATCCTGAATATAATGCGAAATTTCAAGAGAATCGCATCATTTGATCCATAGAATTCAATTTACTAATTTATTGATTTTGTACAAATTTAATTTTTGAATAATTTTCTGAATATAATTCCGATCGTATGAGATTTTGCATTCATATATTTGGTATCAATCACAAGTCCTACACAAAATTTTGAAGAAAATTAGATCACAAACATAGCCATTATCCAGAATCATTTTAATTGAGAGAAAAAGGATGTTTTTACTCACTTGATTTTTATTTTTCAATCTACTTTACTAGTTTCGACTGCTAAGCATCATGATCAGGAGCTCTAGAAGATTTTATAGTTTTGTTGTTTGCGGATGTCAGTTTTCCGACTGAATTTTTTTATGTGAATTACTTTTTCATTGACAAGTAAGCATATTTTTGTGTTTTCATTGTAAGAATTTTATTAAAAACTGTAAAATAATCTTCTAGAGCTCCTGATGATGCCTAGCAGGAGAAACTAGTAGAGTAGATTGTAAAATAAAAAATCCAGTGAGTGCAAATTCCTTTTTCTCTCAACAAAATTTTAAGGTAATAGAATTATTCTTCACAACAATGAACGTATATTTGATAATGTTTATTATGTGTATTTCTGGTAGCGGCCGAGTCTGAATCGGATCACATAGTCTGTTAATCCTGTTACTCCTAATTTGTTTATGAAAATTTTCCTTATATTTCTCAGATTTCTGGCTGGCCAAACCTCATTATTTTCATCATTATTTGAAATGCGTAAAATGATATGACCATTGACCCAAGAGGTCACCCCAAAACGACGCTAGTGATTGTTTCAATTTTTCCCGTATGCCCCGAACGTATAAAACCGAATATACGTCCCATTAAGCCCTGTTCATATCTGAAAAAATTCATGCACGAGCCGAGATAAGCGGCGGTTAAACGAATAGCGTTTGTTTAGCGACGCACCGATAAGGGAAAAACGGCGCTCTGTGACGTCGGTACCGACGCCCCTCGACGCTTCATAATTGATTTACAGCCCGGACCTGACTGCCAAGATAAAAAAATACAAATTTTCGAAAACAATGACAGTTGAGCTGGAACATGGGATAGGTGGGCAGGTTTCAGACAGATTGGAACCATGTTGTGGCACTGAAATCGAGGAGACTTTTTGCGAAAGAGTGCCGAAAGAGCGTACTGACAAGTAGAAACTACGCCATTAATAAAAATGGAAAGATAAACGCTTCAAGAACGCATTGGATTTATTAAAATTCACTATAAAATGATGAAAATTGGTAGAGACTTGAACATTTTTGGGTCGTCGTGAATCAACTTGTCGGACCGAATGAAGAAATTGGTGGCAAAATTCGAACTGTTGGACAAATTAGTGATGTGAAGAGTAAAACCCGTACACGTCGTTCAAGAACAGCCGAGAATATTGCTGCTTTAGCCGAAAGTGTTGAAGAAAACCCAGGTTTGTCCATTCTTGTCGTTCATTGGAATTAGGCATTCTACAAACGTTACAACAACGTATTTTGCATAAAGATTTGTCTTAAGGCTTATAATGTTCAGTTAACACAAAATCCAAGCCGGCCGAACATCAACATCGTGTTTTTGCTGATGGGTCGTTGAAATGCATGAAAATGAACCGGAATTTATCGAAATATCATCTTGAGTGATGAGGCCCATTCCATCTCGGTGGCTTCGTCAACAAGCAAAATTGCACCTGGGGCTCGGAAAACCAAGAGTTATTGTTGGAAAGCATCTCTATCCTCAACGTGTGACTGTTTGGTGCGGTTTATGGTCCGGCGGGGTCATTGGACATTACTTTTCGAAAATGAGGCTGGGCTGGCTGGAGAGATGATTAATGATTTTTGATGGCCAAAATTGGATAGTATTGATTTGGACAACGTTTACTTTCAACAATATGGCGCTACGTGCCACACAAGTAACGAAACCATTGATCTTTTTCGGCAAAAGTTTCCGGACCATGTTATCTCTCGAAGAGGTGATCACAATTGGCTACCGAGATCTCGTGATTCAACACTTTGCGACTTCTTCCTTTGGGGCCACTTGAAAGAGAGGTCTATGCCAATACCCAGCGTCGATTCAAGACCTCAAAGATGAAATTCGTGAGGCTATCGTTTTTGAGATGACGTAAGATCATACAGACCTTGCTGTATTACTTATGAAAATTATACAACTGTTTGCACGTGTACATACTACAAAAACACGAAAACCATTGCACTCCAATACACTCCTGTTTTTTCTCTCACCCCCAGTTTGATTTACTCTCCTTATTCTCGCTGAAATAGAACATTCGAGCAATTCAATTCTGTCTAGCCAAACAGCATCTGTTATTCATACATGTTTAATTAATTATGGTGTGTATACAAATATCATAATTTGATAAACATGATCTATCAACAATGGATATAAACATGTAGATTAGATAAGTGTTCTCTCAATATCACTTCGACCTATCTTACACACGTTTTAAAGATCATACAGACCCTTGCCCATTACTTATGAAAATGATACATGCTGTTTGCACTTGTACGTACTACAAGAACATGAAGCCATTGCACTCCAATACAATCCTGTTTTTTCCCTCACCCCAGATTGATTTATACTCCTTATTCTTGCTGAAATATCATAAATCTATCTCTGATGATACCCTCCCCCACAATAGATCTTCCTGGTTAATTCTAGTTAACTTTATCGGCCGCTGATCTGTAATAGGACATTAGAGCGCCTTGTATCAGCGTCGGTGCGCGAGGGGTGGTGCGCGAAGGGGTGGAAAATACGATCGTTTTGCGCGACTCAAGGCCAAACTGGGGGCACACTGGGGAAATTTAATCTCTGCTTCTGGTCGCTTAGATAAGGCAATCGCCATGAGATCGACTTTGTCCCTTGGGGCGCAGTGGGGTAGGTGGCTGGAAGGCCGGAGGGGTTGTTTTCATTGAAAATTGTTGGATCTTTGTGAGGAAAATTGAATGGAGTACATGGAATTGAGGAACGAACTCAGTTCAACCTGGCATGAGATTTCAGGTAACATCCTTGACACAGACAGTCAAGCTGTCATTCTTTCAAATTAAAAGCTAACAAAATACAATACATGAAACAAAAAGTCCCTAGCTGAGGTTAGTGCAAAACGGGGTACCATACTATTCTGGCGTATGATACCAGAGCACAGGGAAAAGCGTCAGTAGAAAAACCCTGTCCCGCCGTTTTTACAAAATTAAAACTTAAAACTATTCGAATATTCAAAATTTAGATACAAAATAATTTATTCATGCTCTAGGGCAAGGAGGGTGTTTTAAACCAGGTCTGGCATTCCAAGTGATGATTTTTCGAATCTCCGGTTCTTCTAAGACCGCTGTCCGCTACAGGATCCTATTGAAGGGTAATCATCTCCCATAGATTTAATAGTGGAATTCCATCCTAAATATTGAATTCGATTTCGGAAGAATGATAAAAAACGTGTGACAAACTTATTAGAATATGACATAATGCTGTCATTAAAGCATTGTGATGCAACAGCATCAGTTCAAACCAAAATACGGTGTGGGAATTCCTTGGCAAACTGAATTAACAAGGAAAATGCATAGTCTCTTTGATATGGGCTCCAAGATTCTCAGGAATCAAAGGAAACTAGGCGAGGCCACGCTGACTTCCCTAGAATCTGGAATCGTAGTGCCAGGGTTCTTTGATGCCCTGGAAGTGCCGTAAAATCATAATCATGACATCAACTAGCAAGAGGCAATAAAGTAACTTTACTATGGAAACCAGAGCGTTGTGGTCTTAAAGGGATGAAAAAGCTTTGGAAATAGTGCATTTATGTTGCCTGCTGAATCTGTGATATTTCGAAGGCTTGGAAAAAGCCAGTATAAAGCAGCAGTACAGCAATGGGAGTTGAATAACAAAACAACTCTCTGAAGAAACGCTCTTGGACAAGTTCAGGCAGAAAAATTTGTGATGATTTCACTTTTCTATACCAGAATGGTCCTAAATCTGTCCCATGCTGAGCTTCGGGTGAAGGTGTTGACGGCGCACTATCGGTACACAGGGTCTGGAAAAGTCAGCAGTTGGGATTTGAAGGTTCAGTGGATCAAAAGCAGAAAAAGCTGAACATATGGTAAATAAGTGTGTAGAGCTGGCTGGCCTGAGAACAATTCATATGGGTAAAACAGTCCTGAAAACCCAAAATGTAACGGCCAAGGCACTTTAGAAGTTTGCCGGTTTTATCAACGCCATTGACGACCTCCTTAGGTTTCCATGGATGTGTAGGGTAGAGAACAAAATATCTACATGGTCGCCGTTCCATATGGCTAACCTTGACATAACGAACTCAGCTATAATAATAGGAAAAAGGACCAGAACTTCTCTGCAGCAAAAGACAAAAAAGAATTCACGAGGCAGAGAGAAAGGCACTCTAAAAGAGCTTTTCAGGCCTGAACCACTCCTAAAAATTACTGAGAATTTTCCCAAGGAAAGATTCCGAACGCTCTTGGATTCGACCAGTGTGTGATGTTTGGGATTTTTCAAACCTTCATGAAGTCTTTACGTATCGAGAGGTTGAGACCCTTTTAAATGAAGATACACAACCATTAGGACGTGAAGGTAGATGTTCACATCACATTAACAATTTAGCAAACGAGGAATATGTTGCTTTTTTGACAAACAAGATTATGAAAATTCACCATTCAGGTCAAATGTCCACTTTTTAAGTAAAAAAAAATTCCTTCTGTCCTAACGAACGCTACTGACCGATTTATAGCTAATCCCCCTCTAGTGGACGGTCACTGAATCACGCTACATTATTTAGGACCGACACCATCAATTAAACTGTTATCTGAAAACAGTTATAGATTGATAGCGTCTTTTTGGATCGGATTGTATAGGAGGGGAAGTTCATATTTGTGCGTTACACATTGAAAATTCGATGGTCAACTTTATGAAAGTAGTTTAGTTGATGGCCTTTTGGCGGGAGAATCATAAAGTAGGCAGTAAAATGATCATATAAAGATATAAATCCATTATTGAATAGATTATTATTATAATAATGTTAGTTTTAGTTGTAACACTGATAGAATTTCGTAATGGAAAGAAAAAAAGTTGATGTGAGATGGAATGTTTGAACTATTAATGATATGACTTTTTCATAAAATTAGACAAAGCTTTCAGATGCAAGAGAGTAGGTGCCTGCACGTATAATTTTTTGTATAAAATATAATACACTGGAACTTCCCTACAAGGAGAGCGCTAAATCCGCAAAAATAAAGAAATTTCGCTATATAGAAAATTTGTTTCTATAGTCTGCAATGTCGCGGTCGACGTCACTGATGAATTCAAGTTTATCATTCAAACTTAAGCACTTCCTTTTTGTCATTTTCGCATAAATTTCACACTAGCGTAATGGTTAGATTGCAACCGAACAGCCAGGGGTGTATTTAAAACTGTTGCATCCCTGTGCCCGCCGTAATGTTTTAGTTTAAGGTCGGGATTTTATACGTACGTCCGGAAAAATTTTGAAAAAACCCACCCTTATACCTGCTTACCGATACCCATTCAAAGAGTAATGTTCTTCGAATATTTCGTTATAGACAGAATTTACTTCGTTTCAGAGAGTGTTTTAACATGGAATTTGGATTCAAGGTGCAATGTTTTGTACGAAATTCGTTATACAGACGTTCGTTATACGGAAGTTCCACTGTATAGAAATCATACATAAGTAATGATAGGAAAGTTTAGCCATCAAATATCTTATTTCGAAGTGTTAGAAGGCCAGGCAATTCATATGATATTAATTGTCAATTGCATATTTTTTGATCGCATTTCGCAACGAAGTATGGAAATAAGCAGCGATGTAATTCTACACGGTTGCCAAAAAAATTTGGTACCAAACACGACCGAAAATAGTTTTTCGGCTCACAGAATGTTGGCCATACGTCCAGAGATTTATCTGTGTTGCTTCATCACACGCAGAACTGTTTGGTGCTTGTTCACATTTTCCTCTGCTATTTCTGTGAAATACACATGCCATATTGTTATTGTCCGTTCACGAAACGTTGAGCTGTCGGTTGGCCTTGACAATTGGCATTTTAAGGTTAGTTGTTTATTTTCTGTCAGATTGATACGCAATGTTGTCAATATTGCATAGAGTTCTCTGATAACTTGGAAGCTCGTCAAACTAGGCTGGGTAGTGGGTACCTACATTCGGCAATGGTGACTTTGGTCATCGTTATGACAGCAAATACTGCCAATATCTGATAAATAAACAAACATCTACTTTGCGCTCAAAAATATGTACGGTGTATAGTTTGATACACGAGAAATTTTGTGAAGACATGTATCTCAAAAGAATAAATATAGATTGGCCCATTTTATTTTCATCATCTTCGAAATTGGTAGGTTTTCCACAAATTACCACTGCTCGGAAAATCTATTCCAAATTCCTCACTTTCATCTTTCCTATCGGACTTAATAAAGGTGTCAAAAGAGTAAGAATCCTAAAATAACAGACTGTATCATCCCTCCAACCCCCTACTACTCCAAGATATTTCAATTTCCCAATCTTATCGTCCCTCCCGAGATAAGTAATCGATCGTACGTGGAAAACCCCGTTCCGTCCCGGAAAAGTGGCAGATTTGGCCTCAGAATGGGAGGAGCTTTCCCGACTCCGATGTTTCCCCAGATCTCATCGCATCACATCTCTGGAATGGAAGCCGATATGACAAGATGGCCGGGAGATATGACGTCACACAACCTCCACCCCCGCTGTATTGATCAGGGAGGCAGACAAAGCGCTCGTGACGATCTCTGCAAGACGCCAAAACATCGCTGCTCTCCAGAATCTGGGGGGTTTTGGGGGTGGTTCACCCCCTCCCAGAGGGCCAAGATTGAGTTTGGGACTTAGGGAGGTGAGTATCGTAGTTTCCGGAGATTTTATCCTGGAGTTTTGGTGGGATGAATTATTTTATCGGTTGTAAGTTTGGGGAATATGGTGGTCATAAGTGGTTTTCGCGCTGGTATGTTGAGTGGATGGATGGAGGTGGATGTCAACAAAATGTGAAACGAGTTTGTTATGGCCTTACCTATTAATCCATTTAGAGTTTTTCGCCCTGGAGTAGATATTACTTTAACTTGATTCCTTTTACTCATGAAGGGTTTTTCCAATAAGAGGTGTTATTTTGAATAGCCCGTTATTTCAGTAGATGTCACGTTTGAAGCTGTCATTTTTTGACATTTAACCAATAGAAACTACGCCATCAATAAAAACGGAACGATACACGCTTCAAAAATTATTAAAATTCACTATAAAAATGGTAAAAATTTGGCAGAGACGGTTCGTTAAACTCGAATATTTTTGGGTCGTCCTGAAGTTGTCGGACCGCAATAAGGAAATTGGTGGAAAAATTCGCGTTTGGTACAAGTTAGTGATGTAAAGAATAAAACCCGTGGACGTCGTTCAAGAACAGCCGATAATATTGCTGCTATAGCCGAAAGTGTTGAAGAAAACCCAGGTTTGTCCATTCCTCGTCGTTCTTTGGAATTTGGCTTTCCATAAAAGTCATTACACCGTATTTTGCATGAAGATTTGAGTCTTAAGGCTAATAAAGTTCAGTTAACACACAAGCAACGAAACCATTGATCTTTTGCGGGAAACGTTTCCGAACCATGTTATCACTCGAAGAGATGATCACAATTGGCCACCGAGATCTTGTGATTTAACACCTTGCGACTTTTTCCTTTGGGGCCATGTGAAAGAGAAGGTCTGCGCCAATAGCCCAGCGTCGATTCAAGACTTCAAAGATGGAATTCGTGAGGCTAACGAGGACATACGGCAGCCACTTTCCGATTTGGTTATGGAAAATTTTATTAAAAGGATATGGTCCTGTAAGCGTGGTCGTGGTGGTCATTTGCCTGATGTTATTTTCCACAATTAACGGCATAGCTTCTTCTTTATAGTGAAATAAACATCCGATCATTTATATTGCAAAATAGCATTTTTCTTTGAATATCAAAATAACACCTCTTATTGGAAAACCCTCTATTCAAGTTAAAATTGATGAAAATTATATGTAATTTTTTTGTTGAAGTTCATTCTTGTGCATATTATACTCTATGAATTTGAATAAACAGTAAACAAATAAATTGTTTCACTTCTATCATAATTAAAGTAATAGTTGTATCAAATTTTAGTTTCTTTGAATTTCATCCTACTCGTTTCATTTTGAACTCTTGGTACCTTGGTTTCAAATTATTGAGAGTAAACTGTATATTGCGAAAGTGCAAATAGTGAAAAAACAAAGTTAAGACGAAGAAACCAAGATAAAGTAGTTACAAATATAGGACTTAGAGAGTTTAGATGTAGACACTATAGTACTAGATTTCGATTAAATTATACTGATTTCAATAATTTTTCTCCATTTACATTATTCACTTTTCTCGCAACAGGAAAAATGCTTGTACAAATTTCAATGTTTCCATCAACAATCAAGCATTTTGTTCCGGTAAGTACCTACTTACTGGCCTTGTGGTAGAAAATTATTGAATTCTACTTCACTTATTCATTAGGTTCTCCTTGAAAATCCAGCAGATTCAAGACTATCACAAGAGCAAAGAATCAATTTCGCCGTACAACAACTTCAGCAAAAACCAACGGGGTAACTACCCTTCATTTTCCCTATCAAAACAATCCATCACAAATGAAAAAGCATGAGCCCGACTGAAGCACAACTTTCCAACAAAGCATAAAAGAGATCATGCCAAACGATTTCTCATCTGCAAGGCGTCACATACCCAATAAACAATGGAAAGTGCAATTACAACCATAAAACACAAAGTGGCGATACTCAATGAGTGCCTAAGTGGCAAGGTAAAACCTAACCTCACATTCATTTCCGCTCGCGTGCCCTATCTCACTTAATACACCTATAATAATTTGAAAAAGCAGCTGTCGAGGTGGTCCGTAATTCAGAGCACTCGAATCCTCTAAAACAATGTTTCTTCCACTCGTCCTGCCATTGTCTCATGGATCGCAGCGTGCGCTGGCACTCCGATGTTTCTCTTTTGTTTGTCGAGTGTCGACCCCCCGTGTTTTGAGCTTCCTAGCCACCCGTGATCGCTTCAAAAGGTAATAATATACTAGGAAATCGGGGATTCCGCAAATTTCCTACGAATTTTCAAGGGTCTTGTGCATCCCGTCGAAAACTGGGGAGACCTCCCAAAGACTGATTTGCAACCTACTTGCTGAATATAAACTTTTCGCTTTCCGTCGACTTTAAAATGAAAGATCAAATAAACGTGCAAAAAATTGATGAATAATAAAGCATTCATTGCTCAATTCTACGACAAATTTCGTACGAACTTTCAAGGGTCTTGTGCATCCCGTCAATACTGGGGAGACTCCCAAAGACTGATTTGCAACCCCACCGTTGATTACCTACTTGCTGAATATAAACATTTTCGCTTTCCGTCGACTTTAAAATGAAAGATCAAATAAACGTGAAAAAAGTTGATGAATAATGAAGCATTTCATGCTCAATTTCTACGACAAATTTCGTACGAACTTTCAAGGGTCTTGTGCATCCCGTCAATAACTGGGGAGGCCTCCCAAAGACTGATTTCCAACTCCACTGTTGATTACCTACTTGATGAATATACACATTTTCGTTTTCCGTCGACTTTAAAATGAAAGCTCAAATTAACGTGAAAAAATTGATGAATAATGAAGCATTTCATTGCTCAATTTCTACGACAAATTTCGTACGAACTTTCAAGGGTCTTGTGCATGCCGTCAATAACTGGAGAGATCTCCCAAAGACTGATTTGCAACTCCACCGTTAATTACCTACTTGATAAATATACACATTTTCGTTTTCCGTCGACTTTAAAATGAAAGCTCAAATAAACGAGCAAAAAATTGATGAATAATGAAGCATTTCATTGCTCAATTTCTACGACAAATTTCGTACGAACTTTCAAGAGTCTTGTGCATCTCGTCAACAACTGGGGAGGCCTCCCAATTCCCAAAGACTGATTTCCAACTCCACTGTTAATTACCTACTTGATAAATATAGACATTTCTGTTTCCGTCGACTTTAAAATGAAAGCTCAAATTAACGTGCAAAAAATTGATGAATAATGAAGCATTTCGTGGCTCAATTTCTACGACAAATTTCGTACTAACTTTCAAGGGTCTTGTGCATCCGTCAAAAACTGGGGAGGCCTCCCAAAGACTGATTTCCAACTCCACTATTGATTACCTACTTGATGAATATACACATTTTCGTTTTCCGTCGACTTTAAAATGAAAGCTCAAATTAACGTGCAAAAAATTGATGAATAATGAAGCATTTCATTGCTCAATTTCTACGACAAATTTCGTACGAACTTTCAAGGGTCTTGTGCATCCCGTCAATAACTGGGGAGACCTTCCAAAGACTGATTTGCAACTGCGTTGCCTACCTACCTACTTGATGAATATACACATATTTCGTTTTCCGTCGACTTCAAAATGAAAGGTAAGTTAAACGTGCACGAAATTGATGAATAATGAAACATTTAAGTGCTCAATTCCTACGATAAATTTCTTACGAATTTTCCAGGGTCTTGCGTATCCCGTCGAAAACTGGAGAGACCTCCGAAAGACTGATTCGAGAATCCACCGTTGATTGCTTGATGATCCCACACTAATTTCCTTTTCCGTCGACTTCAAAGAGAAAACTCGGTTTAACATGCACGAAATCGATCAATAATGACGCATTTTATTGCCCAGTTGCAACGAACACAAAGTATTCAAATAAACACGAGATATATTATAACTCTAATAAAATATGAACATTTATGTTATGTCGAATGAATCAAATACAATTTATATCAATCAAGTTCATAGTCAATTTATAAAAACCGTTGACAGAAAAATCGTATAATCAAACTCGTTTATTAATCTAGCGATTAATTGCTGTTATGAATAAACCAGTAAATTTTTTCTAATGTTTTGAAATGGACCAATACAATTCTGGTACCATTTATACCTGAGAATTGTTTATTTTACAGTGACATAACCCAAGACTATATCGTGTAATTATCAAATAACGAACTTTGGAGAAGCTGTTTTATAAAATATGAAAATGTCTAAAGCAAAATCATGACATCGGATTTTGTAAAGAGACGAAAGTTCTGACTAACAGTCTGATCAAAATTTATTTGATTACATTTACTTGTGGTTTACAATGAGGCAAGAAGAATTTTTCGTGTGCAAGTATGAGGAAATGAATATGTAATTTGAATGAAATTCTAATGTACTTCTTCAAAATAACTTGAGGAATCTTTTGTGAAATTGAGAAACTGTTTGTCATAAAAATTTTGATTGTACATAAAAATCTCTATAACATCATATATACAAGAATTCAAACCTCCAGATTTTTCGCAAGAAAAACTTTTGAGTTTTTATCATTCATTAAGAAAATTATATGAAATAATGTATTTTTGATAGTGCTTGATCAAATTCAAGATTTTAATAGTAAAAATCAGATACCTTCTTCAGAAAAATTTGTAAAATATTCGGAATTGTGTGTTTTTTCATTTGCACTCTAATTGACATTAGTTATTTCTGTTTCAGAGACTGGGAGTGAAAACCTATAAAGTTTTTCAGAAAGGAAAGAATAATACCAATGGTTCTAAGGATATTCAAGATTCCCCAATAGGAAAAAGCGTACAAAATCTTCTGACTAGCTTTAATATCACATTTCCGATGATCTCCAACTCAGCCAAAATTAATAGTGTCAAGAATCGCTTGATTCGTTCCCATCATCACCACCAAAAATCTCGATCGCAGATCCAACCAAAGTAACCGACTTAACAACCCAAATATGTCACCTTCACGTCGCCGTATCCCGAAAAGATTCCTGAACCCCGAACAGGAAACCATTAACATAGCTTCTCATTAATATTTCGATTCCAATAAAATTTCTCCTCTAACCCTTCTCGGTAACGAACGATGCTCCGTTCTGGGCAATTAGCTGGGCTCAGACTCCAACATGTTGGTATCTTTCGGCTATAAAACTGTCTCCCGCCAGCTTCGACTAAAGGGGGCCCACTGTATCCGCAGCATCCGTCAGTGAGGTTCCAGGTGTTACAATTGTAACATTTGTGTTACATTTCAGACCTGGGGCCTATTGCACCAAATACAGGGGAACTTCCCTATTACGAAAGCGCTAAATCCGCAAAAATAATTCGTTATGAAGAAATTTCGTTATACAGAAAATTTGTTTCTATAGTCGGCACTGTCGCGGTCGACTTCATTGATAAACCTAAGTTTATCATTCAAACTTGAACACTTGCTTTTAGACATTTTAGCACAACTTTTCACACTAGTGTATTTAAAACTGTTTCAGAAGGATCTCTCTGTTCGCCGTAATGGTTTAGTTTAAGGTCGGGATTTACGTACGCCCGGAAAAATTTCGGAAAAAACCCACCCTTATACCTTCTTACCAAAGCCCATTCAAAGAGTGATTTTCTTTGAATATTTCGTTACAGAGAGAATTAACTTCGTTTTAGAGGGTGTTTTCAACATGAAATTTGGATTCATTGTGCAATGTCTTGTACGAAATTCATTATACAGTGAAATTCGTTATAGAGAAGTTCGTTATAGGGAAGTAACACTGTACTTGAATTTTTCAAAAATAAATACTAGTCATACCTTATAATAGTTATTTAATCTACTAGGTTATTAAAGACAGCGATTAATGGTCAAGATATTTCGAGACCATTAGTCGCTAGATTGATAACCGAGATGATTACAAGCTTTTTCTGACGATCTCAACATGAATAATGTATGAATTCTTGATATTCTCATTTTGCACATAAGATTATTTCTATGTTTTTATGTACCAGTAGAGTTTTGACATTTCTCGCAGTGCTCCTGAATACGTACGGTTGCCATGAGGATTGCACATTAAAATAGCAGGAATTGAGCATTAAAATGGGTCATTAATTCTCAATTTCGTTCACATAAAAATCACTTTTTATTTCGAGGTCGGCGGAAATCATAATTCATACAATAAGAGCATCATTTATTAAAATTACCTACAGTGAAAAAAGAAACATACAAAAATGTACAAGGCATATTCATATGATCGACTATAGTCGGTTCATTGCTGGTAGATCTCTTTTCAGTCTCAATTCCTAAGGCATCGACAAAATTTGTCGAAAATTAGGCAAAACTATTAAAATTTTCGTTTCAGAAGCTTATGATTTTAATAGGTAAATTCAACATAGGATAAATGCTTTACTGAAAAATGGACCAATTCGCATTTGGTGGACCTAAAATTAAAAAAAGCGCCTAGCAGGTGCTTTTGAGCGCTCGTTCTTTGGTGGAACAATAAGGTTATTACCACAAAATTGTGTATAGGACTTGAGGTTGACAATAAATATATGAATGAAAAATTTGAGCTCGATCAGAAATATATTCTGGAAATTAATGAAAAATGTAAACTATCGATAACTAAAAATATCAAATTTTATGGTTCTGATTTCACAATCCTTCTGAAAATTTGCAGGATCATTCACTTCGCCAGTTTACATCCTCAAACTTCATTTCGTTTCAATTGCAAGTTTTTTTTCATAGGAATATCCGAATATTTATATAAACGAAACTTCTACAAAGTTCACGAAGTGCTATGAATTCGTATTAAACATTTTACTACAAAATTTCAGCTTAATCGAATTATTCTGAATTTTTATTCGAAAAAAACGGATAATTTATAAAAAATTGAATCCTATACTTCTTGTCATGCTATCCTCTTGAAATTCTGCATGAACATTCAGTATACGAATATTTATTATTTACCCACAAAATTAATTTCACCGGAATCGGATATTTTGTAGTGAAATTAATAAAAAAATTTCTTTTAAATATTCCGATTGACTTTAATTATTTAGCACTACGGCCATAAAATTTCATATGATGATTTTTATGAATATCATGCTCGATACCGGAAAATTTCATTTCGATTGGTTTTGTTCTGTCTGAGATATTAAGAAACGAAAATTTTGAAGGAACATATGGGTTAATGAAAGTAACCGCGGCATTTAGGAAGCGAACCTACCTTAATTCTAGGATAATCCTTATCCTTTAGAGAGTTATCGTGTTTACAGACGGACGGCCCCAGGACAGAACTGAATTCCACCACGGGTTCGTCATTTGTCAGTCGAACCTTATATTCAGAGATCATTTACAGCCCAAAATTGGAAAATTACAGACATTTGGACAAAACGAAATAGCCCAACTCGATTAGTCGATTAAGTAAAAAGAGCGCTCAAAAAAGTCTTCTACACCTATTATGATTATTTATGTTACGAAATGTTACAATTTACAATTCCGACGTGTTACAACTTATGGAGAGCCAAGAATAACGCCGTCATCCGTATGGGTGACGTATATTGCGTAACCAGAACCTGCGAACAGATGTGCTTATTGCCCAAGTGCTGTGCCACCGACTCGTCTGAGATTTAAGATGATTTTATTACCCGTTAAATGTTGTCAACACCCCATTGTTGGAGTGAATTGGTGTGGTCTGTTTGTGGTCCATATGCCGCAATTGATCCCAGGACGATTTCAGTGGTAATGGTTGTCTTGAATTGGTCAATATTGCTCTCGGAAGAGTGCACAAATACAAAGGTTGCACATGTGTTGATTTTTGGATGATGCATCTTCGTTTGGGTTTGCATTCGTTGAAGGAGATATTGCTATGGCTTGTTGTTTTTGCTAGCTTTGGTTTGTGGTTTATGATGAAGCGCATAAAAGGAATCTGCGGATCTCACTCGTGTTACAGGTTTATTTTCCATACAAGCGCAAAGGGCATAGATATCTCGAGTCCAAATGACCAAATTTAAAGCACAGCACGTCAGCACATACTGGTTAGGTCTGAATAATATTGGAATTAAGATTTTTCGTTCATTAGGGATCGAGTTGACACACATATTACAGTGGAAGTTCCCTATAGCGAACGTCTGTATAACGAATTTCGTTCCAGACATTGCATCTTGAATTCAAATTCCATGTTGAAAACACCCTCTTAAACGGAGCAAATTCTCTTTATAACGAAATATTCAAAGAACATCATTGAAAAAGTATTGGTAAAAAGGTATAAGGGTGGGTTTTTTGCGAAATTTTTCCTGACGTACGTAATACATTCCGAACTTAAACTAAATCATTACGGCGAGCAGAAAGATTCTTCTGAAACAGTTTTAAATACATCCTGGCTGTTTGGTTTCAATCTAACAATTACGGTAGTGTGAAAGTTGTGCGAAAATGGCGAAAAAGAAGAGCTTAAGTTTGAATGATAAACTTGAATTTATCAGTGAAGTCGACCGCTACATTGCCGATTATAGAAACAAATTTTCTGTATAACTAAATTTCTTAATAACGAATTTTTTTGCGGGTTTTGCGCTTTCGTTATAGAGAAGTTCCACTGTAATTAAAATGGAATTCACATTTTTCGTTCATTGAGGACTTTCGAGTTGGAACACATATTAATTAGAAATAAAGGATTAAATGATATTATTGTGTGTATTTATTAAAGAGTATTATCAATATTTTCATACCAGTCTCTAAAGACACTCAAATTCTTCTCTAAATTTTTCTAAATCACGAATATTCTGTATATAAGTGACGGAACCTAGTAGAGATGCTGACAATTCATAATTCCATTTAAAAAAAGAGTCACAACAAAAAAATTCGAATTGCAATTCCATAATATGCAATTTTTGATTGATGTTCATTTAGATTAGGTAATTAATCAGTCGAATTAAATTTTCGTTTCTTTCGATGTTACGATAAATTTTTCGATACCTAGCTGTATTAAAGCAACTCTCACAAATTTTTGTGTAGTGTTCAGAACATTTTACTGCAAAATATCAGCTAGCTCGAATAGACAAATTGTGAATTGTAAGAAGAAATGGATAATTCTGAAAAACATGTAATTCTATAGTTTCGAATATGTGATCTTCTTGAAATATTGCATGAACATTCAGTATATAAGAATCTTCACCCCTAAAATAAATTCCACTCCATATTTTGAGTGAAAATATAAGTATTTTTCCTATTGAAATTTTGAAGGTTCTATTCATATTGTGGCTACCAAATTCCGTATGGCGCTCGATATAAATGTCCTAAAAGTGGCCGCAAAATTTCATCTCGATAGGTTTTGTTCTGTCTGAAATATTGAGTAACAAAAATTTCTTTCAATTTTGTTGAAAATCATACAAAGGTTATTCTATTACTCCACTCTCGAGAATGTTATTTCGCGTTGTTGCCAAGTAAAACTATCGGTTTCAACAGGAAAAAATCAGCAGAAAACTTCAAACGACGCAAAATGCTGAGAAACGCCGGCAGACAGGTCGCAAACACATAAACTACCGGAATGGGCGTTAGAAGCAAGGTAATTAAAATAAAAAATTGCGAAAAGCCAAGTGTAGGTACCCGTTCAGGTAAGGAGAAAAAGATACTAGACTGCGAAGGAAGGAAAGTGCTTTAAATACGTGTTGGTTGGCGAAATATAAATATTGATCGAATAACGAGGAATTAATTTATGTATAGTTTTTATATTGCAGTAATGGATACGCGCTGAAAAAGTTAATGGATTATCACAAATCGTTCGAGATGCTATAAATGTTCTTCTTTCACTGTGTGACCTCAGGTACGGCTTCAGACGAAACAGGTCTGTCAACTTAATTATTGATTTTCATTTATTGATGGAACACAGATAATTATAACAATACTGATATATCTGGTTGTTAATTTTTACTCTACTTTATTAACTAGTAATTTCATTTTCACGTTCAATTTGGGTTTTTAGGAGAAATATCTCAGCTCAAATCTAGGAGAGATGTAGGAGCCTGTAGAAACATCAGCACTTTCAGAATTTTACTAATTTTAGGAAAAAGTTTGAATGTGATTGTGTATCTCAGAGGTGATCCTTAAATTCTTAAATTGCTTATTACTTGCTTGTGGTCTCTGCGTGATTTCAAGGGTTTTCCAATAAGGGGTGTTATTTTGAATAGCCCGCTATTTCGGTAGATGTCACGTTTGAAGCTGTCATTTTTTGACGTTTGACAAGTAGAAACTACTCCATCAATAAAAATAGAACGATACACCCTCAAGAATGCATTGGAATTATTAAAATTCACTATAAAAATGGTGAAAATTTGAAAGAGAAGGTTCGTAAAACTCAAAAATTATTGGGTCGTCATGAAGCACCTTATCAAACCGCAATAAAGAAATTGGTGGAAAATTCTAGTTGTTGGGACAAGTTAGTGACGTGAAGAATAAAACCCGTTCATGTTGCTCAAGAACAGCCGAAAATATTGCTGATGTAGCCGAAAGAGTTGAAGAAATGAAAGTGATGGCCAAATATGATAGTTTTGATCTGAACAATGTTTACTCTCAACAAGTCGTCGCTACGTACCATACAAGCAACGAAACCATTGATCTTGCGACTTCTTCCTTTGGGGCCACGTGAAAAAGAAGGTCTACGCCAATAGCCCAGCGTCTATTCAAGACCTCAGAGATGGAATTAGTGAGGCTATCGAAGACATAGGGCAGCCACCTTGCGATTTGGTTATGGAAAATTTCATTGAAAGGATATGGTCATGAAAGCGTGGTCGTGGTGGTCATTTGCCTGATGTTATTTTTTCCACTATTAACGGCATAACTTCTTCTTTATAATGAAATAAACATCCGATCATTCATATTGAATTTTTCTTTGAATATCAAACGAACACGAAAGCGTTTCAACTTGAAACTTGGATAGAGCTGGCAAAAAGTATATTCAAGGTGAACCACGTCTGGCGACCTTCAGTTTTCTGGAAAGAGGCTTCGTTGAGAACACCGGTCCCGATTTCCTAGATAAAGTTTTCCTGAACACTGCCTCACTCTGGCGCCCTTCATCACTTCTGGAAAAAGCTTGGTTTTAAACATTGGCCCCCAGACTCCTAGATGAAGATAGAACCGTCTCTGATCGAGCTTGAAAAATAGATATTTGTCTATACTTTTCAGGTGAGTCACCGTTTCAAACACTTTACTTTCTATGGCAACCTCCAGTTTTTATAAAGAGTAGCTCTTGACAGCAAGAGAAGCGCTAGGATTCAAAATTTCTGATAGAGCTGTCAGAACAGATTTGGGGCTAAAATAACAATTGGCCCAATTCATCTGGAAAGACACTTTTTCGGTAACATTGGCCCCCAGAATCCTAGACGAAGATAGAACCGTCTCTGATCGAACGTTTGGAGCAAGAAAAGCGTTCCGATTTCGATGGTAATGCGACAACAATTAAAAAGTGGATCGTCAGATCGGCAACGATGGGAACTGGCCTCGTAAAGGTAACACACGGCGCGGTCCAACTGTCGTAAATAACCGGAATGGTTGTACGGGGCGCGTGTCTTATTCTAATCGGACGACACCGAGGGCCGTAAAATTATCAACGCTACGCCGTTAGAATACAAATGGGGGTATCTTCTGCCATCGATGGGATGGGAGGATGGACGAGGACTGCTCTCTTTGCTATACTCGGTATATGGCTCCCAAATCGGATGGAGAACTTTTTTTCTTGTTTCACTGTTGTTTGGGAAGATTGTAGCATTTGCGGTTATGCTGGGATCTTAAATATTTCGTTATTACCTGAGTATGTGGTTATTTGAGTATTTAAGGGAACAAAAAGTGCGAACAAAGGTTTTGTACTACATCTCATCCGTAGTGATGAATAGGTAGAGTCCGTTCACGAAATTTTGAACGCACAGAAGGCGTTTGTTTATTTATCTGAAGTTGGCAGAATTTGCTGTCATAACGTAAAATAAAGTCAACGTTGCCGAATGCACCCGGCCTTGTCCGACGAGCTTGCGAGTTATTGGAGAAATCTATGCAATATTGACAACATTGCGTAACAATCTGACAATAAAATAAACACATAACTGAAAATTTCAATATACACAGTGGAATATGTCAAATTGTCTTGGCCAACCGACGGCTCAAACTTTCGTGAAACGACTATACACAATATCCACTTTATACAGGGTCTTTATAAATGATTGTATCAGCGCAGTTGGCTGTGGATTATTCTTTCAATGTCAAAGATAGATAGAGATAAATATAGAAAGAAATTGATAAATGTGTTGAGTTTGCATAGGAAGCGGCAAAATGAAAATAATCCAAAGCCAACTGCGCTGTTTCATTTATAGAGACCCTGTACTCAAAACTTCAGTCAAATTATTGCTCACAGTCTAGGGTTTTCATTATTTTATATTGGAAAAGGTCGTCCAGGTGCCGTATACTCGACAAGTGATCTTTCAAAGCGAATACGAACTTCATTGCGCGGTGTGCATTTTTGCAGATAAAAGAGGGATTCGCGCAATAAAGTTCGTATACGCTTTGAAAAATCACTTGTCCAGAATACTGGGCCTGCTCCGTATTCGTGGGAAGAACATTCATTGGTACACCAGGAAAAGTAGAAATACCATAATGGATTCTTGCGGGACTCCCGACTCCACATGTAACTAGTTGGAGGATTTTGCGCCAATGTCAACCCTTTGGTAGGTACCTGTTATAAAGGTGGCTGATGGCTATTCTTTTTCGGTCGTTGAACTGACAATTCTATATAATGGAATATTTATCGAAATAGGAATAATTTTGTCATATTCATCAGTTTTGCTTCTTGGATTAAACGTTTCGGTCAGCATTCACCAGTTGCAGTCCGGAAAACACTTAAAACTTGCAACTTTCTATGAAGCAACATATGTCACGCTTTGAAAATGTTCGTCATTTTTGGCAGTTTTGAGAAAAAAATAATAAAAGACATTGAATCAGTTGACAAACAATTCTTTCGATCTCTTTTCAAGCTGGATCTTATTATTAGAGCCCAGATCGTTCTGATATCTTGTCTTTGTTTATTGCTGATATTGTGTATGTGTATTTAGCATATTTGACGGCCATGATATGAGTTTATAACCCTTTTTAGTCTGAGATAAATTATTTAAAAAAATTAAGTATTTCAACTATGTGAGATTCAGATGAAACTAAACTAACACAAATCAACAGACCGCAAGATCCAACACTAATTCCACAAAACACTTCCATTTATACGTATTGTGATCTCATAAAACTCATACATAGAAATAACTTAAATCCATAACTGCGTCTTATCTCCCTCGAATCTACACAACTTCGAATTGAAATTTAGATATTTCCTCTGATCCTCACAAATTGCCTTCTAATTGCCGCAGTCGTCAGAACAAAAGCAAACACAAAACATGGAAAGTGAATAAGAATAAGCCGATATCTGGGGCGTGAATAACCGGCTAAGGCCATAAATTAAATACCAATTATTCAGGAAAGCTATTAAATTCGTTACAAATGCATGGCATTACCAAAACAAACTATAAAAATTAGGCACGCCGAACCTCCTATGTCGTTAACGTAACCGTGTAATCTAGCGGGTAATTTGACATGTCGAATCATGGGATAGGGCTATTGGCTGGATGGTGGATCTTCTCTCCCTTCTGATTTACTGAATCACAGATAAAAGAATATGTTCTGCATAAGGGATGTACGAGAAGTCGACACGAGGAATCTTCGCTCTGTTAGTAATCAGAGTAATCTTACTCTGAAGGTGAGTTGCTCTAGAGCAACTCTGGAGCTTGAATAGGTACACTTGCCTAAATATTATGTATGCCCTTCAGTTACTTAATTATCCCTAACTTTTTATTTGCCTAAATAATTTCCGAAATCATTTCAGTTGGAAGTGAAGTGATTTTGACAGAAGAAAGAAAGAAGTCAGAACATGACAATCATCGAAACGATAAGGTTCGAAAACCGAGTAAAAAATCAGAATATTGACTATAGATCGAAAAGAAATTCTTAAATTAATATGATAAGAAGCAACATCAGTTGGAAGTGATGCGCATCACTTCAAAATAACAACATTGTCAAATAGACACGCATCAACTATCAACTGATTTATTTGATCAATTTGGAAGTGATGCAGCGTCAAATAGAAAGAGCCTATCATGAGATTTTGTTTACTTCGGTGCTGTCATGAACATTATCATTTGGATTATGGACATTTGAATGATATCGAAGACACTTCCCCTTTTATTTTGATTGTGTTAATTTACCATCTGTGAAAAAATTTCAAGAACCAATGTTTATACGAAGCCAAGAAATACAGGACAATATCTTCATTTTGAATCAAATCAGCATTTCAACATAAAATTAGTAGCAACGAAAGTCTATATGATAGGGCATCAATAATATGTTCCAATGAAAAATTATCTTTTCACCATTTCATCATCTGAGAAAAACATATGCTTTAAATCCAACGATAACAACCATTTAGCGCAACTCAGGAACTCAAAGCTCTGGAAAACCTCAAAAGTTAGAATCTCTCAAAACGAATAAGTACAGCAACAGCTCTGTATAGAGACTGCTGAATTTAATTTCAGAAATATTCAAATTTTTTTCATTTTTATCTTCTTGTAGAGATCATATTTTTGATGCCTTATTATATTGGCTTTCGGCTTCTCCTAATAATTGAATAAAATAACAAGCTTCCTTTCCCAGATGTGCTAGTACGTAAACAGAATAGTATTCTAAAAACCAATGCTTATCGAAAGCCAAAAAATACAGGAAGGTACCTTCATTTTGAATGTAGATAATCAACATTATAACACAAAATTAGGGGTAGCGAAAAAATATGCTCCCTTCAAGAAGATAAAATTGAAAAAAATGAGAATATATTTGAAATTCTTATGATAAGTAGTCATCCCAAGATATTGTTGGAAAAAGACGAAGCAATTATACACATAAGTACAAAACCTACAACCTACACCAAGTCAAATCGAATTAGAACAAAAAATAAGTAATGATATACCATATGTTGAAGAGTAACCTGAAAAGATAAGAGAATCTCAAATAAGCTCAATGTAAAAACAGGATTCAGGACTCAAAATGCCATAGAGATAGAATAGTATAGAGTCGCTATCAATAAAACGAAAGTGGTGTCAGATCCGCCAATTACTGCGATACGTCGAATTTTGACAATCATTGAATTTTTTCTAAAAATAGTGATTTTTGTACATTTTTCAAGTTAGATTGAGATTTCTTGTGCTTAATAAACAATAATAAAATGGTATCGTGTGCTTTTGGGCTTTCTACAAGCAGAGAAGGACAGATAAGAAAATTAGAAGAAAAACATATCACAGGTACAGGGATGAGTACTGACAGATCGCATTCGAAATTTTTGCTAGTATGTCTTGTAATCTGATATCTTTTTATATGTGCATATTATCGCCTGAAGAAAAATTGTTTATTTGATATTCAATTGACCTTATTTGAACAGGATTCCTAAAGACCCAACACGTCGTATTTTTTGGGTGAAATTCGTAAACAGAAAAAACTGGCAACTTAATTCAACCCTGAACTTTCAGCCATATTGGTAATATATAAGCCCCGCCCAGTGGTTCCATTTTTCCTTACACAATTGTATGTTATAGCGTCTCTTCTCTATTCTATCTCTATGCAAAATGCTATCAGGGCTAACCTAACAAAAGTAAAACCTGATAATGAAAATAACTAACCAAAAACTGCATATAATTAGTAGCTTGTGAGTGTGTTAGTAACCACATTGGAGAAACTAAACGACTACAAAAAATGTTCAAATGAAAAAACTTAAGAAGCCTAGAAATTTGAAAGTAGAAGCTTTCCTGTTAATAGCCAAAAAACCTATTCGCCAACCTGTAATAATGATGTTATCCTATGATCTTCATGCAGAGCATATTGAACAAGATTTTATCTTCTTGTTGAGCAAATGTTTCATGTTCTTTGATTCGAACATTTAATGGAGTTTATTTTCTCCAAAACACTCACAAGGTACAGTGGAACTTCCCTATAACGAACGTCTGTATAACGAATTTCGTACAAGAAATTGCACGTCGAATCCAAATCATGTTAAAAACACCCTCTAAAACGAAGTAAATTCTCCCTATAACGAAAATTCAACGAACATCCCTCTTTCAATGGGTGTTGAAGGTATTAGGGGTTTTTTTCCCAAATTTTTCCAAACGTACGTAATTAATCCCAACCTTAAACTAAATCATTACTGCGGGCAGAGGAATCCTTCTGAAACAGTTTTAAATACATCCCTGGCTGTTTGGTTTCATTCTAACCATTACTCTATCGTGAAAGTTGTCGAAAATGTCTAAAAGGAAGTGCTTAAGTTTGAATAATAAATTTAAATTTATCAGTGAATTCGACCGCGGTATTGCCGACTATAGAAACAAATTTTCTGTATAACGAAATTTCTTTATAACGAATTTTCTTGCGGATTTAGCGATTTCGTTATATAGGGAAGTTCCGTACCGTACTGTACTTCAATGCAATTTTTGGTTAGATGGTCTTCATTATCAGGCTGCAGTTACAATTTCACGTCAACACTCATTACATTGTAGTAAACGGTTAATTCTAGAATACCAAAAAATTTGGTCACGATAGTGGCGCCCTCAGCTAACAACCATCGTGACGCCCAAGACCTCAGCAGCAAATGTTTCTTCCTCTCCATTAACATATACCACTCATAAGGCTGTTGTTTTAATTACACACCGCATAGGCAGACAGACGGAAGGCAGATGAGTCGTGACGAGAGCTACCGAAGGAGTCCGTTTGTGGCCCCCGGCGTATTCACTTGATCCTAAGTGACAACCAAGCACGTGTATAGACGCCCAAACCCGCCCCTGCATTAGTCGTCTCTTCAACCTGTAATTATACCTGGCGCCGTCACTGTCTAAACGAAAAATTGATTCATTCAGAACGGCTAATGGCTTGAAATCATCTGTCATCGCGGGTTTCTATGTCGGTCTTCGAGGAATGCCTCTTTGATTTTTGCATCTAAGCGGTATCAAGGTTGATCGTGTGGAATTTTTTGGATTTTTCTATGAGAGAGATTAAAATTGTGTCTTGTTGTCAAGTCAAGCTGTTATTAAAGCTTTGAGCTCCTACTTCATCGACTCAAAGACGATCTGGGAGTGCCGAAACAAACTCAATGAGTTACGCAAGAAAAATAAGCTTTTTTTAATCTGGGTTCTCGGCCATTCGGGAATCAAAAGAAACGAAGAGGTCAATACACTTGCTAAAAGGGCGAACGATTCACTCGTTGGCCCAAACCCATCTGGTATACAGGGTGAGTCTTTGACTTGTACAATATTTTAACCGTATATTCTTGGGGTCGAAAGAAACACTTTTTTCCTCTACCATTTTTTCCGATTTGGCCTAAATATGAAGATATAGCCCTTTTTGTTTTCAGAATGTGCTATGCCGCCACTGGTAAACTAACCACTGACTTTTTGCAAGTACGTGATATAGCATTCAAACCTTCGAAATAAGCTATTGTATCAAAGAAACGAGTAGATATACCATTCGAAATTTCAAATAAGCTGCTGTATTAATGAAAGAAATATGAACTACTTTTTTAATACCAGTTGTATATTTTCTAATGCAATGATGATTCATCCAAAATTTTGCTAGTGATGAAAAGCAGAATAATCTCTTCTTGATCTATACTTCATTTTTGATTATATCGGATTAACTTTTAAACCACCTATTTTAGCTATAGCATTCATTTCAAATATCTCTGAAATCTTCCGAAATCAAAACAACTCAACCATAACACGCATGACATTTCACGTTCATAAACACCACTTGGGCCTGGGAGGTTGAATTTCAAGGGGTGTCCGCATGGTAAAGTCACAGACACGACACTAGATTCTTTGACATCGGTGTTCTGTGGTCAGTTTGTTTTTCAAAATCAAACGACTTCATGAATAATAACTTATTAAGATCATTTTAGTAGTGATAAATATGATGAATAAATGAGAAATGAATGTATTCTAACGTAATGTGAATTTGGATCAACGTATGTCAAAGCTCAATGAAACAAAATTGCAATAGGTACTTCGAAAGTGGTGGGGAAATTTGCTTGAATAGATAAGGATTTACCTACACTGAAGAAGTATAGAGGTGAGCTTATTCATTGTAACCCCATTTTTAAAGAAAATCCGCCAGTTCTCTTACCATTCATCATTACAGATAGCAAATTCTCGAATTAATTCTTGAAATTTGTCAAAGTGGCCACAGGAAAAATTGAATTCTGTGAATATTTCCGACAGAGTTGCATTCAGCCAAAGTACCCAATTTTTCGAATTTTTAAGAGTTTTTTCTTTTTTCAACATCGAATTACTCGGAATTTTGTAGTCGGAAAGATTAATCATATTCATGAAAACTGTGTTTCAAAAATCATTCATTTGAAGGAATCGTTTGCGAGATATTACTGAAAATTTTATGCTTTTCATGGATTTTCAACAGCCTGTATCTTTTTAACCAGCCGAATCGGAAAAAATGGTAGAGGAAAAAAGGTGTTTTTGACCTCAGGAATCTACGGTTAAAATATATGTACAAGTCAAGAACTCACCCTGTATAGGTAAATTTTCCTATAAGAAGGAGTTTCTGGAGAAGGAGAAAGCCGAGAAGGAAAAACTCTGGCAGAATCTCCCAAGGATGGATCATTCCACTAGGTTCTTTCGGAACTGTGAAAAAGCAAGATCCAAAAGATATCTGGATCTTGGTAACAAGTACACCTCCTCACTGGCTTTCTATAGGGCACTGTCGCCTTAGGAAGCACCTGTTGAGGATGGGATTATCGGACACTGCCGAGTGTAGGTTCTGTGAGGAGGAGGAAAAAATCCCCATTCATCTAGTCACGAAATGCTTTGCCATTTCGAGCCTAAGGAGATAATGCCTTGGGCGAGAAACTTGTAAGAGTGAGGAACTAGCATCGTTGAAGCCTTCACAGATTTTGGATTTCATCAGATCTCTGGTACTGGAGGGCGAGCTGTAAAGGGTATGGTGAGAACAGCTCTGTAAGGGGACACAATAGACCTTGGGGTCGCAGTGAGTTGTAACCCCTTTTCAAACAATGTGGAACTAAGGCGACATTGTCGTGTTAGAAAGCCAGTGAGGAAGCGCAACTTATTCTAACTAAAATCCGAATACTTTTTGGACCTTGAAGTTCAAAAGAATGATCCATTCCAGAAATATTGATCTAGAGAGCTTCTTTTCCAGTTTCTTAGTCCTACAAAAACTCTTTCTTATTGGTGTATTTGCCTATACCTCAGAAGGGTTATGGGCTAGTAAATGGCGTTTGTGCTCCTCTTCTAGCTAATGTGTAGGCCTCTTCATTGAGTTACCAGGAAACCAGACAAAAAGAAACCTTGTTGTTCTTGCCTACTTCATTGAGTAGCCATATTAGCTATCAGTCGATGATATAAGGGTTCAGTGTTTTAAAGCAGCTTGACTATATCACTATATTACACCCTCGATAGTTTCTTTACAGGTTTCTTATCTTTAGATTGCAACTATTTCTGCCTGAAAATCACTCGAATAGGAGCCAAACGATAGTGTACAGTTGGTTCATAGCACATATACTCCATAAATCGTGGTCTTAAAACCAACTTCAAGGTATTTACTTTGAACTTTTGGTGAGCATCGAGTTAAAGCTTTTCTCGATGCTCAGAACACGGGTAATTTTTATTGTGACCGAAATTGTATTCATTACTCAATAAAGTTATCATCCGAACACTCATATGTTGCATTTCATCTCTCCTGAACACCCTGTATTACCCAATTGATGCACCTAAGCCTGTGTCATTTGGTAAGATTTCGATCCAACCGAATATCCCAAAGTTCTATCAATTATACCAACTTTTGACAGGTAAATTACGTAATTCCCATTCTGAAACTCAACCTGACAAGTCTTTAATTGACAGTTAAAAAGCTCGTTATAGAAACGTCAGCCTCCACTGATTAATATCGCATTTCTGTACCGATCACTCCAATGAAATGGATGTCAATTTCGAAGGCATTCCGAGAAAAAAATGTCCCTTCGATTCATCATCTTTCTTTCTGCATCACTCTAATTGTTACAGGTACAGTTTTCTGATCTGGATTGCGAAGAAAGTGATCCATATGACCATATGGAGGATGTTTCATTCTGAAACACTAACTTTGCAGAAGTTAGTTATATGAAAAGTCCCTACGTTAGTTTGTGAACTTCATTGAAGAATATACTACTGAATAGACGGACTGCCACAAAATTATACATTAACTAGCTGATCCGGCAACCGTTTCTTGCCTTATAAATTATAAATAACCTAGATACCGACTGCGGCGCCACCTGTCGGGCTGATTTGTGAATCTAAACCATTCTCGAATCTCCACGAACACACACAAAAAATTTCATCAAAATTGGTCCAGTCGTTTAGGAGGAGTTCAGTCACATACACACGCACACAAGAAATATATATATTAAGATTATTATTTGATCAACTAGTTTATTAATTGCTCATTACAAGATATTTCTGTTGACCGCATTATGAATTTGAGTATAAACTCTTGATTGAAAAACACGCATTTAGTCCGTTCACGAATCTTTGAGCTGTTGGTTGGCCATGACAATTTGGCATATTCCACAATGTACCTATAATAAAATTTTAGGTTATGTTGTTTATTTTTTTGTCAGATTGATACGCAATGTTGTCAATATAACATAGAGTTCTCTAATAACTCGGAAGTTCGTTGAATCCACAAGAAATATATTCATTATTCGTGAATAAAGTATAGTATTCTACTCGAGTATAGGAATGGCTGTTATTCACTAGGTGATATTCTTCATCTTCTTCACCTCGTGAATAATAGCCCTCATTATACGCTCCTTGTATAATATACTATTTAAAACTACTGGAAATGCCCATTGATTTTTTATTGCAGAACGATCCACTGAAACAACTATATCATAGTCGCTAAAATATCCAACAAATTTCAATAACACTATTTTTCCAACTCTTATGAAGCAACTTCTTTCGAGAATTGAAAATAAAACTGAAGAGAAACTTTACATATTTTCGGGGAGATAATACAAGTTTTAAGTTGAAAAACTTTTGGGGGCAAAATCGAAATAGGGAAGAGGGCAGGCTATAACTCACCAGGATAAGGATCGATTCAAAAGCCCACCTAAAGGACCAATATCGGCAGTTGAGAGTTTTCCCAAGCAGGAGCGTAACATAGGAAAGGTGGCGTTTTGATGACAACTTGACGAATCTGCTAATCTAACTTGAATCTACAGTGTGAAAGATTACACTGCTTACTTCTAGGAAGTGATTTCTGTAGTTAGTTTTTTGTATCTCAATCTCAAATTTACACACGAATCACTTGAATCGGATATCCTGTTATGGAAATATAAAGATGCTTTTTTTCAATTTTCCAGTTGAATTTTCTATGGTTCTGTTAACGTTATGGCCACAAAATTATGCATGAATATTCAGTGTATCAATCTTTATTGATAAATTAATTTCATCTGAATCAAATATTTTTATTTGAAATATGAAGTTTCTTCTTTTCAATATTCTAATTGAATTTCTAGGGTTCTGTTAACACTATGGTCCCAAAATTATGCATGAATATTCAGTGTATCAATCTTATATCTTATAAAATAAATTTTATTCGAATCGAATGTTTTGCAATGGAAATATGAAGTTTTTTCTTTTCAATATTCCAATTGAATTTTTCATGGTTCTGGTCACACTAAGGCCACAAAATTTTGCATGAGTCTTTTTATGGATATCTTGCATGTGGCTGCAACATTTCATTTGGATAGGTTTTGTTTTGTCTGAGATATTGAGAATCAAAAATTTTGAATGACCATATTTTATGGAACACCCTGTACGATTTGGCTGGTTAACGAACTTAACCGAGGTATTTTGGACTCGAACTCATCCTGAAAATTTCAAGTCTCTAGGACAATCCCTTCGGAAGTTATTGTACGCTAACGGACGGTCTGACGACCCCTAGGACCGAATTGAATTTGACCACGAACTCGTCATCAGAAACTCTAACCCTATCATTTGGGAGCATTTTTGGATCAAAATTTGAAAATTACGGAGATTTAGGTAAAACGATATAGCACTCGTTTAAGTAGAACGAGCGCTCAAGAAAGATTTACCGTCAAATTAGAGGTATAGGTATTCTTGTAAATGCAAATGGAACGAAAAAAACAGTATTGAGATGTTTTAAACAGAGGAGCGGTATTTAGATTTCTACAAACATCCCTTAAAATATATTTACGTTAATTCTGAACCCCCTTTATTCGAACAAAACAAAAAATTCGAGAATCGATTCGCAACAAACGAAGGGGCGAAACCGTTTTCCCACTGCTGCGCCCATGGGATCCAGTCCGAGTTTAAAATCATATTTACGGGGAAGCAGCAGAGAATGCAGCATAGCAGTATCAAGAGAATAGGAAGGGTGGCATCTACATTTCACGGGGCCAGCCGAACTATAAAAAGCTCCGATTCGGGCTGACTTTATCTCGGCCATAAATTTGCCAGAAGCTGCGCTGATTTATGCCCCCACCATAAATGCACGGCCCCCGAGTTTCCCTCGAAACTCTTTCCCGAAAACGTCCCGGATTTATGTCCGGCAATACCGCAAACTCATCCGCGCACCCGTTAATGGAGTTTTAGGCTCGTACCCCCGGTAATTTGCTCGAGTTATGTGGGAAAACGCTGGAAATGACGCACTGCGCTGTGTTTGGGCGGAAGAATTTGGTCGACTGACTGACGTGCAACGTTTTGAAAGTTTTTCCTGTGGTTGCGGGAAAAATTTGTGACATATGGCAACAACGGTTATAGTTTTTCCTTTGGTTTAGGGAAAAATTGGTAACATGTGGCAACAATGGTTTCAGTTTTTCCTTTGGTTTAGGTAAAACTTAGTGACATGTGGCAACAATGGTTTTTGTGTTTTTTTTTGTGGGGTGTAATTTTTTCATTTTACCATTGAAATATGCACGGTCCTCGAGATTTCCTAGAAACTCTTTCCCGAAAACGTCCCGGATTTATGTCCGGCAATACCGCAAACTCATCCGCGCACCCGTTAATGGAGTTTTAGGCTCGTACCCCCGGTAATTTGCTCGAGTTATGTGGGAAAACGCTGGAAATGACGCACTGCGCTGTGTTTGGGCGGAAGAATTTGGTCGACTGACTGACGTGCAACGTTTTGAAAGTTTTTCCTTTGATTACGGGAAAATTTTGTGACATATGGCAACAACGGTTATAGTTTTCCTTGAGTTTAGGGAAAAATTGGTAAGATGTTGCAACAATGGTTTCAGTTTTTCCTTTGGTTTAGGGAAAAGTTAGTGACATGTGGCAACAATAGTTTTTGTGTTTTTTGTGGGGTGTATTTTTCTATTTTTCCATTCAAATATGCACGGTCTCCGAGCTTCCCTCGAAACTCTTTCCCGAAAACTTCCCGGATTTATGTCCGGCAATACCGCAAACTCATCCGCGCACCCGTTAATGGAGTTTTAGGCTCGTACCCCCGGTAATTTGCTCGAGTTATGTGGGAAAACGCTGGAAATGACGCACTGCGCTGTGTTTGGGCGGAAGAATTTGGTCGACTGACTGACGTGTAACGTTTTGAAAGTTTTTCCTTTGGTTACGGGAAAAATTTGTGACATATGGCAACAACGGTTATAGTTTTTCCTTTGGTTTAGGGAAAAATTGGTAACGTGTGGCAACAGTGGTTTCAGTTTTTCCTTTGGTTCAGGGAAAAGTTAGTGACATGTGGCAACAATAGTTTTTATGTTTTTTGTGGGGTGTATTTTTCTATTTTTCCATTGAAATATGCACGGTCTCCGAGCTTCCCTCGAAACTCTTTCCCGAAAACGTCCCGGATTTATGTTCGACAATACCGCAAACTCATCCGCGCAACCGTTAATGGAGTTTTAGGCTCGTACCCCCGGTAATTTGCTCGAGTTATGTGGGAAAACGCTGGAAATGACGCACTGCGCTGTGTTGGGCGGAAGAATTTGGTCGACTGACTGACGTGAAACGTTTTGAAAGTTTTCCTGTGGTTGCGGGAAAAATTTTGTGACATATGGCAACAACGGTTATAGTTTTTCCTTTGGTTTAGGGAAAAATTGGTAACATGTGGCAACAATGGTTTCAGTTTTTCCTTTGGTTTAGGGAAAAGTTAGTGACATGTGGCAACAATAGTTTTTGTGTTTTTTGTGGGGTGTATTTTTCTATTTTTCCATTGAAATATGCACGGTCTCCGAGCTTCCCTCGAAACTCTTTCCCGAAAACGTCCCGGATTTATGTTCGGCAATACCGCAAACTCATCCGCGCAACCGTTAATGGAGTTTTAGGCTCGTACCCCCGGTAATTTGCTCGAGTTATGTGGGAAAACGCTGGAAATGACGCACTGCGCTGTGTTTGGGCGGAAGAATTTGGTAGACTGACTGACGTGTAACGTTTTGAAAGTTTTTCTTTTGGTTACGGAAAAATTTGTGACATATGGCAACAACGGTTATAGTTTTTCCTTTGGTTTGAGGAAAAATTGGTAACATGTGGCAACAATGGTGTCAGTTTTTCCTTTGGTTTAGGTAAAATTTAGTGACATGTGGCAACAATGGTTTTTGTGTTTTTTTTTGTGGGGTGTAATTTTTTCATTTTACCATTGAAATATGCACGGTCCTCGAGATTTCCTAGAAACTCTTTCCCGAAAACGTCCCGGATTTATGTCCGGCAATACCGCAAACTCATCCGCGCACCCGTTAATGGAGTTTTAGGCTCGTACCCCCGGTAATTTGCTCGAGTTATGTGGGAAAACGCTGAAAATGACGCACTGCGCTGTGTTTGGGTGGAAGAATTTGGTCGACTGACTGACATTCAACGTTTTGGAAGTTTTTCCTCTGATTACAGGAAAAATTTGTGACATATGGCAACAACGGTTATAGTTTTTCCTTTGATTTAGGGAAAATTGGTAACGTGTGGCAACAATGGTTTCAGTTTTTCCTTTGGTTTAGGGAAAAGTTAGTGACATGCGGCAACAATGGTTTCTGTATATTTTTGTTTAGGTGCATTAAAATATGCACGTAACCCGAGTTTCCCTTGGAACTATTTCCCGAAAACGTTAGTTAGTTGGGGAACTGATAAAGCGAGGGAGTATCTGATAGCCGTGAATAATGACTTATAATTCACTAGTGATTCGTGGGTATTATTTTGGCCGAGTAAACAGAAGTAAAATGGAAGATTAAAAAATAGTCGTGGATAATAGTATATTACGCAACGAGCTATTATTCGCGAGGTGAAATTTAGGCTACGAGCCGTAGGCGATGGCCCAAATCACTTAGCGAATAAAAGCCATTATACGCAAGTAGCATACTATACTTTATTCACGACTACTCAATATATTTCTTGAAGATTTTAACATTTGGCGGCCGCAACAAGACCCTTCTATGACAAGCGTGAAAAAAGTCAATTTTTGGAGATCTGGGGATAGTATGTATATTATGTAATAAAAAATGCTTTAATTGATATAATACAAGTAGATTTGGCCCTCGATTGACAAGGTATACTTACCCTTATTTGTTAGTTGGATTACTTTAAGATAGGTACTGAAGAAATACCAATTTGAAGAATATTCATCAAAGCTAAATCTATGAAGCATCTGACCGCAGAGAATAATATCTCATAAATCACTTGTGATTAATGGTTATTATTTGGCCGAGGCCACAGACTTAAAATGGCTAGATTATATAGTAGTCGTGGGTAAAATTCGTTTTGCCATACAATATAAAAATCTCATACAATAAAAGCTCTGCCAATTTTTATTGAGAGTTAATAAAAGCGATAGAGTTGAAAATCATCAGAAGGCAAAGTCTCTACTATCACATATCGATTGAAATATATTCTGGGAGGACTCTGCATTTCTTGAAAAATTTATATGTTTTCACTCCCAGTCTCTGAAACAGAAATAATTAAAAAAAATTAATTAAAATGAAGGACTCCTGCGAGAATCTTTGCACTTATTTGTCAGAAGCCAATAGGTCTTGAAAAAATTGTGTCCTAACAGTAAAACTGAAAAAGAAATTAAATGAAAAGGATAATGTAACGTTCGGTGTCTATATCAGACACCTTCTTCAGACAGACTTGTAAAATCTTCAGAATTGTGTGTTTTTAATTTGCAATCTGATTGACATTGGAAGTTGTCAATATATAGAGATGTTGATTTATTTAATTTTGAAATTTCCTGATGTCATTTCTTTTTTCAATGAATCAATCCAAATACGATCTTTTCCAACAAAACAATTGGACAAATTATCTACTTCATCTAACAAAATTCACTCACATTACCTGTATTCGTATGTAAAGTCTGCCGCGAACGGTCGTAGTTTTTCTTGCTTTCCACATTGAATGTTAAACTCGAGTTTGTGGCGTGACAAGTGATGTGAATATCGTAACTTTGAAACTTTAAATAGCAGTACTGAGTAGAAGCCAAAGAGGTGAAGATTAGTGAAAAAAGACACTTGAATATCAGCAAAATATAGTGAAATAAGACATAATAATTTCCTGAAAATAATTATATATCGGAGCTGTGAACATATGATCGGTATGTCTTATCTGACGCGTGCCAGGTGAACGAAGATAATTATAAAGCGTTCCATACATTACAAGATATGCCCACTGATGATGATGATCCCTTTCTGGGTTTCTTATCACGTGAAGGAAATCCAAAAACTGCAAGGAATACTGAACTGCAGCATACATCGTCACAGCAAGATTTAGCTATGGAAACTAATAGCAAAAATATCTGGCAGGTAGCAAAGAAACGCAAGAGATCTGCTCCCCAAACCCCTAGTCCACCCACAACACCAACAAGAAATAGATTTTCACCGCTAGAATCAATATCAACTAGCCATCTGAATGAAAATAACAGGGAAAAAAAAGACAAAAATGAACAAGAAAACAAAACACCAACACCGCCACCAATTTTTATTTACGATGTTGCTGACTACAAGGCAATGTTGAGCAGTTTTACCCAGGTAATTGAGAAAGACTCCTTCCATACAAGGGTTCTAGCTAACGATAAAATTAAAATTAGCACACACTCAGTGGACACTTTCAGAAAACTATCTGCTTATCTCAGAAAAGAAGAAATAATCCACCACACCTATCAAATACGCGAAGAACGTGCATACAGAGTGGTCATTAGAAACCTACACCACACAGTCCCCACTGAGGAAATTAAAAATGAACTAAACGACGCCGGCCATAAGGTTCGTAACATAATCAATGTAAGACATAGGGTAACAAAAGAACCACTGCACATGTTTTTCGTTGATCTTGAGCCCCAACCCAATAATAAAACCGTTTACGATCTTCAATTCATAAACAGAACTAAAGTCACTATAGAACCACCAAGAAAAAAAAGGGCTTGATACAATGCACAAGATGTCAGGGATATGGCCATTCTAAAGCATATTGCTATAGACCTTATAATTGCGTCAAGTGTGGTGGACAACATGACACAAAAATATGCCAAAAAGTGAAAGATACGCCACCAAAATGTGTCTTATGCAGCGGTAACCATCCGGCCAACTATAAGGGTTGCCAAGTTTATAAGGACCTCGTACAGAAAAGCCAACCCAGAAGCAACACTCGCCAGCCAACCACATACTCAAACCCTCTCCCAAACTACCCAACACCACCAACTAAAGGAACACCACAAAAACGAGTGCCGCAAACCTATGCTGAAGCGACATGTCCAAGGAACCAAGAGCAAACATCATTCGATCTGAGTCAGCAAATGTCAATATTTCTTGATGAATTCAAAAGTATGTTCTCACAGCTACTTAACCAAAACAGCATGATATTAAATCTGCTTACCACTCTTATAAGCAATACCAATCACAATGGCTAAAAGCATTCTAAGGATTGCAACTTGGAACGCCAACGGTTTGCTAAATCACAAACAAGAAATACAAACGTTCCTAAACCTCAATAAAATAGACATCCTATTAGTTTCTGAGACGCATTTTACCAGTCGAACAGTATTCACCATCCCATTCTACTCGGTCTACCACACAATCCATCCTGATGGAACTGCCCATGGAGGATCAGCTATTATCATAAAAAACTCCATATCTCACCACGAACAGGAGAAATTTCAAACAGACGCCATTCAAGCAACGACCGTCCAAATAAAAATCAATACTGGAAGCCTATCCATAACATCAGTGTACTGTCCACCAAGACACACAATCGCAACTGACACATATAAAGAATTCTTCAGCACTCTGGGAAATAGATTCATTGTAGGTGGTGACTGGAACGCTAAGCATACACATTGGGGCTCCAGACTGACAACTACCAAGGGCCGAAATCTTTATCGTGCTCTGACTGACAAAAACTACGAACACCTATCTAATGGAGAGCCTACATACTGGCCTACAGACCCAAGAAAATTACCCGACGTTCTCGACTTTTTTGTGGTCAATGGTATTTCTACACAAAATTGTTCACTAGAATCCCAATATGATCTAACATCTGATCATACGCCTGTCATAATTAATCTGAACAGCAACCCCATAAAAACAAATTCTCCAGCCAAACTAGTTTCGAAACATACTAAATGGGAACACTTCTCCAATTATATTATCGAAAAACTCAGTAATAGATGTATCAAAAATCCAATGCAGTTAGATGAAGCAGTAGAACATTTCACCACAACAATACAACAAGCAGCTTGGCATGCCACACCTTAAATACACAAGAAGCATCAAACACTCCAAACACTCCACTTCATATACGGCAACTGTTATCAGAAAAAAGGAGGTCAAGACGTGTTTGGCAACAATCCCGCAACATCACCGATCTCCATCACTATAGGAAACTATCAAGAGACCTCTCAAAAGCATTAAGAGACGCCCAAAACTCTTTCTTCGAAGCCTACACTGAAACCCTGACTACATCAGATTACACCTTATGGAAAGCCACGAAAAACTTTAAAAGACCTACACCCCCAGTAACCCCGATTAAGACAAACAATGGCTGGGCACGATCAAACAAAGAAAAGGCAGACGCCTTTGCCTTGCACCTGTCAAAGGTGTTTGAAGAACCAGAAGGAAGACCAGGACATAACATCGATGTAGAAGAATATCTGGATGCACCATGTCAACTTTCACTACCTATCAAAACAATAACCCCCAAAGAAGTTCAAGCCGAAATCCGCAAACTGAAAAAACAACAAAGCCCCTGGTTACGACTTGATAACTGCTCAAATTCTGAAAAAACTACCAAGAAAAGCAATAGTCTTCCTAACAACTATTTATAACCGCATGCTGAACTTGAGCTACTTCCCCATCCTATGGAAATATGCACATATGATTATGATTCACAAAGACGGTAAACCACAACACGAACCAACATCCTACAGACCGATTAGCCTTTTATCGATACCTGGAAAAATATTCGAAAGACTACTGCTGAAAAGGATTCAAGAGGACCACGAAACAAATATCCTTCCTGACTACCATTTGGATTTCGACAAAAAATGTCAACAACCCACCAGGCCCACAGAATAGTCAACCAAATAGCCAAAGCTCTTGAAAGTAAACACTACTGCAACGGCGTTTTCCTGGACATCTCTCAAGCATTTGACAGAGTGTGGCACAAAGGCTTGCTATATAAAATTAAAAAAACCTGAATAACAACTACTATCTACTACTCAAATCATACCTTTCTGATAGAATTTGTTCCGTCAAATTTAATACTGAAACATCAGGCTATTTCACACTCAAATCAGGCGTACCACAGGGAAGTGTCTTGGGGCCGTTTCTCTACCTTCTTTATACAGCCGACCTCCCTGAAACACCTGAGACAACAATTGCTGCGTTTGCTGATGACGTGGCTGTACTTTCTTCGGACGAAGACCCTGCTGTCACCTCCAGAAATATACAAAATCATTTAAACCAACTAAACAACTGGTACAAAACATGGAGGATGACCATCAACCAGTCCAAATCAGTTCAAGTCGTATTCACCACTAAAACCAGCACCTGCCCCAAAGTGTCTATAAACGGAGCCGTAATACCAACAAAAAAGGAAGTCAAATACCTAGGCTTGCATCTAGATCAACGGCTCACATGGGAGAAACATATACAGGCAAAAAGAAAACATCTAGACATGAAGCTCAGAAAAATGTATTGGATAATTGGAAAGAGATCAAAACTGTCCATCCAAAACAAGGTAGTTCTGTACAAAGCAGTCCTAAAACCTATCTGGTCATACGGCGTTCAATTATGGGGCTGCGCGAAGCCCACAAGGAGAAACATAATCCAGCGGTTTCAATCAAAAACACTTCGCCTGATAGCCAACGCACCATGGTACATCAGAAACGAAAGACTACATGCAGATCTCGAGATTCCATATGTAAGTGATGTAATCAAATCCGCCTCCACGAAATATCAGGAACGTTTGCAGGGACACCCAAATGATCTTATACAGAGTCTGTATACAGAAGGACCCAACAACAGGAGACTCAAGAAATCATGGCCTGAAGACCTGCCACAGCACCACTCAGTGTAAAATAAGTAGAACTGTCAATGGACAGTTCACTTTCATGCTTTTTACTTATTATAATATTTACTTAATACCATATATGAGTAGATTGTAAATTTTTCAATAAACGTCATAAAAAAAAAAAAAAAAATCTAACAAAATACATGTGGATTCCTTAATTTTCCTTTTATTATTATCAGGTTCCGTTATTAGGATCTTTGTGTTGTTCCAGTTCATCATATGATCTCCGCTATTTGAACATACATGATCAGCGATTTGTGATCTTGTAATGTCTCTATTGTTGATGTTGTTCTTATGTTTTCGTGTTATCGTGTTATCTCTAAAGGTCTTGATGTTTCTCCTGTATAAGATTTTCCACATATACAGGGCATATTGTAAGCACAATTTTTATATTTGTGTCTCATTCATTGGCTTCGTTCTGGTTGGAATGGATCTCAAATCATTTTGTGTTTTGAAAGCAGTTATTATGTTGAATTTGGAACCAATTCTTCTCATTTTCTCTGAAAGGCCAGGAATATAAGGAATGACGTTCAACAAATTTGGTTTTTCTTGACGGTTTTCTGTTTGTACCTGATCATCATTAGAATTTTCATTAGATATTTTTCGTTCTAAATTTGAAATTGTTCTTTCTATAAAATTTGGTGGGTATTGATTATCTAGAAGCACTTCATCTTAATTAAAATTTGTTTAATTATTTCTGTTTCAGAGACTGGGGAGTGAAAACCTATAAAGTTTTCAAGAAATCTCTACTTTCATTGAATAAAAAATCACAGTATTTCTAGAATAATGCAGCCCAGCAAATCAACTGGTTGGCTTCTCTTCTAGTATGAGTTCGTAGATTTATAGGTTGATACTCAATCAAGTCGCCCAAACGACTCGATTTTTCTCCTCGAAATATAGCTTGGAGTAATGAAATCACGTAGCCTTCCCCCGAATGTTCCTCAGATAAATTGAACGGATTCACTCTAATGAATCACCAGGATGAATTTTTATGACTAGCATTTTAGAGAAGAGTTTTGGTGAAATGGTCTCCAGGTATGCGCTTCATTTAACATGTCAGACAAGATCTCTATCTGGAATATAAAGTATCGTGCTTATTTTTATATGAGAGAGCAGCTCTGGGACACATAATGAGGAAAGCATGGTATCAAGAAGGATTTTTCTTGCTAAATTTGTCATATCCCAATTAAATGATGTATGTCCAAGACTGCTTCTGTTTTTATTGCTAATGGCGCCTGTATAAACAAGGAAAACATTGTTCGTTAATTGATATCGTTTATATACTTCTCTCTTCAATTAAATCGCTTAATGAACGTTTCATATAATTGAGTTTAATGTACTTTCACGAAAGTGATTGAGGAAACAAGGAGTTGATCTTATTGGTTAAGGAGATGTAAGAATTCAATTACAGTTTTGGTGCGCTTGTAGAAAGAAGCGATCATTCGTCCTTATGGTGAGATTCCAAAATGAATTTCAGTTGACAACGGCTTATCCATGATGTTTTTTCAATTTTTATTTTAATTTAATGACAATTTTGGTGGATCCATTGATTATGTCCTGTCCGACTGTCCGTAAACATTATCATTTTCGAGCCCCCAAACACCCCCTCCCCTCCCGCCTAGCTGCGCCAGTGATTCCATTCCATTTCATCTTATGTTCCATAGAATTAATTTTCTAAAATATTGTATCTGCTCAAGATTGCTTGTGTCAATAATGTTATTAATCGAAAGAAAGTTCTATTTATGGAATTAGAATATTACGGATATAATTTTTCTCCGCGCAAAATTAGCAATCAAACCTTCAGAACTTATAGAAACTTAAAGAATATCTTAGAATATTCCTTCTATGGAACACTTATACGATGAAATGGAATGAACAGTGACCATAACTGCTTGTAAGTTATTATTTTTTCCGAGAAAAGTATCGACTGTATCGAAATTTTGCAGGAGACTTCTTCTCTCTAGAATTGAACGGGAAACCATAAGATAATTTTATTTTTCGAAAATTATCCCATGAAAACAATTTTGAACGAAAATTATAGGGATTGTTATTTTCCACCCCTAATAATAGAGTTATGAGATCCCACCCCCCTCTATTATTTTCATCGAGGAATCATCTCTTGAAAATCCTTGGAAAGACTTAAAACAGAAAAACAACGGTTCAGAAACTGACTGCGACAAAATTCAGAAGGTGATGGCTTTTATATAAAATTATCGTTTATCTTTCCTATAACAAAAGTTGAGTTCTTATTTTTTTCTGAAATCTTTTAGTAAATGTAACTGTTAATTCATGTACTCGCGAAGGATCGACCACGGCTGAAGTTTCATGAAATAAAATTATAAATAAAATTCTTGTTTCAAGACAAAACAGTTTTGATGCGAAATAAAATAGGAGATGCAATTTCACCCCCGTAAAATGAAATATTGAAAATATAGTCGTGGCTTGAAAATAATTTTGCGATATCTTCTGCCTTAAAGTTGAATTCATCTTCAACAATCCATCCCGCAAAATTTTAAATTTCGATTTTTCCCACTGAACTTCAAAGACATGTGCAAAAGATTTTCTCAGTTTCTACTATCTTCCAATATCTATTCTACAAGAAACAATTGAAGTTGAAAAACTCTTTGACTTTGTCCAACCCCCAGTCAATACGTCACTCACCAACTCCACAGTTGTCAAAACATATAAATATCATATCCTTTGCACAGATCATAACGTTTCAAAGACATCTAAACATGCTCCAAACAGAAGTTCGAGTTGTAAATCTATCAAAATAGATCTTTCTCCGTAATCTTTGCACTTTCAAAAGTTGTGACAACCTGTGCTGTCATAGGTCTTGTAATCTCCTCAACCATATGGCCACCGTACTGATCAGATCCGACTACTGTTTATTTTCTATTTGCAGATAAAGAACCACGGATTATCAAGATACTGGAACTGTGAGAATGCTGTTTCTAGAGATTAGAAGTATTGAACTGATGGTCATCTGCCTGTGGTCAGTATGACAAATCAGTATCAATGTGGAAAATGTCCATGTGAAATTTTGGTTGTTATTTATTTTTCCGTCCATCTCCAAATGAAAGTTCATTTTAATTTGTACGAAATTGATTATTAATGACCCATTTAATGCTCAATTTCTGCTATTTCAATGTGCAATCCTCACGGCAACCGTATTCAAAAGCACTACGAGAAATGTAAAACTCTACTGGAACATAGATTCATTGAAATTTATTATGTTAACTGGCGCTTGATTAAGGATAAACATATCTACAATTGAAAAAGAATTCAATCGAATCGAACTTTATAGTTATTTATGTACCAAGTGCGTTATATGGATCCTAACGCCGGAGGAAACATTCGGCCCGAGGGATGAATGTTGCCCGATGGGCGTTAGGATTTAATAACGCTCGTGGTGCATACAAGATTTTATTTTCACGAATATATCAAGATATCGAAAAAAAACGAAAGAAAATGTTGAATTTCTGACATTTCTTAAATTGCATCATTTTTCGATGTCATTCTCATCGGAAAATTAATGAGAACTGTCAGATCTGTGTCATGTGTGTTTACGTGTGGGAAGTGCTTGAGAATATTTGTTCATTGTGAACGAAATAGGCCAGATTCAAATGAAACAAGGTATGAATATCCTTTTTCAATCCTTTTATAACGTTTATTACTAAAAATATTTGTTTCAGGAACGATGAATTTGATAGGATGAATGGAATAAGATCGGAGTAAGTGACATTTCCCAAGCGAGTTCACAGGACAAATATGCCCTAGAAATTTGCAATTTTGAGAAGGAAAATAAATAGATACGAATAAAACAAGGTACGAAAATCTTTTTGAATAGTTTGAGAACGTTTATTAATAAGTATATTGTTCCAGGAACGACAGAATTAAAAAATTGAGTTAAATTATAGAAGGAAGTACGTGACATCTGTCCACAACGAGCGGGCGTATGATCCATAATGCCCGCTAAAATACCCACGGGCATAATGAGTGTATTTATAGCAACCGTTTCTAAGGTAAAATAAACATATAATGTACAAGTGAAAAATAAAATAACATATTTATGGATTAACAAACTTCATAAATTTTTGAGTGATCGATTATTTTGCTGGTGAGTGTATTATTCGAGCTGATAAACCTATGGATCAAATAAATCATAATAGACATACTCACTATCGAGAAATAGCCATTTATGATATGAGTGTTAAAGTGATATTTAATTTGTGAGTGAAAAGTTTGTGAAATGAGCGGAGCGAATTGAACAATTTCACGAACAAATAAGTCATATTGTACTAAAAATAGTATATTATGTAAATTCTCTATACATCAGAAAAAGTAAATAGGAGCTTCTATGAAGAATTCTTGATCTGCTCATGGGGTAACACTGCTGATTTTTTGGGAACGTATCCTTTGAATTTTTTTTTAACACTCATCGAATAATTTGACATCGTTTTTCTTTCAAATATAGCATGGACCATAACATAGGTAATTTTGGCCATAACGTGTTTGGTGAATATTTCTTCTGCAACTGGAGATCTAATGAATTAATCATACTATCATACTATTGATTACAACACAAGAAACATGAATACATTTCCCTCGGTTCCCTATACATCATGTAAATAGGACAACCTCGGGAAATATACTATTCATATTTCTCTAGTTGTAATAATAGCTATAAAAAATGACTTCTTATTGGAAATCAGGTGGGAGAGGTGAAATTTTAAATCCCATAGGTTTAACGGAAGACATCTATCTCGAGAATGATTACGAAATAACACTAAAATTATGAATCTTCGAACAAATCTTCTATTCACGCGCATCAGGTGACATATTCGTTCAATTTGTCAATTCCGAAATTCTTTTATTCTCTCAAGAGTGACCATGAAGTGTGTGGTCTTGTAGCTGAAGATCTCGCAGCGTCTGGTCACTATTTTGACAATGAGGCAATTATGGACGAAGGACCTTCCCACTGGGACACTATCACCTTGACAGATGATTTATACCCCTGTATTATTAAATTATCAACCCCTAGAGACAGCCACCCTCTATTATTTGGAACATCTGTAAGTGTTTGTGTTTTATTCATGACTTGTCAGTTTGTTGGGACACTACGATTTGAACGATGGGGATGAATAAGAAATTGATAATTCACTGAACGGCTGAAGTATTATTATTTTACCACCTAATCAGATGTAAAATTCTTTGAATTTCTAATGTCGAAAAAAATTCATATATGGCCTTCATCAAAAAACAATGTGGTACCTTTTGTGTTATAATTATTGATAATTGGTCTGTTTAATCATTGGGAAATTCAAATATTTAGTATAAAACCATGTGAACAAGAACTTTATTATATTCTTTTCAAATCAAGAGCTAACATAACACAATACATAAAACGAAAATCCCCAACTGAGATTAGTACAAAACAGGGTACCCTACTATTTTTTGGTATGATATCAGAGCTCAGGGACAAACCCCAGTAGAAAAAACCCTGTCTCGCCGTTCCAACAAAAATAACACTTAAAAACTATTCGAATATTGAAGGATTTCTTCTTCATTTAGTCTAACCGATAAGTCTCTCCAAGATGCCTTCGTAATTCTGAATCTGAAACGAAAAAATCAAAACAGAAAGAAGGAACAGAGAAATTAAGTGATTGAAACTCTATTAAATCGATTTAAAATTTACAACCCAATTCAAAAACGACTCTGTAGCTTCATGCATCGCCCTTAAGCCTTAAGCCATCCTGAAATTTAAATATTGGACAATTATTTATCAGATGTTTTATAGTATCCTCTGCTTATCCTCATTCGCAACTAGGAATAACTCTACGCATTCGCAACTGAATTCCACTTGAAAAGCATGCTATTACAACGGCCATCACCTGTTCTTATACGATTAAGAACAGTCCAAATTTTCCTTGGAAGATCAAATTCAGGAACTTTATTGGAGGGATCAGTTATTGAATCTTTGTTTCGAATATTACATGTGTTCCACTGGCATTGCCAAATTGCTTTAACGCTTTCATTCGAGGTCAGAAAATGGTTTACGTGATAATCGTGGAACCTTATTATCTGGAATGTAGGAAAGTATTTGATATGAACAAGAACTAAAGATGCAACATTAATTACCCTCAAAAAATGTACCTATAATACTCGTACACAGGACTCATTCTTCACAACGTTTGAGGCTCTGAAAAATATCAATGCCTTTTGCACTTGTTCTTCAAATATTTTATAACCTATTATCGAAATATGTATTACTTAATCGAATAGAAAACTGAAACACTTAAGTTGTTAAACGTTTAATTTGAAAATTTCACTGAAAACCATTATATGCCAATGTTCCCATATTATTTCGATGAAATAAGGGTTTCAAACAGGGTCAGTAGGTATATGTAAAACATTTTATTACCCATAAGAACAGGTATTTTGTTGAAGGGGTTAGATTCTTGAAATCAATTTTGGGGACGCAACCCTGGGAAGGAGATGAGTCCCATGAAATTGGTACACTAATTGCCAGGTTCTTGGAAACCGATAGTTAGGATATTAAGTTTTTTATAGGAACATAAATAACCCTATGGTTATTCTCACCCAGTATATGAAAGTTATTGAATGAAAGGAAAAAACCCAACTTTCACTTTTGTTCTTAGAAAATGATGTCAACAAGTTGACATTTATCGCAGATTCAGGCCAAAACCGAAACTGATGTAATATGTGATGTAATAAAGAAAAATTGATTACATCAATGAATTCTATTGAAAAAAGGCCCTGTTTAATGTTTTAGTTTCATGTTTATAACTTCAGTAATAAAGAAGTTATGGAAACTTTCATTTGACGCCATTTTCTACTTTTCTATAATAGCTCGAAAATGGTTTGACTTAGAAGGTTGCGGTTTTCACCAAATGAATTCTCTTAAAAATCGAGCCCGAAAATGTGCCACTCATTTTGTTCCAGCTCATCGAATTTCTGAGATCCCATCACTAGACAACGAATTTAGGACACCCGGTACAATGTGAGAACAATATTCAAGAATCAAGGTATAATATCTAATCTTACTGAAACAAAACCTGATAATGGAAATCAAGTAACCAAAAATTGAGAGTATGAAGAACCTTGTGAATGTGGTAGAGCTTTTATTGGAGAAACTACTCCTTTGAATTTTTCAATCAAAGATTATAAAAAATCAGCTCAACAAGGAGAACATGCTTTTCATGAAGCCAAAAAAGTTTCATTGGGTGGAGCTTCCAAAATATCAAAAGAAGAAAAAGTGAAACGTAGATAACTGAATGAAGTAGCTTTCATGCTAATTAATTACCGAAAATTCCTTCAATCAGCTGTCTGTTGATGTCTAAACAATCTGCACTCCAATAATAAGATCCTGCTTGAAAAAAGATGGAAGGAATTCTTTGGCAACTGATTCAATCAAAAATAGATCAGAGTAAACGATGATTGTTTTCTTAGGACTGTCAAAACTGACAAACATTTTCAAATAGTTACGAAACCTGCTATTCTGGAAATTGTAAGTTTTGATAATTTTCCTGAAACTTTCCATAAAAAGAAATTATAGAATTAGCCGAAACAATAATTTAATGAATGTTATCATCATCATTAATTATACCTCAGCAAATAGCAAACTGAAAATATTATTGCTAACTAGCTGACCCAGCAAACGTTGTTTTGCCATATAAATAATTTCCTAGTGACACCTGTAGACATCTGGCGGGGATAACTAATTAAATGACGATTGAAAATGATTAAATTACTAAAATGGCTAAAAAAAATAGGGGTTGATCGTAGAAGGGTGAAAATTGAAGATTGTATGTATTTTTGTATGTTGTATCATAAAAAAATTAAAATCCAAAATTTTGTCTAAAAAATAAGAAAAAAAATTTAGGGGTGGACTACCCCTAACATTTAGGGCGATGAAAAACAGATGTTGGCCGATTCTCATAGATACCGGATGAACACAAAAATTTTCATCAAAATCGGTCAAGCCGTTTCGGAGAAGTAAGGCAACGAAAACTGTGACACGAGAATTTTATATATTAGATAAAGATTGGCCGACAGAATGAGCGGAAATCAAAATGAAAAATTAATAATAATGACACGGAATTCTTTTATATTACTTAATAGTTCAAAATTAATCCATCCCATCATCATACACTATAAAAAATATACTCTTGAGGGCGTTTTATTCAAGCTGAAGGGTTCCACATTTTCTTTGGCGCCTAGTCGCACCTTCAGGTAAGCTCGCGTCATTGTTTGCAAATGTTTTCACTAAGAAATAATTATCCTCTTTGTGCAACTGTCAAAATTCGGGATTAATATTGTGCTACCGTGAAGCTTAGCATCAAATGTAGGGTATTTGAAAGAATACATTCTTTCGCACTCCATTATTATGGTCCATTTCTATTTTGTGGCCTTTTTTTGGCCCGGCGTTATTATGTACCTTCTCAGTAGGCTCTTGACTGCTTCTTTATGTGCTTGGTTTAGCTTTTATTTATACTATTTACTGTGCTTATTTTCTTATTCTGCCAGAATGTTTTCTGGGCCGTGAATGTGAGAAGTGACAGTGATTTACCACTAAGTCTTTGGAAGAATTGGGACGTGTTTCTTTTATTTGGTCCAACTATCCCACGGGTTTTTGGGTCAGGTGTATGTTTTTGTAATGTTTCATTACTTCATTTGAATGTCTGTAATATTTTGCAATGGCAAAAGAACGACAATTAATAAGAATTAAAGACAATTTAAAACTTTGTTATACTTTCAGTCCCAAGCCGCATTGTTACACCATTGATTTTTTGGAAAATCTCGATTACATAAATGCGTTTTTTAATTTGCTTTTGGAATATTGAATTTCTGAATTGAATATATACGGGGTGTCTGTAAATAAATGCGAGGGACTTTGGGAGATATCGATTGGAATATAATCTGGGAGGATTCTGCATTTCTGAAGAACTTTATAAGTTTTTACTCTCAGTGTCTGAAACAGAAATAATTAAAGAAAATTAATTAAAAGATGAAGAGCTCCTTTTTGCACTTATTTGGCAGGAGCAAATTGCTTTTGAAAAAATTGTTGCCTAACAGTAAAACTAAAAAAGGAAATGAATGAAAAGGATAATGTAACGTTTCAGACAAACTTGTAAAATTATCAGAATTGTGTTTTTTCATTTGTAGTATAATTGACATCGAAAGTTGTCAACATATAGAGATGTTGATTCATTTAATTTTGAAATTTCCTGATGTCATTTCTTTCTTCAATAAATCAAACCGAATAAGATCTATTCCAACAGAACAATTGGCCAAATTATCTAATTCATCTGACAGATACATGTGGATTCCTTAATTTTCCTTTTATAATTACCGTCATTAGGATCTTTGTGTTGTTCCAGTTCATCATATGATCTCCGCTATTTGAACACACATGGTACGTGATTTGTGATCTTGTAATGTCTCTATCTTTGATGTTGTTCTTATGTTCCCGTTTTCTTATCTCTAAAGGTCTTGATGTCTCTCCTGAATTAGAATTTCCACATATACAGGGAATACTGTAAACACAATTTTTTGATATTTGTGTGTCTCATTCATTGGTTTCGTTCTAGTTGGAATGGATCTCAAATCATTTAGTGTTTTGAAAACAGTTCTTATGTTGAAATTGGAACCAATTCCCCTTATGTTTTCTGAAAGGCCAGGAATATAAGGAATGACGTTCAACAAATTTGGTTGTTCTTGGCGGTTTTCTGTTTTAACCTGATCATCATTAGAATTTTGATAAGACAATTTTCGTTCTTAATTTGAAATTGTTCTCTCTATAAAAGATGGGTATTGATTATTTATTAGAAACTCTTTGATGAAGGCAATTTCATCATTGCTAATTTCAGGTGTAGATGAAATCGAAAAGGCCCTATCATGAAGTGTTTTTATAATACCTATTTTTACATTCAATTAATGATTAGAATACAAATTTAGATATCTATTAGTGGGAGTTTGTTTTCGAAATACACTTGTTTCAAAATGATCTATAAATTTTTTTATTAGAACATCTAGAAAAGAAATTTGATTATTCTTTTCTAATTCCATCGTAAATTTAATAGAAGGTTCTTTATTATCGATGTAATTAAAAAAAACTTTGGGAGATGATTCCTCGATGAAAATAAGCAGGAGTGGTTTATATAATTTTTCTTCGAAATCAGCCCCCTCTTCCAAAATACAGCCTTTTGAAGGCAATGACGAGTTGACAGTTTTTAATTTTTCTTACTGCTTCTTAAAAACACTGGGTCATGAAACTATACATAATATAAAGCACTAAGTAGATGGTACATACATACATTTTTCAGATCTAGCGATTAATAAGCTAGTTAATTAAATACCCATTTCTTTAGATATGTTTCAACATAGTTGAAAATGAAAAAATAATATTTTTTGTTGAGCTACTTTCTTTTGCTGTGAGATAATTTTCTTTCCAAAATTTGGGACTCTTCTCATATTTGAATTCAAGAGTGTTCAGTTCGTGTACTGAAAACAACTGACAATCGATTGATTCAGATAAACCACAGATTTAGACATAGATCTATGCATGGTTGAAAGTCAACATATTTCACATTTTTTCCATTCAATTAGTTCAGTCCACAACAACGTGGTTATAAAAGTCACAGCAGGAAACCTGTCTCACCTTTCATTCTGTATTATGTTTCTTTCGACCAAGAAATTGAGTGAATTATTTTATGGGTTGACTTGACTTCTGAGTTGCGGTTATCGAACTGACAAGTCACATGAAATGGTAACTACGATTTCGAAGGTGTGGCGCCTAAGCGTGTTCGCGTGGAGCCCTTCTTCATGGGCAATTCCTGGAATCTAAAAGCCCCAGGTAGGTTGAAGTGGGTCTTTCTATATATCTTGTCCTATCGGTTACTTATATAATGGGATATGTGTTTTCTACTGATGGGCAACATGAAATCAGAAGTTCGGAGAAGAAGAGATGCTATTATTTTTTTGAAATATTTTTTGTCTTGTTGAAATTTTTCACCTTTTTATGATATGATCTGTTCACGAATGTTGTAACGTCATGAAATGTTGTTTTTGTATTGGTGTCAGTTCTTTCAAACTTTGCACCTCTACATATCCGCAGGCAGACCATTACTTCGAAAATTTGGAACCAATTTAATTCTTCTATGAATACATATCAAATACTCTCCTATATTACAGACAGAGACAATAAGATTCTTCGATTGAAATCACGTAAACATTTTTGGTCACATTATTTTCTGAACTCAAATGAAAGTGATAAAGCAATTTGGCAATCCGAGTAGAACACATGTAATATTCAGAACAAAGATTTAATAACTGATACCTCGAATAAAGATCCTGGATTTGATCTTCCAAGGAAAATATGGACTGTTCTCAATCGTATAAGAACAGGTCATGGACGTTGCAATAGTATGCTTTTCAAATGGAATGCGGAGAAGTAGAGGAGACAATTGAACATCTGATGAATATTTGTTCCATATATAGATTTCTCTACGGCTGGAGAGCTATACATGGAATTACCGAGTCGTTTTTGAATTGGGTTGTTAATTTTAAATCGATTTAATAGAGTTTCAATCATTTCATTTTTCTGTTCCTTCTTCTGCTTCGATTTTTTTTAGCAAATTCCACATCTAAAATTTCGCCAATTCTCATTTTTATCTTAGTGAAATATTTATAGGATTATTTTTGAGAATAAGTGAACATAAAGTAAGGTCCACTTCTTTCAGTTCATATTATTTTTGTAGTTATTGTTGATTTGATTCTCTGGAACAAGCTGTTAAGCATTGACCATTCAGTTTTTGTGCTGTATACATCACATATGCTGAGGATTTGAAACTCGTATTTACTGTGATATGTGGGATGAAACAAAAATAATTCTCGAAAAGAGATTTTGTTTAAAGAGTCTTCAATGAAACATTACAAAAAAATGAAATATTTGCTTTGCGTTGAGTTGAGTCAGTGTTTCCAAGTTGAGCTAATTTTTTATCTTCTTCGCTTCTTCAGTTTCTTTATATAAAGGCTCTACCGCCCTCAGGAGGTACTGCAATTTTCACTTAGTTGATTATTATATGGGATGTTTTGAAAGAAATAACTTTGAATTAATTGAGTTTTTTTCATATAGTTCTCAATTTTTTAGCCCTATTACCTTGAATTGAGCGCAGTTCATCGATTTAAAATTTCGAAGTAATAAAGTGAAAAGAATGTGAATATCAGGAACATCAACTGATCTTAAAGTGAATGCGTAATTGTACTTGTTGCGAGGCCCACATCGAACCAATAAGAATTAGAAATACCTATGTATATTATAGTCATATTGTACTTCGATATAAAAACGGATTATTCCTAGGATCAGTGGCATGAATACAACTAGTTACGAGTCCCCTAACCACAAGGCAGTTACTTTCTCGAAAGATCTAAACATCAATAGTACCGAACGCACAAATTCCAAGTGAATATTTTGATACACCCAGCAACATTTCAACAATCCATTTGAAACAGATCTTCGAGCAGAAAAAACCGATACAAAAAGCGACTGGAAGAAGACATACCATGATCTCATCACATTGGTACCGACCTGCCAAATGGTACTTGCAGCATTTTGGCGAGAATATTATGGGTCTACATCAAACCAATAAGAATTAGAAATATCTATGTATATATAGTCATATTGTACTTCGGATTCTTCCCAAGATCAGTGGCATGAATACAACTAGTTAGAAGTCCCCTATAAGCCAGTTCCTTTCTCGAAAGATCTAAACATCAGTGGTACCGAACGCACAAATTCCAAGCGAATTTTTTCATACACCCAGCAACATTTCGACAACCCATTAAAAACAGATCTTCGAGCAGAAAAAACCGATACAAAAAGCGACGGGAAGAAGTCATCCCATGATCCCATCAGATTGGTACCGCCCTGCCAAACGGTACTTGCAGCATTTTCGCGAGCATCGCCATCATCTTACAAGCCATGAAATTGCAATATATCCATAAATTCAAGCCCGATTGGCAATTACGACCACCTAATTATAAGCGGATTTTTTTCTCGTTTTGGATATTAAACCACTCAGCGGGGCTGATATCCCATCAACGGCAAGGACTGGAAAAACAAGGACGTGCAGGCCGTTCGGTTCTCTGGCAGCCACAGCTGCCGCGCCTGCAGCAAGCGGAGTGACGATAACATCTAGACCGCCCTTATGTATTCACCAAGATTTGAAAGAGATCGCTGATAACATTCTGGGCCCGTGTTTTGGCATGACAGTCCGCATGATAACGAGTACGAGGCCCTACAATGACGGGGTCCCGAACAACGAGCCACTCCGTCGGTGCTCTATGGTCAGGAAGAGGTCTCCGACCTGTTTGATGTGAGGACTGGATGGCTGGGCCTTTATGTTCGTCGTCATAGAGTATAGACGAACGACGACTTCGTTAGAAAGGAGCTGTCGATTTAATGAACTTGAGTGTTGCTTTCGAGGTTTATCTCGACGGATTTGAATGTTGAATCATTGTAGTCATGTTTCTGTGGTGTAATTTGTCTTACCTTGAATTTATTCGGCCTGGAGAAATGTTTCGTGTATCTTTTCGTGTTTCTTATTTTCATTCGAATAACCGAAAACCTCATCAGTCAACTGCCTAACATCTGGGCTTCAATAAGAAGATCCAGCATAAAACGAAGCATGTGAATTTTTTTTATCACTGAATATATTAAAAATAGATCAAAGTAACCGATTGTTTTCTGAGAACTGTCAATAATGACAAACTTTTTCAAAGAACAACGTAAGTTATTTTTCTGAGAGTTAAGAATCTATACAGTGTTTTGCTTACGGCGGCTTGTGAATGCTGGCCGAAATGTTGAACAGAACTTACTACGATGGAATTAGCCCAAATGATACATGAATGAATGTTCCATCATCAAGAATTTCACGTCAATCACCATAAGTTTCTAAAATAAGTACCTACATATAACTTGAAACATACAGAAATTTCACTAAAAAACATCCTGTGAATGGATACGTTACCGTAGCTCAAATTTATGTAAAGTTGAACTTACCTTTAACGAAAGCGCCGAATCCGCAAAAAAATTCGTTATAAAGAAATTTCGTTATACAGAAAATTTGTTTCTAGAGTCGGCAATGTCGCGGTTGACTTCACTGAGAAATTTAAGTTTATCATTCAAACTTAAGCACTTCTTTTTCGACATTTCGCACAACTTTAACACTGGCGTAATGGTTAGATTGAAACCAAACACTGCCCGCCGTAACGATTCTGTTTGAGGTAAGGATTTATTACGTAAAGATATCGATTGACATTATAATCTGGGAGGATTCTGCATTTCTAGAAAACTCAGGTCTTCACTTCCAGTCTCTGAAACAGAAATAATTAAAAAATTTCAATTATGTTGAAATGCTCCTGCATCTTTGCACTGATTAGTCAGGAGCAAATTAGTTTTGAAAAAATTGTTGCCTAAATGCCTAACAGTAAAAATAACAAAAGAAATAAATGATTATTTAATTATTTCTGTTTCAGAGACTGAAAGTAAAAACCTAAAGAATTTTTTAGACATTTATTACGTTGGACTTGAAAAATTTCGGAAAACCCCCACCCTTATACCTTCTTACCAATACTCATTCAAAGAGTGATGTTCTTTGAATATTTCGTTATAGAAAGAATTTCTTCATTTTAGAGGGTGTTTTTAACATGAATTTCGGATTCAAGGTGCAATGTTTCGTACGAAATTCGTTAAACAGACGTTCATTGGTTCATTATATTGAAGTTCGACTGTATTTTCTATTATTCTAGGTATTAACTACCTTATTTTCAATTTTCTCATAGGACAAACTTTTCATGACATAACCGAAAAATAATCATTCCACCTTCTCATATCCTCTAGATTTTCTCACCAGTTAAATATTTTAATTCGCTCTTGCATGCTAATGAGTACATCTCTGAATACATAGACATAATAGCTTTGTTATAATTGTTATGCCTCTTCGACCGAGAATAATACATATGTAAGCGAGGATCCTTTGTACGTACAAATTTGTGGCATTGTGAGCCTGAGTAGAACTGACATAAAAGAACACTACAGTCACATAAGTGTATATGGGTGCCGGGTGTGCAGTGCTCTACCTTATCACAGGATCTAACGTGTTATCTCACAGATGCATCTCTTTATCCCTGGTTCAGACTGGGATGGAGATGTCAAACACAAAGATTTCATATGCTGGACGAGGATAGGACCTTGGAATTGCTTGTTGCAAGGATGTTTGATTCGATAGTTGAAATGGTGGTATGAATGGTTTCTCATGGAATTGAAAAAGTCGTAGACGGAGATCTGTGATTCGTTATCTAGGGAGGATTGTCCAAGATAGGTTATCGTGAAGTCAAGAGGAGCCATATTGAATAACAAAATTTGTCTAGTTCACCATTTATTATGAAAATCTATTGGGTGATTATCCATTCGTGTACTCCATAGAGATAGGATAGTATACAGTTGCCATCATTGAAATAAACGTGGTATCAGATCCGCCATATTACTACCACTTCATGTCAAATTTGACAATCGTTGAATTTTTTGGAGGAATCGAGATTTCTGCGCCTTTTTCTAGTTATCATGTGATTTTCTCTGCTGAATAATATACAATTAAATGGTATCGTGTGCTATAAGCATTTCTTCAAACTGAGAAGAGACAGATAAGAAGAAAATTAGACGAAAAACATATCACAGGGAGGGATGAGTACTGAACATATTCGCATTCGAAATTTTTGCGAGTCTGTCTACTACTATTTTTCCTTACTCAATTTATGTCATAGCGTCTTCTCTGTATGATATCTCGATGGTGTACTCACTGATCCAATAGAATTATGCTTTGCATAATCTACAGTGAAATTTTCAGAGCCGAGAGTTATTTTGACCAGAAATTACACGGTTTAACAGACATTTTCTTCAAACTTCTAATAGCAGGTTCATAACGAAATTTCACAGAGGTTTGCTTGTTATTGTTCTCATTCAAAATACGAAATGATCGTATATGTGGTTTCGGAAATATCAGGGAACTAATAAAAATTTCAAATGTCAATAGCTCCGGAACTACTAGATCAATTCGGCCCGTTAACGAACTTAACCGCGATATTCGAGACCGGAACCAACTGTCAAAATTGCAGAACTCTAACTTAATTCGTTCGATAGTTATCGTGTTCACAGCCGGACAGAATTTTCATTGACCACGGATTCTTTATCCGTGAGTCCAACCGAGTAGTTTGAGACTACTTCCGTGCCAAAATTCGAAAAATACAGGCATTTGGACAAAGTTTTAGCATGTTATCCCTTCAGGAACAAGTACTTCAACTTGAAATATTGTGTGCTCGGCAAATAATATTCCAGCTTCGAGCCGGGTTTCACTAAACTCCAATCAGCTTGATTATTGAAATGTCATAATTTCTGTGCAATTTTCAGTTCATTTTGGACATAAACTATCGACTTAATTCAAAATCAACAATTTGATTGCTCAATCAAGCTTTGTGAAACCAACGGTTAGTATTTAGAAAAAGTGACTCTGACAGGAACCGCCCGCACTGGCGTGTGATTTTCATCACAGAAGGTTGTTGCTGCTATCTCATCCAGAAGCAGTTATTTGAACAAAACGGACACTTAAGGTTTTGAATTTGAATTCATCAGAGCTAGAAACCTACAATTCCAATTACATATATCGACTGGTCATACATTCTGATATTGTTTTTTCTGTCTGAACTGTCCAGAATACAATATCAGCTATTTTTTCAAACCCAGCAGAAATGTTTCGAAATGAAGTATATACTATGTGCCAACAGACTAGAAACAACTTATAGCAAGTCACCGGCTTAGGTGAGGCAACGAATGAGATGGATAGAAGGGTTGTCAAATCACCAAATATAAAAAGCAACCCTCATAACGAGAAAATTTCTACATTTTATAGCATACCATAAATGACAAATTATCTCGTATTTACCTAAACATCCTGTATCTTTGGAGGGTATTCTCTGATTTGGAAATTCACATCGAAAACATACGATATAAAATGCAGTAGACAGAGAATTCTTCCCTCCAGTTGCACAGACGAATAGTCGAGATAATCAAGTGCTGTAACTGAATGAATTCCGTTGTCTTATTGCAATAATCTAGCCTTGTGCCTCTCCTATCGCAGTATGGTAGGGAACCTGCATTACACGTATAGAATTATTCAATTTGTCAGGCTGCCCGTAATACTCAATTAAAGTATTTACTGTTGCCTACCATACTGAATGCATTACGCTCCTCTCAACGATAAGAGAGAGACAAGACTAGAATATTGCAATAAGACAACGGAATTCAGTGTGCCACAGCACGTCATTGTCTCGACTATTCATCTGTGCAACTGGACGTAAGAATTCTCTGCCTGATGCATTGTATATCGTATGTTTCAGATGTGAATTTTCAAACCTGTATTAATTGTGACGACCAACAGCTTTCGTCTTAGGCCGCTTTCCGGAGTTGCTGTAATCTGCAAAATTCGCATATTATTTGCCCTAGAAATGGTATATTGAATAAATGAGGTCGAACATTGCTTCCTGGTAATTTTCCATAGCATTTGAATTCTCGACTTTTTGATTCTTCTAGGTATTCCATAATGTTTAATTCAGATTAAACAATCCGATATATTCGAACAAAAAACCACCCCCACATCCAGCTCATCCAGCCATTGTCCAATCTTTCCACAAGAACCATCCAAAGAGACAAGAGTCCGTAAATTAGTTATGCCGTATTCAGGGGATGATGTCTCTATAGAGAACAACCCCGATGTCACGGCTCTTCGCGGAGAAAGGGTGACCTAAGAAGGGGATGGAGGGAGCAAGAAGAGGCGCTGGAACAGATAAGAAGAGATCCAGGATCGCTGCGGGGCAATTTATGGCGGCAACTTTTAAAACACACTGGGGGCGGCGTATTTTACGTTCGGTACACTCAAAGCCAGACAAGATGGACTAAATGTTTTTAAGTACGTCTTAAATGCGCCGACGATAAGAATGGCGGTTTTATGATGAAAGTTGAAATGAATGCCGAATTTATAGGGAAGTTTTATTGTCGGCCGCAAGTTTTATACCTGATGCGGTTTTTCTTTTAAAAGTACAGAGGTGGTTTTCACTGAAACGGTACGACATAGGGTAGAGTGCGTTGAATGAAAGGGGTAGAAATTTTGTTTGCAGCGGTACTATTGACTTCTTCGATTTGATGTGCTTCGATTGGTTTTTGTATTGATTCATGCGTAAAAAAGGATCTTAGATTCGTAGAATTTCTAGAGATGACATTGGGAGATATTCAGAATGAACGACATAATTAATTTACATAGTTGATTTTACAGGGTGTTTAAAGATTGCTTCCTCAGATGATTTAATGGAAAAAAATTCTTGTAGATGTAGGTCCAGAAATGAATTGTTTTCGAGATACAGTGTGTTGAAGTTTCACTGCTTCCTCAGATGATCTAATGGAAAAAAATTCTTGTAGATGTAGGTCCAGAAATGAATTGTTTCCGAGGTACAGTGTGTTGAAGTTTCACTTAAAAACTTACTGATAAAACTGGTGCGCCAATGAGATATTTCAAACTGAACAATTATTTTTGAATTCTTCCTTCAATTTGTGGCAAAAAACCATTCAAGCTTTTTTTTCGTGTGAGACGCCGTTTCCATGTAAGAAAATGAAATCTGAACGCAGCGTCTCTACAAATCAAAGTCAAACTGAAAGAAGAATTCAAAAATAATCGTTAGATTCAAATATCTCAGTGTCGTACCTCTTTTTTGCAAGTTTTCAAGAAAAATGTTAAGACCCTGTCTTGGAAAGAGTGCATTTTTCATGAAATTTTCTGAGAAATGCACCCTTGAATTCTTTGCATCAATTTTTAATTTTCCTCATACATGAGAAGTAATCTGAGTTTTCGGCTACCTTATCTGATTATATCAGGATAATTTACAGGGTGTCCCAGAAAAGGTCAGAAATATCTTGGATTCAGATAGAACATGAAAAAATAAGATAACTGTCATTATTTTTTTTTTCGAAAACGATTCATTTTATCGACACTGAACAAGAGTACCGTTTTATTAGCTTAATGTTCGAGGTATCCAAATTTGTTTTTCAGCATCTCATCATACAGGGTGTTAAAAATGTAAGCTTTAAAATGTACAACCCAGTCCGCCCCTGGTAAACTGAACAAGCTGATTAATATGTGAGTGCGGTGATTTAAGAGGTCCTCAATACTATTAATCATATCAAATTTTCATCAAATTATATCGAGTAGTTTTAAACTTATTCCACCAAAATGGATTTCCAGAACCGTCATTTAGGAAGTCGTATCTTCGTAGGGAGGGCCTTTAGGAAAATGATTATGGGGACTTGTCATCTTCATTTTTTATGTCCTATCTGAATCCAAGAGTTTTCTCACATTTTCCAGGACACCCAGTATTTCTACATTTTACTAGGGTTCTTTTCGAATAATTTTTCAATTGAAAAGAGAGTTGGGGATAAACAACTCTAACTTAGGCCTCCTGTTCTTTCAGATCAATGAGTCAGCTCATTTTTTTGTGTATAGTTTCTGATATCACTTACAGGTTATGATACCTCATGATGAACCTTTATTAGTATTTCAGAAATAAAATTCGGTATTCTCTCCAGAGCATAATCATTCCGAACCAAACCGAAAAACAACCCTTAATCCACAAGCGACAATAATATTAAACCTCCCAGAAGCACTGCTCACAACCCCAATATTCGCGATTTAAAAAATCCCCCCATATTTACAAAACGTACAATTGCCCAGCAATGGCCGCAGGGCCAAAACTGAGCATTCCGCATTTTTCGCTTGATTTACAGACGAAAGTTTCCGCTTCCGTTGTATCAGTGCGCTCTACATATGACTCGATGGGCCGATATCCCGGCTGAAAAACCGCTGGAAAACATTCCTGTACTTTTTATTTGCCCAATAAATTTTTCCATATGAGTTATCTGCTTCGTCCCCGGAGTGTACCGATGCCACAGTAACTTTTATCGGCACGATATTATTTTCGCCGCTGTTTAGATAAGGACGTCGAGGCTGGAAAAATAAATTGCCCTCTCTGGAAAATAGCTGAACTTTTCCGAAGAAGAGGATCCCCGACGCTATTGTGTGTCAGCCGCCGTTGCCGCACCCTTCACTATTTCCGTTATCCTTCCCCTTTTTTGGGTCCTTTGGAGAGAGCGAGGTTTTTCTATGTTCTTATTCATCCTCATTCTGACCTATCCTTTCCCTACTAAGCAATGTTTTTTGACATTGAAATTCTACTGTGGTTTTCAATAACCGCCAAGAGTCATTTTGGTCGATCTCTATGATCTTGCCTCCTCCCTGTGTCCGTCTAGTTCAGTGGTCGCCCACCTATTTAATGCTAACAAAGCTACTTTGTTAATTTTGGAACAAACAGAGAGCTACCGCAACGTTGCTGCTGTTTATGTTTAATATTATGACAATGAGAATTTCTTGTTGAATTTTCGGAAGATTCTCTGATTTTTGCAGTTTATATTTTTTAATTAAAAATCGTTGTGAGAGCTACCAGAATTGCCTCCGCGAGCTACCGGTAGCTCGAACGGTTGGCGACCACTGGTCTAGTTCATAGTTTCCATCCCCAAAACTGTTACTTTCACTTCAGTGTTGAGGATGTGGACTTTAAGTGTTAAAGTTAAAGTCTGTCCAAAATGGAAGAGCCGAATAGTCTATATGGTGATCTTTTGAAATATGCGCTCCTCAAAAAGATGATATTGAGGAGATTGAGACCACCTCTAGAATTCTGAAGTGAGCTGGCCGATCTCAATAAATTGCTAGGAAAAGTCGGAACATTGTATGTTTCTTATAAACCAATTATTAAAGGAAGAGTCAGTATAACAACGCAAAAATCTGCTCTAGAACCCATTATTGCAGGGAAAGTAAGTGTTACGATACAGAAATCTGCTCCAGAGAAGGGTTAGAAATCTTTTCAGAAAGAAGTGAAAACGAAGAAGGGGACATTCTGTGAGGAAGAAACTCAGTTCAAAAAACCTTTTCCTCAAAAACCCATTACAACAGAAACAGTCAGTGTAACGACACAGAAGTCTGCTCCAGAAAAGGTTGAGACATTTTCCTCAAAGATCATCAAGATTACCATAACAAGTAGAGGAATGAAGACAATGACTTCTTCGGTAAGATTGGCAAACCAGAACATTTAATTTGGCTGTCCTCAATATCAAAAAAGAAGCAAGATACCATTATTACAAAAGTAAAGAAACTGATGTCACCACAACAATCTGAAAAAGGATTTATTGAAGCAGATGATGTATGTATGATTACTTTTGTTTGAAGAATAAGCTTCAATATTCAAATCGAAGCTTTTCCGCCATTGAACAAATATTTTCTTTCTTTCATATTCCTTCAATATTCGAAAACATTTGCTTCTCCACCAGAAGGATTCTTCTATCTAAGTCTGGCTTTTCAAGTGATGATCTTTCAGAATATCAGATATTTGAGAAACCAATACCAATAATACTGGAAAATGATCTTCTATAAACTGTAACAGTGATATTTAGCTCTAAAATATCAAATGTATTTTCGGAAGGGTAATAAAAACGTATGACAAACCATAGTGTTGAGAATTGGAAATAACGAAACTTATTCTAGTGGAAAGTGAAAGATCAGAAGATGGGGTTGCTTATTTCACAAGTTGAACTCACTCAACTCAAATGAAAACCTATCCATTGAACAACCCCTTTTCTCCTATTTCTGCAGCTCCCTTTGAATTCCCATGACAAGGCAAGGTGCAAAACCTGTGACGAGATCAAACCTCCAAAGGGGGTGCTCTAAAAGTCCTCCTTTCAATCAGCAGAATGGATTCAACATCATCGACGACCTAACATTCCGTGTGTTATCAGCTAATACCCACTTACCACCCTTTCAGTGGAAAATGGAGCTGTGTTTTAATGGTATTCAGAACGGTGTAGACGTCGCAGTCAAGGGTTTCTTTCTGAATGCATTCGAATCGATTGGCCGAGGGTGAAATAGCGCAAAAGGGGCGTTTTGAATCTGCGATTCTCGATAGAACACGATTTGTGCTTCGGAATGTTTGAATGCTGATTCAGAGGGATGAATTTAAAAATTTTCCTGGGGGTATATGGATGCCTACTTCAGGATGTTGACGCGGAAAATTCGAGAGGAGATATTAGGTGGCTTCATATGGTTGTTCATCTGGTAGTCCAAATAATAAAGCTGCGTGTACAGTCTGACATGTAGATAACCTCATAAAAAAGGCGGCGAGATCAAAGGAGACTGAAAATGTTTTCTGATGCACCTCCAAGTCGCCGTTTGGTTCTTGAAGATATCGAGTTAGATCATGTCTTACAACGTTCTTTTCTATATAATCCATTGTATTATATTGACAAGAAACTTTCTTCATAAGTTTCTTCTATACCTACTTTTCCTTTCGGCTAGCATTCAGCATTCGACGTCAGGAATCACTCTTCAAACAAAAAAGCAACATTCGGCACACAAATTAACAATACTCTATTGCTTTATTCCTAGTACCTAATACCTATTTAAATCTACCTGATAATAAGTGAACAATAACAAGAAAAAGAATAACAGATATAGAGCTAGAGGTGAGAAAATTCAATAACGTGATAGAAAAAATCTTTTAAAAAATTCTTCATTTGTCCTCTTTAAATCTGAAAAAAACGAAACAACAGAAACAGAAAAACACAAGGAAGTAATAAGTAATATAAATATCACATTGAAAATTTTTAGATATTCGACAAAAGCTGCTCTAAAGCCAGGAAGGTTTATCAAACCAGGTCTTGATCTTCAAGAACCTCAAATGTTCACGGAAATGTCTACAGACCCTTAATAACATTGGGCAATCATCTTGCATATATTGAAACAGCGGTATGTTGCTCTCAATATCGAATTCCATTTCGCAATAATGATAAAAAGCTTGTGATAATTGTATGTCAATCAAGCAATGTCAGAATATTTCCCAGCACCCATTTTCATGACCTACTCTAGAATCCCATCTGAAATAAATACCAAAGACCTTGCAGCTTGCCCATATACCCACAAAGAACGAAAAAGAATACACAGTCGTTAAAGAAACTGAATAAATTGAAACAGAGATCATTTCGAAAGATAACTGAGACAATTGTAATACGACAATGGTGTGACTGGTATTGTAAGTCATCGACAAATTGCTATATTTTGGCAGATTTTGGTTGACCGTGGTCTTTTTACCTGCATTTATCCGTGTACCTATCTGGGGATTTCTGTCTTATCCATCGATCAGCTTATTGGAAGCGTGCCCCTCTCTTCTTTCCAATGGTAACATGAAGATCTCATACGTACTTAACGTGTCGATTGCAGGTCTATTTTTCGGCACAATGGAGACTTTGGTTGAGATATTTACCGCAGGTTTGACATGTTACAATTGTCGACTATTTATCAGAGGTTGGGGGATGGCCTCCGGTTACACCAGAGCTGATGATTGGTGGTTATTTTCTAGTTTTGAGGTATTCATTAGTGGTTCCACTAATTGAGATGTTTGGTTTATTAGTTTAACTGTTTTTCAGACTGATTCCTTTCTTTTGCTGGATGATATGCAGGATGTTATGAAGAGAAGATCAACTTACCCTTTTATATATGCACTGTTTTCGAAATACAGGGTTGAAATTGAAAAAAAAACGTTTTTTGCGAATGCCTCCGAACCCCTTTATCGTACAGAAAACAACTTTCTTGAGAATTATCTAATAATAATAACCTATGTTTTTTGCTCATTTTTTTCTATAAGTTTTAATTGGTGAGGGTTTTGAAGGATCAGTGAGTGTTTTCCTCCAACTTTAGAGGTACCTAATGGAAAAAGAACATCTTTTGAGACGTCCATTTGAACCGCCTTTGTTTTCTATACAAGATAAGGTCTCCTGGTCATACGCTTTAAAGTCGACCGTTTTCGACAAAAACCAACTTTCATGTTGAAAAACATGGTCAATATTTTCAATGTAAGAAGAAAAGTTTAATAGTTATACAATCTACTAGTTTATTTATGACAGCGATTAATGGTCGAGATATTTCAATGTGTGGGCAAGATTAATAAACTAGTTAATCACAAGACTTTTCTGTTCATCTTATTATGAATTCAGTATTAGTTCTTGATTGAAATCCTTCTTCTTCATAAGAGATACTTAATATAAATTTCTATATTTTAGTAGAGTTGTGACATCACTTGTATTGCTTCCGAATTCTTTGCTTTCGGTTGCCAATGACAATAATTGCACATTGAACAATAAAATGTTTTTTTTTGTCAATTTCGTGCACGTTAAACTGAACTTTCATTTTGAGGTCGACGAAAAAATTAATTTTTTCAAAAATTGGCTAATATTTTCAACATGAAAGTTCATTTTGGAGCGATCGTTCTACTTAAACGAGTTCTATATCGTTTTGCCCAAATGTCTGTAATTTACGAATTTTGGGCCGAAAATGGTCTCAAACGATAGGGTAAGACTCCCTGATGACGAATTCGTGGTCAAATTCAATTCTGTCTGTGGGGCCGTCCGGCCGTCCATTAGCACAATAACTTTTGAAGGGATTGTCCTAGAGACTTGCATTTATCAGGACGAGTTCGGATCCCAAATGGCTAGTTCGTTTACTAGCCAAATCGTGCAGGGTGTTCCATAAAATAGGCCATTCAAAATGTTTGTTCCTCAAAATCTCAGAAAAAACGGAACCAATTGAAATGAAATGTTACGGCCAAACGGAAGATGCTCATAACAAGCTTCATGCAACATTTTTTGGTCCTAGTGTGAACAGAACCAAAGAAAATTCAATTGGAATATTGAAAAGAAGAAACTTCATATTTCCATAAAAAATATCCGATTCAGATGAAATTTATTTTATAAATAAACATTGATACACTGAATGTTCATGCAGAATTTTGTGGCAATGGTAATAACAGAACAATATTGTTAACAGAACCATAGAAAATTTAATTGGAATATTGAAAAAAAGAATCTTTATATAGCCATAACAGGATATCCGATTCAACTGAATTTTTTTTGTGAATGAAGACTGTTATATTAAATCTTCATGCGAAATTTTGTGGCCATAATGTCAATAGAACCATAGAAAATTTGATTGTAATATGGAAAAGAAGAATCCCTATATGTCCATAACAGGATAACCGATTCAAGTGAAATTTATTTTGTGAATCAAAACTAATTTTTTGAATAATTTCCTCTGAGATTTCCGCTGAGATTCCGCATTTATATATTCGGTATCAATCTCAAATCCCATATAAAATTCTGAGGTAATAGTCTTATTGCTCCGCCAAAGAACAAGCTTTCAAAAGCTCGTATACGGTGTAGGGCAAAATGAGTGAATTTGCCTCAGAATAAAAAAAGTTATTTTTAATAAGTACCACTGAAAGACTCTTTGCGGCATTCTTTCATTCCCAAATTCATGGAATTTCATTGCTTTCTACTCTATTCAAATCATAACTAACTACCTTGAGTCACTCACCAGCTCGAAAAAAACTTTCTAAAATATTCCGGCCTCAAATTGATTTTTCTCCCAACTTTATTACAGAGGGGAACTCCTCTCCAATCCCTTGTCCAATCCTAATAACGCTGCTCTCCCGATTATAAATCAGATCTTGGAGTTAGATATTAATTAATTGAGAATTAATTAATGATACGTACTGGGCATGATTAGATAATGCTGTTATTACCAGCGTATGCTAATTCCTTGTAAATCACTCCGGATTGATTTTATCTCAAACTGAACAGTAATTGTTATCAATTTGATGGCCAATAAATGGACAGAAATCAGAATGGATATTCGGTTCGTTTTTGGATGGGTTGTTGCTGGGGAAGCACCTCATTCTTTAGAAGAAAACTGAGTAAATATCACAGAATTTTCGTACATGATGGTCGTAAAAGATACTTCAATTACGAATAAAGAGTATTTGTAAATGAATGTTTTATTTTTTCTTAAAAACGCGCAATTTGAAATTATCTTTTTTGAGCCCTCGTTCTACTTAAACGAGTGCTATATCGTCTGTAATTCAGAATTTAGCACCAAAAATGGTCTCAAACGATAGGGTTAGACTTCGTGATGACGAATTCGTGGTCAAATTCAATTCTGTCCGGGGGCCGTCCGGCCGTCAATTAGCACAATAACTTCCGAAAGGGTTGTCCTAGAGACTTGAAATTTTCAGGACGAGTTCGGATCCGAAATAGCTCGATTAGGTTAACCAGCCAAATAATACAGGGTTTTCCATAACATATGGCCATTCAAAATTTTTGTTCCTCAATATCTCAGAAAATACCAAACCAATCAAAATGAAATGTTACAGCCAAATGCAAAATGCTCATAACAAGCCTCATGCAAACTTTTGTGGCCATAGTGTGAACAGAACCATAGAAAATTCAATTGGAATATTGAAAAAAAAACTTCATATTTCCATAAAACGATATTGATTAGGGTGAATTTATTTTGTGAATGGACATTGATATATACTGAATGTTCATTCAAAATTTCGAGGCCATAGTGTACGCAGAACCATAGAAAATTCAATTGGAATCTTGTAGAGAAGAATCTTCATATTTCCATAACAAGATATCCGATTCGAGTGAAATTCTTTTGTGAATGTATTTTGTTATGATGAATGTTCATGAAATATTTCAAGAGGATCGCAGCATCAGAACCATAGAAATTCATTTTGGATTTTTATTTTTTTTATATTAATTTTTTGAAAAATTTCCAGAATTTAATTTCGATTGTGCTGAGATTTGCATTTATATAGTTGGTATCAATCTCAAATTGATTATGAAATTCTGAGGTAATAGTCTTTTTGCTCCACCCGAGGTTCCACCAGAGAACGAGTCCTCAAAAGCTCCTGCTCAGGGCTTTTCTTGAATTTTTTATATCTTGAATACTCGAATACTAAGTTATATACAGGGGTTTCTAAATGAGTGTAACAACAGTCAACTGTAGATTCCTAATGATAAAATACATTTTTTCTTTTTTCCATTTTTTTCTTTGGGTCTTCATTTCAGCGATACAGGGTGTCGAAAATTCATTACAAATATCTGAGGAACCACTTGATTTACAGAATTGAGTTTTTGTATTCTCATTGTCACTAATAAAAGCTACTTTCTTGCAATTTTCTCAGTTTCATTAGTAGAAATTTGGGGATAAATCTTTGTGCAAATTCTATATCTTCGCCACTAGCACATCTAATAAAAAGCTATTATTCAAATGGTTTCCGAAATATTAGCAAAGAACTGAAAAAAGTATAAATTTTTGACACCTTGTATCGTAGGAATGAAGGCCGTAGGAAAAAATGTCTTTTATCATGAGGGATCTACAGTTGACCGTTGATACACTTATTCAGGAAACACCCGTATGAGTATATTCAATTGTCAATGATTTGTTGAAGAAAATAATGGCTGGTTCTTTATTCTACGCTAACTTTAATATATATTTTAATGCTTCCCCAGAATGAAATAATGAATGAAAATAATGTGTTTTGTGACAACTTTCTCAAAATAACGAATAAAATATTCGAAATACATACAAATAAAAATTGGGTTCATTTATTGATGACACGAAAGAAAACAATGAAAAATTTAAAAGTCACTGACGTATAGAAGCTTGGCACATTTGTTTATATCATTATATCGAAAAAAATCAAAATTTGGTATTTTTGCTCGCAATATGAACAAATGAGTTAATATAAGTGCAATTTTTGACTCAATTTTTGAGCCTACAAATGCATTCCTTCAACCGTAATCAGACCGGTCTTCCAACACGTGCAAGACGTGTGTAAGGAAGGTTCAATTTCGAAAGCTATTATTAGTTATAGTGCACCATAGTTTGGGCGGCTATCGAACAACTTGGCTAATTCCTCCTGAACGGAATGTGCATTAGGAGAAGAGCTGAATCATCGCCATTTACAAGTGTATTTGGCTCACCAGCTCTACATCCCTGATGCCCTAAGAGGGCATTCCGGCCTTAAAATTAGTGCGTCATCGTGATTTTTCGAAAACGAGCTGGCCCAGCAGTGTCGTCGATATAGGTGGAAATCATTATTATCAATTTTATTGAACAAGAGATGAGATTCAGAATCTGTGAATTCAATTTATATATTATTTAGGCTATTTTCATCATATATGATTCTTCAAACCGTCGTGAGGAAAATATTTCAGACTCTCTCAGAAAAACGGATGTTGTCACTCTTGAAACTGTTTGTCATTACTGATAGTTCTCCATAGACCTAATAAGAATGGACACCGCATGAGAGAGAGAGGTCACTTGGTCGAATGTGATGGAGCTATTGTGGGCAATGTCAAATCAATGTAGATAAAAACACCAAATAGATCATTCCAAATGATATATATCAAAAAATATGACTTTAATCAGAAATTAGTATAACTTAAATTATATTCACCGCATCAACTTCTTGTGGGCAAAGCAAAGCCTGAATATTTGTTTACATCTTCCATATGATTTGACAAGTTGCCCACAAACTTTCTCTTTCTTTTCGATAGATCGCATATGTCTTTCTCTCTCTTATGTATCCAAGTGATCGATCTTCTAATAAGTCACGTGATTCTGCATCCATAGTAATTATAGATCTATGTAGTTCTCAGAAGCAATAGATGACTTTGATCTATTTCTGATTTATTCCGATGTCAAAATTAATCTGATCCCTTAAGCTGGATCTTTTTATTGAACCTAGATGTTTCTAATATCAATAGATGGTCCCAGTTTCCATCCCTTCATATTATGAAGCTCCAATCCATGAAATCCTGCTAGTTTCTCATGTTTTTTCATTTGAACATTCAAATAAAGTTTAGTTCCTCCAATATATCACACTCACAAGGTAGGTAGGTACTTCATATATGCAGTTTTTGGTTAGTGTATTTTCATTATTTATTGATTTTAATTGAGATTCAGATAGAAATTGCTCAAATCAGTGGACCATTTAGGGGAAAAACCTGGATAGATGCCCCACTTTTTGAAATTGCCTCATTTTTTTGAAAATATTGATTTATATGAGTAAGTTCAATGAATGTAGGTAGCCCCATTATTTGATTTGAAATACTGAGACTTTTCTCTGACAAAGCAATCCCAAATTTCCCAAAAATTCATTTTTGTGGAACCCTATCTTCGTAAAGTATGGATGAGTTGCCTCACCATGAAAATCTACGCAACGGATCGAATGAACAAATTTTGCATTTTTCAATTGAATTTCAAAAGCACATATTAAAAGAAAAGTTGAATTCTTGTTATTAACATAAAGCATCATTATAACATTCATGATGAATTAATAAAATATTAATTCTCAATAAAAATAATGGAGAATCAAGTTTAAAATCAAATTACACAATGAATCGAAATCAGCTAAGAAAATAACGTTTAGTTTAGATGCCCTAAGGGGCACCTATACATTGAAAAATCAGGGCAACTATCCTTTTAGATAGGGATAGATGCCCATGAATTTTTTGAATGAATTAAGAGGAAAACAGCAACCATTTATACTAAGATGTGCACTCAATGAAACACGGTTGACGTCAAAAAAAAGGGAATTTATCACCACTTCAAAAGTTATACAGAGTCTAATACCTACCTCTAAAACTTTGGCGTGTTTGTGAAGTTCGCTGCGGAGATGATCACACACAATCGCGAAAAACGACCTCACTTTACAATAACCCTTACAAAACTAAGGTCCAGGGTGACTGTAGCATCTACTATAAAATTAATTTTTTGTTACATGTTTCTGCAGTTAGGTATTTTGAAAATGGGGCATCTATCCCACTGCGGCATCTATCCTGGTTTTCCCCTGTTGTTTAACTAAGCTTTCATGACTCCTTAATCACTTCGTCAGACTTGCTATAATTGAAAAAATTTTATAAATATGGTAACATCAACATCAAGATAATATACTTACACAAAGTTTAAAAAATACAAAATTTATCTCAAATAGTGAAATAGCAATGTTTTTAATATTAAAATTTAAATTATGACCAGTTTGAATGAAATATTGTGATAAGACACAACTTTTTACACGTGAGGAATCACTAAAAACTGCATATGGTAAAAATGTTTTATTTGAATAGAAAATTCTATTATTTATGTTCAAAGACACACCCTTCAGGTAACAAATATGTTTTGCTGAAAATATAATTTTTTCCATAAATATTCACACCAACCCCAACCAATCAGAATAAACATCATGTCCCTGTCTCCAACCATCAAAAAAAAACTTCCAGTAGTTAGTAGACAAGGTGGGTGTACAATCCTACCACCGAATACGATCGTATCTCGCCTTAACGTTTTCATCTCTTTCAGCCCTTCCCTCTTATTCAAATGAAGAACAAACTTTTGTCATTGTTGAGATTCCAACCAGATCCTTATCTCAGTCCGACGCACCGCCACTGGAAATATTTCATTAACCCGGGTTTTTTCACTTCCGATAACGTATAATTTCGATTTTAAAACGATGGCCCCGTGGCTTTTGCTCCATATTCATCAAGATTCTATGGGCATTGTTGCTTAATTATAACTTGGTCTTCAGATATAACGCGTGCAATGTGGTGCGTTCCTTTTGGATTTATTTGTATCTAGATTTTATCGGGGGTTCTTAGATGGCTGTCTGTATTGTGTTTAGGTGGTATCGGGCATGTGTTATGGTAATTGGGGGTGGAGTTTTTATTTCAGGCAATTTCTATTGATTATAAGAAAATGCTGAAGGGTTTTCCAATAAGAAGTGTTATTTTGATATTCAAAGAAAAATGCCATTTTCAATATAAATTATCGGATGTTTATTTCATTATAAAAAAGAAGCTATGCCATTAATAGTGGAAAATAACATCAGGCAAATGACCACCACGACCACGCTTACAAGACCATATCCATTTAATGAAATTTTCCATAGCCAAATCGCAAAGTGGCTGCGCTGTGTCCTCGATAGCCTCACGAATTCCATCTTTGAGGTCTTGAATCGATGCTGGACTATTGGCGTAGACACTCTTTCACATGGCCCCGAAGGAAGAAGTCGCAAGGTGTTAAATCACAAGATCTCGGTGGCCAATTGTGATCACCTCTTCGAGAGATTACACATTCCGGAAACTTTTCCCGCAAAGATCGATCGGCTTGAGTTCTTGTGTTAACTGAACTTTATAAGCCTTAAGAACCAAATCTTTATGCAAAATAAGGTATATGACGTTTGTAAGTAGAATGGCTAATTCCAAAGAACGACGAGGAATGGACAAACCTGGGGTATCTTCAACACTTTCGGCTACAGCAGCAATAAACTCGGCTATTATTGAGCGACGTGCACGCGTTTTATTCTTTACATCACCAACTTGCCCCAACAGCTCGAATTTTTTCACCAATTTCTTCATTGTGGTCCGACAAGGTGCTTCACGAGTTCGAGTTTAACGAACCTTCTGTGCCAAATTTTAACCATTTTCAAAGTGAATTTTAATCATTTCAATGCGTTCATGAAGCGTGTATCGTTCCATTTTTATTGGTGGCGTAGTTTATACTTGTCAAATGTCAAAAAATTACAGCTTCAAACGTCACATCTACCGAAATAGCGGGCTATTCAAAATAACACCTCTTATTGGAAAATCCTTTATTTGTTATTTCCTTCTTTAGGTGTTTAGAAAGCTTTCAGTGTCGATGTGTCAATAAAATTCTACAATCGAGATAATCGAGTATCAGTTCGGATGGAAAAGGTCATTGGTCTACTACTTATAAGTAAAAGTATAGAAGAAATAAAATTTGCGGCTGAATTCAAACGTGGTCGTACAAGGCTTAAAAACTTACCAAAAACAGCAACATCAGAAATCGAAGAAAAACTACGGGATATAATATTGAAAAATATCCGATGACTGGAAAAAATGGATATTTTGCAGAGTTAAATTAATTCAAACCTCCTGTGACAATACATCAAATCCTCAATGAGTAAATTGTCAGTTTTCAGTACTTAAAAAATGTTAGAAATTACTTACCATAAATATGATTATTTTATTTTATTATTTAAGGGATAAATTGAGAATATTCTGTTTGCATATTATTGAGCGCAAAGGCCGCAAAGTAGGCCTTTGTTTATTTATCCTATAGGTTAGCAGTATTTACTGTCATAACCTAAAATCAATGATGATGTGCATGATGAAAGCACGTTTTCAATTTCCTTTTTTTTCTGGGGTAGGTACTCCCAAACTGATAATATCTGAAACTTTTCTGGTATTCGCATCACAAAAAAACTTAAAAATTGTGGAATGTATAATAAAATAATTTACCTACCTATATAAAGAACAAAAATAAACCTCATAGGTAAACCAAATCGAACAACTATCCAGCTAAACTGAACATCTCAACATAGATAATAGGTATCCTACATATGGAAATGTAACTCTTCATTTCCCAGCTTTTCCATCCGGAAAATCGATAAACAGTGAGAGCATCCTACAAACATGACAATTCTCATCATGAAAATCTCCAGTCCCCCAACTTGGAAGCAATCCAAGCATAGACATAATTTTCGACTCCAAACAAATATTCTCACCAAGCATCGATAAGATCCGAGTTAAGACTTACAAGGCAGAAAAATTATAAGCCGTATACGTATAAATCTCCAGCTTAAATAAGGAAAGAAGTGAACAGAGAACCAATACCAGACATGAGCATGAAAAAGGGGCAGACAATCGTTAAATAGGCGGAGCGACTTGATTTGTGGTCGCCATTTTGTCAAATAGTAGTGTTTTGTTAGATGTTTTATCTTATTGGACGATCTCCCACCTCTCCGCTAAAATTCGATGTACGGTGCAGAATAAACGCGCCAACATCAAATTCTATGATTGAAAATGACCTTGCATCACTTTGTAATCACCATATGTGATTTCGTCACTTTGATCTCGACTCTGACGTTTCTGCGATTTTCGCCAAGAAAAATCGCTCTATTCCCGCCCATTTCCACATTTTCCTTCGTGGATGCTGCACAGACAGCTCATGAAGTATATAAATGCCATAAAACAAATATTTGAGATGAACTAATAAGCAAATTGAATGGAATAGTGAAATAATGAGTGGAATTAAATTGAAACGTCTTTTCGCCTCTCATCCCCACCACCTCTACAGGCTCCGCCCACTTCAGCACAACCAATGGGCGAAGCCGTACAACCGTATTCTGTCGAAAGGACACGAAGCGAGTTGCTAATGGTAACGGCATACGCTAGCAGGTTTACCATCTAGTACGTCCGTGCATGTCGTGTTGTAGACATCGGTGTTCGTTTGTTTCTGGACGATTGTGTTTTGTTCATTATGTCAATGATAGCGATAATTTGACATTGAAAGTGTTCTTTGATAACATACATTGGACTGTGATATTGTGTTTGTGATTTTAAAGCCATTGGATTTGATTTTAGTTCAAGGTAAGTCGAGGATACTGATTACAATACTTATCGAATCAATGTTAATCAAATGATAACTATAAAAAATTGAGAAGGTATACGTTCTTGCTCTCTGGGAATACGTTCAACTCAATTCATACAACTCATTATTTGGTTTGTGATCGATATTGAAATCTAAACAAATTTAAATTAGAGCAAAATTCTTATAAGAAAATTAAAAAGTGTTATTTCAATTTAAACAAATAAATTGAATTTCGCTAAATAAAAAAAGTTTACTAATAAATAAATTGTTTGCGTTAGTTTCTCGCTTAACCTACTGTTGATATCTCCCCTTGTAAATGTGAAATCGATATGTTTTTTTGGGGGTATTTTCACATTGTATAGACGATAATTGAACATTTTAACATTCCTTGGTCAATAACTGATCCACACAGTTCTCAAATCTTCACGTCAAAGTACCTATTTGACTTGGTGTCAAATAGTCATCACTCTACTTAATCCACCATCTCAAAATCCAATAGAAATACGAAAAAAGATCATGTATGCCACATTAATGACAATATACATGAAAAATTCACAAAATATTAGTTATAATTTGTTGAATGCACATTTTTCTTCCACTCAATTATGCTTTGAAAGCTGTAATGCAACTTTAATGAAATGAATACATTGAAGAATTTTCAAGCGCGTAATTTTTCCTGAACTAAGTACCCACAATAAATTCAACTTGCCTGAACTGTAACAAATTGTGAAACAATGGAAACCTAGGACTAATTAGATAAAAAATAACCTTTTCCAGAAGTCGGGTAATTTGCCTCATAATTACAATATTAAATTAATTGCAGAGCTATTAGATACGTATTATCTTAAACGTTCATGTTTTATATTAATTAAATTGTCGACTTACCGAGTTCTTGCAAGATCTGTCTAAATCGACATAAATGTAATGATTAATAGACTGAAAGGTTGATTTGATTGACTTAAAATGTGGGTTGTTGCATTATTTGTAGCATGAGAATTGAATTTATGCATACATTTGCATAAGCATAAATTTAAATTGAATAAATGCATAAATACAGACTGTATAAATCAGCAAAAACTGTATCAACTAACAAAAATTCTACAAAGACATTTCGTAGATTTACAGTTGTCAATTGCACCTATTAGAATATATTACCAACATTTTAATAAGTCATTAATTAGCCTGTTTAATAAACACATCGACTAGCATATTAACTGGAAATAAACTCGATGAGGTATCTTTGTGTGTACCATAGACTACCTGCCTAAACTCGATTTATTAACTTGTTTCTGGAGATATAAAAGTTGAAAACATGTCAACCGCACATCTTTTTCTTGATATATGGTGGGATATGTTTGTTTAATTGAAATTTATGGAGGTTCAGTTTTATTGGAGTTAAAACAAACGCTGTTTCCACAATTTTTTTGTTTATGGGAAATTTTGATTCATTTGGATTTTTTTAGTTGAAATTTCGAAACAGAAAGGTTAAAAGTATGAAAATAATGTTTTTAACAATAAGAAATGGCAAGATTGAGTTTTTAAGACATTTTTTCATATTCAAACCCGAAGTGTTCAAAACTTATAATCAAAAACAACTAATATTCTGCAATTAACTCAAATCTTGTATTTTAACCCCTGTGTTTTGAAAATTTAGCACATTAGACAAATTTACTGCAGTGAGAATTTCAAAACAAGACTAATATAAAAGTTTGAATAGGTATCATTTCTAATAGAAGAAAATAAAATGTAAAAGGTTCTTATGTACAAACAAATTTCACACTTCATTATGTAATATGATTTTCAAAGGACCAATTTTAATGATTCAGATTAATCATATTTTACAATAAGTGGGAGCTACAAAATATTTCTCTAAAATTGTAAATGGTATGTTTATTTCTCAATGTTAACAGAAGAAAATATGAGTATAGCTACATATTTTGTATGAATGATACAATGACGTGAAAATATCACCAAAACGCAATCTGTCTCCCTGTATGTATTGTCTTTTTCATTAACTCTAAAATTTCTTTTCTTATGGTTTGCCTATACAACTCAATATCAAATGTGAAACAGAAACAAATGAATCAAAAGTTAATAATAATTAATAGGTGAAGATAATAGATATATCAGCTTGTGTCAAAAACTACAGTTAACTTTTATAAGAAATAACTTCTGCCCTTAAGAATCTTGTTGACATTCTTATAAATTCCTCCCCAAATGGAAGGGTGTTTGAATAATGGGATTTTTCGAAAGATGAGGCATACAAGAAACTCATAGAGACCTAATATTGGGTGATTATTTCCCTAGACTCAAAGTGTGATATTTCTCCCTAAAAATCAAATGGAATTTGAGAATATAAATGGTAATTCAGACAAACTTAAATAACTCAAAAAATTATTTAGGTATCAAGACTTGCATCTATTGTGTATGTAGAATAATAATATAATATGGATGTAGCATATTTGAAAAAGTTTTTTCTGTCAAATATTTTCCCATTTTTTGTTAATAGAAATGAAAAATTGTGTGTTCTTCAGAAGATGTTTGATGCAATACCATGTCTATCTATTCCACTTCTTTAGAAAGTCTATAGTCCGTTCACGAAAGGTTGAGCACATAGTAGGCGTTTCTTTACTTATCTGAAGTTGGCAGTATTACTGTCATAGAGTAAAATAAAGTCAACGTTGCCGAATGTACCCGGTCTCGTCCGACGAGCTTGCGAGTTATCAGAAAACTCTATGCAATTTTGACAACATTGCGTATCAATTTGACAAGGAAATGAAGAACATAACCTAAAATTTTAATATACACAGTGGAATGTCAAATTTTCATGGCCAACTGACGGCTCAACCTTTCGTGAACGGACTATATATACCTATTTTTTATCAATAGATAAAGTTTTAAAGTAGGTACATAAGATGTGAGACAACTAGTCAAGTCTTTCGCATTCTGTATTTCATGGGTACTGATGTAATTTTCCATTTGTTTGGAAAATTCTCAAACCAGTAATCCATCAGACACGAACTACCATGCTAAAATCGCGAAAAATCATATTTCCACCGCTCCATCAAAATTATCGATATCACCCCAAGATAAAACTTTTTGAATGGATTTAAATTGAACAGAAATTTGATAAATCTAGATAAGCCCGTTCACAAGCACTGATAAAACGTTTTGTTTCAGATCGCGTGCATCATTCAACGTTACAGTTGGCGCTGCCCGTCGCATAGCAGTCAGAATAAACAAGCGACTATCGACGAAGCTCAGGAAGGCACCCATCAGTTGCGCACAATGCCATGGTCGCTCCGCACCGACCAGAAATTGACCTAAACGTGCTTTTTGACTAGATTTTTCGTGTTTTTTTCTCGCGTGTGCAGTGGTACGAAGGACTAGCCAATCACAAATGATCATGGAGATGACTATGCCTAACGACGCGGCCGTTGGAAGGTGGTACGAGTCCCCAAGGACCGGAACCACGGGTAGTCCTGGACAGGGGAACCTGGAGAGTGGTTCTAGCGTGGACATTAACAGTAGTGTTGCCGAACATATGGGCGCTTTCTTCCTGGACCCATCTGGGAGCCAGAGGGCGAGGTATTACCACCAGAGTATGCACCCTACCTATGGATCGGTCGCTAGTCACGGTAAGTTTTCCTCAGTAAAAGGTGTTCCCCAAGGGTCTGTTTGAAGTACCATTATTTTCATACATATTCTCGTTGAAGATTGACAGTGAGGCAAATCAGAGTATTTGTTTCACTGTTGCCTGAGAGTTATTCAGTCGAAAAATAGCTACTAGAAATGATAGAAAACTTCGGAAAATTCGCATCAGTTGACCTCAAGAGCAAGCAAAAAAATGAAACCGTATTTATTTCGTATAATTATAATATGAGTCCTTCAGTAAATATATATATTATTTTTAATTGAGAGCTAACAAAATACAATACATGAAACAAAAAAGTCCCTAGCTCAGGTTGGTTCAAAACGGGGTACCATACAATTCTGGCGTATGATACCAGAGTACAAGGAAAAACCTCAATAGAAAAAACCCTGTGTCGCCGTTTTTAAAAAATTGAAACATAAAGCTATTCGAATAAATACCTTCAATATTCAGATACAAAATACTTAATTCATGCTCTTGGGCCAGGAGGGTGTTTTAAACCAGGGGCCTATTGCACCAAAATACTTTGCAACTTTTCACTTCGCACTTTGTATTCTGACGAATCTCAAAAGTGAAAATTAGTTATGTTGCACAACATTTCTCTTAATATTCAATGTCTGCGGAGTAATTTTCACTATGCACTTTACTTTTCACAATGTATTTTTCATTTATGAATGCGTTTCGTGCAACTAAATTCATTTGAAAAGTGAAAAGTGCAAAGTGAAAAGTTGCAAAGTCTTTGGTGCAATAGGTCCCAGGTCTGACCTTCCAAGTGATGATTTTTCGAATCTCCTGTTCTTCTAAGACCGTTACAGGACCCTATTGATGGGTAATCATCTCCCATATATTCAAATAGTGGTGTTTCATTCTAAATATCGGAATAATGATAAAAAACGTGTGAAAAACTTGTCAAAATGACATAATAGATATACTCAATGATGATAAGGTGTTCCTCAGCGTTCTCTTCAAGGCACCTTAGTTTTCAGTTGCAAAAACTGATGTGAGAAAAATCGGTCAAGTTGAAAAATTTTATTCTGCAGGCGTTGTGTTGTACAATGTTCAGTTCAAAAGATCTTAAAATCGAATATTGAAGTAGTTTATTTGCTACCTGAGTAATGATTCTCCAATTTTTTTCTGCTGTATTTCGACATGTGATTTGAGATAATCCGTCGTGTATCTTCCCTTCTCAGTTTTTATTGATGAGACGCCTGAGTAAGGTTAGATATAATTCTCTTTATTTATGTACCGAATATCTCTGTCCAAATATTGACATGTGAAATTGTTATCTTTCGAGGTCTTGGGTTTGAATAATCTTTAATGCGTATTTGATATTTCAAGTTTGTTTGTAGAACTGACCATTTATATCGATTCTGAAATGATAAGTGGGGCAATATCATTTTGTAACGTAACTATTTGTAAAAGTTAATTAAAAGTGTTGAGGAATGAGCGAATAATTAAGGCTTATGTATCCCTATATATGATACGGTAGTTAGAATGAGTCTTTTTTTGGAGGAATATTTTTATGAAAAAATAGATATTAAATACAGTGAAACTTCCTTATAACGAAAGCGCTAAATCCGCAAAAAAAATAAAAGAAATTCCGTTATACAGAAAATTTGTTTCTATAGTCGGCAATGTCGCGGTCGACTTCACTGATAAATTTAAGTTTATCATTCAAACTAAAGCACTTTCTTTCAGACATTTTCGCACAACTTTTCACACTAGCGTAATGATTAGATTGAAACCAAACAGCCAGGGTGTATTTAAAACTGTTTCAGAAGGACCTCTCTGCCGCTGTAATGATTTAGTTTAAGGTCGGGATTTATAGCGTACCTCCGGAAAATTTTCGGAAAAAACCCATCCTTACACCTTCTTACCAATACCCATTCAAAGAGTGATCTTATTTGAATATTTCGTTATAAAGAGAATTCACTTCGTTTAAGAGGGTGTTTTTAACATGGAATTTGGATTCAAGGTGCAATGTCTTGTACAAAATACGTTATACAGACGTTCGTTATAGGGAAGTTCTACTGTATCAGGGAATTATAGTGATTGCTAAGTATAAGACTCATTGAGTTTTTGACCAGTCAATTCATTATAATGTTGATAACAACTTTTGACTTTTCGATATGAAATTGCCAGTGCACCAAATTGAAAGAAACGATTCACCTTGATAAGTTTAATTTGATACTCTTATTTATATTATAAATCATAAAACAGACTTGAGAAGAACTCGTCAAATTGACTCAAAACAACTGACAATACAGAAACTTCTATTTATTGAGTAATACGTCACTATAGATATTTTTTAATGAAGCTGGATTTTTTTGGTAGAAACGTGACAGAAAGTCTAGTAAACCCCTATCTTCCAAGAAAGCCCCTTTATCAGATCTAATCGCCTACTACTAATCATCTACATAAGGGGTAGATTCGACAACACAAACAGGAAATATTCGAACGCTCAAATCTGTTTCCGGTACCGACAATCAAAGCATAAACAATCGAATCAATAAATCCACGGCCTGAATACGAAATTTGGTCGTCCATTTTCCTTGTATCCGTCGAGACGCAGATTCCTAGAACCAGAAACCGAATATCCGAAGTATGCGTGCTAGGTACAAGTTCTTCAAGCGCCGAAGACATCAACTAATGACGCAATGTGAAGGAAACAATGCAAATGCTATTTTAACTATTTCTGTAAATGATCGTGGAACTATGGCAGTATGAAATCACGAGGTGGTTTTGGGTGGTATGCCTTTTATTTCGAGTCACGGACAAAGTTGTGCTTCATTCCGGTTGTTTAAAAATGAATTAAAAATGCATAAATTTTTTTGTTGGTTGTTGGGAAGTTTCTGGAAGTTTATGTTGAGGTAAATCTGAAAACAATGAGTGTTTTGGTTGTTTGTGGAAAGAAATTGTTAAAAAAAATTCGGAGAATTCAAAATGAATAGGGAAGTTGGAAGTATGGTATATTTATTTATGGTTATGAAACAATGACTTCAAAAAGTCCGCATTATTTTCGAATAGAGTAAATGAGCCAATATATTTTTGATGTCATCGTTTGATTTATTTTGTTACTGAGAATGGTCTAATAGAATTGACTCATTGTTTATAAAATTCATTAGGTACTCCAATTCAGTCAAAATTTAAAATTCGATCGCAAAAACTTCTTCTCTCTGTTATGTTTGTTTGAATTTTTTAGTCTGTTCTGTATTTGTTAAGAATTGTTCTGGCACATCTCGAATAATCTTCATTGCATTTTGTGATTTTTTAGAATTGTTGTCTTGTTATTCGCATTGAAAAATGTTGGTTGACAGAACTGTTTTCGTTGAATTGACAGATTATATAGATAAATCCTTGATTGGAACTTCCAGGTACTAATATATTCGTGTAATTCGATATGAAACGGGTATTTTCTCACTTACTGTCTTATGAATTTGTTTCAGACTTAAATGAAAAAACAAATCAAATTAAACTTGCATTGCAGAGGTAGCAATATATGAGATTGTTTGGGGCATCTAATTTGAATTTCTGTAACTGCTCTAGCCATATCATCGTTCCAGCAAATCCTAGGTAGAAGTTCGACCGTTTCACGTCATGTTACAAATAAATAATGAATTATCACGTTGATACTACCTGTCGCGTCCTTGAATTCAAACATTCAAGGAATGTCATACAGAATTTTTCCCGACTTTCACACGCCAATAAAAAAAGACAGCCGCCGAGGTTCAAAATTTGACAGCGAGCAACCGTGCGGGTCATCCTTGCATCCTCGAGTTTGATTTAAATTCGATGCGAGTTTGAGCTCAAGATATTCCGGGAACCTGCGCAGAGACGAACTCAGCCGATAAAGTCGAATATATAATTTTTTTCATAGAGGTTTTTTGGTGTAAAGGACCAGCAGCAATCTATGGTTCAACGTACCTAATATATCTTTAATTATATCGTGCGTTCAAAAATTCGTGGTCAGTAAGCTGTGGATTCTATTTTTCCTAAGAGTCTATGAGGGGAAAAATAGAATTCACAGCTTTATATTATTATAACTCCATATTTCTTTCTTCCTAAACATTTAGAGTTAGTGTTTAGCATAATATATTTCTTGTAATATTTTAATCCTCTCAGTCATCCACTGCAGTTTCAGACTATTTGCAGCTCAAAATTCGGAATTACAGTCATTTGGGCAGAAAGATATATGCACACGATTAATTAGAACGAGCACTCAGTACGAGTCCCCTGAAAGGCAAAAATTGCTTGCTTTTCTCGGGTCTCGAAACCTGACATTATGATCTCATGTATATTCAACTCAAGTAAAGTAATTTCACTTAGAGTCTATAATAATCAAACCAAGAAAGTGATTCCTAATATAATTCGCCATTTTCAAACCAGACCACCTGATTCTATCAACCCAGGTTTCGCCATAACGCGAAAAATTATTCATGCCAAAACTACGTTTTCCATACGCGATTTCTCCGCCAATGGAAAGCGTAGAATTTTCGAGAGCACAAAAGATCTGACAAAGAATGCTTATCGCGAGATTAAAAATTCTGCCATCGTTTTCTAAGCACTCATTGTCACCTTTAACACGTATCTAATTTGCTTCGACTAATTCTTAATTAGCAAAATTCGGCTTTGAAATACACCGATGAACTGAAATGTCAGTTTGGTCGATGTTTATCTCGATGTACAAGTGATAGAGAATATTAATTCTTCAAGAAAGAGAAGTTGTTGATGAATTGTAATCGATTTTGTTGGGATGTAGCCAGAATAATGTGGATATTTGGAAATTAATCGGTAGTGGGCTAGATTTTGAAGGTTCAGACGGTGATTATGTGATTTCACTTTGATCCAATAAGCATGCCAAAAAATATATTAGTTTCAATGTAAAATAAGCATTATTTTGATGAAAATACGAAACAATTCACCAAGTAGTTTCTTTCGAGATACAGCTTTACAAAGTTGAAAAATCGAACAATAAATCATGTATTTCACTGAATCAACAGAGGAAAATGTAAACTGGGGCACTATACATTTCTTTGCATGATACAAGAGCACAAAGTAAAAACCTCAGTGAATATCTCTGTAACCCAGTATAATTATTGTAGCGTTGTATGTGTGAATTTCTTCAGAGAATAAGCTGAAAAATTTACACCCAAGGCTTTTTTTTATAGAGCCAACATTTTATTCTTTCATTTGATTTGTCACCTTAGAAATGCATCTGAAAAAATAAAACAGAAAAATCAAAAAGTAATCAGCAATATAAATATAACCTCTGTGCCACAATTTACAGTAACCGATAAATTTTATATATCGAATTCAATCTCGGACTAATGATAAAAAACACTCGTAACAAACTTATGTAGAAAAAATTATGATTTTCTGATCTCATTCTTCTCAATGGCCTTTTGTTCAACTTACCTTTCTTTTACAAAATTTCTGAAAACTCCTCTCATACCAAATTCGACAAAAAACACCAATTTTTGAGTGCAACATGCCACTGTACGTAACTCAACCTACAAATGTATCTCTTTCATCAAAATTTCTCAAAACTGCTTTCATTTCGAATCAATTTCAGAAAAAACTACTAATTTTCAAGTGCAACCTGCCACAGTAGGTTAGTGGTTAATTTACAGCGACCAAGAAACCCGTGAATATTCAGGAACAAATTGGAATTCGTGATTAAAAAATAATAACAGATATTATCGCTTTTATAGGGAAAGATTTTCGATATAAGCTGTGGTATAATAAGCGGTTATGAAGTATCGATCACCGTAATTTTCGAGCATGCAGCTCAAGCGCATACGTGGTCTTACGCCAAATCTGGACCCATTAGCAGATCGATTATTTATCCATCTTATTTTAACACGGCAATATGTTAATAATGTTAATATTTATGGGACAAAACACTGCCAGATTGAGATGTTAATTGTAAAATATTGGTACTTCACACGATACTTCAGACTTCGGTAAAAAGTTATGCTGAAAAAAGCATTATACACAAAAACAATAAAATGAATAACTAAACAAATAAAACAAAGGTTTTAAAGATCACTTAAAAAATTTTTTAATCACATATTAACCCAAAAATGTGAGTTACACATTCCGTGTAATTTTTTTGTTCTTTATTGTATTGTGTTTATATTTTAATGATTGGAAAATTTCTTAATGTATGCTTCATATTGTTGGTTCATTTATTGTAAAGAATCCTAGGTATTAAAAATAACCGGGACTCGATTGAAAAAGTGTAATAAATCCATTGATTTTTTTTCAATCAATGGAATATTTCCATGAATACCGTTACGTAATTGATTTTCGCATCGAAAAATTTCGGTTGACAGATTCAGAGGAGCGTCAGAACTTCAAAAATGGCTTTGCCTTTTGATAATAAATCAGAATATGTATAATTTGCAGCAGTTTTTCTTAACGAATGTGGGATATCATCTGTTTCCATAAAATTGAATTTTTCATGTTACCTCACCAAAAACATCAAATAACTGTCTCAAATTTCAGTAAACACGCAAAGGTGCAAAATTCAGTAACTGAGGCATAAATGTTGCTGAACCGGGTACAAATTCACAAATATTGACAGAGTAAGGAGATTTATTCGTCCGGTTCCTATGAATTAACCTTGATTATCAGTTGTTTTTAAACAGAAAGTGTTCCGCTCTGAATCTCGGTTGGCCGTATTTTCCACCTCTCGAGTTGAACATCTTCAGACGGTTGAGAAAGAACGAACGGATGAACGTATTTTTATGGAAAATAAAAAAGTTGTTAAATTGTATTCCATCAAGGTTTTAGTATCTCGCAATATTGACTTATCAGGAAGATAAAAATTATCTGCCTCGTGCTAGGTACTTTCGTCGATTTTAGGTCTCAAGAATTTACATCTCATTGTGTTTGTTGCTATCTTCAAGAAGCGGTATTGATTTTGAAAGTGTGCGATTTTTTTTTGAATTATTGTTTACAGATTTCACTGAAATGAAATGATATCTGAAAAACTATGCAAAGTTAATCCCCGGAGTCGTTATTAGATATTACAATTCAGTCATTGATATTATTGCAGAAATATATTGGAATGTTATTTCATTTTTATTTTCTAAATTCAGTCAATAATCGTTAAATAAATAAACTAAATAAATTATTTCAAAGTTCATATAACATTTCGTCAACATTGCACCTGAATTCTATTCGTTATTTTTTATATTTTTTTTGCTTTTTATATAATTCATTGAGAGAAATATGAGAAAATGAAACAACATATAAGTGTTTCAAATCTAACATGAAGAACAGTGAATATTAATAATTTTTATTAAAAATTAAGAAAAGTGAATTTTGTTACGCCTTCACTCGGTAAAAACATATTTTGATGGGAATTTTGTGAGAAATGGAATAGAAAATATAATAAGATATTGAGTTTTAGGAGAGAAATCACTCTGAAATTTCAGAAAAAATGATTACCGACAAATTTTGTAGGAAAATATAGTTATACTTTTTTTCGCGATAACATCAACATCCACTTGAAACGATGATGTATTTCGTAGAAAATCTTTTTATCTCCGATGAGTAATTGCGGTTGGTTTTTATAATTTAATTTATTTATCTTCATATCGATTTTATCTCGAACTAATTTGAAAGATATGAATAATATTTGTTCACCACGGTACACCGATTCAATGTACGAATTTATCTGAGTATGCCCAACCAGTAAACTGTACAAACTTGGACCCAGTTCAAAGATTTGAGATAAGCGGAATGGTTTCGACTATGAAATCATAGTAAACTGGCGGAAGGCACACACTCTGTATAAAAATAATCTCGGAGATAAGAGATCTAGGCTTATTTATACTTTGCCATTATCCGAATGCTCCTACGCGAGATCTAGAGATGCTACAGTTTTCTACACGAAGTAGAATTTCGATTAGAACAGAACGTTAAATTCATTCTAGATAATTCGAAATCAAATAATAATATTGATCGAGTTCTATCAAGGTCCCAAATGTTTACAGAAGATAGCGTAACCGTGATAAATTTCGATGGTATCTGGGAAGATTTCAGCTGAGAAATCCCTTTTTTCAATTGCATTTATGAATTGAAATCATCGAAAGTTAAGAGCAGATTCGATATTAAGATATTTCCGTCAGATATGACTACTTTTCGTCGGTTATACTAAGTCCTAGTAAATTCGATAAAAATGTGAATAATTGGTGTACATTTTACACTACAAGCACATAGAAACAATCGAGGAAGAGAACTTATGTCTCAAATTATCTCTAAACGAACATAGTATTCCCAATTACAACAATACCAACAAATTGGCGTTTGCTGGTACTTCATGGGCTTTTTTCCGTCGAAAAACATAATAGGGCAACCACGTCTCGTTACTCAAAGCCAATCCTCAAGAAATAAAGTAACCCATTCGAGAAAATAACAAGGCATGCGACATTAAACACATTGTCGGAATTCTCGCGCGGCCATATAACCATAGGTTCTTTTTATGCCAATTATTTTAAAAAGGGGCTCAGTCGAGACACTCGTTATACCAGTGTATTCCTCGGTGGGACCATGGGTTTCGTTTATTTATAGGATGGGCGCGAGAAGCATAAGGGCGAGAGTCCAGCGTCTCGAGAACATTTTTATGATCACGTCGGTCTAAGATATAGCGCTATCAACTTACCAACTTTTATTCGTCGAAAACAGAACAGATCGTATTTCAGTGCGAGTTATATACAAGTGTCATTCAATTTGATATTGTTGCTTATTTGTTGGAATTGAGCGCTTTGTCGTCGGTATTTTGGAGCACAAGAGGTTCTATTGTGATGATGGGAACATCCTTCCGCTTGAAGAAGATATCGGCAATAATAGGCATAGTTTTCTATTGGTTAAACATTGTGTTCCATTGGTAGCATTGAATAGTCCAGATTTCTGTGTTCCCTTAGCAAATGTTGTGCATCAAAACATGTACTCAGTGCAATCATTTCTGCACTAGTTTTGTAGTTGTTATTTTGTAAAAAAAATTTTTGCGAACATCGTGGTATATGTGCCAACCAAATCATATAAAAAAACTATCTTAACTTGGAGAACCGATAAGTCAAAGTTTGTCCAACATGTTTTATGGGGTGGATATCAAAAGAAAAAAAACTGAGACGTGAAAAATAGAAGAAAGCAGCTTCAGGTCAATAACCCAAAACAACATCAGTTGATTAATGATATCAAAAACATCTGGGCCCTAATAATAAGACCCAGCCTAAGAAAGATCAAATAAATTTTTGGACGAATAAATAAATCAAAAATTCAATAAAGCTCTTTCATTGGTGGAGCAAAGGGACTGTTACGTCAAAATTTTGTATAGGATTTGAGATTCATGCTAAGTATGTAGAAGCAAAATCTCAGCACGATCGGAATAATATTCTGGAAATTATTCAAAAATCGAAATATGTAAAAACTTGACAATTAGAAAAATTTAATTCTATGATTCTGATGATGCGATCCTCTTGAAATTTTACATGAACATTCAGTATACAAACTCCTATATACAAAATAAATTTCACTTGAATCGGATATCTTGTCATGGAAATATAGAGATTGTTCTTTTCAATATTGCAATTGAATTTTCTACGGTTCATATAGGGCGATCTTCTTGAAATTTTGCATGAAAATTCAGTATATCAATCTTAATACACAAAATAAATTTCTCTTCAATCGGATATCTTGTTATAAAAATATGAAATTTCTTCATTTCAATATTTCAATCGAATTTTCCATGGTTCTGTTTACACTATGGCCACAAAATTTTGCATGAAGCTTCTTATGAGCATCTTGCATTTGGCCGCAAAATTTCATTTCGATTGGTTCTGTTTTGTCTGAGATATTGGGGAACAAACATTTTGAATGGCCATATTTTATGAAACAGAGAGTGCAGAGTCTAAAGTGTCTTCCTGACGACGGCTGCCGAATGCTGGCTGAAACGTTGAACAGAAGAAGTGAATATGATGGAAATAGCTCAAAAAATATATACAGAAGCACTCAAAACCTATCTCCATTTTCGGATAAAATTGGATGTATCGACGATTCGGACAGTGGAGTGTTTCACAAAGGTGCTTATTTAGCAATCAAATGTTTTGTTTTCATTTGTTTCCACACACACATACACGATATGCTACCACGATCAGATCAGATCTTATCAACAACTTCCTTCCTGCGCTCTATGAGCTCAACTCGCATTATTAAAAATCTATTATTATAAGCGTATTATTGCCAATAAAGAAACCGACTATAACTGGGCCACATTTGCATTATTCATTTAATAGCTTTTGTTGGAAATAATCAGCCATTGTGTAATTAACGAGAATGTCTTTATAATACGTACCTACTGTCGGATTTCTCAGTGTTGGATTTGTTTTAAGCCTAACTAGGTTGGTGGAACTCTTTCGCTAAGTCCTCGTTCATGACTTGGTAAATTGATAGTCATGAAATCACTCGACTGTTGGACAGATCGAGGATTAGATTGTTTTTTCACCATAGCTGCTTCTGGAGATGAAGGGAAGAATTAGCGTAATTACTGGCATTTACCGTTTTATGTTTCAGTTTTATTTGTTTAATTTGTTTTGCTTTTTGTGTTTCGTCGTTTACAGTTTCTCGTTTTTTGTTTCTGATTTGTTTAGTTTGTTTTAGTTTTCTTGTGATTTCGTTATTTTTGCATTTGCTCCTTGATTTTGTCCTCTTGGATGATGTTTATATTGTAGCTTTTACTATTTTGGATACAGAATTTGGAATAAACTCATACGAAATAGATTTCAAAGTAATTATTCTTTAAGTGTACAAAATGGCGAATGCGTTTCTCCAAGTTGAGCTAGTTTTTTACGTTCTTTGATTTGAATATTCAAGGAAAGTTTAGTTTCTCTTATGTAAGCTCTATTCCATCATTAGTTTCATTAAATAATATCCAATTTCCAATTATTCGACTTAATTTTATTGAGTTCCAGCTTGTTTCTCATTTATTTCGAAAAGCAAATTAGTATTCCAAATATGCTGCAGTTATTTTATTATTCAACAGTATCTTTAGATTAGAATGATATTAAGTAGAATATACAGGGTATCTACTTTTAAAGTGGCTAAACTAGCCAGTAAGTAAAACTGGTCCGAAAACTTCTCTTCTCATAATTGCCAACCTCACGTTGGTACTCAACTCATCTTGGAATTGAGAAACAATAGTCGTATGAGGGTTTTTTCTCTGTCATACATGGTTACATCCTAATTATCCTATAGTCCTCCACCCTTCTAAACTATTCTGGTGAAACCTACAAAATGTAAGTCTGGTCTCAGCATCTACAGGTAACAGATGAATTGATGATTTTCATAAAATTCATTAAGATTCAGTCACGAAGAGCTTCAAAACAGAGCGAATTTAGGTTCGTAATTTCGAAACTTTTTGTTGGTATCATGTTAGTCATGATATTATGGTGGAGGATGAGCAGCTAGCACAAAAGTTGGTATGTCATTTGGAAGTATAGTCCGTTCACGAAAGTTTGAGCGCATAGTAGGCGTATCTTTATTTATCTGAAGTTGGCAGTATTTGCTGTCATAACGTAAAATAAAGTCAACGTTGCCGAATGTACTCAGCCTCGTTCGACGAGCTTGCCAGTTATTAGAGAACTCTATGCAATATTGACAACATTGCGTATCAATCTGACAAGAAAATATGGAATATGCCAAATTTCCATGGCCAACCGACGGCTCAACCTTTCGTGAACGGATTATACACTAAATGAGCTATTTTCTACCGAAAAGAAAATATGTGTATAATTATCACTATTTCATCAAAAAATCCATTGGAAAAATAGGACTACTTTTGTTTTTTCTGCAAAGAGACTCTCTCATCTTGTAGCAAATTTTTTGCCCTTTCCGAATATGTGGTCAAATTTGATGAGACTACAAGTAAAACTGAATAATGATCATTTCAGAGAAAAAACCCGACATATTTCGTGAAATCAAGAACTTTTAAATTAAAGAATAACATTTCGACACGTTAGACATTTTTTTGTTGCAAATCACTTGTATGATCCCCCTTTGAAGTTTGGCCTCTTCAAAAGTGGACGCCCTATATAATAAATAAAGAAATCAAAAATTGAGAAACTGAAGAACCCTTGTCGTTATGTTCTGTGAAAATTTAATGGTCCTAACTGGTACTTTATTCTCTTTTCTCTATTCTTCGCCTATTCGTAGAATTCCTTCGAAGACATTCCATCTTCTCTATCTTGAAGCATCAATAAAATTCGAAATAAATATCCCGAGGAACCGTAGCGTCTATCTCGGATCATCCAATCTGAATACAGAATGGGACCTTAGATCTTCGAGCAGGCAGCAACATGTGCTTCCAATCATATACTACACAAGCCTGAACGCGAACAGCAAAGCTTTCTTGTTCGTGCTAAGCACACCGTCATAAAGTGCATTACCTCAATTGACATGCGATATAATATAGCGTGATAGTCCTTGTGTAGCATATACTTAACTAAATACATATATTATTGGCAGGAATGGTATCGGAGATGCTGAACGGCATTTTGTTGGTTGTTTCTTGGGTTTATATTCGTTCTGTTCTGGTTGAAATTGGATCGATTGGTGAGGGGTTTTTGAGTTAAGACATGGTGCGATTTATCTATGTTATACTTCATTTATGTCACTTTTATGCGTTTTGATAGATGCAACTGAAATGTTCAAAAGTAATGGTGGCTCCACTAAAGGATTTTCCAATAAGAGGTGTTATTTTGAATAGCCCACTATTTCGGTAGATGTCACGTTCGAAGCTGTCATTTTTTGACATTTGACAAGTAGAAACTGCGCTATTAATAAAATTGGAACGATGCACGCTTCAAGAACTCATTGAAATTATTAAAATTCACTATAAAAGTGGTGAAAATTTGGCAGAGACGGCTCATAAAACTCGAACATTTTTGGGTTGTCGTGAAGCACCTTGTCGGACCGCAATAAAGAAATTGGTGGAAAAATTTGAGCTGTTGGGACAAGATAGTGATGTGAAGAATAAAACCCGTGCACGTCGCTCAAGAACAGCCGAGAATATTCTGCTGTAGACCAAAGTGTTGAAATAAACCCTGGTTTGTCCATTCCTCGTCGTTCTTTGGAATAAGACATTCCACAAACGTCATTACACCGTATTTTGCATAAAGATTTGGGTATTAAGGCTTCTAAAGTTCAGTTAACACAAGAGCTCAAGCCGGCCGATCATCAAGAACGTCGTGTCTTTGCTGATTGGGTCGTTGAAATGCATGAAAATGATCCGGAATTCCATCGAAAAATCATCTTGAGGAATGAGGCCCATTTCCACCTCCATGGCTTCGTCAACAAGCAAAATTGTCGCATCTGGGACTCGGAAAACCCAAGAGTTATTGTTGAAAGGCCTCTCTATCCTCAACGTGTGATTGTTTGGTGCAGTTCATGGCCCGGCAGAGCCATTGGATTTATTTTTCGAAAATGAGGCTGGAGCAAGAGTTACGGCGAATGGATTGCGCTATATCAAATTCCAAAAAGCATAGGATAAAATGCCTTCGGAATTAAAAATCTACTTCTGCTAGGATTTTCCTCAATAATTATTCGCAAAAGTATTATTGACGGGTTACGTTACTTTTTTGGCACGCTGTATAATAAACTATCCAGTTCAACTGGTCACAGTGACAGCGCTGAAGTGTGAAATCCAATGTGTTCTGAAAATAAATTTGCAAATTCAATCAACCTTATTGTTTCAACGTTCCGAAATGAACCCCTTTATACTGGGAATTGGACTAGATCGTTTTGCATATTCAAATGTTTCTGCCGTACTTCCTTTTTATTCTCTGTTAATAATTCACGTTGTATAGGGTGAGGATACTTTCATTCTGAATTATGTTGTTAAATGCTTCGAATATAGAAAAGTATTATTTCAAAATGTGACTCATAAAATTGTTTGATTTCAATAACATAAAGGCTAGCTCATCTTAGAGATACTGATAAGTAAGTCATAATATCGAAAAAAGAAAGACTAAGTGTCAGTTGCAGGAACGTCCATTAAAATTTAAAGGTCCATTAAACCCTTAATCCTCCATTAGTTCCTTGTAATAATGGAGGATTAAGAGTTTAATGGACCTTTAAATTTTAATGGACGTACCTGCAACTGACACTAAAACGTAAAAAATTAAGGGAAGCAGCATCGAATCGTTTGACAACTGATATAATCTAAAATAGTACAGTCTAAAATGTTTTCAAAGAATGAAAAAAATTGCTTCTCTGAGGTTGCAAGTTTAAAGTGTTTTCCTGGTGACAGTTGGCTAATGCTGGTCAGAACGTTGAATAGAAAAAGCAAGAATGATGAAAATAGCCCAAATAATTTTTCAATAATACCAAACACCATTTGATAATTTCCGGAGTGTCTCAAGCTCTGTTCTGTATAATTATGGTTGCGTTCATTCATATAATTTTTCAAAAAAATCACTCTTGACTCAATTCATCTACTTTTTAGTGTTTTGCTAGGTTAATAACAAGGTGTAAAACTTTTCTACGAATTTCTCTCCTGAAACGACAGCTAAAAGGGCATATAAAAGCTCCCGACCAAATACTACAGGGTCTCTTTGGATGATTTTAACTGGGCAGTTGGCGTTATACTATTTTAAATATTCATATTTGGATGTTAAACTTCGATTTAAACAAACGATACTGTGAGTTTAGGCTTGTAAATCCGAAACAAATTGAATTATGTGACAGGAGTTATAAATGTGTAGACTTTGCATAAAAAACCATAGGATAAATTATTTCCGAAGCAGCCTACGATGTTACAATCATTTATAAAGACCCCGTACAAGTATTTTCCCATTTTCACCTAGTGCACTCGCCTCATTTCGGAAATTAACCTCGATAAATCCATTCCGGGGACGAGTCGGGAACAATCACGTATCCCAGCAATTCCCACACGCTCACACGTCAGGAAATCCACGCTGGAACAATGGGCCGACCTGTCAAACCCTTTGGTGGCCATCTGCGGAAGTCCGTTAGATTCCCCGCTAATCTTGGCGCTATCTACAGATCTGATCGCGCGATAATCTAGCCGGCGACGATGGCAGCCATTGTGGACGCCGGGCAAGATGGCCGCCCAGCGCCAGGTGAGGGGTTGAATTCGAGCTTTCAACCCCAGCGCAAGAGCTGCACAAACAGTTGGACGTGCAGAAGGACATACGGTGGTTAGGATGACTCGCAGCAGGGAATTTTTGGCGAATGGGAGAGGGTAGTTGTGTACGCAGATGTTTTGGGTTTTTGAAGGGGGTTAGGGGATGATTTAGGGTGGGAATTGAAGGTTTGATCTATTAGGGACTTTGGGGATTGTTGGGTTGGGAGAGAGGAAAATTTTGGTACTTTTTTGCGCAATTCAAAAGATACACTAGGAATTGAGCGTGTTTTTTGTGTGGATTGGATAAATCATATATTTCGAAGTAAAAATCATTTTACGGGGTTTTGTGTATAGTAGACTTCTCAATAGATGGAATATTGATGAATAGCAGGTGTTGAAAATAACTTTTCACTATCTTGGACCTCAAAATAAACAAGAGGTTGATACAAACTGAACGTTCTGGTTGTTGGAGTGAAATTGTGGATGATGGACCATTTACTGAAATATTTTTTCGGCTATTCTCATCATTTTTATTTTTCTATACAACGTTTCAACCTGCATTCACCAGCCGTCGGTCGTCAAGATGAACACTTAAGTTTTGTAACTTTCAAAGAGTTGCTTTTCTGAAAGTTACAATTCTTGAGTATTCTTCCTGACAACCGACAACGGCTGGCGAATAGTGACAAAAACGTTTTTAATATAAGAATCGATAATGATGGAAAAGTTTCGACATCAACATATTCATCTTTTCTTCAATTTTTGTTTCCAATGATTAATATAAAAACTTATCTATTTGATCACCAAACTGATGCAAAATCAGTAATGCAGCGTTCCTATTGGTTGATTCATTCAAAGTGAAGTGATTTTTTCAGTCAAATAGAAAATCTCCATAGTTGTTTCAGTTTGATGGTGACAAAAGTTTGTGGTTGTCGTATTGCCAGTTGCTAGACATTCTGTATACCTGTTGAATTTGTTATTCTTACCTGAAAATATACTTATACTCTGGACATATGTTGATAAATAATTTTCGGTTTGAGGTTTAGGTAAAATTTTTCCACTAGAACTTGTAGAAACTTGTAAATTATTCACATTCGCATGTCGAAGATTAAAATAGCATCAAGTTCCATATTTCCTATTATGCAAATAATTGGATGATGATATAAAACAAGTTAATCTTTCTATGACAATAATAAAAAGGCTATATTCATGGATATTTGAGCCATGTTATAATGAATAAAATGAGTTACACGTAAACAGACAAACTATATTACCGAATCCCAATCATATCTTGATACGAATACGAAATATCAACTCTAACCTCAAAATTTTCTGTTTCAGCCTCCCGCATGTCATCAGGCCAAATGTGTCGTCCACACTTCCACACCCCCCTTCACCCATGGCTGTCAGACTCCAAACCCCTAGCTCACTCAGGACCTTGGGTACCCTTCGGTAGCGGGGACCCAGACAAATCCCAGAGCCCCAGCTCAGCACCCTCGCAGCACCACAACCTCTTCGCGTTTCCTCCAACGCCTCCAAAAGACAGCACGCCGGATTCAGTGGCGCCGTCGGCAGGCTCGGAGTACCAGAGCGCAGTGGCGGCGGCCATGGGGGCCTTCATGCACGAGAACCCCCAGAGCTGCGCGTTGGACATGAAGCCCTCATCCGGGTCCAGTTCGAACAAGCAGCGTGAAGGTAGTGACTATGAAGGGGGCTCCTCCGGCATGTTCAATGGTAACTTTGAAAGTTCGTATGGGTCTACGTATGGCCACGGTATTCACGGGGCAGCGTATTCGCCTCAGAATAAACCACATTTGACTGCCCAAGGCGCCCAGTCACCTAATAAACCTAGAAACAAGTCGAGAACCAGCGCCGGTAAGAGTTGACTCGGCAATTGAGACTAATACTAACAAAATGGCGGAACAGGAACGTTGGAAGTGAACTGGTCTCGAAAAAGGGAAAGAACATGTGGTAAATCTGAGAACATATCATCAGAGAATGTCTCGATATTTCGAATACAAGTGTTTGGGAAGAATACAAAATTCGAATACTCCAAGTTCTCGAATTCATTCGTGCTCTAAGTATTGGTTCCTATTCATAGTAAAGTTGATAGATTATCTAAATTGTGTATTTTCCGGTGAGATCAATTCAGTATTCGAATACTGAAATTATTGAATGTGTCAGCGCATTTTGCTTTATTTCAGTATTACCACACTTCTAACATTTCTAAAAGTATTCGAATACTATAAATTCATAGATGAATCTCTGTTTCTCATTAAATATCGATTGACGATTTGCGTGATTATGATTCTCGAAATAAGTAATCGCCAAAATTTATTCAATTTCAGAGAACTAAATATCTAGTATTCGAATATTTGTGTACTCGGTTAAAATTTTCAGATCATTTGAATTATGCATATTTTCGATTTAATTCATTCTTGGACTCTCAATTTTACTCTAGTTTTCGAATAAAGTTTGCTTGATAAAAATCTGTTTCTTGCTATGATATCGGTTGGAAATCCGATTCCAGCTATAAAATATTCAGTGATAAGAATAATTCGAGAACTCTACTCCAAGTATTCGAATCTTCTTAGTTGTTTCTTCAAACAACCATTGTGTATGGAACGATATTTCATCAAATATCTCTATATCTTTCAACACCTCAACAGAAAAATAATGTCACCCAAATTTATAATGTTTCCATTGAACAAGTATTCGGTTGTTCAAAAAAAAACCACGTGTTCTACCCCTTTTTGATGAAGTTCATTTCCAACTACAGACAGGCTGAAGCTATTGCAAAAATATTTTCATTATTTTTTAGTTTTTATAATATTTTAGTTTTTTCTTTTTTTCTCCTTGATTTTCTTGCATTGGACTCAGTCCGACATATATCACTGAGTAGTTCTATTAGAATGTTTTTCTACTAACTACATCTATATTTTATACCTATATAAAAATTCTTTATAGAAGTTTTCATGGACTACTTCAAACCGAAGTTATCATGAAAAGATGTGACTTATCGAAATTTTCAAAAACTTATTGCTTTTCAACATAGATTTTTCTACAAGTTCAGTGCAAGTATTGATCTTATTTTGAGTTTTATAATCAAGTTTGTGTTCTTTTCCTTCATCCTATTTTATTTTTTTATTCTTTCGATTCGCTTTGAGTTTTTTTAAGTTTCCAGCAAGCTTACCACGACACTTTTTTCCATTGGTTTTTCGGTGTTTCCACAACTCACCTTTTTGAAAATTTTCTCGATGATTCACAAATTTCCCTTTGTTGCACCAACACCAATTGGGATGTTGTAACTTTATTTTTTCCTTCGCAACATCCGCTCTACGGCCTTTTATTATCACGTGACGTCGACAATTAGTAAGTTGCACAGTATCCGCCATTTTATAGCGGTGATGCGTGAAGAAAACTAATTAAAAATTGCAGCGAAACCAAAAGTGACTGCGTAATGAACGATGAGGATGAAATATCTTCTTTTGTTTGCCGAAGTGTCGACCTTCATGGAAATTCTTTCGTGGGAACGCTATACCGAGGGTTGAGGCGATGATGTTGCTAATTAAAGATGTCATTGCTGTTCTTCTATTGTTCGGCTTAGAGAGAAGAGACCCGACCCGCATACTTTGATGTTTCGGTTTGAGATTTTTAACTCGGCAGAAGTGCTCTCTCTGCGGCTGACTAGTACGTGGACGTGCCGTTTGAATATAAATACTCGTGGAAACCTTTTTGCTTAGAATTTGCGTCATCTAAGATTGTGCTCGTCCTTCGGTACGTGGAAACACGCGTTTTCATGATGCTAGAAGGTTGGGTCATTCTTTTCCCTCCTATTGTTTTGAGAAATACGTAATTTCTTTTCGCACGCCTTTTCTACACAGACTGAATGTCTGTAACTTCGAAATGATGCGTTTGAAATAATGTTGCACCTAGCTTAGTTTCATTGTTGACAAATTTAAGGTGAAACTCTGTAAACACCCTAACTTTCAAATATAATGGGTCCACGAGAGCAGCACTTGAACAAGGCTACTTTTTACACACGTTCTATTTAGAAAATTCAACGTTTTCAGGCTCTTACTTAAATTCGTGCAAAAATATATTAATTTCGAACCTGTCTTATAACATTTTGAAGAAGGCACAACATAGGTACATCATTTGAAAAATTTTAAAAAGCGCTTATGTGAAGTTAGAACTTCAACACATGTTTTTATTTTAGGTAACAAATAATTTCATTATAATAACTTCAAACTATTGGGTAATATACATTGATTTTCTGATGCAATCAAATAATGTGCGGTTATAAACAATAAACAAACAACAGAAATCAAGGGTGAAAGTAAACACCAAAAAAACACTCCGGAAGAATTTAAGTTATAAGTTGTGAAATAATAAAAAGATTATATATGTAAAATAACGTTCAGAGAATACAAGAAAAAGAATACAGAAATATGAAATAAGCAATATACATTGCATTGTTTTCTTATGAAAATTATCAACTCACATTCAGAAATATTATTCTATAAAAATAAAAAAAATTTCAACAAATTTCACATAATATCTCAATTTGAAAGTATGAAATATCGAACAAAATGTCAATGATTCACCAGAAGGAATCATTTACTTAATTCAGAAGCACAACCTGATTCGTCATTATTTCGAACTTCAGTACTTTATTTCTTCATTTTGAAGAATAATAGTTACTTCTGCTAAAATAATCGTGCTCATTTGCAGCTTGAGAGAAATAACCAGACCATAAATTTGACATAATTTTGTCTGTTTTTTCATTTTCAAGTAGTTTCGCATCGAAGTTCCACAAGCAACCTTTATAAAAATATCCGGATTTTTCTGTTTTTCCATACTTTCTCTCCCGAACGTTACCTGCACAAAAACCTATATTTGCTTAACCTATCCAGGTGCAAAAACGCCGTCCAACAAATCCACAAAATAAGCTTCTAATTCCGCACCAATATCCGCAACATTGTATATCTTAATCCTCTTACGCGGACCACTGTGTATACTCCAAATTCGGTCACAAATAAACCCAAAATTGCATATGAGGATTTGCGGTACGAGCTTAAGTGGTTTTCATTCATCCTCAAGTGGTTTCTTGACATTTTCATGCCAGATTTAACACCGACAAAACCAGGAGTTTATTCCGTAGAAAAACGAAAAATCCGATACAACTAAAGCGGACTCGAATAAGCAAAATTCAATGTGATTAAGGCGTGGAAAGTTTGCTTTTCGAATACGTTTCGTATTAGGGGAGAATGTTGTGGAAAATAGATCGAAAGATGGTTTCGAAGAGGGGTTAAAATCGATAGGAAACTCGGTTAATATTGAATGTGAGTTCGGGTATGAACTGATCAAACACCGGATGTTGAATAAATGGGGTGGATAGTTCTGTATACGAAGAATAATTTGGGAAACGTTAATGTTGAAAGCTGTAAATAACAGGGTTTTTTCCTGCATGAAGAGTTTCGATGGCTGTTGACAGTTGAGAATGTCAAACTGTGTTGACATTTCGGTTCAGTAAGGTTTGACAACTCCTCATGAATCGTTTAACGTCAGGAAAACGTCACCACCTTGTGGAAATTTACTTTGATAAATTAACTTCAATATTAAATATCATAGACCTGGAAATGTTATTGTCACTTTGACATCGATAAAAAAGGTGCATCCTTTTTTATCGCGATAAAAACTTCTCTTCCTCAATATGTCAATTGCTTTCATTTTGAATCGGTGTGGTAATTATTTAACTTTGTTGATATAAGAACCCAAAAGATGAATCGTTTTGGTGAAGTTTCGACTGAGCAAATTACGACAAATATCGAGAAGTCTATACAGCAATCTACAAAAAACATAAAAGCTTCAATCTGGAGACAATTTATGGAGTTGTGTCAAGTTCGAAAGTATGAATTGTCCGAAATAATTCCATTACATGAAGTAGCAAATATATTAAAGGATTGGGCCTATAATATGAAAAAGAAAAATGGAGATGATTATAAAGAATATGCGGTAAAGCAATTTGGAATTTGACTGTTAAGATGGTACAAGAAAAATATTTCTGTGAATACAATATTAAATTTTATTGTATTAATAAAGATAATTATTGTTGTTGTTCATCCATATATTCTGTCGTTAATTTATCTTGCCTAAAAACACTCGAGCTTTTCTTTTATCAGATAAATTTCTCTTCAACTCAAAGTTTTGCCAATCACTAAATTTGCTCGAAAAACTGACATCAGATAAAATCGCTCCACCTTCGGTGTCGCGATTTTATCATGTCAGTTTTTCTCGTAAAATTAGTGATTGGCAAAACTGTTTCGTTGCAAAGAGAAATTTATCCGATAAAAAAAAAGCTCTTGTGTTTTTACTGTTGAAAAAAGCCCTGAGCAGGTGCAATTGAGGGCTCGTAAATATATATTTATTTATATATAAGTATTTCACGATGCTGATGAAATCTAAAATATTTTCAAGGCATGAGCACCTCCGGTTTTTCGGGAAATGACCTCAACTTCCGTTTTTCAAATTAGAACACCATTTTTTTATTGCAGAAATAGATTCCTTAGAAAATTTCAGGTTATTTTGATGTAACATTTTTCAGTTTTGGTTGGAAAATTCTCTCTGAGCGGGAAAATTCGAAAAAAAAATCGAAAATAGAGCTCCGCTGAAACAAGAATAACTTCGAGGTTTTTGGATGGAAAATTTTCATTTTTCGGATTTTTCAAGATGTAAGATTGATGTATCCACTTTGAAAATCGAAATCGCGATTCATTATACAGGGGGTGAAAAAATCGCTTTCAAAATTAGGGATGACAAAATCGTGAAAAATCAATTTTTTCAAATTAGAACCCCATTTTTTTATGGCAGATATTGAATCTACGTGAAAAAATAATGTGAGTGTATGCATCACACCCTTGCCCTAAAATGGATATTTTCTGAGTTGTTCACAAAAAACTGTTTTTCGTCTTGAATTTTCAGCTATTTCTTTTCCCTTCACGCCAAAATGATGAAATTTTCAGGAACTGTTACTTAAACCATGAAATTTTCTGAGGAATCTATTTCTGCAATGAAAAAATGGTGTTCTAATTTGAAAAACGGAAGTTGACGTCATTTCCGGAAAAGCCGGAGGTGCTCATGCCTTGAAAATATTTTAGATTTCATCAGCATCGTGAAATACTTATAAGTGCTGAATTTCATGAAAATACGTTCAGTAGTTTCCCGTATAAATATAAGTGAGGTTCCTCGTGAAAGACCCTGTATAAATGCTAAATCTCTAAATTTCAATTGAATTTCCTCTGGTTCTGTTCACACAATGGCCACAAAATTTTGCAGTAGGCTTATTATGAGCATGTGGCCGCAAAATTTCAGTTCGATTGTGTGAAATATTGAGGAATAAAAATATTGAATGGCATATTTTATGGAACGCCCTGTACGATTTGGCTGGTTAACGAACTTAACCGCGGTACTTGGGAACCGAACACATGAAAATCTCAAGTCTTTTGGAAAATTTTTTCGAAAGTTATCGTGTTGACTACAGATTCGTCATCAGGGAGTCGAACCCTATCATTTGAGATCATTTTCGACTCAAAATTTCAAAGACATTTGGGCAAAACGATATAGCACTCGTTTAAGTAGAACGAGCGCTCAAAAATGAATCCAGACGAATGATGGCATACCAAAATGGCACAAATCAAATGAGAAACGAACTTCACATAATTCAGACTTGAAGCAGACATGATTCAGAGTGCCCCGATATATTCCTGAATGATTCGACGTTCGAAAGCAACAAGAATAATTTCTTCCGATAATAACAAGCCAACAGCATTATTAATCAACTGCTAAACTACCAACTTCTAAAATAGTCTACCTCATATTGATTTGCATTTGTAAACACCACCTTCATTCAGGATGTCATCAATTAATATTAAATATGGTGTACAACGTGGAAAAACAATTTATAGATCTTCTACAACTTAACTGTTCTTCGGCGAACAGAAGCTGTAGTCTTGCTGACGCGATGATTAGAAAAATATATATCTCATGAGGTTAGGTCCTGATTTATTGGTGGCCTTTGTATTTGTAATTATGGATTCTCACGAATATTAAGTGGGGCATAGTTTACAAGAGTTCAACATAGAAAGAGTCCTTCCATGATAGCTAATGTTTCGATATTTTTGCAATTTTTTTCATGATTTTGATCCCAAAGTAGCCTCTCTAGAACTGTTTGGCCTTTCAGCTTCAATAAAATAACGAAGGACTGCACTTAGCGGATCTTAAAAAAGAATGAATTGTATCGTATTGCAAAAAAAGTATAGGTAATAATTAACTCATAAATCGTGGATAAATAGGATTAAAAACTCCAGAATGCATTTCACAAACCGCTAAATCAATTTCTAACGAATCAAAACATTTCAAAAGAATATTTCGAAAAAATCCTCGAGTCATTGCGAAAACCCTCCGTTCTGAAAATCAAATAAAAATTACGAAATAGACACTCAAAAATATATACAATAAAACTCCTATCTCATCCGATCATAAGGACGAGTGCTAAATTAGTTTCCGATTGTTCTGGAGTACTTCAAGTGCTCAAGATTAAAGATAAAATTATTTTCCTTAGTCTATTAGTCAAGTAGGTATGGATATTTTTATAAGGTGCAAAAAATTTAATTCATTCGTTTCATTGTTAGGTTTTGCAGATGCGTGAGTCAAAGGTTAATTTGTCTAATCTGTGGCACTCTAGATTGTGTTTCCACATTTCGAAACGTCATATGTTGCAACTGTTCTCGTAGTTAAATTGTGTACCTTAAAAAACCTTGAATTGAAAAGTTATTTTAAGAATTCCAAAAAAACCCAAATATGCAACAGTTTTTCGTTTTTAATATTTTTTTTATGAACACTCGTGATAAAAAGAAGATAACCATCACAGAGATTACTCTTCCTATAAAAGATTATGCAAATTACATAAAGATATCAACAATTTTCTGCGAAAACCGTATAGATAACCAGTTCCAAAAATACCTGTTCATGGTGTAGAACAATGAAGTTGTAAAACTGTCAAATTAAGCATTATTTCACCTGTGAATGATGCGATTATCGAGATATTAATTCATTTAACAACTCGTTTAGATGAAACAATACGAGATTCACTAAACCATTCGCATCTTTCACGAATACTTCAAAGGTTAAGGTTGAAACCTTCAGAGAATGGTGAATACGGATTCTCTTATAGAACCTTGACTTATGGGAATTGGTACCTTCTTGCATCCTAGTTAGGTTCAGAAGACATATTGGCGATGACCGAAGAATGAAAAAACATCTAAATTCATCAGCTATGAACTAACATTTACGGTATAAACAAGATTTAGTTCTATCCATCAAATGAAATTGAGTCATCAGTATTTGAACCTTATCTCGTTCTTTTTAGACCAGCTTATGTTATACTAGCGACCCGCCCCGGCTTCGCACAGTAATTCGATCCAAATAAACTGTTAAATAAAGACAGTTGCATCAAAATTTCATCATAAATTCCCTAATTATGGCGCCTACCGACCCTCTAAGTTAGAAAAGTGATCAAATACTAACTTGAAGTCTTAGTAACACTAAGTTAAAGAAAAACATCAAAATCATTTCAGTAGCTATGGCGTCATGCGCTTCTTGACACGATCACGCTAGATTTCCGCCGGAATGAGGTATTTTCCCGCCGTAAAAATGGGCCTGTGTCAGTGCCTAGTATCCTATCTTTATTAACCGAGTCTTATAAAAATCCGTTCAGACGTTAAGGCGTGCATGAGGTAAACTTTTAAAAAACGATTAAAAATCACTAACTTAATTAGTTTTCTGCCTACTGCCTACGCCTTAAGTACGATAGCATGAATATTAATAGCCCATATCCTTTTCTAGGTTACTATCTATCACCTAACTAAATTTCAGCCGTTTAGGCATGATAGAGCAAAACTCCCAGCAGAAACCATTAAAAAATCACTAACTCAATTCAGTTTTCTGCCTACTTCCTACCCCTAAGTACGATGACGTGATCATTTTGATCTTACATCCGTTTTTAGGTAACCATCTATTACCTTACTAAATTTCATCAAAATCTGTTCAGCCGTTTAGACGTGAAAGAGCAAAAGTCCCAACAAAAACGACTAAAAATCACTAACTCAATTTAGTTATCTGCCTACTGCCTATCCCCTAAGGACGATGGCTTGATTATTTATATCCTATGCCATTTCTAGGTTATCATCTATCACCCAATTTAATTTCATCAAAATCCGTTCAGCCGTTTAGGCGTGAAAGAGTAACAGACAGACAGAGTTACTTTCGCATTTATAATTTAGTATGGACTAGTATGGATTATTTAATTGTTTACTCTCCTGAAAAACCATAGTGCCAGAAAAAACTGTGTTCATCATGACAATATCATTTTAAGCTTCCATTCTACTGGGATTATGAAGGCCATATCAAGAGAAACAATATACTGATTAAAATGATTCGAACGAAACATGCAATGATACTATAGCAACATCATCGCTTACGATTTCTTCAATCTTGAAAACCCTCGATATTCTTGATTTTTCGGAAACATCAAGATCAAAAACTACCGTAAATTGTAATAACTTTTCACTGTGCAACACTTCGTCACTTTGTATCTTTCGTTTTGTTCGGGCGAAATGAAAATCTTCACTATCTACTGATGAAATGTGAATATTCTATTTTCCCAGGATCAAAATTGACTTTTCAATCAAAGAGATCCTTCGAATACCGAGGACACACGGAGTACCCTCTGGTGAATGTATTGCACGAACTTTTGTATGAACTGTAGAGTAGAACAAACCCCCTTTCAAAGAAAGTGTAGCTTTTGAATCCAACATCACCTGAACTTCACATCAGTTGAGATACCTAAAAAACTATGAAAGCAGGGAAAAATATCAATCGACTAAAATCTAATATTAAACTCATACTTCGGAGCCAATTCACAAATAAACATCTCTACTCCGTTCAAGGTTCATGCATTGGAGGTAGGTTCGTAAGGAGTCTCAGAGATGGCGTTTTGTTTCTGTTTATACTCAGAGATAACCGCTAGATCAAAGTAAGGTTCCTAGAATACCTCTATCGTTTCAGAGATATTCTCCATACTGATGAACCCTGATAGGGCGAAATGGCTATCGTTTATATGCTCTAGATGATATAACCGCCTTGCATGATGTTCTTTGGACGTTGACGTGTTTAGCTCCGAAGTATGTGTTCAATATTGGTTTATTTTAATGGATTAAAATTATTCTCTGCTTTCATTGTCTATATTCACTTGCGTTCCTATAGGTGAACGCATTCTCTCCTTATTTTATACCTAAAAAACCACAAGAAAAAGCAACTTTAACCTCCGAGATAAAATAAATGGGAGCTATTAACTCCGACTGGACTTTCATTACAAACTCTAGCATCTTGTTGGTATAACTTCGACATAATTAAAATCATTCAATTTACCAGTTAAATTAAAGCATTGATACGAGTAAGACCACACACGATTATAAAGCTTCATTTGTTAAATTACTAGCAGTAAGAATGTGACAGAGTTTATTTAGATTAACATTTGTTGGTAGGAAAGCATGGTCTTGTTTGGTATGATGGTGGAAGGAGAATTGAAGGATAAGAATGTAAGGAGTTGGTACTATCGCCTTTTAAGGTGAATTCAAAGTGAGCATATGTTCGAAGTGTCTCTGGGCGGTGAAATTGATAATAAACAGACCGAGAACCTCGAAAAATGGTCGTAAATTTCGAAAAACCTTCATTACTTTTGATCTCAACATTTCTGAGTTTACGATAATTTTATTAACTGAATTCATTTTTCAAGGTGAATTTTTGGTCGTATGCTTTCAACAAGGAAATTTTTGTATGAAATTTTGTATTTTTAAATTCTCCTCTTTGAATGCAATTTCAAGTCCATAGTTATCTGATCTATTTCGTACATAGTTGTTAATATCATATAGTCACAGTATTTATTTTAGTTTCAAATCAATGAGTTTCTATTCAAGCGAATTTTACCTCAATATTCATTGAAAGAACATCACCAAAATTCGCAGAATATTATAATTAAAACATTAAACATTATAAGGAATAAAACGAGTTATATATATACTTGCAACAAGGCATAAAAATCAAAGAATAAAGAAAAATTTGTGAAAAAATAAAACACAAATAATTCACACAATAAAATAAATATACTGTAATGAAAAGGTTATTCCATATCGATTATTTTATTTCTCATTTTGACACAACCTAATCTGTCTGAAATAAAAGTAATATTGTAAGATATTCATGATAATTAATGACAATTATCGAAGGTTGCTACAGAATATTTTTTTGATTTTCATAGTTATTTTAATATTGTTTCATTATATCTTTTTGAAAATTCAATTCGATTTACCCTCATTGAAAGTTTTAATCAAACTTATGTGGATGACCATGATAGTATACATAAAACGCCCATATGAATTATAGATTTGATTACTATCGATTGTGCCTTTCCCAGCCAAATGACTCCAATAAACTTAATTGCTTACAATACAGCAGTTCCTTCAATTCTGTCTGAAAACCACCCTATCTGTATATACAAGCATGATTTTTATCGATGTGTAGTTAGATGTAGCCAGTAATTTAGTTGGTGTCTTTTAGTTTGAACTCCAAGCTTGCCTCAAGATTTACCTCAATTTTTTTCTGTTCAGAGGGTCGAGAATGCGTGAATTGTGGGGCCACAAGTACGCCGTTGTGGAGAAGAGATGGAACAGGACATTATCTGTGTAACGCATGCGGTTTATACTACAAAATGAACGGACAAAACAGACCGTTAATCAAACCAAAGAGAAGACTGGTGAGTACCTTTTTTTAAACATTTTTAACAATTTTTGCGGCATTGGTTATCTCTTTTGAGGCATGAATGTCTTTAACTTGCAAATAGTTCAACAGAAAAAGAATTACATCTATTTTGAACACGAATAAAATAGATTAACCCTGACAAAGACAATAGATACACTCAAAACCTTCGAAACTACAAACTAGGGGTGACATCTTCAACTCTGCAATTCTGGTTGGGTAAATCTTTGCACTGCAAACATGGTGGGGCGAAATCTTTTGCACTACAACTGTGGTGGGGGGAAAGCTTTCGCACTACGATTGGGGTGGGGAGGAATCTTTCGAACGACATGAATTTCATGCTCTACCTAGCTAAAAGATACAATTTATATTATAAATTCAGTTGACATTTGTCTATAGTGCCATCTACAGGACGGCTTAAGAGGTTATAGGTACTCAACTCAACATTTGTTATATTAATGAAAATATTAAACAAATTTTGATCGTCTAACAACTAAGTCCAATCCTAACTTTTCAACTGTTGTAAGGACACCATCCACAAAAAATCCAATTTTATAGTCACATTTCCAGATAATTTATAGAGAACGGAAGGAGTAGGCGTGGGGGGTCCCCCAAAATTAAATCGGTGTGCTTCAAACCGTACCAAAAAGGCGAAATTGAAAAATATGGTAATTTATTTTCGGTCGTACAGCGGCGTGGATTGAATAATGTTTTCTACGCTTTTGAATAATAACGTTCATTGTTGCGTTTTCTATGCGTTCCTTCTGGGTATTATTGTGGGCTTTTATCTGAATCTGCGATGTTTATCAACGCATTCTAGCCTGGATAGGGGGAAGACTCATACCGATCTGTGATGTGTTGATGAAACAGGGCCGTTGTGCTGTTAATTCTTCCCTTTCTTTATTTTGTTGGCTTTTACTGAAGGTCCTAGAACTCAGATTTATTTATACCTACTTCCTACACTTTTATGAAATCAGTTGGATATTTTGAGGTTTTTGAATTTTCACCACTTGCTGATAAGTTACTGATAACTATCTGAAAGATATCGTTGAAATAATTCATCTGCATTTATTACATAGAAATACTTCTACCGATTTGGAAATTCACATCGAACACATACGATATACAATGCATCAGACAGAGAATTCTTCCCTCCAGTTGCACAGATGAATAGGCGAGATAATCAAGTGCGATAACTGAATGAATTCAACTGTCTTACTGCAAAAATCAAGTCTTGTCTCTAATGTCTCTCTCTTATCGCAGTATGGTAGGGCACCCGCACTGCACGTATAGAATTTTTAATTTGTCAGGCTGCCCGTAATACTCGATTCAGTATTTACTGTTGCCTACCATACTAAAGAATTACGCTCCTCTAAACGATAAGAGAGAGATAAGACTAGAATAATGAAGCAAGACAACCGAATTCATGTGTTACAGCAAGTGATTGTCTAGACTATTCATCTGTGCAACTGGAGGGAAAAATTCTCTGTCTGATGCATTGTATATCGTATATTTCAGATGTGAATTTCCAAACCTGTAGATATATTAATATGGAATACGATCATAATAAAAATACTGTCTTTAATTTTTCCAATAGACATGTAAATATTATCAATTTTATACACCGACATTCAGGAATTTTTTTGTGAATGAATAACGAGATTTTTTTTGGCATCTTCCCTGTTTCTCTGGACCTTAGTTGCTCCTTCTATAACCGTTCTCTCTTCGACCAAGTCTTCATCATCGGTTGACTCTGGCTTGTCAAAAAGAGATGGTTGTTTTTCATCTTAACTAAATATCACAAAAATCAAAAAACGAAAGAAGCTAACGGTAAAAAAACCTAACGTAAAACACACACTGAGGTAGAGAAAACCTCGGAACCTCTTCGATCGATCGTCATCAAAATACTTGAATCCACAACCACTTCGAAATATGATGATTCAATAGTAGAAGAAGTATGCCTAATTCACACGACATTTCCTGCTTGTGTGAGGCAGAATCTAGACTCATCTGTGAAGAGAACCCTTTCCCAATCAGCCTCTTCCCGATGGATATGCTGTCTCGCAAAATCGCGTCCTTCGATGGGCTAGGGTAGAGCTGGGCCTCTTGCCGCGACACGAGGACTTAAATCATATTCTCTGAGGCGATTTCTTATTGTCTGAGGGCTAATTTGCACCCCATGAGTTTGCTCAAGCTGATTTTAAAGGAGGCGAGCGATTGCAAACCGTTGTATCAACGAAGAAACTCTCAAGTAAGTTCTTAAATGGAAGTTGTTACCCGTGGTCTACCTGTCCTGGTCTTCGGTCATTCATACCTGTCTCCCTGAATCGCTGCAACATTCGGAACACACTTGTATGGAAAACTCCAAACCTTTCTGCAATTCTTGTGTATGTAGACCCTTCTTCTCGCAAAACTATACCTCTTGGGCACATTCCTCCTGGGTCAAATTGCGTGTTTCGCGTTGCATAGCTATCGAGTGTAGAAAATCAAACGAAAAAAAAAAACGATTGATCACTACAATTGATCGAGAACAACTGATTTCAGAATAGAACCAATACATTCAAAATCTGATAATCTCATCTTTTTATTCCTGCTGGGAAAAAACATCTGTATTGAAGAAAAACGTTGAAAGTGGATAACATATGCATGCATAATTCTAATAAAAATGATCATCGTTGAGAACACCTTCAGTTGTAGAATAAATTCGAGATTTCCATAATGTGCGTTAATTTTTTGCGCTGTGTAGGTGAAGATCAGCATGCATTTCTAGATTAGCTGGGGTCTATTAGCGTGTGTAGCGAGGGCTGAGTGTTGTGATAAAAGTAAATGTATCTAATCCGACCCTGGTCTGGTTATCGCGAGATCTAGTACTCTCGAAATACGTTTTTAAAATTAACTACCAGGCTGCCGGTCGCTGGCGATGGTAGTAGGCAGGCTGAGCTCTCTCAATGGCTCCCTTCATAGGCTAATGAGTTCTGGACGATTACCAATGTACACTCATCCCATTTGTTAGCCGAGTTAGTGACAATGAATAAATGCATCTGCAACCAGCTCTCGCGCGCTCGGTCTCTCCTAAATTGGCGTTCTGCTGCCACTGTAGAGCTGCGACGCTTCCCAGAACCATATATTAGGCAGAGGCGAGGGTATTTCGATTATTCATTTTCGCAGTTATAAAGTATCGGACGCCCATTGATTTTTCGATTGCCAGTTCCATATAAAGCTAATTACATATTGTGGCCGTTTTGCTTGCTCTGGAGATGAACCTTTCGGATTTTGAATTGGGAGATGGTGATCGATTTTTTTTGTGGATAGAGTGAGATGTTCTGGATTGGATATTGATAGGATTTTGTTAAGAATGCATTGATATATCCATTAACAAATACGAGGTATCAGCTACTCCTCTTAATCCCCAAAAAGACATCTAATAGGTAGATTACATTGAGATACTTTACAAGCTGCTACTGAGCGAATTTAGTGGCTGATTGTAAATTCGGTCAGTGTAATCGTGTTCACAAGCCAACAATCTGATTGTAAAAAAGCTGTGACAAAAGTTGAAAGCTGGGTTTTGGCTTGTTGGCATGTAAACAAGCCGTGTGTTATCACAGTTGCAACTAAACAATCTGTAGAGTTCTCATCTACTAGGTGGTTCCTGGTTCTTAAATTTGAAAACGTATTTGACATTTATCTTAAATCCTTGACAACGATACAAACATAAACCTCACGTGGATCGCTAGATTGTTGGCTACTCAGTGAGTAGACAGTTTTTTGTGTAATCATCACAATCTCACTCGCTTCCAAATTCGGTCAGTAGCGCTTGTAAAGTATCTCAATGTAATCGATCCATAATAAAGCACGAATGTAACATTAAGGGATCCCTGTGATTACAGGGATACAAATTTTTAGTAATTTTTCTCGTAGTATGAAAAATTCATTTTACGAACTGATTGAACAATAGATGGCTTCCATTATAGAATTCATAATATCAACCTCTTGAATGTAGGTCTCGATATCAACTCAACGATATCTTATCTTTTCTGTTGTCTGTTTTAATTCAATCTTGGCTTCGTCAAGGCATGACTTATTCAACAGTTTCTTCAATCGATCTTCCTCAAGCTTCTTTGAATTTGGTCATCTTATTTCAGCTTGGATTTTTTTGTAATATTATTTATTTTCATAGTTAAATAGTATCGGATGCAGAATTTCATTATTGGAGCTCAGATGTTTTGGATATTAACAGACAATTGACTTATAGGGTATTTGATTTGCTTCCTTCAATTTTCCCAGTTTTTTCATTCGATATTATGGAAGCTGCACCCTATAAAATCATAAACTGATCAAAACCAAAGAACATAAAAACTAGTTCACCTTGGAGATACTGATGACTCGAAGCTTGTCGAACATGCTTTGAATGACGACGACGGGATTTATGGGCTGAAGTTTCCCAGTTATCGAAAGAAGAAGAACTGAGAGGTAGAAAAATGAAGGAAGCAGTTTTCATGTCAATAATCGAAAACCCTATAGTTCAACCGTCTGTTGCTATGAAAAACATCTGGGCTCCAATAATATCCAGCCTGAAAAAGAACAAATGAGTTTTGAAAACTGAATAAATTAAAAATCGAAGTCATCGAAGCATTTTCATGTGACGAAAATTGCGTTTCTGACAGTTCCATTCCAGTTTGCATTCTTTTGTCCATGTTTAATGGCATATTCGTTTCTCGTTGATCATTTTCAACAGTGCGAGTTAATGTAATGCAGTGAACATATTCGACTGAAAGTATTAAAGTAATTCAAGTTAACTATCGATAATTATTTCAGGAATGAAAACAAACAAATTAAACTAATTTACCAGGTCAATTAAGTGCATCAAAAATACGGTTCTCACAATGAAATCCTGACAAGCATTCCGAGTTTATTGAGTAATATCAGATAGTATGAAAAATAATCAATTGTTGATTACTAGACAAAACACACAGAAGACTCTCGCAAAATATCTTTCTTCCACATCAACACCATACCATTCCCCATCAACACAACTCATCCAAGACCATATGGCGACCAAACTCAAACTCTCATCGGAAAATCGTAAAATACTTCGCACCCGCCTTCTGGTTCCCCTTGGGCCCCGCCCCTGTCTCCTCATCTCATCCTTCCCTCGGTACATTTACTGCTAAATTGTCAGTGGCAAATAAATCGACTACGGAGCTTCAGCCGTGGCCGTCGCATCGACCGGATTTACGTCAAGCAACCGAGACCGTAGGCGCAAACCGTTCTGGATGTTCCATCAATAACGAACCAATGAAAGGTGCTACTTACGATTTGAATATTTAACCCGATAATAAGATGGTACGTTCATGTTTGCGTAATGAAAAGCACCTGTCTTCTCATTTATTAAGAGGGGTGCGAAAATTCGTCTATATTTCATTGGGGGGCGGACAACCGTTCAAAACCTGCGCCTACTTTGATTTATTACGTCCAAGTATCGATGAATTATTGAGGAGGGACATATGTGACTTTAACGCAAATGACAGTTTTCGGTTTATGTCAAAATTGTGGGTATTGAGAGGGTTGAAATTGGAAGAAGTTGCGATTGCCACTACGCTAATAACAGACCATCAATTAGTTGTCATCTTCTGTGTATGAATACACGATTCAGTCATCCCTTATACACTTAAACAGAGTGTCCCGTAATTAGACCGACAAACTTCTAGTGGACATTATAGATCATTTTTAAACAGATTGACCCAAATCATATAATGCAAAAATGCTTCGTTGAGGAGCTGGTGCACTTTGAAGATGATGTCCTGTCCACACTTTTTGCCACTTATTCGCAAAACGGAGTCACATAAAGTGCTGAAAGTTTACACATTGCCTAATATCAAAAATACGCATCGATTAGATTGAGTGCATTTCTTTCATGTCAAGCACAATCGTATCATTTGGAAGGGACGAAGGTTATTTAGTTGAAACTTTTTTAACTTTCATTATTTTGCGAGATTTATATCTTATTCATAAACTCTGATGTTTCTTCTTGAAAAAAGATGCTCTTGTGTAATGACGCTCAGATACACCATTTCTGATAAAAATAGATTTGAAATTTTCTTTTCACTAAGTACTCAATGTAAAAATAAACTTTTTCTCAGAAATGGCCATCTGGTCGTTATTATACAAGAACATCTTTTTTCAAGAAAAAACATCCGAGTTAATGAATATGATGTAAATCTTGCGAAATATTGAAAGTTAAAAAAGTTTCAACTAAAATACCCTTCGCCCTCCCAAATGATACGATTGTGCTTGACATGAAAGAAATGCACTCAATCTAATCGATGCGTATTTACGATATCAGCCAATGTGTAAATTTTCAGCAGTTTATGTGACTCCGTTTTGCGAATATGTAGCAAAAAACTGTGGACAGGACATCATCTTCAAAGGGCACTAGCTCCTTAACGAAGCAATTTTGCATTATATGATTTGGGTCGAATCTGTCTAAAATATGATCTATAATGTCCACTAGAAGTTTGTCGGTCTAATTACGGACACGCTGTATGTATCGAAATTGAACCAAAGTTGTGAGTACCCAACGTAGAGATCTAGGTTCACTCTTCTCACTATACATACATTACATTAATTCGTACTTTGCAATCGTCTCATTGAATATCGATAATAGCAGTTCCTTCAATTTTCAAGCTGCTATTCGTACTCTGTCTAAAAGAAACAACCATCCTCTACTGGAAGCAGCAGAGTTCTAACAAGGTCGAACATGGAGGATGCAGCCTCTGGAAAGCCACAAGAGGTGGTCATACCAAACTCGTAAAAAAATCCATAAAATCATATGTGAAATCGTAAAGTAAAAATGCCGAAAATAGCAAGTACTCTGAAGACATCAAAGAAACGTATAAAATTATTTTCAATGATCATTTATTTGGTCCATGTGAAAGCTTTCTTCAAAAAGGGTGTCTTGTTTGCTCACTGTAAACCGGAAAGAAAAAAACAGATAATTTTGATATCAACAGACGGTTGACTAACGAGGTTTTCGACCATTGACATGATAGCTGCCTCCATCAATTTCCTTCCTTTCAGTTTTTTTTCTTTTGATATTATGGAAGCTCTACTCCATAATTATCGTGGTCTTCATTCAATGGATGTTGGATAAGCTTTGACATATCAGTATCTCCAAGTTGAACTAGTTTTTTATATTCGTTTTTGGTGAACACATTTGGTTATTTTTTATTGACTGAATACCTCCATTGAACTTATGGAACCATCATTTCTTCATAGATATTATCCAAGAATACCAGCCGATTATAACCTAACCAAATCAACCTAACCTAAATTAAACTTATTCCTGATATTTTCTATGAAAGGCATCCGAAAATAACATTTCTATACTTTTATACTCTTCTGTCTAATAAAGCTCTATATTTTACGTCTTCATTTGGCCATAAATACTCCACCTCACCAACAAACCTCGAACACGTCTTCAAGTCCTGTTCTAATACGTGCCTGTGCCTCAGGAAGCACTCAGGCCTTGAATTATCGTTGCCATACTTTTGCCTGCTCTTCAAACCTTCGCTGAATTTATCATCGCATAAAGCAGAACCAAGACATTTTCCTATTCCGTATGACTTCAACGGGTGGAGGTGTTAAAAGAACTGCAAGGAGATTTTCTCTACCGACTGCTTTATAACCTTCTATCCAATTAACTATCCTGTACTGTAGATTTGTTGTGGCATAATTCACGAGATGCAAATCGAACGATATTGCTTTCGAGAGAGAAAATTGAGAAAATAGAAGACGAGGGAGGAGAAAATGAGGTTAAAGTATCGATGTTACTTTCTTCTGAAGAAAATTTTATAAAGCACCTCATCTTGTTGAAACTAAACTTTGATTTTACATGTGAATATGAGTGTAGTACCAAGAAATGGTCAATAGCAATGAAAAACCCATTGAAATTCAATGTACCTTTGTAAAAAAATGTACAGTGGAACTTCTCTATAACGAACGTATTTATACGAATTTTCGAAGACATTGCACTTGAATCCAATCCATGTTAAAAACACCCTCTAAAACGAAGTAAGTTCTCTCTATAACGAAATATTCAAAGAACATCACTCTTTGAATGGGTATTGGTAAGAAGGAATAAGGGTGGGTTTTTTCCGAAATTTTTCCTGACGTACGTAATAAATCTCGACCTTAAACTAAATCATACGGCATGGTCAAAAGCAAGCTAAGTCACTTCTCTCTCACTCGACGAGCTGGACCAAGAAAGTCCTCTCACTCAGCAAATTGGAACTGAGGAAACTGACGGGCGCTCTCACTGGGCACTGTCCTGTGAGATATCACTTAAAAAACATAGGAAAGGCGCCCGATAGTACATGTCGCTTCTGTCAAGAAGCCACCGAGACAGCTAGACACCTGCTATGTGAGTGTGAAGCTGTTCACCAGAAACGGTTACGGCATCTTGGCTCCAGGTTCCGAAAGCCTGAACAAGTAATGGATGTGGCCCCAGAAAGGTGGTGAAGTTCATTGAGACTTTGCTGCCGGACTGGTAAACAGCGCGGGGATGCACAATAGATCTTAAGGTCAAGGTGCTCGCAAGGTCGGTTTTGATCTGTCGCCCTCCTCTAATCTAATCTAAATCATTACGGCGGACAGAGAGATCCTTCTGAAACAGTTTTAAATACACCCTGGCGTTTGGTTTCAATCTAACCATTACGCTAGTGTGGTAAGTTGTGCGAAAATGTCTAAAAACAAAGGCTTAAGCTTGAATGATAAACATAAATTTATCAGTGAAGTCGACCGCGTTTTGCCGACTATATAGAAACTTCTGTATAACGATTTTTTTGCGGATTAAGCGCTTGCGTTATTGCGAAGTTCCACTGTATTTCCATAACTAATTCAGTTGTTTCTCACGGATTTTGTTGATCCAATTATTCATGTCTTTGCTGAATAGATTCTCAGTGATTTTTAGCGAAAAACTTATGAATAATCGAAAATTCAATGAAATACTGTCGCTAGCTCAGTGAATTGATAATCGTACTTGTACTAGGAAAACAAATTATCGTACGGAAGCGACCACGGTTTACGATCGATTTGGTAATTAATTTGCTGTGTCTAAAGTGGCTTAAGGAAATCGTCCCAAAGTGTAAAAAATGACGATTGAAACATCTGAAAGAGTGGGAAAAAAATTCCGTGAGTTTTTCGAGTGAAATTCATCTCAATCACCTTTTCACTTCCTTTCTAAATCCGGTAGAAGATTGTTGTGTAAATACCGATCGCAACACGCATGCAGAAGTCAATTTATTCATATCAGTCACATCTCCGCTGTCAATGTATCGAGCAGAAACGTTCTTCAATCCATCCTCTTGATTAATTCAAGAACTGCTTCTAGCTGTCAGGATAGATAGTAGATCAATTAATTCACTCTAACATTTACTACTAGCGGGTAACTCTTTCGTATACATCAACGCCCGGCGTGAAACATTTTTCAAATCATTAATTTAAGATTTCAATTGTCAATTTTGGAAAGTTTAGGCGGGGCAGATTTTTAAAGGTTATGTGCATGGTTAACTCGAGTAGATGTTTGTTAGTTCCGTTTGCAAAATCGCTTGCTCAATCGCTATATCGTTAGGCGGCCTAACGTGTATCGAATATTATTTAATCCACTGTTTGACAGTTCGGAATATATGGGTCCATAAATTCGATAGTTGGTATTGACCGACAAATTAGTTCATTGCCGCAGACGGCTAGCCTCTGGTATGCTGCTATTAAAGCGATCATTATAAAAGCATATCGGTTTTTATACTCACGTTTTGACCTATTTTGGGCAAAACTTCGAACGATATATTTTATGTTTCAACATTGTTTTCGGCGTCTATGGTAGACCTCATAAAGAACATGATAGATTATAATTAGTAAGCGATTCGAAAATTGGAATTATTTGACAGGAGTGTCTCTGTTGGAACGTTTTGAATTCCAGGCAATATGATTTATGTAAAATTTGTGATCTTAAAGTTCATTTGAAACAGGTTATTTCTCACCCAGAAGCTTCGAAATTCTTTGTACCAATATTAGGGAAAATGCTTTTCTAGCCGTACTCATTCGAAATAACCAATATTCACTTGTTTTGGCAGAATTGATAACTAATCATTAGTTCACCATCATTTCTTTCATTTAACAAAACAAGTCAATTATATTTATTCGTTATTATTATAAGTTTTTGATTTTCATTCATGTACCAACTATACTCCGTTCACGAAAGGTTGAGCACATAGTAGGCGTTTCTTTATTTATCTGAAGTTGGCAGTATTTGCTGTCATAATGTAAAATAAATTCAATGTTGCCGAATGTACCCGGCCTCGTCCGACGAGCTTGCGAGCTATCGGACAACTCTATGCAATATTGACAACATTGCATATCAAGCTGACAAGAAAATAACATCATAATCTAAAATTTTAATATACACAGTGGAATATGTCAAATTATCATGGCCAACCGACGCCTCAACCTTTCGTGAATGGACTATACAGTGAAACTTCCCTATAACGAAAGCGCTAAATCCGCAAAAAATATTCGTTATAAAGAGATTTCGTTAATCAGAAAATTTGTTTCTTCAGTCGGCAATGTAGTGGTCGACATGCTTTTAGACATTTTCGAACAATTTTTCACACTAGCGCAATGGTTAGATTGAAACCAAACAGCCAGGGGTGTATTCAAAACTGTTTCAGAAGATCTCTCTGCCCGCCGTAATGATTTAGTTTCAGGTCGAGATTCATTACGCACGTCCGGAAAAATTTCGGAAAAAACCCACCCTTATACTTTCTTACCAATGCCCATTCACTTTATGTACTTTGAATAATTCGTAATAGAGAGAAGTTACTTCGTTTTAGAGGGTGTTTTAACATGGAATTTGGATTTAAGGTGCAATGTCTTGTACAAATTTCGTTAAACAGACGTTCGTTATAGAGAAGTTCCACTGTAATTTCATTTCAAAGGGTAGGATATGAAAAAATGGAAATAATTCACAAAATTATGAACGGTTAATATAGGTTTGTTAGTTCATACCGTGATTAATATTTTAATTATTTGTGTTGAAATTATTACCAAGGAATGCTATCTTATGTGTGATTTCTTATTTTCGCAACTCATTAACTGAACACCCTGATTACACTTATTTCGATCCGAAGTGGAGTCGAATGAAGCAAAATTAATTTAATGAGTATAATCAGCTTCAAGCTCATGCTCTGCGGGTTCGAAAATAACAAGTTTTCTATGATATATGATTTTTCGTTTCTGTTGATTTTACTATTTCGATATGTTCTATCGAAATAAAGCTAATTATTTTTTGCAATTCATGAAAGATTGTTTTCTCGTGAATAATTCGACATAGGTATATGCTATCTAATTATATTTTTCACTTTTGACCTAGAAGTGATTTTCTACATTTTCCAAATCGCAATACTGATATGAAAGTCATTAATTATCAGATAAAATTATTTTTGAGAAAGATTGGTAATAAGATGAAAACAGGAGTAAAATTAATGGTTGAAAAAATGTTTTGCATTATGAAAGATGATGGAAAGTCCATGTACAAATCATTTATGGTTCCATTATTCGAACAAGGCATGTATCATCTACATGCCTCTCCATTTCTTCGTAATTTTATGTTGAAATTAAAATTCGAGTCTGGAAGATAATTTATAAAAATTTTCAAATAAAAAATGATTTTTTTCTGAAGAAATAACTGTTTGTATTCTTGGATCATGCAAGTATTGATGCAATTCAATATAACACAAATCGTGATTCATGAAATTTTTCCAGGATGCAAATTTCGGCCAAAAATTCGTATATAAAGCTGTTTCGTGTCAAAGCGTTATAAGCATCATGTGGACATTTTCAGTTCCTTCAGGATATCACTAGAATTCCGTGTAAAACAGACATCAACATTGAGCAGGCGCCATGATTATCCTGGCGTACAGGACATTGCGTGAAAAGTCGATACCAGCGTTGCTAGGACAAGGGGTGGGACTTACCCCCCCTGAACCGGCGCACATGGAACTAATTATCTCGAATAGAAGTCACTCGAGTATCGTGTTTTGTTGCCACATCGAAATTTGTTGTAATTAGTACGAAGTACAAAACTGTGTGCACTTATGTTATATCGAGACCCATTTCGAAAATTGTGTTCGATGCTCTTTGTATTCGATATTTTTCGATGACGAACAGGTGGTCAGACATGAATGCGTGCACGGATACTTATCGATTCGATCGGAAATATAACTGGTTTCACGCGAAGGAGGATATGTTCGATAGAACGAATGCCTGGAGACAATATAACGAAGATTTTCAGCTGGTATTCCTGGAATTTTTGAAATAAAATATATTCTGAATAGAGGAAGACGAAATTCTGTGGGAAAACTTTGAAGAAAAACAATTGGAATTTTTTATATTTATTGAAGGAACAACAGAAAAGTTTTTGAGAAGAATCAGCTCAAGGTTCTGCGAGTAGTAGACCATCTATTTTATACAATCTCAAACTCTATACAGCGGCCAAAAGATCAAATTAACTTATCGATTATTCCTGTAATTGAAGAAAATTTTCGTACCCATCGATTCTCAATTTAAAGAACCATGTATCTTGTTCTCTTTTGAATTTGATATTACCCACCCCTATGCTCCGCACCCTTCAACTTACTTTACTTGTTGTAATGGGAATGTATAGATTGTGACATATCGAATGAAAAGAGTAGATAATCAAATAAGCATTTGATGTATCACAATCCATAACTTTCTATTTGTAAAAAAAGTTGAGGGGGTTAGAGATTTCAAAATCAACACGCATATGAAGACCTGCTTTCGAAATTACAAATCCATGGATTCGTTGATTTCCCTTATCAATAATAAATAGAAGAATAATGGTCTGAGTGCAGTACTCTCCAATGACAAATCGTGAATTACTTCTTTAATTTTCGAGAAGAGTAAATAAGAAATATAAAGAATTTGAAGAAAAGCCCTGAGCAGGAGTTTTTGAGCGTTCGTTCTTTGGTGGAGAAATAAGACTATTACCTCAAAATTTTATATGGCACTTGAGATTGATTCCAAATATTTAAATGCAGAATCTCAGCTCAATCAAAATAATTTCCTGAAAATTATTCAAAAAATAAAATATGTAAAAAATAAATCAAAAAAATTAAATTATATGGTTCTGATGATGCGATCCTTTTGAAAACTTGCTCGAACATTCAGTATATTAGTATTGATTCACAAAATAAATTTCACTAGACTCCGTCATCCTGTTATGGAAATATAGAGATTATCCTTTTCAATATTTCAATTGAATTTTTTATGGTTTTGTTAACACTGTGGCCACAAAAATTTGCATGAACATTCAGTGTATCAATCTCCATTCATAAAATGAATTTCATTCGAATCGGATACCTCTTTATGAAAATATGGAGTTTCTTTTTTTCAATATTCTAATTGAATTTTCTATGGTTCTGTTGATACTATGGCCACAAAATTTTGCATGAGGCTTATTATGAGCATTTTAAATCAGGTCGCAACATTTCATTTCCAATGGTTCCGTTTTGTCTGAGATATTGAGGAACAAAAATTTTGAAAGGTCATATTTTATTTGACTCCCTGTATGATTTGGCTGGTTAACGAACATAACCGATCCATTTGGGAACTGAACTCACCCTGAAAATTTCGAGTCTGTAGGACAATCCCTTCGAAAGTTATTGTGCGAACGGCCGGACGGCCCCAGGGACAGAATTGCATTTGACCACGAATTCGCCATCAGGTAGTCCGACCCTATTGCTTGAGACAATTTTCGGCGCAAAATTACAGACATTCGGCCAAAACGATATAGCACTCGTTAAAGTAGAAAAACGCTCAAAAAGACTGCGAGGATTTCTTTCAATAATTCTTCATACAAGAATTATTGACAAGTTGAGTTACTCTTTTGGCATACTGTATGTACATACCACACAATGTACATAATTCCAAAACAACGAGCTAAAAATTCAATCGAAATGAAGCCGAAATCGAAACTCATCCAGGATTGGGACCCACCTCGCCTTCATTGATTTACAATAGTCATTTCGAACACGGCAAAGCTCACAAACTGCTTGTAACTAATATCCTCAATTAAACCGGTCCTTTCTGATGCAGCTCGTACCATACTCAAATCGAATAACCATCGATCAAAGTCAATACCATTACCGATCAGAGTCAATGAAAAAATGCGGTCTGCCCCGGTGTATCACGAAAAGTGATATCGGTATTGATAGAAATTAGAACGTTTGTTTGACGGTCCTCATTATAACACAACGCATGTACCAGGTTTTCCAATATATTTTGACCCCCCCTTCAACTTTGTTACGAATGAAGAAACAAACAAATATTCCGTAAAAAAGTTGTACAAAATTGACTGAATATTTTTCAGACGTTTTCCCAAAATTACATATCTTAAAAACTTTATAGGTTTTCACTCCCAGTCTTTGAAACCGAAATAATTAAATTTTTTTTAATTAAGATGAAGTGCCCCTGCGAGAATCTTTGTCAGGGGCAAATTGGTCTTGAAAAAATTATTGCCTAACTGTGAAACTGAAATAGGAATCAAATGAAAAGGACAATGTAACGCTTTAATGTAAATCAGATTGTAAATGAAAAAGCACACAATTCTGTAGATTTTATAAGTTTGTCCGAAAAAGGTGTCTGATATAGACACCGAAACGTTACATTGTCCTTTTCATTCGTTTTCTTTTTCAGTTTTACAGTTAGGCAACAATTTTTTCAAGACCAATTTGGTCCTGACAAATAAGTGCAAATATTCTCGTAGGAGGACTTCATTTTAATTAATTTTTTTAATTATTTCTCTTTGAGAGACTGGGAGTGAAAACCTATAAAGTTTTTAAGAAATGCAGAATCTGTTCAGAATATATCCAAATATCCAAAATTACATACTTCAGGAGGTGATTTTACATGAAAAAATAATGATACTATGTTATATTACTTTTGTCCGCTAATGCATCATTTTCCGAAATACGGGGTGTTGAAGTTTTTCTCAAAAACTGACTGAAAAAAATGGTACGCTATTTATTGGTATATTTTTCCAATTTTGAGAACAACAGATTCTAAAATTCTGGTATACCTAAGAAGGACGTTCAAACGAAATTTTGTAAAAACGTCCTGAAAAAATTCATGTGGAATTCAAACAATTTTGGACCGTAAATTTCTTGTATATCTATTTATAACAGAATTAGAAGCAGGGTCAAAATATAGTGGAATGCCCGGTTCAAGCAGAGAATTACATAATTAATTTTTTCCATAAAGGATGAAGACATAGGCCAGTTGGCAAGAGAACCGAGGGACAGCTATCGGGCTGTAAAGTTGCCGACAAAGATAATATGTAGAGCATATAACATTAACATAATATTATAAGCCCTGAAGGCTTCATTGTACTATACCACAGCTGTATAAGGTCCAGAATTGTATGTTATGCTGCATTAAAACCACTGAAGCAGCAATACAGCAGTTCCTCTGCAATGTCAAATACATCATATGCGTTTTATTTTCTTGTCCAGTAAGTGTCTAGAGGCTACTTTTCTCTGCTATATGGACACAAAGTACCACGTTTAGGTTCACTCTTATCTCAGCAGATCTCGGTTTTAAAATAAACATTCATATTGAAATATTAATGAACCCATCTCCATTATTTTACCAGTTTTTACTAATGGTGAAATCTCAAATGGTATTTGTCGTTATTGTGGGTCAAAATTTTTTCAAAAGCTCTGGTTTGACGATGAGTAAAAAACAGATTTGAACATACATATATACATATTATTCGAAGCCGGTTCAGTTTTTATAACAACAATTTCTATAAAGAATTCTAAATCACAATGCGATCTGAATTAGCATTTCAAAATTTTCATTATAAGGTCTTTGTACGAGAATACTTTTATGTGAAGAAGATTTGAAAGTGTTGCAATAATTGCAGGACGTTTTTCATGTTTTTATTGATTTAAAATGTTTGTGCTGTAAAAGATGTATGTGATATAACAAAACTTTTGAAGAACTTTTCCCTTTCAATAATTGCAAAACTTTTTTATGTTTTTATTGATTTAAAATGTTTGTAATGTTATAGATGTATGTGATATAACAAAACTTTTGAAGAACTTTTCCCTTTTCAGCAATTGCTGGTACTGAAATGTGCCGCGCCCAAATCAATTTGACTAAAAAGCTCAAATTATATAGAATAGAATAGAATAGAATAGAGTTTATGATTCATACATAAATAAACTCTTAAAAATTACTGTAAGTTATGCACCCTGGGGTGATATCTGTGTACAGTGTTAAAAAAAATCACAATTTGTAAACCTAATTTACGGCAATAAAGAAAACAAACTATATATTTTCCTATTTACAAGTTACCCATCAATTAAATGAGTTTCAACCTCAAGTTTTTGTCATAGTCGGTGGAAAAAATTAATCGGCGAAAATGCCATCAGCGGATGCTCCAACTCGGCCCCTGTCGCTATCGGTGAACAACGTCCTGATCGGTGAAAAAGTCCCTGAATCGGTGAAAAAAGGTCACCTATCCTGTTTTTTTTTAATGAAAAAAAATTTTTTTTTTTATTTTAATTTTTTTTTTAATTTTGATTTTTTTTTCAATTAAATTTTTTTTGTTTTAATATTTTTTTAAATTAAAATTTCTTTCATTGATTTTTTTTTTGATTCAATTATATATTTATTTTCTCTTGCTTCAATTATATATTTTTTTTTGTAGTTTATTATCTATGTTGAATTTATAATTCCATGTATAAGCTCCCTATCTTGCTCCATAATCCATTTCTTTATTTCTTTATTGAATGTATATTTATTTTTTACCTCTTTTATTTGTTTTGGTATAATTGAATATAATCTTGAAGCTATATACTCGCTGTACCTTTGTCCTATCCTTTTTTCTGCTTTCGGTCTCTCATAGTTAATATCTCCAGCCCTTGTTGAGTAATTATGTTCCCTCGTTATAACTGAAATTTTCCTCTGATGAATATACATGATAATCCTCATCGCGTAAATTTGTCTCAGGTCTGGTGCTCTTGATATTGTGTAAATATTGTCGGATGAGAATGTTATTTTTTTTCTATGTATAACTTTGAGTATGCATTTTTGTAGAACATCTATGCCTTTTTTATGACAGTCCAAAACACCTCCCCATCCTATTATACCATACGAAAGCTGCGATCTTTGAATGCAGTTGTATACTCCGTTCACGAAAGGTTGAGCCGTCGGTGGCCATGGAAATTTGGCATATTCCACTGTGCATATTAACATTTTAGGTTATGTTCTTTATTTTCTTGTCAGATCCATACGCAATGTTGTCAATATTGCATAGAGTTCTCTGATAACTCGCAAGCTCGTCGGAAGAGGCCGAGTACATTCGGCAACGTTGACTTTATTTTTCTTTTCAGTTAATACTGCCAGCTTCAGATAAATAAAGAAACGCCTACTATGTGCTCAACCTTTCGTGAACGGACTATAAGCGAAAATGAATTTTTCTCAATTGACAAAAGCTTGAGAGATTGCATAGAAGTGTGGAGGAACAAGGTCACTCAGTTTATGTGCCCATCCAGTGTGTATCTTAACAAATTCGAAAAGTTCATACGGTACACATCGTTGGCAGCAGTGGAAAAATTATTGGCGCGTTCAGTTACAACAAGGTTCTTGGAATTCTGAAGCATTCACGATCGCCATAACTTTCTTTCACGGCCAGCTCTCGTCTTCGATAATTCGAAAATGATATAGTTTTCCATGTAAACCGAGTGATTTTGTTCATTTCATAAGTTCCGGAATAGAAATTGGGCTACAATTTGACATCAGGATATTTCGAAATACACCTGAACTATGTTTGTTGATTATTGGGTTTTGGGGGAATTTTCTGTGAATTAGTAATGTAGTTATGAAAATATGATACAATTCTGCTTGAAAAAGTTAGATCAAAGTTAATTTAGAGCCAGAGTCGATTGAACTGAAAATTTTTCTAGTTGATTGAATATCTATGTCAATTCAACTCGTAATGACTTCAGTTATTTTCCTCTCCTCGCACTGACCATAACGAAATGAAAATACAGTGAAACTTCCGTATAACGAAAGCGCTAAATCCGCAAAAAAATTCGTTATAGAGAAATTTCGTTATACGAAATTTTTTTTCTATAGTCGACAATGTCGCGTTTGACTTCACTGATAAATTCAAGTTTATCATTTAAAATCAAGCACTTCCTTTAAGACATTTTCGTACAACTTTAACACTAGCAAAATGGTTAGATTGGAACCAAACAGCCAGGGGTGTATTCAAAACTGTTTCAGAAGGATCTCTCTGCCTGCTGTAATGATTTAGTTTAAGGTCGGGATTCATTACGTACGCCTAGAAAAATTTTGGAAGAGACCCACACTTGCACCTTCTCAACAATACATTCAAAGAGGGATGTTCTTAGAATATTTCGTTATAGATAGAATTTACTTCGTTTTAGAAGGTGTTTTTAACATGGAATTTGGATTCAAGGTGCAATGTCTTGTACAAAAGTCGTTATACAGAGTATTTCATTATACCTTCCAAACTTATTCATTTTTTCAAGATATAATGGTTATTTTTGTTGAAATCACGACAAAAATCTTCCTATCTACATGTAGATTTCACTCTCCAATGGTTGAAATTTTGGAATGTGAAAGATAAGTTTCAAACTTGTTTGGAATGTTCACATGATTCAAATGTAAATAGTTAAGTCACATTTGAATTTATTTCATAAGATAATCGTGACAGAATGATAACATATTTGGGAACGTCCAAAAGACATTACAGTGAAAAATCGAACCATAGATATTAATTCATACGATTCTTCTTCTTCCGGCTACCTGTACCGTAGCTGTTGGATGCTGCTGCGATCTAAATGTGGATGTATGAATTTCAATACCCCCATTGAATGAAAATCCTCTATAGGTCATAAATTATCTTTTACGGTAGTTGTGACAAACAGAACAATAATAAAATACTCGGTTGGCGTTCAGACCACCTCTCATGACAATTTATTATGATTTATAAAATGTAGCTAGCGAGAAAGAGGCGGACTATTGGGAAAAAGACAACTTTATGAAGTTATTAATAGTTGATGTGACTTTCATTCACCATATAACATAGTTAAGTGAATAAATTTATCAATAATTGTTCGTAAAATTACACTACATAAAACTTGTCACAATTTTTACCTGAGGTGAATATTATATTAGGAACGAAGAAGGCCTGTGGCCCTGCTAGAATATAAAGGACATAAAAAATCCCACCCGCGAGCTTATGACATTTTTAAGGCCAGGCCTAATGGAAAGTGACACCGCAATTGGGTGTCAGATATCTTTTTCAAAGTTTCTGCCTACGTAATCTTCTTTATCACTTCGTAGCTGCATTCTCGCGGAGAACAATTACTTGAGATAAATTTGATGTGAAACTACATGAACTGAACAATTTATAATCGACATATTATTCAGTATAAACGTATAAACATGACATTTGTTTACTTTCTTATCTGCGGTGTATGAATGTGAGAACCGAGAACTATGTTATCCAGTACTTCTAACGGCAGTGTGAATACTTGAGAACACGTAAAATGAAAAGAATTGAGAACATGTTCCTCTAAAAATTCAAGAATACATACTACTGAAATCTACGAAGAAGGACCTATAATATCCTAAAAGTTTGCATAATGTTCTCGAGAACTTTTAGCAATCAAGCGAATACTCGAGAACACGTTTAATGAAAAGATCTGAAATTTTATTTTATTCTAGATATGAGGCAATTCAATTAATTCTCTGCTAACATTCCAGCCAAAAAAACAAATTAATTACATTAAAATTACATTTCCGAGACGTTGGTAGGTAAAGCTACTATATTCAGACGAAACAATGAATTAATCAATGACTCAGATATATAAATACAAATCAGCTCACTTGTATGATAATTAATAATCAAGAAAATCTTCAATTTGCAAATAATTATACAGCTGTTATTGTGTTCAAGTGATTCTTGGAATTTCTTTCGTTTTTCGTTTTCCATTTTAATAACTATGTTATTGACTTTATAATGAAGTGTGTATGAATGATTTCATTGACAGAGACTAAAACTGAGACAATCGTTCAAGAAAATACATTTACAATTTTAGTTATATCTTCCCAAGATTCGAAATTCACTCTCATGTCAATAGATCTCCTTGCATTCGTATGAACTCCTAGTCACAATAATCAATGCGTGTAAGTTCAGGTTGTTTTGATGGCCATTGCCTGAAAAACAAAGAAATCGACTGCGTTGAACTCAACAAATGACCAAGAATACACAAGTTATGGTAAAAGTATGGTCCAAGCTGAGTCATATTGGCTGCAAGCCAAGTTTAACGTGTACGAGGGTGCTGCATAGCTTGTAGTGATTTATCCCTCCAAAAGGCAATCCGATAAATCATATATGCAAAATAGTTCGGCAGAACAGAACTGCTAAAACAAAATAAGAGAAGAATTGAATATCGTCTATCAAGTAAAAACAATGGCATCGGTCCAGGTGTTTAGCCGGTCAGCCCCGAGGCATGGCAAGCTATGATTAATAATAATCCTACTGTATGGTATCTCCAGATCTTTCTCTCTGTCGTTCTGGCTCACCAATATATATGTATATACTTGCCTTTTTATATGCTTTATTCTAGCGCTTATTTATTAGACGCGCTTTTGAATCGGTGTGGTGAGTGCAAACATTTCACAGATCGAGAAATGTTTTAATTTACATTAACATTGATTCATATTCACATTAATGTACATAGTATTCAAAAATAACAGGGAGATTTCTGAAACTATCTAAAAACAATTTTTTTTTGGACGACTATTGCCTTCCTCTTGATTTCCACCAATCAGAGAGGCGCAATTTTGAATTACAGATGGTTTCCTGATAAAAAATATGCTTGACAGATGTTGTCAAATTGATAGCTATAGTCCGTTCACGAAAGGTTGAGCCATCGGTTGGCCATGGAAATTTGCCATATGCCACTGTGTATATTAAAATTTTAGGTTATGTTGTTCATTTTCTTGTTAGATTGATAAGCAAGGTTGTCAATATTGCATAGAATTATCTGATAACTCGCAAGCTCATCGGACGAGGCCGGGTACATTCGGCAACGTTGACTTTATTTTACGCTATGATAGCAAATACTGCCAACTCTAGATAAATAAACAAACGCATGCTATGCGCCCAAATTTTCGTGAACGGACTATACCTATATATTTCATGCAGACAAATCTGTCACTCGTGAAATAGCGTTGTCAAATACCATTCAAGCATCTAATTTTTCCTGGAGAAAAATCGAAAGAACACAATGCAAAGTAATATTTTCGAAAAAAAAAACATTCTTGCAGTTTCAAAAATACTCGTCTTGGACTCGGATTTTTGATGCCACCAGCACTCATGTTTTTTGATAAAATATTACTAACAACGTGTTTTTTCGATTTCTTTCGGTGAAATTAGATGTCCTTTTGTTATTCCTCAAGAAAATCGTGTCATTTTCAATACGGAGAGTGTTGTATTCAGCGCCTTGAAACGGTTGTGCAAAATGATCGTTCCTTCTTACAGCGAGTCAATTTCGTTTTTCTGACCCTGCACTGATCACCGCATCGAAATCTGTCCAACAACGAATCAATCACCGTAATAAAACTCATATATCGTCTCTCCTCAGCAAAAGATGTTATCCGAGTTTCAGAACTACCTTATAATTAGTTCATAAATTACTATATTGGCAGCAGCAGTCAATAATTAGATGTAGTTCGATATGTAATAATACTTGCGTAAAAAATGTTAATTAATGTGAGTGAATAAATACATTCTTCGCTCTCTCCGAATGTCTACAATTCGAATTATCTCAGCTTCATCTCGAAGAAACCAGTTTTCTATTGCCATTGAATTGTTGAATTGTTTTACACTTTGAATCGCCGGCTTGTATCTCGAAAACCGCCTACTGCATTGGCATTTCCTCTATAAAAGTCTAATTAATCTATAGAAAATAACTCATTCGGTTTCTTTATACTCCTGGAATATTAATGAGGAATGGGGAATGCCCCAACTCCTGGAACTGACTCCAGAAAACGTTGATCTGCCTTATGTAATTCGGTCATATTTGCAGTTTTGTAACTTGGTATCAAAAGGCATACACATACACAGAAGAATAAGACGCATATTGCAATAAGCGTGGCCACAGCCTCGATTGCCCACAATAATGGCCCACTCCAGACTACTGGTCTTCTAAAGCAAATAAATAAACCCTAACAAAGCATACCACAGTAACCGAAATTTGTAAGCCCTTTGTGTCCGAGGGCATAATACCCTTAAGAACCTCTAATATGGCGTCTGTCAGTCTAAACCTTTGAGATGCGTGTTGGCTTAAGCACAGGCGCCAGTCGCCTCTAGGAGCTCTCATTAAGACCACAATGCAGTCGCAGGTATTTATTAAAGTATTGTTGTCGTTGACAAGTGTTTACCACTCAGGTCCAGTGGGTTACAATAGGGAATAAAAACATTATAAAGAATCTCTAGTGGCCATAGTTGCTACCCGTTCTTAGCACATCCAAAAGGTACAGTGTTCTTCTTTTGGAGCGTCTGAAAAGCATTGATCTGATCTACATTAGGATTAGGGGAAAACCCGGATAGATGCCCCACTTTTTGAATTTGCCTCATATAATGAAAATATCATATATATGAAAATATTGATTTTATATGTGTAATTTCTATGAGTGTAGGAAGCTCCATTATTTGATTTGGAAACTGTGACTTTTCTCTGACATAGAAATCCCAAATTGCACAATAATTTGATTTTTGTAGAACCCTTTTTTTTGGGATAGTTGCCTACAAGTATGGATAGTTGCCCCACTATGAAAATACTGGGAGGGATAGATGCCCTTCATACTGTGTGAACCAAAAACCCAACTAAACACAATGAGATCTTCTAGGCTTAAAACAGCGACTTTATGTAGCTAACATGGATCGAATTAACAACAATTCTGCATTTTTAATTGAATTTCAAGAGCATACTCGTATATTAAACGAAAAGTTGCATTCTTCATATTAACATAGAGCATCATTCCACACATTCATGATAAATTATTAAATAATAAGTCTCAAGATCAGGAATCAAGTTAAAATCAAAATAACACAATGAATCGAAAATCTGCTAAGAAGATATGGTTTTAGTTTAGATGTCCAAAGGGGCACCTATACCTCAAAAAATCAGGGCAACTATCCTTTCCGATAGGGATAGATGCCCATGATTTTTTTAATAAATTAAGAAGAAAACAAAAACTATTTGTACTCAGATGTACACTCAATGAAACACTGTATTGGCGTAATAAAAAAAATTAATGAATTTATTACCCCTTCAAAAGTTATACAGCTGCAAATACCTACCTCTGAAAGTTTGGCTTGTTGTGAAGTTCGCTGCTGAGATGATGGCACACACTAGCGAAAAACGGCTTCACTTAACAATAACCCTTACAAAACTAAGGTCCAGGCAGGGTGACTATAGCAGCTACTTATAAAATTAATTTTTTGATACGTGTTTCGGAAGTTAGGTATTTTGAAAATGGGGCATCTATCCAACTGGGGCATCTATCCGGGTTTTACCCTATATAATATGATTTTTGAATATTGATTTGGTAAGAAAACTCCAAGTGTTGCTCTGTAAATAGAGTTTTTATTTAAAACTCAAATTCAATCAACATTAAAGCATATTTACCTGTAAATAGAGAAACGACAATTTAAGTTTATCCACCAATATTACTATTTACAGGCCAAATTCAATAATTCAACCAAAATCTATTTGAAATTTCAATTATTCTCGTTTTGACATCAATCACTAACAGTAACTAAGGTAATTCTCATAGCTTATTAGATCCAAATATGTTTTATATCCCCCCCGTTTGGGGAGAAAATTGATCATCAATTTTCCCTTCATTTATGAATAATTTTTTTCATTTTCTCCTCTCACTTTATCTGTAGTTACTGGAATAAGTTTAGTTATATGGAACAAATTGGACTCTGATTTTTTATGGCCTGTATCCACTCTATATATGGAATTCGAAATTTTTTCTGTAATTTGGATGGTCCAATTCTCAACTCTTCCAATTTCTTTCTATTGAGTTTGTTGCTATTTTCAACATACACCCAGTTTCCTACTTCAAGTTCAATATGTTTTCTATTTCTGTCAAATATTCTTTTATTGTAGTTATGCGACTTGATTGTATTCTTCAAAGCCGTCTCTTTATCTTTAATCCAATTATCTTCAGATATCTCATTTTTCAATTCCCTTGGTACAATTGTAGTATCTACACCATACAATAAGTATTTTGGTGTGAAACCAGTGACTGAGTGTATAGTCTCATTGTATTTATTTACACACTCCTGAGCAACGGTTGTCCAAGCTCTTCTCTCATTTTTTTCGTTTATTTTGCATCTTATTTTATTAACTAATGTTTGATTCAACCTTTCGTTCAATCCATTAGAGAATGGTGCATTTACTGCAGTAAATATCATTGTGATTCCTTTTTCATTCAAATATTCCTTGACTTCTGTTGAGTTTATTCCTGCATATTGGTCAGTAAGCAATAATCCAACATCTTCTGTTTCTGATACTTGGCTTACTAGCTTAATAAAGTCTTTAGCATTTTGTGTTTTTGATGTTATAATAAATGCATATCTTGTGAAGTGGTCTACTAAAAGATGTAGATATTTCTTTGTTGATCGTGAACCTCCAAAACCTCCAATCGTATCTATCGATATTATTTCGAAAGGCTTTGTGGCTGGACCTAAGTGCGACATAAGACCAAATTTTTCTTGGCCTCTTGATTTATTTTTAATACAAATTTCACAGTTTCTGCAGACTTCCTTTATGTTTCGCGTCAAATTTTTCGCGGTATATATTGTACTGATTGTTCTTTGCATTTGTTCGATACCAATATGACATAAATCTTCATGTATCTTTTTTATTAATTTTATACTGAACTTTTCGCTAAGAATAATTTTGTCCTTCCTTCTATTTTTTTTGTAATATATTTCATGTTTTTTAGTTATGTTCTTCATTTTCTTTTGTATTTCTCCATTGCCATTTTGGTCTTTAAGAATGTCTTCTAGTTTTACAATATTTACAATTTTCAATTGTTCCTCTTCATTATCATTTATTTCTAAAACTGGGTTTCTACTTAAGCAATCCGCTTCTACATTATCTTTTCCAGGAGCATATTTAATTTTGAAATCATATTGAGATAAGTAGAATGTTAAGTCGCCTAATTCTTCGTCAGTTCTTGATTTTAAATTTAAATTTTCAAGTGGTTTATGGTCACTATAAACTGTGAATGATCTGCCTAATAACCAGTATTGCCAGTATTTTATTGCCTCTTTTATTGCAAGACATTCTAAATATATCGCCTTTTTTCTCTTTTGCGACTCATTCAGTTTTTTTGAGAAATAGGCCACTGGTTTTTCTTTTCCATTGAGTTGAATTTGTTTTAATATAGCTCCGATTCCTTTTATTGATGCATCCGTGTATATATTTATTGGTAAATCCTTATCAAATATTTCTAACACTGGTTGTGAGCATAAAATGGTTTTTATTTTTTCGAATGAATTTTGGCAATCTTCAGACCAGACAAATTTTTGGTTCTTTCTCAAAAGGTTATGCAAGGGTTCCAGTATCATTGCAATTCCCGGAATGTATTCATGATAAAAGTTCACTTTTCCCAAGAACTGTCTAATATTTTTTTGTGTTTTTGGAGTAGCAAAATTCTTTATTGAGATGAGATTATCATTCAGTGGTCGAATTGAATTATTTTCAATTATATGGCCCAGATATTTAACCCTATTCGATGCGAATGAACATTTCGTAAATTTCAATCTGAAACCTTCTCTCTTTATGGCCTCCAATAATTGTGATAGATGGTCAATATGTTCACCAAACGATTTTGAAAATATTAAAATATCATCTATATAATTTACTGCGAATTCGTAAGTTCATTTTTTCTCAATATATTACTCAATATCCTCTGGAATATTGCTGGCGATGTTTTTAATCCGAAAGGTAAGCATGTCCATTGGTAATGTCCTTCTTGTGTCACAAATCCGGTTTTTTTTCTATCTTCCACACGCAGAGGAATAGACCAAAATGCTGAGTTAATATCTAGAGTAGTGAAAAACTTACAGTTTCTTGTTTTTATCATCAAGTCTTCAATTAACGGGAACGGTTGAGCCTGGGGTACAACGATTTTGTTCAGATCTCGAAAATCTATACATAATCTCGATTTTTTTCTTCTTCTTTTTTGAAGGCCAAGGTGACTGGTGCTGCAAAAGGGCTATAGGATTCTTCTATTAAATTTCTATCTAGTAGTTTCGAGATTTGTTCTTCAATTTCCATTTTATCTTCAATCGAACATCTGTATGGTCTTTTACTGCAGTATTGCTCAGTTAATAGGTCAATTCTTGCTTCATATTCCTTTACAGTACCTATGTCATATTTATCTTTAGCAAAGATGGTTTTGTATTTTTCAACCAACTTTCCTATCTCTTCTTGTTGATTGCAGGTTAGATTATCCATTTTCATATCAAAATTTTTTTCTTCAACATGTTCATTAAAATTCACCAAGCAGTCATCTTTGATGCTTCTGTCTGTAAATGTATATTCTATTTCATCACTATTTTGATGATCTCTTTCTATTATTTCATTTTCTTCTTCTGAAAGTGTGTCCTTTTTTTGTGATATTCTTAAATTTTCATCTTGATTCAGTTTGAATGTTTTTATCAAATCCAATCCAACTAAGAAATCATAGTGAAAATTATCATCTTCCACAATGTAGACATCGACTTTCTTTTCAATTTCAAATATTTTTATTTTCAAAGTTGTCAAACCGCTCGTTTTCTTAACACCACTAATGGTTACTAAATTTGGATTATTGAAAATATTGATTTCTGTCCTTTTCAGCTTCAATAATTTGGAATTTATTATAGAAACATTAGATCCTGAATCATATACTCCAATTATTTCCAATTTATCTTCAAGTAGCAGTTTGATTTTTATTAGTGGTGTAGTTGTTAGTTTTTTGAATGGGAATGTATTTCAGCTTCAATTACTGTATTATTAATATTCTTGAATCCATAATTTTTTCTTTGCACCGGTTCATTTTTGGATCTGAACCAGCAACTGGATTCTGAATGGTACAGACTTTTATTTTTCAAATCTTTGCAGATACTACAAGGCTTTTTTTTATCAGTTTTCTCTTTGAAACTTCCTTCTTTCCTGAAATTTTTTTTTGTAACAAGGTATTCTAATTTTCCAAGCTCGTTAAATAGATATTTTGTTTCCAGCATCTCCTCTCTATCGATTTTTTCAGCAATATAATCTGGTAAACCTGCTACTATGATATCAATCAATATACCTTGATCCTTTATATTTCTAGCCTCCAGCAATAACCTTTCTTTTTTTACTGCATAGTCTAATAATGATCCAGCTTGATATTTAAAAGACAATGCATACCTGCTATTTTGCCATCCTTTGTTTGCATATGATGCTTTGAAGCTATCTCTCCAGATTTCCCAACTAGATTGTAGACTGTGTTTTATTATCATTGCACTATACCAATCCAGACAGGATTTTTCAAGAAAATCTCTTAAAATTTCAATTTTCTCTTCATCCTTCATGATTTCCCATCTTGAGCATTCTTTTTCGAAAGAATTGAGCCATTCATGAACGTTGCCCTTTCCATTAAATTTTTCCAATACGAATTTCACAGACGATGTCCTCAAATTGGGTCTCTCACTGTAGTTTTTATTATGGATCATGGATTCCAATGCCTTTACCACCTGATCTGTAATTGATTTTTCAGTTATATTCGATTCATCATGCTGATCACCTATGATTTCTTCTGGGTATTGGCCTCCAATCATAACATTTCCATCAGTATCCCAATAGGCTTGCTTTATATCTTCAGTTATCCTGATGTATACATTCCTTTTTTGGTTTCTTCTTTTCAATGTATTTTTTATATTTGTATAGACCGATGTGGATGTAATACATGTATGTAGCTCTGCTTTTTGAAACTCTTTTGGAACTTTGTAGCTTATACCATCTTCAGTTGTAATGGAGCTTATGCATAAAACGTTTGCTTTTCCATCATCTGCTGCACTAATAGTGAATTGAACCTTCAACTTTTCCATTAGTGTGGTATCCAGTTGAGAATAATAAACGAAATTGTCGTTTTATAATATGATTTTTGAATATTGATTTGGTAAGAAAACTCCAAGTGTTGCTCTGTAAATAGAGTTTTTATTTAAAACTCAAATTCAATCAACATTAAAGCATATTTACCTGTAAATAGAGAAACGACAATTTAAGTTTATCCACCAATATTTACTATTTACAGGCCAAATTCAATAATTCAACCAAAATCTATTTGAAATTTCAATTATTCTCGTTTTGACATCAATCACTAACAGTAACTAAGGTAATTCTCATAGCTTATTAGATCCAAATATGTTTTATACCTATACAACTAATATAGCTGAAATTACCAGAAAAAAGACAGTTTCATCATTTTATTAACTAATCAAAACAGTTTTGTTCTAGTGACACAATCAGTGCAACGTCATTAATATTATATGTTTGGCTCTTTCAATCAGCATTTGTGAGCCATCTTCAGAAAAACACTTCAAACCGATTGACCACAATCAAATCTGAACTCACCAACGAACAACTTCATTACGATACATACAAACTTTCAGTGACTTATAATATACAGACTTTACGCGGAGATTTGACTCTCCAGGATTTTTCCATGTGAGGTTACGCCCTTTAGTGTGTAAAATGCACCAACTTCATGGAAAGGCAATCAAACTCGTAGAATAACGTAATTAGCGTTTCAGAAAACAATGAAAACCGTAATGAAATGCGTAACGTTAAAATAAAATGAACCGATTAAAAACTCGTCTAGGCTTATTTTTGAATGAGGCCAGCTTCGCCTCGATTCTTCAAAAATGGAAAAGAAAACAATGGCCGGTAACCGGCAATTAATTATCAACAATATTGCGCCCGATGTTACGAAAGATGACTCAGATGTCTTTTGTTCGACAAACATTACCTTAGCGAATGTTACTAAATATTCCAAAATCGGCCAACCGCATTTTAAAAGGATTTTAATTATCCTCGTTATTGTTTCATCTCCAAGCGATTTTGCAAGATATAGTCGATGAGAAATCGTGGGTTGATCATTTCACCAAAGGAAGTCCTGAATTTGATCACTATTTCCACTCTAACATATGAATTTTGGATTTATGATGAGTCTTGATCACGAATTTATTACATCTGCTGAAAATTAGCCGATCTGAGATACGAAACCCTACCTGTTAATGATACCTACCAAAATCTCATTTCAATCATTTGACTGTTATTTACAGCTCTTGAAGTTATTTTCGAAGCAGTGAAAATAAAGGCATTTCCTACGATGGTTTAATTTCGCTTTTTGATGGGAAAAATATTATGCAAGGCTTAATGTAGTTGATACCCAAAAAAATGATTTTTTGGGTATCAAGTATAGTTGATTTGTTGGGTATCAAAGATATGATTTCTTGGGTATCAACTATAGTGGATTTTTTGGGTATCAACTATAGTGATACCCGAAAAATCATATCTTTGGATCTATAAATTTTTGGGTATCAACTATAGTGATATGATTTTTTGGGTATCAACTATAGTTGATTTTTTGGGTATCAAAGATATGATTTCTTGGGTATCAACTATAATTGATTTTTTGGGTATCAAATATAGTTGATACCCTAAAAATCATATCTTTGGATCATGTGAAACTTATTTGGGATGATCATTTGTCCACGATGAAACTTTTTGGTTGTTATTTTTTTTGTTTATAGTGAACCAAAAACATGAAAACAGATTTTTTTGATATCTACAGACGCTTGGGCTTTTTGGTCATTGGCATGAAAGCTGCTTCCATCAATCTCTACCTATCAGTTTTTCTTCTGTTTTTCGTTCTTTCAACTAGAAACTGTCAAAAACTTCCACATAGTACTCTGAATATTTTGTAACCGATTATGAGGTTTGCTATGCACATCATTTAGAGATGAACTGAAGGTCCCAGGCCTGGTCACCTGTGTTCGTCATGGAAGAAATTTGGGATTTCTTTCTGATGGGTTTCCGAATTTAACTTTGTCCATCATCCAGAAACGCGAGCTCGGCAGAAATCTTTGTAATGAAACAAGGACGCATTCGAATACAATAGTCCAAGTAGGAGATAATCCTTCTGCCTCAGTTGACCAAGAATCAATGGGGAGGCACAGTATCTTACTTGAAATTACCAATGCGACAAGACGAGACTTATAATTTGAAGCTATAAAGTCTCGTACGATATTATTTGTCTTCTGACTCGCGTAAAGTCCAAATCGCATACTGGAAATGAATCATACCGTGGTCGACGGTACAAGAACGATGACTGTAGGCAGAAAGTCACGTACAAATCAACAGCCAATTCGAATAATAATAACAATGAGTAAATAAACATACCTCCGAGAAAATAATACCTCCAAATACCGATGGGTATGCTCAGTTTAGCTCGTGATTCGAAATATCATAAGTACCGGACGCTAGTTGTGGTGATTTGGCTAATAAAAAGGTTGAGAAAATACATGTATACGTAACAAAAAGTTAACAACAGCCTAGTACAGGTCTCCATTACTGTAATTTCGCTCGAAATTGTCTCGGAAGATTTCGACGACATGGGATTTGGATGCAGCTTCCAGGACCGAAGTAGTACCAGGAAACTTACCTACTTACTTTTTGCGCTCTGAAATGAAATTCCAATTCCAGTACACAAAATACAATTACATCTTTGTCTCTTGCATTTCGTATTAGGCATAAGTAAATAATCTATGTGAAGAATTCCATATTGGCATATGTTGCTTCGAAGGTACATACATTCTTTTGATTTGAGATACAATACATGAAACAAAAAGTCCCTAGCTGAGGTTAGTGCAAAACGAGGAATCATACTACTCTGCGTATGATACCAGAGCTCAGGGAAAAACCTCAGTAGAAAAAAAAAACCTGTCTCGCCGTTTTGACAAAATTGACCCCTAAAATTATTCGAATAAATATCTTCAATATTCAGATACAAAATACTTAATTCTTGCTCTCGGGCCATGGGGGTGTTTTAAACTAGGTCTAGCCTTCTAAGAGATGAGTTTCCGAATCTTCTGTACTTCTAAGACCGCTACAGGACCCTACTGAAGGGTAATTATCTTTTATAGATTTGAACAGTGATATTTAATTCTAAATATAGAATTCAATTTTGGAACAAGGATAAAAAACGTGTGACAAACTTATGTCGAAGGTAAAATGAATGGAAATAATCTATTGATTTCAATAGAAAAAAATCGAGAAAAGCCCTGAGCAAGTGCTTCTGTACGGTCATTCATTGACGGAGCATTTAAGCTGTTATTATCTCAAATTTTTGTATAGGACTTGTGATTTATACTAAATAAAAAAATTGAAAAACCCTGAGCAGGTGCTATTGAGCGCTCATTCCTCAAAAGTGTGTATAGGACTTAAAATTCAGACTAAATATCAGACTGTAAAATCTCAGCTTGATCGGAATTATTTCCTCAAAATTATTCAAGAATTAAAATTCGTAAAATATTCCCTATTCGATTGGACAAATCTTTGAGCACTTTTCCGAGTGTATTGGGACGAACTTTGGCATTAGCAGTAATTGTCTCTGATGTGTTGTTATTACACTTTTGAACAAACAAAGAATAAGTCCTATTTTCCCACAATCTTTATTGAAATAGTTAAAAAGTAACACTCAACACGGTGTCAAGTCGCATTTTCTTGGTGACCAATTGATATCACTATTTTGGCTAATTAAACTGTCTTCAAATGCATGTGACATGAGATATGTATATGACAAGTGCACCATCCTGTTGAAACCAAACATTGTTCACATCAATACCATCAACACCGGGCATTAAAAATCGGCTATCACGGTGCGATAGTAGTAAGTTTTTTGTGGAGTTACATCTCGAATAGCCTAGAACCAGCCCTGCTTACTTGGGATCTACTTCACATTACCTGTACTGTGTGGATCGCTACACTATCATCCCGATCGATAAAACAGCCATCTTGTTAACTTGTTAACGAAACAACTAATGAGTTAACTTGTAATGAATTGTATATACGTGTTGCAAGTCATTTAAGGACCTGTTTCGATCTTCTCCCAGTCAAAACATCATCGGTACGCTTCTAACCGAATAATACCTATTGAAAATTGGTACCCAATTTGGATGGTTGGGTCGATATGGTACACACAAGAGAGTTATTTGTGGTCAGCGATGATTGCCCTCAATTGAAAGAAGAATCAAACAAACAGAACGTTGTAATTTTTCCCTGGATGATTGAAGTTTTTTGTGCACATTGAAATTTGTCATTCTTGGACTCGGAGATTAAGAATTCGGGGTTGAATCGACTTATTTTATGTTTCAAGTTTTTTATCATGTTTCCTAAATTGAATTCGATATTGAGGGCAAAATATCTCTTTTAAAATCTGTGAGAGAAGATTACCCAGTGTTATGATTCTGTAGACAGTTCCTTGAACATTTGAGGTTCTGAAAAACCATCTTTAGGAGAGACAGACCTGGTTTGATGAACCCTCCTGGCTTCAGAGCATTTTTGTCGAATATCGAGGAAATTTCAAGAAAAAGTTTGAATATGACTATATATATATATATTCTTTTGAATTGAGAGCTAACAAAATACAATTCATGAAACAAAAAAGTCCCTAGCTGAGGTTGGTGCAAAACGGGGTACCATACTATTCTGTCGTATGATACCAGAGCACAGGGAAAAACCTCAGTAGAAAAAACCCTGCCTCGCCGTTTTTACAAAATTGAAACTTAAAACTATTCGAATAAATACCTTCAATATTTAGACACAAAACACTTAATTGATGCTCTTGGGCCAGGAGGGTGTTTTAAACCAGGTCTGGCGTTCCAAGTGATGATTTTCGAATCTTCCGTTCTTCTAAGACCGCTACAGGACCCTACTGAAGGGTAATCATCTCCCATAGATTTAAATAGTGGTATTTCATCCTAAATATCGAATTCAATTTCGGAATAATGATAAAAAACGTGTGACAAACTTATGTCAAATGACAATAATTTATGGTAAAGAAGTGTTATTTATATTTCAGATGAAAATTTTTAATGACAAATCAAATGCGAAGAGAAAAAGAATTGGTTCAATGAAAAGAAACCTTCGATAGGATATTTCAGCTTTTTATTCAAACAAACTAAAACATACAGCACTACACTTATACGATAAGACCGAAGTTTCTACTGGAGTTTTTTCTCTGTGTTCGTGTATCATACCCAGAAATGTATGCTACTTCGTTTACCTTTTCACTGCTAATATTATGAAACAATCATGCTATATTGTTTGAAATATTAGAGAAATTTTGTCAAGACATATTTCAAAAAAATACTTAATTCACTCTCGCTTCACAAAATTCTGCGTTCGCGCTTCTAACGATCAGGTACATGTTAAAATCATGACAGGAGAACATACAGACATACCTCATTGAAATAATATTAATTTCCCACAAGTTATATGTTCATTGCGATTGTTAATAGCGATTTAGACAGAGATATTTTAATTGCGCTACGTTGAATGAACTGCACCGCTGCATTTTAATTAATATATGCCATTCTTTCGCAATTTATTCAGTTAAGTACAATGTACTTAAGTCTGCCGTGGCATGGATGCAATGTTTGCAGTACTTCTTCATTCTTTGGCGTTGATTATATTCTTTGTGAAATTTTTTCACTCGATTGTTTTGGCTTTGGGGTCAATACATCTTAGAAAATTTTTACTATGGGCAGTTTTTCTGTTTGAAAATAGGTCATACCAGAAAAATATATTCTTTCCAAATCCTAGTGATTCATCAAAAAATTGAACATGCAGAGAAAAATGTAAATGGTGCACCATGATACAATAGCACAGAGAAAATACCTCCATAAAATTCTGTCTCCCCGTATCAGTAAAGTGATTCGATATTTGGATTTGTTTGAAGAATAAGTAGAAATATTTATATCCAAAGGCTTTCGCATTTTTCCATTCATTGAATTTATCATTTTGGAATCGTATATGAAAAAACCAAAACAACAGAAACAGAAAAAAGTAAAAAAAAAAGTAATAGAAATATCACCTCTGTTGAATTATTATTTGGGTTCCATCACTTTTGCTTCTTCTGTGCAAAATTTCTGGAAGCATTTGCCAGCCCCAGTTAGGAAAAAAATTTTAGATTCTTAAGTTTCAGAAAATGTTGGTCATTTCTGACAGTTTTTAGAAAAAAATTACCGATGACTCTGATCTATTTTTGGTTTGTGCAGTTGATAAATCAAGTATTTGATATTTTTCTAGCTGGATCTCATCAGTGGATCTCAGATTTTTCTTATACAGGTTTGGAAATTCACATCTGAAATATACGATATACAATGCATCAGAGAGAGAATTCTTCCCTCCAGTTGCACAGATGAATAGTCGAGACAATCACTTGCTGTAACACACTGAATTCAGTTGTCTTACTTCATTATTTTAGTCTTGTCTCTCTCTTATAGTTCAGACATTGAACTCAATAAACACATGGAACGGCCTCGCGATCCGGATGAAGTGAGGCCGACTGAGATAGAATGTCAGAGTGAGATGATGATCCCGCAATGGTGGGGGTCTCCATCGTAATCTTGCGCGATTCAAAAGCGGGAGTATCCTCCGATTTCAAATGGAGAGTTCTACAAGTAGTAGAAAGAGATAATGATACCTCAATTGCCCCATCTCTCTCCCACACTTTTGGACACACGTTTAGTCGATTCTGCTGCATCGCGAGGCCGTTCCATGTGTTTATTGAGTTCAATGAGTTCAGAGGAGCGTAGTTCTTTAGTATGGTAGGCAACAGTAAATACTTGAATCGAGTATTACGGGCAGCCTGACAAATTAAAAATTCTATACGTGAAGTGCGGGTTCCCTACCATATTGCGATAAGAGAGAGACAAGACTAGATTATTGCAGTAAGACAGTTGAATTCATTCAGATATCGCACTTGATTATCTCGCCTATTCATCTGTGCAACTGGAGGGAAGAATTCTCTGTCTGATACCTTGTATATCGTATGTTTTCGATGTGAATTTCCAAATCGGTATAAACAGACTGTTGACTGATGGAGTTTTCAGTTATAAGTTGGACAAGCTTTGACTTATCAGTATCTTCCTGTTGAGCTAGTTTTTTTGTTCTCTGATTCGAATATTTAAAGGAAGTTTAGTTTATCTTCAATATCCATTTTTGGTTAGTTGATATTCATTATCAGGTTTGAATGAATGTTACCTCAAGAACTGTCACCTCTGGGCTCTGTGTCTCATTTTACAGTTTCATTCGAAATCGTTCTCGAAAATTTCCTCGACTTTCAAGTTGTCTTACTCTTTCAAAATCGAATACCTGTCAAAACAACAAAATATCATCTCCAAAGACCAGCTGAATATATCAATTTCTCGAAGGCCCCAGCCATTTCCATTGTTCTACTCCTCTTTATACAAGTTGTAAAGTAAAATAATTAGATCATTGTTATTTGTTCTTCTGCTGCTATTGTGTTTTGTTTTGAATCGGGGTGGTTCTCGACATCCGATCGAAGGTGCCGGCGACCATGGTGGCGAGGCACACTCGATTTATTCAGGTTTTTGTCTTCGCGACTGAATTATATGTGTCGAGTGTGTCTGCAGGAATGTTAACTCCCAGAGCCGAGGAGCCTAGTTTACATATACTGTCAGTCGAACCAGAAACACGAATATTTACTAACTCCACTTCCAATTCTACCAGACTCAGTGGAACTTCGATTCGAGCACTGCATAATATCGTTGGGTATTCTGGGAATCCTTGTATTGGTATTTGTTGGTTTTGGGTTGTTGAAAATTGTCTTCTTCTTTCACTGTTTTTGTATTGAAGTTTGGAAACGACCACATAAGAAGTCCATGGTACACTATTTCTTCTATCATTCAAGATTCATCTTTTGGAAAGCCAGACATGGTTTGATGCAGCTTTTTTCGAATATCGAAGAAATTTTCGAGGCAAATTTTAAATGAGACTGTAATCTGAGATATAAAGCCAAAAAGTGATAGTTCTGGATGATGGAATATCCATTCAAGACACAAGATACTATCAGGGCTAACGTAACAGAAGTAAAGCCTGATAATGAATATCAACTAACCAAAAATAATTATTGAAGATAAACTAAAAGTCTTTAGAATTCGAATGTTCCAATCAAAGACCATAAAAAACAAGCTCAACAGGAAGGAAATGATAAGTCAAAGCTGAACGGAAACCATGAGATTCTGTGGAGTACCTATAAGAAGGAGTTTCTAGGGAACGAGAAAGCCGAGAGGGAAAAACTCTGCCGGAATCTCCCAAGGATGGATCATTGCACTAAGTTCCTTCGGAATTTGAGACAGCGGATTCCAAAAGATATCTGGATCTTGGTAGAAAGCAATTACACCTCATCAGTGGCTTTCTAACAGGGCACTGTCGCCTCAGGAAGCACCTGAGGATGGTATTGTCGGACACTGATGAGTGTAAGTTCTGTGGGGAGGAGGAAGAAAAACCCATTTACCTAGTCACGGAATGCTTTGGCAATGCGAGCCTAAGGAGATAATGCCTTGAGCGAGAAACTTGAAAGAGTGAGGAACTAGCCTCGTTGAAGCCTTCACAGATATTATAGTCTATTCAAATCAAAAAAGGAGCAATAACAACAAGTTTGGCGCAGCGGTAGGAGGGCCTTCGGATAGGTACTTTCCGTCCAGAGTCGAATCGAGGGATTTCTTACAATCGTTCAGTTTTAACTGATATTATTATACGAATGCAACTCTACAGCACATCTAAGTGAAATATATACACGCTCTCATTTATTCCTTATCGAATTATACCATTTGGAGGTTCCACACTGTATACACGCTGTCAAAAGATTTTCTCTTTTCAGTACCATTCACAGTCCGTTCCGAGTACGATCCTGTAGGTCTCTTAGGGCGGTCGGAAGGAGAGTTTTTATGACAGTTTGACCAATACGAGCTTTATTGTGCGCAAACCAGACGATTTTGTTTGTATACAAAGCTCCTTCTTATATTTGAACGGACTATAGATTTCATTATATCTCCGGAACTGAAGGCGCGCTATGAAGGGTGTGACCAGAACAGCTCTGTAAGGGGGCACAATAGACCTTAAGGTTGCAGTGAACTATAACCCATTTTTAACAAAAAATGATGAAAACTGTTGCAGGCACCGTTTTCAGAGTGCATTTCACATCAACAGAGCTTCACTTTTCAACGAACTCATATAGAAAGCACTGAAGTACTATCGAAACAAGATAGTCCAATTTATTTCATGGTATCATTTCACCCCCTGGACAGCTATGATTAAGCTGTAAAGCCCTATATTGAGCCATTTAACCGAATAGCTACCCTTTTGACAAAATTGTCTGAATTCCTTAGCCGTCGAATTGGACACGCACAATTGGTGACGCAGTATAATAAACAATTTAGACGCGGTTATCGAGTACAGGGCAGTCGCGTGGCCGCATCTGCACCACCGGAAGTAGTTAAAACATAATTCCGGATCGTAGAGAAGAGAGGAGACAGGTGAACTTCACCCCCCGGCAGGTCATTCTCCCCCTCACCTGCCCCTGAGGTCGTAAATCAAATTTCAAATAGATGGGCGTTTACTTATTAACTTATAATATAATGCTGATGTCCATTTTAACGTAGCCGACTCCGAGAACTCTTGGTTCTTTCGCTCTGTTCAGATTGTGATCCGAATTAATTTCAGCCTATAATTACAGAGCGCACTATAGAAAGTGAGACTTTTTATAATAAAATCGCCTTGAGTTTATTCGATATATGAACGTAAATAAATATTAAAAAAAATGGACCTATATATTACGGTCTATACGGTCTTATGGGAAAACGTCGATGAGAATTTAATTTATTAAACGAGATTTATGCCAAACGTGTTTTCTTAATGGAATCGGGAGATTGTTTTTATTTTTGACCCTCTTATTAACCGCAGGTCGAACCTATTAAGAGACACCCGTTACTTTAATACGAATTTTGGATGAGCCTCTATGGGCCCTTCTTTGGGTCAATGTGGAAGACCAGCAGAAAATGAGTCGCAATTTTTGCATATATGATCGTTATATTATCAGTTTATTCATTAGTTTATAAAGGGTTTTCCAATAAGGGGTGTTATTTTGAATAGCCCGCTATTAATAAGAATGGAACGATACACGTTTCCAGAACGCATTGAAATATTTAAAATTCTAATAAAATGGTGAAAATTTGACAGAGACGGTTCGTAAAATTCGGACATTTTTGGGTCTGGTGAAGCACCTTGTCGGACCGCAATAAAGAAATCGATTAAAAAATTCGAGCTGTTGGGACAACTTTGTGATGTGCACGTCGCTCAAGAACAACCGAGATTACTGCTAACACCAAGAACTCAAGCCGGCCGATCATCAACAACGTCGTGTCTTTGCTGATTGCTGATATTTTGCGGGAAAAGTTTCAGGACCGTGTTATCTTTCGAAGAGTTGATCATATTTGGCCACCGAGATCTTGTGATTTAACACCTTGCGACTTCTTCCTTTGGAGCCACGTGAAAGAGAAGGTCTACGCCAATAGCCCAGCGTCGATCCAAGACCTCATAGATGGATATCGTAACACTTTCGAGGACATAGGGCAGCCACTTTGCTATTGGTTATAAAAAATAAGCGTGGTCGTGGTGGTCATTTGCCTGATGTTATTTTCCACTTTTAACGGCATAGCTTTTTCTTCATAATGAAATAAACATCCGATCATTTGTATTGAAAAATGACAGTTTTCTTTGAATATCAAAATAACATATCTTATTGGAAAACCCTGAAAGAAAATATATCAAACCTTCACCAACGATGCTTCACGTTTAACAAATGATTTAAAAAGTTTCTTCACCTCTCCCAAAACCCAGAATCAACGATTAACTCAAAATTACCGCTCTAACTGGCAAGAGGCTCGCCTAATAGGCTTAAGGAATGGGTGGTACCCGTACAAAATTATCCAAATTACAAGACAAGATGAATGAGAAGGAAATACAAGTTGCTTGTGTATGGCCATACACCCATTCAATAGCTACAGGATGCGATGCCTCTTCATTCAGACGATTTTTCGTTACAATAATATAATTGCTACATTTGTGCGTACCCGTTCTACATTTTCGTATCTCGAATGGTACCGTTGATTAAGTGGTTAGTACGGACCGAACCAAAAATTCATTGTGGCCGACTTGAGAATACCATAATCACTATTATTACCAGTAGACGCGTCATTAGAGTGTCATTTGGTTTTGATATATCGTGCTTAATAAATGTCAATCATTGGATGATGAACACATATGCGATTTGTATACAAGTGAAGGGATTTATGGTACCCGCCTGCAGAACTTTACTTTCGATGGAACATGGATTTTTTGAGGTGCCATTCACTTTTTTTCCCTCTGAAAACACAATTTTTTTTATAAGATTAGCGATATCGGTGGCTGAATACAAATCAGAACTTTATTGTTTTTGAGACAGATACTCTGAATCAATTTGCAGATATCCAGGAACTGTTAAATACATTAGATTTTTTGAAAAAGTTGTAGTGCCGAAGGTATTTATTGAACTCACGAAAAATCTTATTCTTCTGTTGAATGATAAGAAAAAGGACAACAACTGATTAGTTGTTGTAAGGACAACAACTTGTTTGTTGTTGTCCTTTTTTCTTCACTTCTAAATATTAAATTCCATCAAAATGGACGGTTTGTTAGCATTCCGAAACACCACCAAGTATTTTCCGTATTATAGAACATCTGGTTTGGTTTTCAGTGGTACCCATGAATTTGAGATATTATTATTATTGTTCTTTCAATTCATAGAAAAAATCTCGAAATCCCAATATTTTGGAGGTATACCAAGTATCAAGTAAAACATGTTTTATCTGCTTTGAAACGCTCAGTCAAAATCCGAAATATAATGAATGTTCTATGATTTTTATATTTTCATTTGCCATTGATGGAAAATCAATATTGAAAGTAATCTGAAGTTTTTGAGCCTGAGAAAAGACTTTCAAAGTGCATTAATTCCATTGTTCATGTTCAATCAGGTTAGGATATCGGGGATATAAATCTGAAATATAATTTGTTTTTGTTTGAATCCCTCATCTATTCATTTATAATCCATTGTGCTAACTTTCAAATACAAAGCAATTCAAAAAGTTTGCTATCTTTTCAATTACCTGCTTTTTTAAATTTCATTAGACATGTTTCACCTAGTTTAGAACGCTGCGTATAAATCTCTTATATCACTTTTTAATTTTTATCAATCTTCTCTTGATGCGTTAAGCCAAATTGTAGCAACAAAAGTAATCACATATTGGAAACAGTATGAAACTGGTTATCATAAAAAACACTCACAAAGTTTATTTATTTCATGTTTAATCTGGTAAGGATCACCTCAATATAATTTGTTGTTAGATGGATTCCAGTGCAGCAGTGTAAATATTTAGTTTATCATTTCAAGCTACTACCTTTTTTCATTTTAAAAGACATGTTTCATCTGGCTTATACCTCTTCGTATGTACCTCAAATTATAATGTTTTTCAATCTTCTCTTGATTTATAGTACCAAATTCAAAGTTACAAACAATTTGAATACTTTCTCATCATCTGAAACTACTACCAAAAGCCCAGCTACTTCATGTTTCAACTGGTTTTGAACCACGGCGATCGAAGTCCAAAATGTCATTGCTCTTGTTAGCTGGATCCCATTTTCAATCTTCTCATAAGCCTTAAAGCGGACTTTATTTATGAACTCGAGAAAAGCTAGCGTACGGGTTTCTTCAGTTCTCATTGCATACAAATGAAAAAATGATGAATCGCCATGGAATGAGTAATAATACGCTCAGGTAGCCGCTCGGACAGATATATTTTAACGTTTGTGTGCTTGAAAGCGCGAGCGAGGTGTTATTACATGTTTTCGATTTCTCCCAATAAATAATTGGTCAAGTGGGAAAATATTTTGACAAGCGGTGGTTAAGCAATTACGACAAATCAAATGTGAAATGGGGGCCCTGCTTGGGAAGCAATCAAGGCTGAGAATTGAAGCAGCTATGATGTATGGTGCACCTACATACGTTTAATTCCTGTGTTTAGACTGCTTGGAAAAGTTATACTGGAATTATCAAATCTACTTTGTAAATAGATGGGGGTTTTGGAATTTGTGACTTGGAATCTTTATTCCTCTTTGAGGATGGTGACACCATTTGAAACTGCTTCCCTTATAGATAACATCATTGAGCGCTCGTTCTACTTGAATAAGTGCTATATCTTTCTGCACAAATGTCTGTGATTTTCGAATTCTGAGTCAAAAGATCAGGGGCCTATTGCACCAAATACTTTGCAACTTTTCACTTTGCATTTTTCACTTTTCAAATGAATAATTTTGCAAGAAACGCATTCATAATTGCAAAATGCAATGTGGAAACGCAAGTACAAAGTGAAAAACACTCCGCAGAAACTAAATCTTGGGAGAAATGTTGTGCAAAATAATCAATTTTCACTTTGTAAATTTGTCAAAATGCAAAGTGCAAGGTGAAGAGTTGCAAAGTATTTTGGTGCAATAGGCCCCTGGTTCGACTCACTGATGACGAATTCGTGGTAAAATTCAATTCTGTCTGTGGGGACGTCCGTAAACACGATAACTCTCGGAAGGATATTCCTAGAGACTTGAAATTTCAAGGGATGGTTTGGTTCCTAAATGCCGCGGTTTAGTACGTTAAACAGCAAAATCGTACAAGGAATTCCACAAAATATGTCCATTCAAAATTGTTGTCCCTCAATATCGCAGACAGAACAAAACCGAACAAAATTAAGGTTTGAGGCAAAATGCAAGATACTGATAAGGAGCCTCATAGGAAATTTTGTGACCAAAGTATCAACAGAACGATGGAAAATTCAATCGTAATATTAAAAAGTATAAACCCCTATATTTCTACAAGTAAATATCCGATTCGAATGAAATTTATTTGTAGGGTAGAGATTTTCATATTGAATGTTCATGCAAAATTTCGAGCTTAATCAGAACCATACAAATTAACTTTCTCCTTAATTTAATTTATTTTTCGAATAATTCAAAATTAGTCAATTCGATGGAGTTGAAGTTTTGCAGTTAAATTCGCAATTCAATCGTAGTATCGAAAAAAATACTAATATTCCCATGAAAAAAGTTTCAATTAAAATACGCAGAACTTAGAAGATCGATGTCTACCAAATCAATTCGATAAAATGATAGAACTCTCACAAACGAAAACTCAAAAAAGAGCAACTCATTTACCAAACAAAAATGCTAATTTTATGTAGCTAAAATACCATTATTCGAATCCCATCATTAAAATCGAATCACTTCTCAACCCCAAACTATAAACTGCAAATAACCCCATCGATCTATCCCACATCAATCCAATTTGGAACGTGAGGCAGAAGCAAAGGTCCGAGAATCCCATTACGTCAAAATTTCATGGTGCGTCTGACCGACCAGAAGACGACCATCGACCAGAAACAATCGATACGCTAGCCCTTAAATGGACCTGGTTATCGTCCTGATCTACACCGATGGAAATCAATAGCATCCATCAGGAGTGTCAATCAATACCTCACGTGTCAATCAGGCAGTGGACAGTTGTTGTGCCTTGTCCTACACTGCTTGCTTTACGGCTCGACGTCTGGCTTTGGAGACTCGAGAACAGGCTGTAAGAGATCTCTGGGGTAGATAGGTGCGCGAAGAGCTGGCTGGTTTTAGTTAGGTTGAGGATGACCAAAGAAGAGGTCAATAATAATAAATGATGCAAAAAGAGTTTTTCAACTATGTAACTATCAAATTTATGGAATAAAAAACGATATAGCTAACCTATACTGAGAAACAGTGAAGCTACTTTTTGTTTTTTCACAAGTAAAACTCGAGAACAGGCTGTGCGATATCTCTGGGGTAGATAGGTGCGCGAAGAGCTGGTTTTAGTTAGACTTGAGAATGACCAAGGAAGAGGTCAATAATAATAAATGATGCAAAAAGAGTTTTTCAACTATGTAACTATCAAATTTATGGAATAAAAAACGATACAGCTAACCTATATTGAGAAACAGTGAAGCTACTTTTTGTTTTTCCACAAGTGAAACTCGAGAACAGTCTGTGCGAGATCTCTGGGGTAGATAGGTGCGCGAAGAGCTGGCTGGTTTTAGTTAGACTTGCGGATGACCAAGGAAGAGGACAATAATAATAAATGATGCAAAAAGAGTTTTTCAACTATGTAACTATCAAATTTATGGAATGAAAAACGATTTTGACCGTTGTGTTTTCTACGTATATTGATTGTTCTGCATGTTAAGTTTGTGAATTTTGTGTATTGACTCTTCCGCATGCCGCCTGTGGTTTCACTCCTGGACGGGGAACCCTGATGATGACAATTATTGTGTCGAAAGCGCTTGGTTCTTGACTGAATATTAAAAATACACACTGAAGTACTCCGTTTTAATTATTTAATATATTTGGTGTGCACAACCATTATTCAAACGAAAAACGATATAGCTAACCTATATTGAGAAACAGTGAAGCTACTTTTTGTTTTTCCACAAGTGAAACTCGAGAACAGTAGGGTGATTCTTGAAAAATGTCGTGTTCGCGATTCGACAATTGTCGACCAACTTCCCTACTAAGTTGGTGGACATTTGTCGATTCGCGAACACGACATAATTCAAAAATCGACCCCCAGGCTGTGCGAGATCTCTGGGGTAGATAGGTGCGCGAAGAGCTGTCTGGTTCTAGTTAGACTTGCGGATGACCAAGGAAGAGGTCAATAAGTGATGCAAAAAGAGTGTTTCAACTATGTAACTATCAAATTTATGGAATAAAAAACGATATAGCTAACCTATATTGAGAAACACTGAAGCTAATTTTTGTTTTTTCACAAGTAAAACTCGAGAACAGGCTGTGCGAGATCTCTGGGGTAGATAGGTGCGCGAAGAGCTGGTTTTAGACTTGAGGATGACCAAGGAAGGGGTCTATAAATGATGTGGAAAAAGTGTTTCAACTATGTTATTTTTGAATATTACTTGAAAGAATTATCAAATATATGGAATAAAAGACGATAAAGCTGACCTATACTGAGAAACAGTTAAGCTACTTATTTTTTTTCACAAGTAATGAATGAATACTAGTTCTGCTTCTCGAGATTTTCCTTGGTTTAAGAGCTTCCTAAGTCTACATTTATCAGTACGAGTACTTCAGTTCCTTCTTCAGTTTCTATCTAATAATATACCTCATCAGAAACTGACATCAATTGCTCAATTGGTAACACTTATGATACAGTTACAATCATTACAAAAAGATGGACCTGATCCTTTCTGTGGGCTCGAAAAAGAACAATACAAGGACCAATCCAGCAATGGGAGTTTAATAACAGACTAACCCTTTGGAGAAACAGTCCTGGATTTACTCAGTCCAAAAAATTCGTGATGATTTTATCTTGCTATACCAGCAAGCTCTTCAGGCTGTCACAAGCTGAGCTTCGGGTTATGGTTGGACTGCTGATGAGGCACTGTCGGTACAAACATCATTTGTATTGTATGGAAAAGTCAGTAGATGAGATTTGCATGCTTTGTGGATCAGGAGCAGAAACTGCTGAACCTATAGTCCGTTCACGAAAGTTTGAGCCGTCGGTTGGCCATGGAAATTTGGCATATTCCACTGTGTATATTGAAATTATAGATTATGTTGTTTATTTTCTTGTCAGATTGATACGCAATATTGTCACTATACATAGAGTTGTCTGATAACTCGCAAGCTCGTCAGACGAGGCTGGGTACATTCGGCAACGTTGAATTTATTTTACGTTATGACAGCAAATACTGCCAACTTCAGATAAATAAACAAACGCCTACTATGCGCTTTCATGAACGGACTATATGTTATGCAAGTATCTATAGCTGGCTGGCCTGAGAACAATTCTAATGGGAAAACTTTCCTGGACACTTAATAGGTAACGGCAAAGGCCCCTAAGGAGGTTGTCGGCTATTGACGACCATATTGGGTTTCCATGAATGAGTAGGGAATGAATCTGCAGTTTCCGGAAGAACTGCCAAGCCATATCGCCCTCAGTTCAAATAATAATGATAATACATTAAGAGGAGAAGTTTGTAGGCTTAGAATCCAATGATCTCTACATCTCAATTCGTATTTCACATCCCTTTGCTATTAAGAGAGTAATGAATTCAGATTATCATGACTCTTTTATCATGATTTTCGTCTCGATCATTCTTGGATTTCGTCTCCAACATCAAATTGTTCATTTACTCAAACTTTGTACTTCTTGTAACTTGCAAGATGTCCTTGTAGATTTTCTTGAGAGATGTTTTAATCTGGTAATTTCACCTGCACACTATCTGGTTCATTAGGCTATTGAGAAACCTGTCAAAATGCAAAAACCAACATGACAGGTTCTTGAATATTATATACAGCCTCAGTTTGACAGAATTAACTGTTGTATCTGCTACGTCTTCAGATATAGCCTAGCTTGAACACATATCTATTCACGTTCCATGAATGGCTTATAAAGATGGATTAATTTTCCCAAATTTTCTCCGTACAGCACCATTTGGTTTATTCTCGAATTTTCGCAGCAAACTTTCCACATTGGTAGCATGAACTAGCCATGTCTGATTGTATCGACCAGAATAAACCTACCACACACAACTCGTGAACTGTAAACTCCATCAACCCGTACTTTTCGCGCAAATCCCTACGCCCCTGGCCTGAAAACGGAATGTGCTTCACAACTTGTGTCACCGAAGTAAACCTATTGTCAGATTTAATTGGGTAGCGATCAGCTCGCGATAAGCAACCTCGGTCGATAAGGTAGAAAATCCCGTGCGACGCCTGAAATCGTCCGAAGGCGATCCCTGTGGAACGTAAAAAAGCATGCCGCGCGACTCTCGACCCTATGACGGCAGACTTCATCCTAATCACCAGAGCACTTGATTGATTAGAAGATAAATAGAGCTGGAGTGCTGTGCGGGTGGGATACTTCTGCCTCAGCAATAAAAGCAGGACAATCGAAGATTGCAGAAGTCGTTGGATTAGACCGCAAACAGTTGTTGGTCGGATGTGCCTTGTAATCTGCTTTCGATTCATGCCGATGCCATCTCTTTTTGTCTTATCTGTTGTTGTTATGTCGATCTAGACACTCAGCAAATGGATCTTGGAACCCTACTGATGATCTTGAGCAATTAGAAAAGGTACAGGTGGCAGAATTCTGTTCTATAGGACAGAATTTGGACAATAACAATTTGAAAGAGATATAACCTAACTATTTGTTGTTATCACAATCAAGAAATGTTTCTTAGAGCTTCATTGATGAGTTGGAGCACTCAAAAAGGGTTCAGGTGGTACAATTTTTATATCCCAAACTACAATGTGGACACAACCACTTTGGGAGAGATAACTTAACAGTTTATAGTTGTCATGTCTGGGTACTCAGCAGATGGAACCCCACTGATGATTCTGTACAATTAAAAAGGTACAGGTGTCAGATTTTTGTTCTATCATACCACAAAGTGGACACGAATACTTCGAAAGAGATCCTAATTATTTGATGTTGTGACAATCAAGACATTCAAGAACTGGTTCTTAAAGCCTCACTGATGAGTTGAAGCAATTAATAAGGGTTCAGATGGTAAAATTCTGATCTCTCCAACCACAATATTGATACCGTCACTTTGAGAGATAAATAACTTTATAGTTGTCATGTTGACCTGGACGCTCATCAAATGGTTCTAAGGGTTTCTCTTTTGACTTAAAGGCATTAAAAAGGTACAGGTGGTACAGTTTTGTTCTGTTGAACCACTTAGAGAGAGAAATAACTCGTAGAGACCAAAAATATGTTAGGAGCATTTGTTCACTTATATATTAGAAAAAGTGGGTTTAACTTTGTAGTCTATAACTTCTCATAGGAGTATCAAAATGATCCTACAAGACTAAACCATCTACATTCTGCTGAACTACTTCTTCAACCTTTTTTGAATTTACATATCCATCAGATCTTCTCTTCCTTCGAAACATTGACAGTTTTCATTGTCCCTTGATGAGGATTAAAATATTCCCTTTAACATCCATAACAGCATGTCCATCGGTGCAAATCGCCTATAATACCTGCTTCTTGTATTCTTCAACCTATCTGTATTATAATCGTTTGTATCTTTGATATCCTATGTATCAGATGGAGCATCAACCTATGGTTATAAGATGAGTTATCGAATAAAAACAAATTTGACATTAATCCTGATTGATATTTGGACGTGATACCAGATTCCAAGAGGTAACGTAACGGCCAATGGTACATTGGGAGGAGTCAGAGCTGGATCAGAAGATTTGAGCCTGGTGCTCTATGAAATTAAACAGTTGTGAAGAAAACAGACACTGGAAGATTCCATGCAAGTTAACTCGAATAGTCTCAATTTTTCATTGAACCAATGGCCAATGGAATACGCTCTATATTTCATATTCAGCATACATAAGTTTCGTAAAACCATGGCTCAAACCGCGAATGCATTTTTGAGCAATATGATTGATTCTCCTATAAGGTCAATGATAAGTTAAGATGGTAGAGTAGATTCAAGTTTTTCAGAAGATCTTTTGTGTCTGTGTTTTCTTCCATGAGTTCTTGTCTGAGTACATTTTCAACTACAAATGGAGATCCAGATATTCGAACCTTGAATCTTGAAGACTTGCTCTTATCCTCAAATTCTTTAAAAGTCTCAAGACACTCAAAGCTTAGCAGTTGATGAAAATGACACAGTTTTCCTTGCTGAACGCTCTGATTCAATTCTGCCAATATCCTCAAGTACTCGAAGAGGTCTACAGCGCCTTTTAAAAAGACCCATTCAAAACCTTACGCAATTTCATGGGAGAAAACCTCTCTATCTAGTGCAATCTACGAGATAATGATAACCCTATTCAAAATAACATTTTTCACCGAACAAAGACTACGGACCTGCAAGAATCGGACGAAGCAGGTAGATAGATAGGAGGCTTTGGATGCAGATATTGGTCTACAGCCGGGATACCATCCCATCATCGTGAAAGTTGACAATAAACCACTTAACTAGAATGATTCTGGTGAATGGACACACGTTTATGTCGTTTATTTCAACCTGACATTCGGGAAAAAATCTTTTGTCGCCGTAAAAGCTTTTTGACACAATCGTGAACTTTTTTAGCATCGGTCCGACATAGCGTACGTTCCGTTTATGAAGAGAGAGCATAGAAAAGAACAAAAAGTGTCTGTGGAAGAGCGGCAAGTTATCCTTTTCATTAATGCATTGAATTCGGCCTCTTCGCTCGTAATATCGTAGCCAGCGAAGCGGAGTGGAGAGCAGGCGGAATTTTTTTAACGGCATATCTATTTTGGTAGTGAATTTTGATGGTGACATTGTTGAAGATGATTCATTTGTTTGCGAGAAGGGTCTTGAGTGTTTTAGGATTTGAATCTGGGGATATTGATACTTTTTTGAGGGTTGCGGAGCGTCGGTGAAGTTCAAAGCATTTTAGGCGGTGTTCTTTGAGAGTTGAATACGATTCCTTTTCTTGAAATGTTTTATCAAGATATAAATTCGAAGTATACAAAGTACATTGTTATCATTTGCATTGTAGTGAGATAGTAATCGATTCTGAAGATTTCTGTTTTATGTGCAATTTAAATTAACGAGTCTTTTCTTTACAGAGCCTACAGAGTGCTGCAAGGAGAGCAGGCACAAGTTGTGCAAATTGTAAAACAACCACAACAACCCTGTGGAGGCGCAACCAAAACGGTGAACCAGTTTGTAACGCTTGTGGATTATACTATAAATTACATAACGTGAGTACTTCTTGATTTTATATTTGTATGTTTTATTCTTTAATTGAGAATGCTCTCAAAATTTCCCAGAAAGTATCAGAAATTGATCATTTTTACTGCTGTTCTCGGTAGTCGTTCTTTGTTTTTCGACTGAGCTATTTTACTTTCTGCATCAAATTTTGTATATCAAAGGTCACAGAATTTTTCTATAACTGTCATAGTGCGAAGTTGGAATTCTTGCCTGAGGAAGAAGAACTAAACTAATTTAAGTTTATCATTCAAACTTAAGCACATCCTTTCAGACATTTTCGCACAACTTTTCACACTAGCGTAATGGTTAGATTGAAACTAAACAGCCAGGGGTGTATTTAAAACTGTTTCAGAAGGATCTCTCTGGCCACAGTAATGATTTAGTTTAAGGTTATTACCTACGTCCGGAAAATTTTCGGTAAAAAACCCACCCTTACACCTTTCTTACCAATACCTATTCGAAGAGGGATGTTCTTTGTATATTTCGTTGTAGCGAGAATTTACCTTGTTTTAGAGGGTGTTTTCAACATGGAATTTGGATTCAAGGTGCAATGTCTTGTACGAAATTCGTTACACAGAGAAATTTAGACTTTTCATTCCAAAAGGAATTGAATAATGTAACTTTGCATAAGAAACAGTAAAATGAAAATTTCCAAAGTAACCTACGGTGGAACAATTATATGTAAAGACCCCGTATATGTACTAACAAAGGAAAATAAGCAGTACCTACAAGTTTCAGAATATCAGTGCATTCTGTCCTCATTATTCAAGTAACTATTCACTTGGAGAATCCAAGGAATACATTACGAAAATTGAAAAAAATGAACTATTTTTGAGCACCAGCAAAAGATACTACAACTTAGGTGGTCATAGCCGAAGTTTTCTGACTAAAACCACAATAAATCTAACCCGAACAATCATCGTATTTCCCAGATTTGCCGTCAAAAAACCAGTTTCGACTGGATGAAAGAAAATTCGGGTATTTTTAGTAGGTTAGGTCATGAAACGCTCAGTCGTCTGCTTTACATACAAAACAATCCGAACGCGTCATACAGTCTAGTTCAAAGAAGAATTCGACAGCCTTCCGTCCCATGAATATTTTCTCGACCAAAATTATCCCAGCACGATTCGATCCTAATTATGTTTGTACAGAAGTTTCTCATCGTTCGAGTGTCGAATTCAAAATTTGTTAGATTCCCCATCTAACACTTCGCAAATCATCCAACGATCCACCTGACTAATTTAAATTCATAGTCATTGTTGTAGAACAGAATGAATAAATGTATGAGAGAAGGTCATTAAGGATTTACTCCACAAATTCATTTTTAATTTCTAACGTAGGAACAATTTGTTGTTTATGAATATAATAAATTCCAGCTTCGTATGAGAAGAATTTTATAATTATCGTTTTAATAAGTTTTACAGTAAGTTGCAAGGTGTATGTGATCTGGATCGTACTTTTGTTATTCAGTCATCGTATCGGTTTTGGGAAGACATTGACCTTCAGTTGTTGGTGAACCAGCCAAATCGTTCCATAAAATATGTTCATTCAAAATTTTTGTTCCACAATATCGCAGACAAAACGAAACCAATCGAAATGAATTTTTGCCTCGTGTATAGAAAATTCAATTGAAATATTGGTAAGAAGAAACTTCATATTTCCATAATAAGATATGCTTTTCGAGTAAAATTCATTTTGTGAATGGAGATTGATATACTGAATGTTCATGCAAAATTTCAAGTTGATTGCCTTATCTGAACCATATAAAATTGAATTGGAATCTTGAAAAGAAGAATCTCTATTTTTCCGTAACAAAATATCCGATTCGAGTGGAATTTATTTTGTGTATGAAGATTGATATATACTGAATGTTCCTACAGAATTTCGAAAAGATCGCATCAGCAGAACCATAGAAATTAATTGTTTTAATTTTCAAGTTTTTACACATTTCAGCTTTTGAATAATTTCCAGAATATTATTCCGATCGGGCTGAAATTTTGCATTATGCACTAATAATGCAGTCGAATTGTGCTTTTAGCAGGAAAGTTTTGGGGTAGTTTAGATTTCTTTCATTTTTTATGTTTTTTGGGGTGCTGAATCCGAATTTGAGGTTTGCTAACAAAATTTCCAGACGGAACATTGAAAAAAATACAAAAAAAGAATGAAAATCTCATTCTTGGTCAGTTTTTTGCATATAACTCTGACACTATCAACTTTTCCTAAAATACCTTTCCATACAAAATGAAAGTACATAAAATTTCCTACAAATTGTACTACCACAGCTTGTTTTGCGACAAACCGTTCTGGTTCAAATAATAGTTGAAAATGAGGTATTTTCTATGACTCAATAAATGAAAAAAAAATTAATTCTATGGTTCCAATGATGCGATCCTTTTGAAATTGTGCATGAACATTCAGTATATCAGTCGCGATTCACAAAAAAAAATTTAATCGAATCGGACATTTTGTTATGGAAATATAAAGATTCTTCTTTTCAATATTCCAATTGAATTTTCTATGGTTCTGTTCACACTATGGTCACACAATTTTGCATAAGGCTTATTATGAGCATCTTGCATTAAATCGCAACATTTCATTTCGATTGGTCTCGTTTTGTCTGAGATATTGAGGAACAAAAATTTAGAATGGCCTTGTTTTATGAAACGAAATACGGCCATTCAAAATGTTTGTTTCTCAATATCTCAGACAAACTGAAACCAGTCGAAATGAAATGTTGCGGCAATATGCAAGATGGTCATAATAAGCTTCATGCAAAATTGTGTGACCATAGTGTGAGCAGAACCATAGAAAATTCAATTGGAATATTGAAAAGAAGAATCTTTATATTTGCATAACAAGATATCTGATTCAAGTGAATTTTTTTTTATGAATCGAGACTGGTATGCTGAATGTTCATGCAAAATTTCAAGAGAATCGCATCATCGGAACCATAGAATTTAAGTTTTTTTCATTTATTGAGTCATAGAAAATACCTCATTTAAAACTATAACTTGAGCCAGAAGAGGTGGTCGCAGAACAAGCTGTGGTAGTACAATTTGTAGGAAATTTTATGTACTTTCATTTTGTAGTGAGAGGTTTTTCACGAAAAGTTGATAGTTTCCGAGTTATAAGCAGAAAACTGCCAATGAGATTTTTTCTCTTTTTTTGTATTTTTTTCAATGTTCCCTCACGAAATTTTGTTAGCAAACCTCGGATTCGGATTCAGCACCCCAAAAAACATAAAAAATCGAAAAAATCAAACTACCCCAGAACTTTCCTGCTAGGGGTTCTTTTGAGCACAAATTGACTGAACTATAAGGAACAATTTGTTGTTTATGAATATAATAAATTCCAGCTTCGTATGAGAAGATATTTATAGGAAATTATCGTTTTAATAAGTTTTACAGCAAGTTGCAAGGTGTACCTATGTGATCTGGTTCGTACTTTTGTTATTCAGTCATCGTATCGGTTTTGGGAAGACATTGACCTTCAGTTGTTGGTGAAAAGCGCGAGTCGCACATATTAAGTGAGTGCTCTAGGTCGGCCGGCCGCAAGATGGTGAGTCGCAGGGTTTTGCCGGGAAAAATAACCACCCTGTAGGTTCACCTGTGGAATATTAATGGAGTTTCTTTTTCCGCGATGATTCAGTCGGTGAATGTTTCGAGGAATAAACTTTTTCACGCTTGGTTTTGGAAATTCTGGGAGAAAGCACCAGGACGCGTCAATTCACAGATACCTACTCATCGAAGAAAATCTGCTTCAAACGCAACATCATGTTGTTGTGTCCAAAAGTCTCACTGATGGAGAATCTTACGTAAAAGTAGTTTTAGCTGCAGAAATAAGATTATTGATAATTTAACATTGATTGAAATATTGATTACTTAAGAACTCTTTTGACAAATTTCTGTGACAAATATCGTTGAAATTTGGAGAGCCGAATTGTTTGCAAGAATACTGTTCTGAAAACTCCGTGAAAAAATGATATTTCACCGATATATCCCAAACTAATACTCAGTTTTGATTTCCTTGTTGAATTCATGACAAAAAATCTCTCTTACCTTTTTTCTTAACGCGTATTTGTCATTACTTAACACATTGTGTAATAGCGACACTACGTTAAGATGTTCTATTTTTTTTACATAAAAACGGAGCGCCATAGAAAAAAAAGGTAGAAGAGATTTTTTGTCACAAATTGAACGAACAATTAAAAAATGATTGTTAATTTGAAATATCCCATTGATTCCCTGTGTTTCTTCTCAAAAAATTAAATCATTACCCCTATATCCCCTAATGATGAAATAAAAATTTTAATTGCATATCAGAACCACCTCCTAAAACCCACGAAATTTCATTAGCATATCTTGACCCGTTTCAAAGCAAAAAAAGTGAGTTTTCAATTAAAAATTCAACACTCCATATCTCGGAAAATGAAGCAATTGCGACAAAAGTTATACAGCAAACTGTCATTACTTTCATTACTTATTTACTCAATATAGGGAGTTTTGAATCATTGTTATTGCACCTCGATTATCGAATATAAACTCCAATTTGAAAGTAATTATGAAAAACTTGACAATAGTTAAAGTGTCAACAACTGAATAAGGGCCGTATTTATAGTCATCCCTCAAGGTGAGAGTAAGGGTGAGTGTGAGTATTAGATCGCCCTTGGGTAGCTGTAGGTTTCATAAGCATACCCGTTCATGGGTTGAAGCTGGCAAAAATTGCACTCCATCTTTATGAAACGCCCAAGGGCGATCTGACACTCACACTCACCTTGAGGGATGACTATGAATACGGCCCTAATATCGAAAAAAAACACAGAAATTCCTCCAAACATTTCCATTGACACCATCGCGCCATAGAATCGCGACAACGAGGTAGACAGACCTCACTTACCGCCGCAATCTTGACCCCATTGTTTAACGCCAAGCAGACCAGCGACTTTTGTCGAATTAAGAATGCCGTCAATTTTCTCATCTTGCGGAATTGTCGGCAATTTCAGCTGCCGCATTCCCCGACACACAAATTGGCAGATCAATTAGTGTCGGAGCTGGCAGAGGGACATCGTCACAAACTAATAACATATTCAATGCATTTTACACGCGCCTATGAATGTCGCCTATGTGTTGGGTCAGTGGTCTCGGTCTCTTCTGTGTGCAGCCGCGGAATGGCATTCGTTGCAATTCTGTCATAAGCTCGCGGCGCTTTTCTATTGTTTCGTGTCCAAGCCGACCGGGCATCTCCTGTCACGTAGCCTTGCCTTGCCCGCTGCTGCCATGCAAGCCATAAATCATTTGACGGCCGAATATTGTGAATAATCGCTGTGGTAAACATGCGTCGCAATTCTTCGACGTCCTCGTCAGCGCAAAAATCAGATTCATGGCCGTTTCAAGTTCACGGGTTTTCTGATTAATATACCTATAGGGTGTTTGTGAACAAATCGTCGGTTGAATGCAGATCTATACTGAGTAGGGTTGCCAACCGTCCTTTATTTCAAAGGACAGTCTTTTTATAATCCAAAATAGGAATGAAAACATCCAAGTAACCACATATCACAAACGAAATTTCAAAAATTCCCATACACTATGATACGCCATCCAAAACATTGATGATTAAATTTAAAAAGGAAATTATTCAGTTTATTTTTGAGTTGAAATGTTTAACATTATTGATCTATTTCATATTTGTTTTCAATGATTTTTTTCAAATATTTTTTCATAAAGTTTTCAGTTTATCTTGGAGAAACTAAGTAAACCAATTTTTTCCAAAAAAATCTGACCTACCTTAAAATATAACTCATATTTCAAAGCTTTTCATCTACCCATAAAATTTTCTGTTGCTAATCCTTTTCTCGCCCCCGGTTCTAGAATCGTTGATGTCCTTTATTCCAAAAGCTCGCAGTTGGCAACCATAATACTGAGTCCGAAATTCATACTTTTCAGTAGACACGTTTTTTTGAATAGGTCAAAAGCTGATTGAAAATATATAAGAATTCTTTCATTTCAAACTTCAACTTGAAGATCTTGATTGTTTTGTGTTGCCCAAAAAGAAATTTCCGAAAAATTGGGACATAATAAAGCTTTGTATGAAGATATACTAGGTCTGCATATAAGAACTTTTTATGTCCACTTTCAACTAAACTATGTCCTTATGGTATGGGTCAGAACTATGCTATTTCCACTCGATTGCTAGATTGAACTATCAGTAAGTTTATCTGAAATTGAGAAGTGGGGTGGATATAAGATCGCCTTACTTACTAATACTTCTGCATCAGATGGAGGAGTGTAGTTTCAAGCATCTTTTTAGACCATAAACCGATTTTCTGACAAAATGAACTTCTAATAGTCCTGCATTCAACTGACGAAATGCGAAGGACTTAGGGGATGATTCCTCGATGAAAATAAGCAGGAATAGTTCATGTAATTTTTTTTAGAAATCGACCTCCCTTCCAAGATACAGTCTTGGTAGCCGATGACGAGTTGACAGTTCTTAATTTTTTTAGGAGTCTTAAAAACACGGAGTCATAAAACTAAACATAATATGATTTATTAGGTAGATGTCTCTCACACAATTCGTTTTGATCCCATAACTTTATTGTTAGGGGTTGAATATAACAACCCCTTATGATTTTCCTTCAGAAATTGTTTTCCTGGGATAGATTTTCGGAAAATAAAATTCTCTTATGGTTTCCCATTCAATTCCAGAGAAAAAAAGTCTCGTGCAGAATCTCGAAACAGTCTATACTTTTCTCGGAAAAAATAAAAACTTCCAAGCAGTTATGATCACTGTTCACTCCATTTCATCGAATGTTCCATGAAATGAATATTCTTAGATAAGATTGATTGGACGCTAAGATCTGTTTGAAGAATGGGCTCAATGATCTTGTCTTGAGATAGAGTCACAAATAAACACTCGTCACAGAATTCATCTTATTTTATGTAGAAACATTCTTCCTTGTATTCCCCAGGAAACGGATGACAACTCCTGTGGCTCCAAAATTAAATACTTTTTTTGTCTAATTAATTATTCATAATTTTCTCGGTTCCCAGAAGAACCCGAACATAACACGACGTTCAGACTCTTTAAGAATAATTAATTCGGTCGAAGAACCTGTTTGGAGGAATAAACTATTAGTCGTTATCGTTATTCAATAATGTTAGGAAACCAATAGATAAGTCATTTTTCGAACGCGGACTTTTTGCCGAGCTATCGAAAACCAGATTGCGGTATCTGGAGACACTTTGGAATTTGTCGATAGTTTTTGTGTCTGTTATGAAATATTGTTATTGGTGGATCATTAAGATTTTGCCGTTAGGAAAAATATTGTGCCAACCCAGTCGTCGATGAATATGATTAGGTATATCGTTTTTTTATACTTGAAAGATTGGATCCTTAAAAAACTGATGATCTCAATAACTATTCCTAATGGATTTTTAACATTTTGACTAGTACTGGAAAATTTGGCTCATGGAAGAAATGTTTGGCGATACATTTACATTATGTACAGAGATCTTTTATGCACGAGTTTCAAGGAATTCTTCTTATCTGCGTTCATTTATAACAATAGCTCAATTTTTGTTGAAGATACAGGGTTTTCAGTAAAACATTAAATTTCGCTAAGGCTACAACAAACAGTACTTTAACAAATTCAACCTTAAATTCTGACCTAATGAAAATAAACTGAAAACTCACTCAACTCAAAAATATAACTTGTTTTCCGCCCAGACGCACATAACAGGTGCAATTCGTCTCAGCATGTCCTCATTGAGGTTTTGAATCAATGAGAGCATCACTGAGCTGCTGCAAATTTTCAGGAGTTTCAACGCGAGATCAAATTTTCCTCCCAAGAGCATCCAACATGCCCAATTGGGTTCAAATCTGGGCTTACAGTTGGCCAGTTGAATTCTTGGATATCAACCTATGGCCTTCCTATATAAGATGCGGTTGATGCTGTAGGGCATTATAAAGCATTATCACGAAATCGTCTCCAATAAACTCAATGGGATTATTGAAAAGAAGAAACATCATATTTTCATAATAAGATATCCGATTCTAGTGAAATTTATTTTGTGTATGAAAATTGATATACTGAATGTTCATGCAAAATTTCAAGAGGATCGCATCATCAGAACCATAGAATTAGAATTTTTTTAATAGTCAATTTTAGATATTTCAGTTTTTCAATAATTTCCAGAATATAATTCTGATCGTGCTAAGATTTTGCATTCATGTTTTTAATATCAATCTCAAGTCCTATACAAAATTTCGAGGTAATAGTTTCAGTTCTCCACCAATGAATGAACGCACAAAAGCACCTACTCGGGGCTTTCTTATATTTTTCAATTCAAGTTTAACAGGTCTGTGATTTTCTCGAAACACTATCCATCTTTAGCAGAATTCAGCTGCAGAATCCATAAAGAGCCACTCATCACAATCAAATGTAGCCATAAATTCTCATACTCCCATAACATAAATTCAGTACAATAACATCTCGTTCAGCTCGTAAAAAATATGAATATATCTACTTAGCATATCGCATTCAAAACTGAAACAAGAATTCCTAAAACAAATTCCTCGATTTTATGTTCTCATAATTCCATTCCCATAAAAAGAAACTAACAACAAAGCATTTCGGTATCTAATCAACATGGATCCTAATGACTGGCAGACATCCTACTACCATCAAGCGAAACACTACTGGCCTGCATTAATAATATTAATATTAATAAAGTAGCAGGATCGCCTGTGGAGCTACATTAGATAAACTGTGGTATCTGTCAACCACCTCGATGCTACCAAAGCTACCAAATGGTCACGTACAGCCTATGCCCATTTTAATGGTTCTTATGATTTATGTAGGTGTTGCACCAGGGTCAGAATCTGGATTTATCATACGAGCTCTTGTCCTGAGATAATGGAGTCAGGAACTGCCGTGTGTGAAATGCTTATGAGATCTGAAATGTTAATGGAGCTGTCACACTGGTTGATGTCGTTGGGATTTGGAGATTTTTATTTTGGGACATGTTGGTTGTAGTTTTTAGACGAGAAGTTTTCTTGATCTATTTCTATCTAGTTTTATGATATGTGAGAGGTCAATATTAGGTGTGTGTAGTGTAGAAATAGTTTTTTTCAAAGGTTTGATATCAGTTCCATTCGACTTTCAGTGCGAAATATCTCAGTTTATTATGTGGATCGATTTAGAACATATTATCCGTTCACGAAAGGTTGAGCCGTCGGTTTGCCATGAAAATTTGGCATATTCCACTGTGTATATTCAAATTTTAGGTTATCTTGTCTATTTTCTTGTCAGATTGATAACCAATGTTGTCAATATTGCATAGAGTCCGCTAATAACTAGCAAGCTCGTCGGACGATGACGGGTACATTCGACAACGTTGACTTCATTTCACGTTATGACAGCAAATACTGCTAACAAACGCCTACTATGCGCTCAAACTTTCGTGAACGGACTATAGATAGGCTCTGTCCGATGTGAACAGATGCAAAAATGAGGAAAAGAACTCTATGTTTATATTCCCCTCCCCCTGCTGTACATAAACATCAACTTCACTTCTTATTCTTAAGATTTTCAGGAGTTTCGAGCCAATTTTTGTAATTCTATATTTAAATGTGCCTTGCAGTGAAGTTGATGTTCATTTACTCCAGGAAAGAGCTGAAATACTGTATAATTCGCAAGAAATGTGAAAACCATTATTGTATAGAAACAGCAACATTCAGAGTTGAGTGCAGTAGCGTGGGTTGATTATGGGTAGTAGGTATTAATTTAATTAGGTTTCTCCTTTTCTGTAAACTCTTAATTAGTTAGATTATTTATCGTCGCTAATAATCATAAGGTTCGCTCAGGGCATATCTTTGTTCTTTATTGATCTAAGGTAACCCAGTAATAGGCATCAGCAGATATTATTATTGGGATTTGAGTTTCACCAATAACAACTTGGTCAATTATTTTGTCTTTTGAGATATGGAAGCAGCACCTCACATGACAAGAAGTACGAAACTAAGGAACGGTGAATATTGCATCCCAGTAATTTTAAAAACTGTTGAATGAACTGGTAACAGTTTAATATTGCATTGGGGATATTGATGAAAACTTCCAAAGATTGCGAAAAACAAACGATTACAACTAAGGATACAATGACTTGCACATCACTAGAGACCGGATTATATGCATTTGCATATTTAAGGCATATTTAAGACATCTTCAGCTTGCATATTTCAGCTTAGATCAAGTTATGATGCATATTTTCGGTAGATACATAATTTTCTTCACTGCGTTCCGAAATGCAATAAAAGTGATGAATTCGACCAAATTCGAAATATGAGGTCTATTGAGTCATCCTACTAATAATTCTGACTTTTGACAGTTTTGCAAATCACTATTATCGCCTCCCGGAACGCAGTTTGTATTATAAGCTGCGCGCAACGAAAGTATCCAAATAATGAGTAAAATACACCAAATGAACTCCACGTTGCCATTGGCATTTCCAAATAAACTTAAATACATAGAAGAAGAATTACTTCTCGTTTTTATGTTGCCTATAATCCCATCTCTACACATCACTCAACTTCTCAAATTTCCCTGAATCATCTGACAACCACAGTCAAGGTACAACAACACAACCTTAACATCCTGAATCTATAGAAAGCAGCATGATTGAACAGCGTTATTTAAACCAGCCAAAACCAATCACATAATGAGTGATATCACGTGAGATATCGAAAAACATTCAGGAACCCATCACCCATTGCCTAATATCTTCATCGATTTGCCTCGCATCATCATGACACCTATTTAACCTCGACGTTCCACTGTTAAAATCACCTCGAGCTTGCTAGATGACGAAGTTATCAGAGATCTGACCCGATCTGTTTGGCTTATTACGACTTGCGCTAGTCCTGTAACAAATTGTTATTGTTGTTGGGTAACGACGTTGCTTGTTGTGGGCGTGTATTTCGGCATGATATACTGGTCGGAGACCAGCTCGGGGCTCTTGTGGACTCAGCATGCGCGATCTGACCATAGAACGTGTCATTACCTTATAGTAAGGTAGAATATCCTGGAATTATGGAAGATTTGTCTTGGGATCAAGGCGTAGCTCCCATTGGTACCGATAATGGTGGAAATTGAGTATCGGGTCTTCTTTCTGAGCGTTTAATTGATGATGTGAGTTTAGGTTATATCAGTCTTCATTCATTATTATTATTTATTCGGGTTAAAACATCCTAAAGATATTGTCCGATTCCAATTGCCTTTGCCTTCTATTGTTGTAATCCTCATCATTTAGCCCTCCTTCACTCATTGATTTTCTTATTCCACTAATTCATGTCGTTCTTGGTCTTCCTCTTTTCCTGTTTTCCGAGGTATCCATCTCATCACTTTCTTTGGTAATCTAAAGGCTACTATTGGTTTTTTTTAACATTTCACCATTTTTATGAGTATCGAGGAGTTAGCCCGATGCCTCAACCCCCAACCTGGAGGGCCAGCGTTTGATTTCAGAGTGTCGTTCTCTTAGGTAAATTGCTTTCTCTGCAGCTAATGAACTTTACCTGCCCAGCCTGTTGGTCTTCTAACTACATATATTTTTTCACATAAAATCGCATAATTCATCAGTTATCACAAAAAGTTGGTGCTATAGGATCAAAAGGAATATTTTTATGCGATGTCCGTAAATCTAAACTTGGAATTTCATCTTATTTGGAGTAAATATGAAGAAAATTGACTTGTAATTTTGACATTCATTACGAAAATTAATTCTTTGGAGTAGAAAACTGTATAGAAATCAACACCCATTCTCCTAAATCCGGTCGACCATGCTACTTTGAAAGATTTCATTCTGATTGATACAAATTTGGAAGGATAAAGGGGTTTTTTTGTCAGATAGCTGAGCAAAGTTGTTCATATTACATATTTTCCTAGTATCTCAGTTAATTCCGGAGAATCGATTAATTAAATCGATCCTATCCTATGTAAAGAACGTACCCACCTAAAATCAATTTCAGATACAAACACATAGCCCCTAGGTAACTCTATGAGCATGAAAATACAAACAGCTGGTTGGAGTTCTAGTAATGGAATAATCTTGAAACTGCATCGCCTGATTTAGCATATAAATCATAATTAAAAACTAAAACCATGTCGGGTGCAATATCTAACAATCTACCTCACCTAGTTCTAATGCCCCCCTGCCAAGTCTACGCCAATATCTCGAATTAACTTAATTAGGCAACCTTGCGCAAGTGCTCCGTCTAAATTCTGACAAGTGACAGCTACGTCGAGTCACGACTTCGGCTTCCAGTTTCCCTCCTCGGTTTCGAAATGACCAAAAGGAGCCTTCGACTTTCAAGGAGATAATTAAAGCACCGGGCAGGAGTTGATGAACTGTTAATAAATGCTAATATACTGTGGCGTTCGGTCAGGTCTCCTGGATTCGATACGGTAAACGGAAACATGGGAAAGCATGCATATTCAGGAGCGACATCGCTGGATATGATACAGACATTGCTTTTTATGCTAATTTCGTACGTCGTGGATGTTCGTTATTTGAGACGTTTCTCACATGAAATCGACTTAAAAAACTTTGTTACTATTTATTCGGATATAGGCGTTTTTGTTTTGGTGGGGGTCTCACTTATCACTTCAAAAAGGTTCCATCAATTTGAATAAATTGCAAAGAATTCATGATTCTTCCTGCCAAAGTCTGCTATTGTGGATCGAAACATATCATATTTGTATGTGTTGTTAACTTGCCTTCGAAACTATTCACTATAATGCAACTAACGTCTCTGCTTCATAATATTGTTGGAAAAAGGCCTCAAATGCTCTCTGAGAACTTGCCTGGCATCAGTTTGAATGTAGGCAAATTCCTTTTGGTCGTTTTATCCAAAATTTACTCAAGGTCTGCCAGAATTCGATTCAAGGCTTTCGTTATGAACGCTTTCGAGTGTTTCGAGCCTGGATGGGCCAGTCAGAAGGATTCTAATTTATCCTTCATTTTTTGTCCATTATCTTCTGATTAGCGATGTCAGGTTGAATTTCCAGGAATGGTTCTGGACCCATGAGAGGAAGTTTTGTGACAATATGCACCAACTGTTCTGCTTCTTCGTAATCGAAGTACTGAGTGTACACAAATATGATTCTATTGTATCTGAAGAAAAAAAGCACGAGCTTCTGAAGTGAAGACATATGACCAAATGACGCTCAAACTCTTCGTGGTGTAATAGAGCATATATGTTGAAACAGATGTTGATGTCTTGAGCTGACTCGTCAAGTGAAATAATTTGAAACTTACCAACAATATCATCGTTTCCTGAATTGATCAAATTATAGTAAAATGCTCTACCTACATCCTAAATCGTAAGCTCATAAATTCCATGCAATTTCAAATTGACTGAATTGATATGCTGGATCTCCTGAACAACGTACGATATTGCCAAATCGTGCAACATTTTCCAGAATCCAAGAACAAACTCCCATTCTGAAATGATTTCCACTGGAATTCTCCAGATACATTCAAGAAAAATCCTCCCGAACAATTCTACACGTATCAAACCAATAACTTCATGTTAATTTCCACAAGTTCTCCACAAGTATAGATCCCATCTAACCCCACACCCACCCTTATTTGTTCGTCAAACGACCCAGGAGCTATTCATTAATTCCGCGTACCCTAGGAAAGCGAGAAAATGAGCCGTATCGTGAGCGTTACGCAAGAAACCGAGAGCTTTCTGAATGGGAAACACAAGAAATCGAGAGATCACATCCTTCCGTTCTTCCTGGAGTCGAGTCAGCAGCACACTCAGCATTTGTAGCCAAGATTGAGAGATCAGATTCGAGATTGAGGGATGACGATAACATCCTGTTTCTGTTATCTGGAGCTGTTTATCCGGGGAACAGGAAGGGTCTCCAGAATTAATTGGAAGGCGAGATTGTCTTTGCTGGCATACAGGGTGTTTACATGAATCGTTTTATTCATGAATCACCCTCGTGAACGTGGATAGGGAAGATGTGAATGCCAACTGTCTACATTGAGTTCTGGAATCTAAATCCATTGTATTTCACGGATTTTGGTAGCCTTCGATTGACGCACATGATTTCGTGAATTTGAGCAATTTCAGTGTGTTGTAGTCGGTATAGTTACAGTCATTTAAGGTGTGGTTTCTACATGTCAAATATCAGAAGATGACCGCTCCAGTGCGGTAGAGCCTATTTTGTCGGAATTGAACGTCCCTTAAATTTTCGAAACAATGAACATAAAAAACTAGCCTAACTTGAAGATACTGATGAGTCGAAGCTTGTCCAACATGCTTTGAATGAAGACCACTAGATTTAATAGGGTGATTCTTATATAATATCAAAAGAAAAAAACTGAGACGTAGAAAATTGAAGAAAGCAGCTTCCATGTCAATAACCGAGAACCTCATCAGTCAACAGTCTGTTGTCATCCACAACATCTAAACTCCAATGATAAGGTCCAGAAAAAAGTTCAAATGAACTGGAAAGTGAAAGAAATAGCCCAAATGAATTTTTTTCTCTGAAGGCAGATACTACAAAAGTTTTTTTTCAGGTTGAAGATTTTACAGTTGAAACGAAAATCTTTTTCAAGGATAGGTACACACACCACCTCGAAATATAGGCCAGGAAGAGCAAATTGCATTACGATATCCTATCTCATTTCCTCATCGAATCGATCAAAATTGTGCAAACCTCAATCACCTCGCCAAAGTAATTATTTCTTCATGTCTAATTGATTTTCGTGAATTGCATCCGCTCCGGTAGTTTCACTCTTTCGCAGCAGCGGTCGAAAATGATATTATTTCCGATGATGAATAGGTATATTTCCAGACACCCAATCATTTGAAAAACAATAAGTCATCCTGCTGAATGCTCGCTATTGTTTCTTGTTGCCACTCTTTCGCACACTGTTTGAATAATAATCAAAGTCTATATTTCGTTTCGGACGGCAAACAATTACAATGGAGAGAGATTTAATAACTTCTGACGAAGGCCCTGAAGAAAATAACAGCGCCGAGAAAGGAGCGATGGTATTGGACAATTCCTCGAGAATTATCACCATACTTTACTGATCAGCTCCAATGGGTACAAAGACATACCCTGTATTATCAAGCTACATAAGAAATGAATCCATTGAGCATAGAAATATAAGTTCGATAGGTTTTGTTAGCCCATCATAATACCTCTTGAATATTACTTCTTCATTTACCATAATGTTTGACGATCAGAAAAACCTTACTCAGTGAACTGCGTACCATCCATGATATTTCTATTCTGATTACTGTTTTTCATGGCACAGTGATTTTCATACATTATTCAGTTCTAAATGGTTCAAGGAAAGCTATAGCAATAGGATTTTATTGGAAAGATTCTTTGAAAGGTATAAAGAGTACGTGACACCAAAATGAAATCTAATAGAAAATACTGACAATGCAACTTTATATTCTTTTCAAATGAGAGCTAACAAAATTCAATACATGAAACAAAAAAGTCCCTAGCTGAAGTTGGTGCAGAACGGAGTACCATACTATTCGACGTATGATACCAGAGCACAGGGAAAAACCTCAGTAAAAAAAGCCCTGTCTCTCCGTTTCTACAAAAATGAAACTCAAAACTATACGAATAAATACCTTCAATATTTATATACAAAATACTTAAATCATGCTCTTGGGCCAGGAGGGTGTTTTAAACCAGGTCTGGCATTCCAAGTGATGATTTTTTGAATCTCCTTTTCTTCTAAGACTACTACAGGACCCTGTTGAAGGTTAATAATCTCCCATAGATTTAAATAGTACAATAGTAGTATTTCATCCTGAATATCGAATTCAATTTTGGAATGATGATAAAAACGTGCAACTAATACATCAGCTGTGGAATCAAATATCACTGTTAGTTTCACAACTATTGTGAATCAAAATTCTAGCTTTTTATCACCATTATTTTGCATGGGATCAAATTTCTTCACCCTTTGCTTTATTTTCGGTTTCGTTTCAGATTATTCATACAGAAGGCAGTGAAAAGAAACTTCACATCACCTCTGGTTCTCTTCACTGAACACTTTTGGAGTATATTATTTCAATCTGTTTTCTTTAGCTCGATTTTAATAATCATCTGTCAAATAAATTTGTAACTGAATACTTTGAAGAGTAAAATTTTTAAAGCTGCAATATGAACACTGAGCATATTTCAATCTCTTACTGAGAAAAAGTAATTGATAGAATCCTCCTCAGACACATCAGCTTCATCATGTAATCTTTCTCAGAACACCAATGATATCATCTTTTCAATTACATCCAAGAATACTGGTTCAAGATTCGATTTTTTAATGTATTCAATGACTTCATTACTGGAAATAATTCAGTCTCTGATGAGTCGAAATGTATCGATACAATCTGAAACGGTAGCGGCAAATAGTTTTAAAGGTCGCTTCCCACCAAACCAAGGTGTGCTTCTGATCGGTCATCGGTCAATTTCATCTAAGAAATCGTTAAAAATAATTTATCTGTACAGTAGCTCCACTGGGAAAAATGACTTCTTATTAAGTGTGGCTCCGAAAGGGTTTTGATTTATACTGATTGGAAATAGCCTCCTACCCTGGGGCTGAACGAACGGCTCCTTCTTCTAATTGACTGATTTTGTAACCGCACTTTTTCGATTACGAAAGCACGGTTTAGGGCGAGAGGAAATGAAAAACCCACGTTTTGACGCAACGGTAAATTTGTTTCGTTGAAATATTGTGACCAAGTGAGAGACTGTTGGAAGAATCGTCGACAAATATGTCTATTCTTGTTAAATATTATTGAGTGATATACGTTCCCTTTGACCTCTTTTGTTTCACTGAAATTTTGGTTCGTATGGGGTTAAAGCTAGAGATTTATGCTCCAATTTGAAACTTTATGAGGTCTCTAAATTGTCTATTCTATATTGACATAAAAGCTGCTTCCTTCAATTTTCTACGTCTAAGTTTTTTCTTTGAAATTATACACTGTGGGGCAAATTTATTTGGAACTCAGTTTGTCTCTGAATAATTTTTTGATCTGACAAATTTTGGTGAAATTTTGTGTGACTATTAGGGAGATCTTTTCTTAATTGTAGAAAAATTATCAAATCAGAATACACAAGTAGGAAGGAATATTTTCAATCATTGCTTTTGGGGCTGTAGCAAAATTAAGTATTCATTCTAAAACTACAAAGATTATATAAAGAAAATATTTCGAAATACTTTAGGTTTTGTATCTGAAAAGTATTTTTTTCGAGAAATCTGTTAAAAATAATTTTACTGCATCGATATTTGCATAAGTTCTTGTTGAACTGAATTTCTAAACCCACAAGTTCTTCTGGTATACCCAGTTCTCAATCTTTTTAGTCATTTGAATTAAAAGCTACTTATATGAGAGCACTACAGTGGAACCTCTCTACAACGAACGTCTATATAACGAATTTCGTACAAGAGATTGCACCTTCAATCCAAATTCCATGTTAAAAACACCCTCTAAAACGAAGTAAATTCTCCCTATAACGAAATATCCAAAGAACATCGCTCTATGAATGAGTACTGGTAAAAAGGTATAAGGGTGGGTTTTTCCGAAATTTTTCCGGACGTACGTAATAAATCCCGATGTTAAATTGATTCATTACGGCGGGCAGAGAGATCATTCTGAAACAGTTTTAAGTACACCTCTGGCTGTTTGGTTTCAATCTAACCCATTACGCCAGTTTGAAAGTTGTGCAAAATGTCTAATAGGAAGTGCTTAAGTTTGAATGGTAAACTTAAATTCATCAGTGAAGTTGACCGCGACATTGTCGACTATAGAAACAAATTTTCTATATAACGATTTTTTTATAACGAATTTTTTAGCAGAATTAGTGCTTTCGTTTCATAGGGAAACTGTTTCGAATTCCTGAAACTCGATAGTCAATTGTCGAACATTCTCAAGTACCAAAACACAATACCCCAATAGGTCTTGCATTATACTCCATCGAGTATTCTAACAAACCTTCATACCTTTTACTTTCTTTACCATTTGTCGTTGCCCAACTGTGATACAATCAAAGTAACACAAGAATGTAACGCCCAATTTCCTTACATAAACGTTTATCCATCCAGCCCTCAAAGCAGTCACAGAGGGACTGCACTGTATCAATAGCCAAGTACAAGAGGTAATATACGTCCTCTGCTAAACACCCCATGCTCCCTTTGTTCGGATAAAGTATCATTTTAGGGCCACTGTGTATATATTGTCATCACTTTTGTCGGACGCCTTAATAATAGGGCGGCAATGGTTTGAGGAAATGGACCAGAGGAATGAGATCAGAATGTATAAAATCTAGATAAATCAAAGAAAGATATTGTGAATTGTTCTATTACGTATTGAGTAGAGAATAGGCAGAATGGAACACGACATGTACGTCTGGAGTGTTCTGAACAACTTTTAGTCCATGGGCCAGCGCCTGTTCTTCATAATAATTACTAACAATCTGAATATTTGTGAGTAGCTTCATTTCTACATGACGCCCTTTTTTTCTACTACGAAAATTCTCTATAGTGAGAGCTAATACAGTATGGAGGCGTCAAAAGTGTTAAATTGGCGAATGTTCAAATTTGTTACTAACAGCTACTTTATAATTTAAATCTTGAAACAATTTTATTACAAATTGATACCAATAATTGTCCTACAAAAATGATGATTCTAAAAAAGTGTTATCCACTCCCAACTAATCAATAACTAGGTCTAAAAAAATTATTACTAACAGGCTGATTTTTTCACTGTTGCTTAGCAAATATTTCCTTTATGAATTGGTCACATTGTCCTACAAATTGAGTGGTACGTTTTTTCAGTCCTACCTCAGAAATCGTACCATAAAACCCACAATTAAAAATGATTACTAACTATTGACAATTTCCGAGCGTAGGATTGGAAAAACGTACCACTCAGTTTGTAGGAAAATGTGATCAGTTCATAAAGGAAATATTTGTCAAGCAACAGTGAAAAACTCAGCTGGTTAGTAATAATTTTTTTAGACCTAGTTATTGATATATGTTGAAAGTGAGGGACACTTTGATAGAATCATCATTTTTGTAGGACAATTATTGTTTTCCATTTGTAATGGAATTGTTTCAAGATTTAATTTATAAAGTAGCTCTTAGTATTAAAATTTGAACATTCACCCATTTAACACTTTTGACGCTTTCCTACTGTATTAGCTCTCACTATCGAGAATTTTCGTAGAGGAAAAAGTAGGGCGTCTAGTCGAAATGAAGCTATTCACAAATATTCAGATTGTTAGTAATCATTATGAAAAACAAGCGCTGGCCCATGGACTATTTACATTGTAAAACGCAAATATTTTTCTATTCCCTTCAAGAAATCTCGAAAAAAATATTTTTTCTGGCGCATTCATGATGTACTATCATTTTTTAAGGTGCACCTGTTTGCACGCTTTATTTGAACGTTTTTTTCATTGTTCCAGGTCAACAGGCCCTTGACCATGAAGAAGGAAGGAATCCAGACGCGCAACAGGAAGCTATCATCGAAGAGTAAGAAGAAGAAAAGTGGAGGATCGTGTCTTTCCTTAGGCAGTATGATGGGAGACAAATCTGGGTTTGGAGGAGGAGGTTTTGGAGGTGGAATGTCAGGAAGTCACCATCACCTCAACGCAGCTCTTCACCCGCATCACCCCATGAGTCAGTGGTACCACCACAGTACGCACCCTCAGAGCTTCGTTTCTGGTCCACCACCTCCAGCACCACCCCCTACGGCGTCGTATCATCACCATATGAGCTCTCTATCTGCAGCAGGATTGGGATTAACGTCAAATGGAATGGTGAGTTTCAAACTTTCAGTTATTAGAGGAAAATAAGCTATGCCACTGTCCAAAATTGCACCACTTAACTTATAGTCCGTTCATGAAAGGTTGAGCCGTCGGTTGGCCATGGAAATTTGGAATATTTCACTGTGTATATTAAAATTTTAGGTTATGTTCCCTATTTCTCCTCAGATTGATAAGCAATGTTGTAAATAATGCATAGAGTTCTCTGATAACTAGCAAGGTCGTCGGACGAGACCGGGTACATTCGGCAACGTTGACTTTATTTTACGTTATGACAGCAAATACTGCCAACTTCAGATAAATTACGCACGAAATTTCTTTAAATCGAGTAGCATATAAGCTTAGTCTTCGAGAAGAACAGAAGATTCGAAAATCATCACTTGGAACGCCAGAACTGGTTTAAAACACCCTCCTGGCCCAAGAGCAAGAATTTCGTATTTTGTATCTGAATATTGAAGGTATTTATTCAAATAATTTTAAGTTTCAATTTTGTAAAAACGGCGAGGCAGGGTTTTTTCTACTGAGGTTTTTCTCTGATCTCTGGTATCATATGCAGATTAGTATGGTACCACGTTTTGCACCAACCTCAGCTAGGGACTTTTTTATTTCATGTTTTGTATTTTGTTCGCTCTCAATTCAAAAGAAAATATATATAGTCTTCGAGTATACTGCTGATCTCTGAAGTTTCTCTCACACTCGAATATTTTCTGTTTCTATATTCAAAACACTGATTTTATTGTTGATGAAGAAGAAATTTTGTTATTTGAACAGAAAAATCTGAGCAATCGGACGTTGATCTTTTCGCTCGGTCTATTTTGACTATTTTATCCATAGAGTTTCAAGTTTTTTATATATTTTTTTGTTTAATGTTGAGTTTTTCTGATCTGGCAACCGATAGATTGAAAAAATTCTCACACTTTTATTCTTCTTTTTTTCATTTATTCATTAAAAACTTAATTAATTCATTAAAATTTTTCGGTATAGCTATCGTAGTCATGAATGGGCAGGATGAGATTTTCTTTTCCCGTTTCTTTTTCGTGTAATCAATTAGTTAATTAGGATCTTTCGGTACAACTATCGCCGTATTAATCGACCAGAAGGGGATATTGCATTCCTCGTTTCCTTTGCATTCAGTGCCTTTGCACCTAATTATTTAATTAAATTTTACGGAAGAACTACGAAAAGGGTGAAAGTATCGTTAAAAGATGAGCATATTTCCCAAAATAGTGATCTTTGAAATATCATAATCTATAAAAGTAAAACAGAGCAGTATGTTTTGTGGCAGATGCTCCGTACCGTTTGTTTATTTCCAGATATTACAGATGAATCTGTACGATCTGTGGTCACGTGACCAAAAAAATCCGTCTGCTCGCGGAGGTCAATGCCGAACGGGCTTAGTGTACCCAAAGTTTTCGAGTATACTGCTGATCTTTGAAGTTACCCTCACACTCTTATATTATTTTCTGTTACTACATTTGAAAAACTGAATTTTATGGTTGATGAAGAAGAATTTATGTTATTTGAACTGAAGATAGAAGGAATTTACTGAAAGCAGACTGAAAACCTAAAAAGTTTTCTAGAAATCGTGACAGCTTCATGAGTTTTCTGGCATAAGGAGTTAAAATCATGAATTTTTTGAACTTTTCATAGAAAGCAGTTGAAACTGATACTGCACTGAAGTTTTCATTGATGAAGTGTTTTTTCCACTCATGACAATTCTATCTTATGTTGGTAAGGTTAAGTTTTCCAAAATAATTTCTCATATAATGATATTATCCAGTTTTCTCTAAAAGGAAATATGTTTTCATTTAGATTTCAACGCAGAAAGACAAGTTTTCCTTAATATTAACGTTAGTCTTCACTTTCCACAGTTGTCCTACTTCTTTCTACTGATGATTTTATTGTGAGCTTTTCGTAAATATGACATTTTATATAGAAAGCAGTTAACACTGGTACCTACTTCTCCAAAGTTTCCACTGTGGATGAATTTTCTCGATTCATGAAGATTCTGTCTTGGTTGAATTCTTCAATTGTACTATTTCACCTAAACTAGGTTAGATTAGGTGCTACTTCTTTCTACTGATGATCTTATTGTGGGCCTTTCGTATACATGACATATTTTAAAGAAAGCAGTTAACACTGGTACTGCTCCAAAGTTTTCACTCAGTATGAATTTTCTCGACTCATGTAGATTTTATCTTGGTTGAATTCTTCAATTGTACCATTTCACCTAAACTAGGTTATGGTCTAATAACTTGCTAGTTCAATTCGGCCGCCATTAACATTTCAAAGCAATAAAGTACTACCCAATTGTCTTGGTGAATACAAAATTACCACCCAATGAACTAACCAGGGAAATTTCCGTCTAACTGCCAATTTTCTTGATTATAGTCCCCTTCAGAGAGGCCCAGTAGTCCTTTGTTTATTCAGAACAAAACAAAATCATGTTCGACTATGAATATCAAAATGATTTCCGTCTGTTTCCGAGATCCAAGAATGCGATAAAAGTGTATAAAATGTATCTCACGGGACTCATAATTTACAACCTTACCAAAATAATAACACCACATCAAATTAAAATCATTCCATCCGTTCCTGTGCGTCAGTACAGCGGGTCGAACTTTTCCTTAGTTTACAGACCATAAAGGAAAAAAGATTTTATCTGCTTCGTGGTTAATGTGTAATACGACCAGAGATTTAAATATATTATTACCTGAACGCATTATATGCAAATTAATCCTTCATATATTAAGATCTTTTGGACAGTAGGCTAGCGTTTGATATTAATGACTTAGGAAATCATTTTTATGTACTGCGTGATGCGCTAATAATTACAATGCTTTTCTTTTGTTTCAGACTGGATGGAGATCAGACTATACGTGATAAAGTGACCAAAAAAGTGTATAAATGTAAATATTTGATATAATTAGTAGATAACTACGATTTTCATTGTCCGTTCATGTTTAGTCGCATTTAAAAATGAATTGGTTATTTGTGATGTCCTCTGCAGACTGCAAATGGCATATTCTGTTTCTTATTGCTATCAGTCATTTTCAAATTCCACTATTTTTTGTGTACTTTAGGACTTAAGTTCCAAAATATGTTTGTCCCACTTAAAATTTTGTATGTTGAATCTTGGGAGAGTTCAGAAGACTACTTATTTTTCAATAATATAAAACAATGTCAGATAGTTTTTGATGCACCAGACCGAAAAAAATATGTAAATTATTTAATTAGGTAATAGAAAATCAAGGAATAAAATCATTTTTGAGGTCCACTGAATGTTCCCAAAAAATGTGGGGCAACAATAAGAACTTGAAAGAATTAATAAATATCTTCGACTCATTTGTTTTTGTACTTGGAAACTAGTGGAAAGTAGTAAGATTATTTCTAATTAAAACTGTGATATATAAAAGCTCCTTACCCTGCTATATTTTTATTAGTATTGATACTTCTTTTATTTTTGGGTAATTATCATACTTCATAATTTATTTTGTGATAAATGAATCAGACTATTTTATCATGTACTGTACATCGAGGACAATGAAAATTCTGTATTAAATAATGTATAAATTAACTGATCGTGATTGATAAAACTTGTTCGCAAATTATCATGAGAAAATGTTGATAAACATTAAATTGTTCATGGATTTTGCGACTTGTTTCTTATATATACTATAAATATAATACATAAGTACAAAAGTTTGTAATCTATTGTAAATAGATGTTATAAATTAGAAAATTTTTTAAAGCGTGTATAATTTCCAAAATGTGCAATTTTCACTTTGTAACTATTTGAAATTATAACAAATATTGATTCACTGGCACTCAAAGAATTGATTAATGTTTGACTGGTGCCCCGAAATTGTATAGTCAGCCCAATTTTCTATCAGAGTTCAGATCGGAGCAATATGTCAATGGCTCTTATATACTCCCAAAGAAGTTTATTAGTTCCATGTTTCATTTTTCCTAAATGAATACCTAATATGAAATAACGAAAAAAATAGTTTGGAATTGAACTTATGATTTCAATAGAAGTACAAATTTGAAGTAAGTTTTACTCAATTTTTTATTTATTGCTTAATAATAGGGCATTAAATAAATCGCCATTTTATAATGCGAAACTTTCTTGGTTGAATTCGAGAATGCAACCATGGAAATTCCGTGTTGAATATTGAATCAATTGTATGATTTACAACAAATAATGTAATTAAATATATTGTATTCGTATAAAGTAAATAAACTGTAAATATCGATGTATATGTGTGAAAAAAGTATTTAATTCAAGTAACTACAGTGTTTTATTCGAAAAGTGAAGCAAATCATGAAACTACCCCACAAAATCTAGTCAGAGATATTCAAACGAGTGATTCAGTTGTTTCTGATGAGGATTTCAGAGTGGAAAACAGCTGGATAGTATTTCATTTGAAATCAAGCAAATATTCTGAAAATACAGATTCGGTTCGATAACTCAATTTTTGAATAATCTGTGTTGAGTGCAATGCAGTTTTTTTGTGAAGTTGTTAACTCGTAAACTTCGTGAATGTCATTTAAAAACCAGAGTTTCGATATCAGCTGCAAATTTTTTTGATGAACTGACTGAAAAACATTTATGTTGAAGACAAAGGAAGCAATGTTGCGGCCACTTGCAAGATGCTCATAATAAGCCTCATGCAGAATTTTTTGGCCATAGTATCAACAGAAACATAGAAAATTCAATTGGACTATTGAGAAGAAAAATCTCTTTATATCGAAACAAGATATCCGATGCGGGTGAAATTTATTTTGTGAATGAAAATTGATATAAGGAATGTTTATGCAAAAATTCAAGAGGATCGCATCACCAGAATCATCGAATTTAATATTTTCAAAATTATTGATTTTTACATATCTATTCCATTTTTTGAATAATTTCCAGCATATAATTACGATCTTTCTGAGATTTTGAATTCATATAAACAGTATGAATCTAAAGTCAGGTATAACTACTATTTTAAGGTTATAGCATTATTGCTCCGCCAATGAACAAGCGCTCAAAAGCACTTACACCAGGCTTTTCTTAAAATTTTCAAGCACCGGTTCAGAAATGAATTTTTTGAAAAGTTTATAAGTCGTCTGCATTAAATCCATAAACATGGAAACGGTCTGTCATGTTAGTCAAAATAATTTTCACTGATTTTCTGAAAACATACATCAAAGTAGCTTCTGAAATCAAACTGAATTGGCGGTAGAAACTATCAGGTATGTATAGTCCGTTCACGAAAGTTTGAGCGTTTGTTTATTTATTTGAAGTTGGCAGTAGTTGCTGTCACAACGTAAAATATAGTCAACGTTGCCGAATGTACCCGGCCTCGTCTTACGAGCTTGCGGGTTATCAGAGAACTCTATATGCAATAATGACAACATTGCGTATCAATCTGACAAGAAAAAAGCAACTTAACCTAAAATTTCAATATACAGAGTGAAATATGCCAAATTGTCATGGCCAACCGACGGCTCAAACTTTCGTGAACGGACTATATGTCTTTTATATCATTCAAAAAACAATTTTTTGCACACAAGTTGTTACATAGACATATCACAGAATACCAGAGTTGTAGACAAAATTCATGAAAGCCCAGAACTTTCTCTTATTACCACAAGCTCACTATATATAACCATCAAGATAACAAAAAACAAATGAACGAAATAATTTGAAAACCTCTTTCCATTTCCGTAAACGGATCCAAAGACCCATTCAGTCCATCTGACCTCCTACGCCATGACCTCCTTGCTTCTTCATTCCAACTGCCGAATACTAAAAGTACTTTTTATCAGGCTAATAAACTCACCTCTCCATATAATCAAGGAGGCCGAATCGCCAAAGACACAAGGCCAACTACGAAAGGGCCCGGTGTTCTCTTATGGGCAGGTGGACCAAAAACCATTCTGGTTCACATGTGGAATATTTTAAATATAAATTTGACGGAAACTTCAATGAAGACGTAATTCTTTCGTTGCGCTATCGACCAGAAAGAGGCTATAACCGAAAAGTCATCCAGTGTATCGATTTATAAGAGAGCGTGAAATGGATAATAGGTTATGTTGATAGAATATGCCACATTTTTTTGGCTTGTGTGGATGATGGATGCGTTATTTTTTGAGTTTTTATTGGAGAGGTATGAATGATCGATAGGCATGTTTAGTCCATCCAACAATGATTGACATCAATGACATCGAGTAAAACCCGGAAAGTCTAGGCACAGATTTATTTCTCTTAAGTTTCAAAAGTGTTACAGAAACTTTTCGTGGATATTGTCATAAATATAAAATATGACCTAGAAATGAATTGGATCTTTCAAGCCATGGAATTTAAATTATTCCTCATTTTCACATAAATCTCACTCTTTTCGAGCATATTTCTAGGGCAAAATCCTTTTTTCAAATTTCTGTATTATTAGAATTTTGAGTGGTCTCAAAAGACTTGGTGAAACTCACTGAAGAAGAGTCTGAGCTCAATAATCATTCTGTCCGGCCGTTAACACGATAACTGTCGAAAGGATAAAGCTAGGGCCTTGAAATTTCGTGTATTGGTTCAGGTTCCGAATATAGTGATTGAGAACTTCAACGGACGAAATCAGTCCAGAAGTTTCGGATTTACTGACATTAGAAATTTTATTTTCCTGATATTTGCGCAAACACATAACTGATCCATACGAAATTTGGTTTTTTAAGGGAGAACAATGACGCGCAAACTTCTACAAAACAACGTGAAGATCGTGTCACGAAGAAATTTTTCAAACACTATTTTGTCTGTGTGATGTAAATGGACAAATTTCCGCTACTGTAACATTGGAACGAAACGAGTACTGGAAATTTTCACGATATATTTGGGACCTTCACATTCCACAAAATCGGTTGATTGGTTTCTCTCAACGAAACTTCGTCTCACTGATTTTCAGTATTTACTATTCACGTAGTTAGGAATTTGTTCAGTGTTAAATTCGATATACGAAATTGTATCATTGGAAGAATTTCAAACACAGAAAAAATAATTCTGGCCTGAACTGCTGATCTTGATATTAATACTCTACAGAGATTCACAGGAAAATGTTCTATGACGTTGATATATGGTGGTATACAGGTTTGGAAATTCACATCTGAAATATACGATATACAATGCATCAGACAGAGAATTCTTCCCTCTAGTTGCACAGATGAATAGTCGAGACAATCACTTGCTGTAACACACTGAGTTCAGTTGTCTTACTCCATTATTCTAGTCTTGTCTCTCTCTTATCGTTTAGAGGAGCGTAATTCTTTAGTATGTTAGGCAACAGTAAATACTTGAATCGAGTATTACGGACAGCCTGACAAATTAAAAATTCTATACGTGTAGTTCGGGTATCCTACCATACTGCGATAAGAGAGAGACGAGACTAGATTATTGCAGTAAGACAGTTGAATTCATTCAGTAATCGCACTTGATTATCTCGCCTATTCATCTGTGCAACTGGAGGGAAGAATTCTCTGTCTGATGCCTTGTATATCGTATGTTGTCGATGTGAATTTCCAAATCGGTATGTATAGTCCGTTCACGAAAGCGCATAGTAGGCGTTTGTTTATTTATCTGAAGTTGGCAATATTTGCTGTCATAACGTAAAATAAAGTCAACGTTGCCGAATTTACCCGGCCTCGTCCGACGAGCTTGCGAGTTATCAGAGAACTCTATGCAATATTGAAAACATAACCTAAAATTTTCATATACCTACACAGTAAAATATGCCAAATTCCATGTCCAACCGACGGCTCAACCTTTCGTGAACGGACTATAGTTGACTATTCTAAATAGATTTCTGTTGTAATTATTAAGAAGCTAAGAATTCTGACTTTTTCTCTAATCAAACCTATTACTAGCCATAAAGTTCGACTTCAAAATCGGAATTAGGCGCCTTATAATTTTGAATGTGAAATTTGTAATTATTCACAACTTTGACCTTATAATCAAGATCAATTCTGACGAATAGGAATTTGGATTAAGTATTAATTTGAGAGATAGATTTAATGAAGATACAGAATGGCCCATCAACTACCTCGCTTTTAAGAGGACATAACATAGACCAATCAAAAAACCATCTACAGCAAGGTATGCTATTTCATTTCTTCAATACCTAAACTCAAATTCAGCAAAGGGCGAAACTTTCTATCCTATTTTATCATAAATTTCCATGGAAAATCGCACACTCAACTGATAAATGTTTGCAGATGCTCCAAAGCCGTATTTATAGGAAAACTTAACTTTCCGAACTGACGTAATAGAAAGCGGTGAGGCGTAAAGTTGAAATTCGATGGAATTATGTCCAGTACATTGGCCATTTTAGCCATACGGCCGGACCTCACACCTCAGTAGGTTTTCTTATTCAGGAAGGATTTGTGGAATAAATAGTTACGGATTTACTAAATCCAACACTTTATTCGTATTGAATCCGGAAGATTTGTATTCTGTAAGCATATTCCGAGATACTTCTTTTTGCAGAAGTTGTGTCCGTTGGATTGTTGAAATCATCCATATTTTGAGCTTTGATATATGTAGTATATTACAAACCTAGAAACTGAAGTAGTGCAACTTTTGTAACTCTTTGAAGATGTTCATCATTTTTACACTTTTTATTAAATAAGCAATGATGGTTTTGATACATTCTTAATTGAATTAATTATCGAACGATTCATTCGATCTCTTTCAAGTGAGATCTTATTATTGGTGCCCAAATTGTTCCGAGATCAACAGATGCTTGACTAAAGGATTTTCGGTAAATGGAATAAGCTGCTTCCTTTAATTTACAACGGTTCAAACTTTCTCCGTTTGATATTTTGATATTATGGAAGCTTTGCCCCAATAAATCCTATGTTCTTCATTCAAAGCATATTGAACAATCTTTGATTTATCACTATCTCTACTAACAAGTTTCGGCTTAAAAAATGAATCGTTTGAAAATTAATAAATCAAAAATAAACCACCAGGGTAATCGATGTTTTTTCGAGAACAGTCAAAAATACAAACATTTGACAATCATGTGAATATTCCTATTTTACTCTTCATTCCAGATACGTTTGACATAACTGGTAAAATAAAATTACCTATGGTCCGTTCACGAAAGGTTGAGCCGTCGGTTGGCGATGGAAATTTGGCATATTCCACCGTGTATATTGAAATTTTAGGTTATGTTGTTTATTTTCTTGTCAGATTGACACGCAATGTTGTCAATATTGCATAGATTTCTCTGATAACTCGCAAGCTCGTCGGACGAGGCCGGGTGCATTCGGCAACGTTGACTTTATTCTACGTTATGACAGCAAATATTGCCGATAAATAAACAAACGCCTACTATGCGCTCAAACTTTCGTGAACTATAATGTGTGATATGTGAGTTATATGGGAGAAGCAGAGTGGCCCAGGTGAAATTGTTTTTTGGTCAGAAATAAAGTTTTCTCTAAATGTATTGAGTACCAATATGATATAAGGTGCCATATATTTTCTCTTAATTTAAAAAATTCATACCTATGAACAGAATCTTTTGTAATGAAAGCTTCTGTTCGACGTTTCATGCAAATATTTGAGGTGAATAATCTCAAATTGTCATTTACCACTCGGGCCACTTTTCCTTTAAGTTATTCTTTTGGTGGCTACGAAATCGACAACAGTCAATAAATCAAAAATATTATACTGAAAATACGAACTTGCAATAATAAAAAAGCTACTAATCTTCTAGCTCCCGTTTTTTTCAGATTACATTCGTTCCAGCAGAGCTTAGAAGAAAGTGTATACCAATAATGACTTATACAGCTTGTAGAAGTAGCAGAACAAACAATGAGAGAAGGCATCAGAAAGTACCACATACATAAATGTAAATTCTATCGCGTGTTACATTCGAAACCATATACGTTCCCGATGGTTAAACAAAGAATAATGCAATTTAATTTAAAATGAATTAATAAGAAAGAAACAAAATAAACATGTCTGCCTCGTAGAACCCATTTAAAGAATAGGTTGTTCTCTGTATGCCTCATATATCGTTTCGTATTAGATATTCATTCAGGGCAAAATTACCAAGGTTTTTGTAATTAATACTTATCACGCAATGGTAACAGTTAAAACTATGAAGAATGTACCTTTACGGTGAGCGATCTGATAATTGACTATTTTAAAACAAATATCAATATAACGTTATCATTACGGGCTATAACTTGGGATCTTAATTACAGTAATTATCTGAAATGGCGATTTTTGGGCTGCAACACCCTGAAATCCATTCGGTTGTTGGATTCTTATGTGAAACGTATTATGATAATTTGTTTCCTGCCCAGCTTGATGGTTGAAGGTACCGATCCATGAACTCGCAAAAATTGGAGTGTATTATGTTTCGAATGAAGGCAACCAGAATTTATGGCTTTATTTTCTTTACGGTCTTCATCAACAGAGAAGTATGAGAAATTACTGATGTGTCAATAACACAAAAGAGTTGGGAAGAGTTGGAAAAATGGAAACATTAATTGAAATGAACAAATTTATGCTCGAAATGTCATGATTCTGAAAAGTATGGGAGGAAAACAATTTTTTGCATATATTTGTGCATTTTACACCATTTTAGTAGTGTTAGACAACTTTGACTTTTCTGTAAACATCTACTACAGTAATATTTCTAATACCATGTATAAGAAAAAAGACATTTCAATGAACAAAAACCCTACAGACTTTTCACCAGAGAATTTTCTATTGAAAATAAGGGTGCTTTTATGATTTTAGGTCAATATGCAAAAACCCTTTTCGTATAGTTTTTGATGTTGAATTTTCCTTGCAATAATTCGTGAAAGTACTATTGGAAAAATAATGTTCGAATTCGAAATATAATTTCTTGAAATTGCTAGTTAAGCAGGAATATAATAACAGATCCGCAAAAAATTTTCAATGACAATCACGACGGTACTCCCTAAGCAAATCCATTTCATTCATTTACTCAACGTTTCAGTTCCAATGAATGGAATTTTGTTTCGAAGTTGTTTTTGAGCGCTCGTTCTACTCAAACGAGTGCTATATCGTTCTACCAAATGTCTGTAATTTTCGAATTTTCAGCCGAAAATGGTCTCAAACGAAAGGGTTAAACTCCTTGATGACAAATTCGTAGTCATATTCAATTCTGTCCGTGGTGCAGTTCGTTAGTACAATAACTTTCGAAGGGATTGTCCTAAAGACTTGAAATTTTTAGGATGAGTTTGGGTCCCAAATGGCTCGGTTGAGTTCATTAACCAGCCTAATCGTACGGGGTGTTCCATAAAATTTATAGTCATTCAAAATTTCTGTTTCTCAATATCTCAGAAAATACGAAATCAATCGGAATGAAATGTTACGACCAAATGCAAGATGATGATAACCGGTCTCATGCAAAAGTTTGTGGCTATACAGTGAACAGAACCATAGAAGTTCAATTGGGATATTGAAAAAAAGAAACTTCATATTTCGATGAAAAGATATCCGATTCGAGTGAAATTTATTTTTGAATGGAGATCGATATTCTGAATGTTCATCCAAAATATTCCATAATATTGAAATGAAAAATCTTTATGTTTCCATAACATAATATTCGATTCGAGTGAAATTTATTTTGAGAATGAAAACTATTATACTGAATGTTCATACAAAATTTCAAGGGAATCGCATCATCAGAACCATAGAATTGAATTTTTGTATTTATTTATTTTTTTCATGTTTCATTTTTTCAATAATTTTCAGAATATAATTCAGATTGTGCTGAGATTCTGCATTTTTATATTTGGTATCAATCTCAAATCCCATATACAATTTCGAGGTAATAGTCTTATTGCTCCTCCTATAAGAACGAGCGCCCAAAAGCTCCTGCACGGGGCTTTTTTTGATTTTTTTCCTGAATCTTTTGCTTGTAGTCAGCCTATAGTCTCTATATATTCTGCATAATATATAATATACATTAGTATTTATTTATTATAAGAAAACATCATTTCGCTGCAGAATATCAAAAGGAGCATCGATGACTGAAATCCGAACACAGAAGCCCACACCCAGCTCATATAAAAATACAAAACTCCTATTTATCCCAAACTTTCTTCTTCTTCCTGCAATAAAGGCCTCTAATTTACATATACAACCATCCCAACGAACCACCGAGGTCGTAAGTGAATCGTATACAAAGAAATACCATCAATTCAAGTCCCGATCAGTGTTATTATTCCGGTGCGTTGAAAATTTTCGTGCAGTTTAGAGCTTAATATGTGGAATCTCTCGGACAGGTGAATCTGGGGGCACCTGCCGACACGTGCCTTATACACCTGAGTGCAATTAGTGCATCAGTTCAGCTGTTCGGTACTTATATGACATCTAATTCCGAGTTTCGATGTATAATTCTCATTAAATGGTAGCAGGACACAGAAATTTGATATCGTTTTGATGGACCGATGGATGGGTAACCGGTCCTTCGCAGATTGAGGTTGAAAATTCGACAATTATGTCAAGGTGTGTGGGGAGAAGTCCATCCGATTTTTTGTGTCTTGCACATGCCGACTGATTATTATTGTTTACTATATTTCTCGTGGTCATAAGTTTTGCCATGGAAGCGACAGTGGTCATAGTTGATAGTTTAAAAAAGAATTAGTGTTCACTGCGACCTCAAGGTCTATTGTGTCTCCTTACAGAGCTGTTCTGACCACATCTTTCACAGCTCGCCTTCCAGTTTCAGAGATCTGATGAAATCCAGTATCTGTGAAGGCTTCAACGAGGCTAGTTCCTCCCTCTTACAAGTTTCTCGCCCAAGGCATTCTCATTCTAGGCTAGCAATCACAAAGCATTCCGTGACTAGGTGAAAGGGGGTTTCTTTCTCCTCCCTACAGAATCTACACTAGTCAGTGTTCGACAATCCTATCCTCAACAGGTGCTTCCTAAGGCGACAGTGTCCTGTAAGAAAGCCAGTGAGGAAGTGTGATTGTTTCTTACCTGGATCCAGATATCTTTTGGATCTTGCTGTTTCAAAGTTCCGAAGGAACTTAATGGAATGATTCATCCCTGGGAGATTACGCCAGAGTTTGACCCTCTCGGCTTTCTCCTTCTCCAGAAACTCCTTCTTATAGGTATATTTACCTATACAACAGAAGGGTTCTGGGCCAATAAGTGACATTCGTGCTCCCTCTTTGACAAGTGTATTGGCCTCTTCGTTTCCTTTGATTCCCGAATGGTCGGAAACCCAGGTTAAAAAGACCTTATTTTTCTTGCCTGACTCATTGAGTTCGTTCCGGCACTCCCAGATCATCTTTGAGTCGATGACGTAGGAGCTCAGTGCTTTAATAGCAGCTTGACCATCTGAGTGTATGGCTATATCGCACTTCTGATAGTTTTTTTTTTCCAGATTTATATCTAGACATGTTTCAATAGCTAAGATTTTTGCTTGAAAGATGTTCATACAGGACAGTGGTCAAAGAATTTTCGGTAAATATTAATCTGCATTCATGGTTTTAGGTCCTGCTTAGTCTCCATATGTGTTTTCTGAGAAGGCTACCCGTGAGGAACTCTGTGGGAAGGTGTTCTGTACCTGAAAGCCTATGTCAGAGTGCCTCTGTGTCTGCTTTCCCTTTTCTTGTGAAACCTTTTTCGTAGTTGTTTTTTCCTAAGTCACAGAAGGATTCGGGTAAGTCCACTTAAAAATTGATAATGAAAATCATCATACTTTCGAAACGTAGTTCTGGAAAACATTGCTCGTGCGGTTCTCAAACGATCACATTATATTATCTTGTAAAACTGAATAAATGGATGCAAAGTCTTTTAGGAAATATTCTAGACATCATTCTCATATTGACACGTCCATAAAAACCAATCTAACCGCACAGGAATCCTTTAAAAATCCGTCCTTTCATAATCTACCATCCGCAGACTGACTGGCTCGAAAAAAGGCATTCCACCGGGAGACATGAATAATGCAGACTAGTTGGTAGTTGCGCCAGCTATTTAGCTGAATAGTTAATAAGTTCATAAGAGGACGGCGCATGATGGACGGGTATTGTACAGGCCCATCAGGCCGGTCGCTTTTCGTGACAGCCATGAAATTACAATGTTGACTTCGGAATCGATTGAGCACCGTTACATGGTGCATTGTGGGGCCGCTAATCAAACCATCAGGAGGCTCCACGGGTGACCTGGGACTGTTGGAACTAAGTAAATTAATACAATGATGGGGCGATTAATGCGGCTGAAGAGAGCCGAGGACTTTTGGTGGAGTTGAGCGCACTTAAAAGATTTGTCTTGGTGTTGGAGAAGAAGAAGGGTCAGATGGACTGTGCTGTCACAGGTGTTTCTGTAGTATCTAGTGAAAAAATGTGAAATTTTTCGGAAAATTCAACTTTGTTGAGTCCTCGATTATTTTACATCGATGAAAAGTTCTTCGTGAATTTAGATTTGAACTGATTCCGTTTGTATGAGAAAACATCTCTCTAAAACCTCATAGGCAGGTTCTATATCACTTAACTGAATAATATAAAAGGTGTTTGAGCACTATTGGTCGAATGATTGAAAAATTTCAAGAGACCGGTTCGTTAAAAGATCGAAAGAGTAAAAAATATGGTTGATTTGGTTCGTAAAAGTGGTCTGAAATGTTCATTAGACGATGTTCGAAAAAGGTGGACTCAGTGAGTCTACAACATGGCGTGATTTACACACGGATTTAGCTCTGAAGGTATATAAGGTTCAAATAACACAGGAACTGAATCCATTAGTTCATTTAAAACGTCCTGAATGAATATCCCCTAGTCCTTTGGAGTTAGGTGAGAAACCAGGTCTATATCAGAATAATCCACAATCGATTTCTGAACAAGAGGATGAAATTATTTATGTCATTTGAGTGAAAATGCCTCAAAAATGTTGCCAAAAAGTCACTGAAAATAACAGAAAAATAAACGTCTGTAAAGCTGCAATACGCGGCTATATTTTAATCTGAGAAATATTCTCTACTTTTCATAATTTTAATAATATTTCATCACAAAAATCTTAGGGTATTTTAGCAGATAGATCTATTGTAACGATATTTTGTTAACAGTAACTTATCAGCAAGTAGCGAAACAGACTCTCAATGTGAAAAAAAACTTGGTGGTCTACACTGCAGACCAAATTAAATTTGATAGAACAAAACGTCAATTTTTAAAGGGTAGGTATATGGACATGTATAACATTTTTTCGAACAACAATTGAATTTTCAACTACAAATTAAAAGGGTAATCCTCTTTGACCATGCTTCTTGTATCATTACCCACCCGTCCAAATTCATCAAAATAGATTAACATTGGCAATGTGAAATTGGTTTCATACGAACCCTCCCCTTTTTTATGTAAATAGCGATAGTTATAGCTCGGGTCCAGAATGTAATCGAGCAATTTTGTTAACGAAACTTTTCCCCAGCACGTTATATCGCGTTTTCGAGCGGTATCAAGTGCAAAATGACGCTTTCACCGGCACATTCGTATGCGATAATTTCATACAGTTTGCTTTTCAAATTATTTAATAATCGCACTGGCAGAAACCAGCCGCTGGAACTCATTAGTGAAAAAATGAAAATTACAAAACAAATCATAAATAATGCATATAAGAGGATATTTAAACGTACCGTTAACCATTTCAAGTACCCGCATTAGAAAATTACACCTTTATACAGCGTGAATGAGAAATATTAAGGTGGCATGAACAATTACATAGGTGCAATCTTTGTTCTTCGCCGGTTGGCAAACTTTTATGATGAGTGTTTGTTCATTTGATTCATTTCACAAGTTGTTAAACATCCGATAGCTTGCTTGGGAGAAGCTGAATAAACCCAGAATTTCATTTTATTAATGAAACTTTGACTGATAGAAGAAACTTGTCGAAGCTGAAGCTTTAAATCAAAGGTAACCACATTATAAACCTTTAGGCGTTTTCGGAAACTTACTCAGGGTTTGTAACTCGATCCATTGGGTCACGTAACGGATCTACTCGGATCACGGATCCGGATTCTAAGTTCACGAACACATCAGGTTTAGGATTTGAAGTGACAGTCGTATCAATAAGATAACCAAATATTTTATAGTTTTATTTTTTCAGTCCCAGTTCATTTTTGGATTATCTCCAGCTGTGCTTGCATTTATTGACTTTTGTAAAATATTTCTTATAATTTCTGGTGTGGCCTACCTACCTTAAAAAGTAGAGAATTTTTTTTCAGTTCCAGTTTATTTACTGATTGTCTCTAGCTCTGCTTGGATTTATTGGCTTCTGTAAAATCTTTCTTATGATTTCTGGTGTGCCCTCGCAAGTTCAATGCTATCTTTGAGAACCTATGTTGAATAAGTAAGGAAGGCTTTATTTAGCTTTAACGCAGAAAGATATGCATACAAAGTTATGAAGAAGAAGTTTCACATTATTTTCTCTGTTCATGGAACCACGCATGTTACACTGAGTCAAATTCTCTTCTATTCCTAAAAATTATGGGAAGAGAAGGAACTTGGCTCAGTGTAAAATGTGTAGTTCCGGGAGCCGAAAAAATAACTGGGCAATGAAATATAGGTTGAGTACCGTAGACAGATCAAAGTATGGAGTCACAATAGACTATTCTTTAAAATATGGTAGAATGACCGGATTCATCAAGAAATTTTCAAGAAAATAAATTTCATGCGAATAAACCGATACGAATGTAATAGTGTATAATTGATAACTAGAAATACGATTTTTTGTATTGCTAATTGTATTTATTCAATGATTCTTCGTTTGATAGCGGTTCCTTTCATGGATGAAGAACGGAAGTAATAAGGCGCCATACCATAAAGGCAGAACTGATTGCCTTTTTTGAATGCCAAATTGGTTATTTAACGCTAGGTAGTGACTCGTACAAATATTACTTTGGCTTATTATTTATTAGTTTCATTTGATTGAAATCCTAAAAATAGATTAATAGATCTACCTGTTTTTTGTATATTGCACTACAAAATTATTTGGTTTTAAGATCAATTTCTTCTCATATTGATTTGAAATGAATGTGATTCAATCCTCTCAATGAGAATATATGGTTAAATTCAAATCTGTTTGATTGTAAATTATATATACAGTGGAACTTCCCCATAACGAACGTCTGTAAAACGAATTTCTCTGTATAACAAATTTCGTATAAGACATTGCACCTTGAATCCAAATTCCGTGTTAAAGTACCCTCTAAAACGAAGTAAATTATATAGCGAAATATTTAAAAAATATCATTCTTCGAATGGGTTTTTGTAAGAAGGTCTAAGGGTGACTTCTTTCCGAAATTTTTCCGGACGTACGTAATAAATCCCGATTTTAAACTAAACCATGACGGCGGGCTGAGAGATCTATCTGAAACAGTTTTAAATACACCTCTGGCTGTTTGGTTTCACTCTAACCATTACGCTAGTGTGTAAAATATGCGGAAATTTCTAAAAGGAAGTGCTTAAGTACGAATGATAAACTTAAATTTATTAGTGAAGTCGATCGCGAAATTGCCGACAATAGAAACAAATTTTCTGTATAACGAAATTTCTTTATAACGATTTTTTTTGCTGATTTAGCGATTTCGTTATAGGGAAGTTCCACTGTATTTCGATAAACCTTAAGTTGTCGACAAAATAGTTGAAATAATTCTGGTTTCCTCAAAATCTGACTGATGACACCTCTTATAGGTATGGAAAACAGTTTGTTATTTTTCCAGAAGGTATATTGCCAAAAATGGCGCAAAAGATATTGGACCTGCTGAACGGTTACCAGCTTTAGGATGAGCCTTTGCAACTAATACCAAGAGATTTCTTCTGAATGTAAGTCAGGAGATCTTGCTTCTCATTTTTTCAGTAGAGCATTTTGGTTTTTCTCTAACAATTATAACCTGGTGGCATCTTATAGCAATACAATCTTTCTCCTTTGGTAACGTCCTCAAGATATTTCTGACACCTTTTTCTGAGGAATGTATAGCCCCTTTCACAAAGTTGGCGATTTCCCATAAGCACAGCTCTTCTGATTGTTAACCCAGAAGTGAGAGAAATGGTGCCTTCTTCAGAGAGATACCCCCAATGTTCTCACCACATAGTGGACATCAATATATCACTGTTACAGCATACCTTTTCGTCCTAACAGTTGCCAAATATTATTCTGCTATGGTCAATAAAAAATTGCATTAATTTGGATATCGAGTCATTTCCAGGAATTCCCCAAATTATACAGTGTATATTTTATTATATGAGCGATATAATCTCGAATCATTTTTGCGATATCCTCATCAAATACCAAAAACAAACTCCGGTAAAGTGTATCTAAAGGTAAAACATCCGAAAAATCACCCCGCAGTCAGTCGGTTTTTATGTGTCATAATTAACCACTACAGCCAACATATGTCGAAAAAAACCTCTAACGGATACGAATATGCTAATTATCGTATAAATTAATATGTTGGTCGCATGCATATGTATTCCGCCATTCAGCCTGCGGAGTATTCCCTCTAAAACAATGCCCCGATAGTCGAAAACGTACCTGCTCCGGCCTATCTGCATAATTTTTCTTATTCTCGCGCGGGTCAGTCAAGTCTGAAGATCGTTAGATAGTCCTGAAATTAACACCAGCAAACCGAACTGAAGTGACTTATAGTAGTGTCTCCTCCTTCTGAGTTGAATTTACGTACTCGATGTCCGGGAGCTACTCGGCTTGCAGTTGCTGGAATGAAACATGATCGTCAAGTCTGGATTGCCAGATGGCCATCACAAAAGTTTCTTTTGGTTATGCGGAATTTTCGTATGGATGAAAATATGAATCGTGAATGTTACTAAAAAACTTTATAGCTTTTCAATCCATTTTGTGTATTTTTTCATTTGCAGTCTAATTGACATTGAAAGTTGTCAACACGTTGATATGTTGATTCATTTAATTTTGAAATTTCCTGATATCATTTCTTCCTTCAATAAATCAATCCAAATACGATCTATTCCAACAGAACAATTGGCCAAATTATCTACTTCATCTAAAAAAATACATGTGGAAAAAAAATTTTCGCAAGAGCACTTCATCTTAATTGAAAATTTTTTGATTATTACTGTTTCAGAGACTGGAAGTGAAAACCTATAAAGTTTTTTAGAAATGGAGAATCCTATCAGATTATATTTCAATCGATATCGTGAATGTTAATTCGCATTATTCAACTTATAGCCCCTTCATGAAAGTTTGAGCGCATAGTAGGCGTTTGTTTATTTATCTGAAGTTGGCAGTATTTGCTGTCATAACGTAAAATAAAGCCAACGTTGCGGAATGTACCCGACCTCGTCCGACGAGCTAGCGAGTTGTCAGAGAACTCTATAAAATATTGACAATATTGCGTATCAATCTGACAAGAAAATAAACAACATAACCAAAAATTTTATTATACACAGTGGAATATGCCAAATTTCCATGGCCAACCGACGGTTCAAACTTTCTTAACGGACCATATGTTTTATTTCAGATTTCAGATGAGTGTTACTGTTGTCTATTGGTAAGATAGGTAACTATCTTTCTACACCGCTACTCAATGGCGCAGCCAGGATTTTATTTTGGGGGGGCTGAACTGAACAATTTTTGATGATACAACAAATAACGAAAGTTGCAAAAAAATGAAGAAGAAAGAAATAATGAAGAAATTAATCTTTGGGGGGGGGCTGCAGCCCCAAAGCCCCCCCCCTGGCTGCGCCAGTGCCGCTACTTATCAGAACTTCGGAGCGGTTTCAGGAATAAAGCAACTTCAAGAAAGTTGTTTAGTTTAATAGCTTTCAGAATGACAGGTAACCTAAATACTTGCGATAAAATTATAATACAACTTTTTATAATTGTTGACGTGCAATTCTTGCTATTGAAAGATTCAACAAAATATTTATTTGACGCTTTCATCATTTTTGCTTCTCTTATTCAACGGCCAGCATTCACCAGCCGTCGTTAGGGAAACACTCTAAACTTGCAACTTTCGTCACTCTTAGAAAATTTTCGTCAATTTTGACAGTTCTCAGAAAACAATAATCGATTACTTATGTCCATTTTTGATTGAATCGATTGTTGTCAAACAATTAATTTGTTTTTTTTAGGCTGAAGCCCAGTTTTTTTTGAGACAGAACAGCTGATTTCTTCAATTATTCATGTTTTTTTCTTTGTGCTGGTTCCGTTTGACTTAATGTAGCTTGTGGATCCATACTTTTGTACCCGATTTCTTTGGCCTTTTCTACATCTCTTAGGATAGCCATTCTACTCAAGAATTTCAGAGATATTTTCAATTTACCCAATTTTATCTTTTGGAAGAGAGCATATTTTTGATGCCCTATCTCAACGATTTTTGGTTAATGCAATTTTCAATTGAAAATCTCGAAATTATTGGTAGGTATAGATAAGCTTCTCGTTTTCTACCGTTGAAAATATAGATTTTATGAGTTTTAGCCACATTTGTAAGTCCGAAATTGATTCGAATAACTGTATCAAAATATGTTAAAGACATTGTGAGAACGACTGGCATACTCGTAAATATTCATTGTAACAAGATGAAATGAATATGATATGTTATAATATCAGATAATGAGCTCGTGAATAAAATTAGAGTTAATGAAGATGAGATACTCGAGAAGTTTCGCATCGACATTAATCACATTCAACTATTTGTTTTTGTATTCATCCAAAAATTTTGAATTTGAATTTATTCAAATTTTATGGAAACAAATTGAGTACTGAGTTTAACATAATTGCATGCAAATCTTGGTACTTCCTGATGTTATTTATCGCTTATATCTATATATTGTTGTTAAGCTCTTATCGCTATAGTGAGTTGGCCTTCATCAAATAATTCGAAATCATACGTACACCATTTTGGAATGGTCTTTAATTGGATAATCCAACATACATTTACTAGATTAAATATTATATCTGGTCACTGTACTTCAAATATGATTGCAGACTTTTTAATAAATAATTGGATTTATTTTGATGGTTTTGTTGCATGGTATGGCCACCAGGCTTCTCTGGAGTTGCCAGTGACCCCTACTTCTTGGGTTATTATCACAGAAATTCTTCCCTCACCTAATTTAGCGCTTTACTAATTTCAGTGGTAAAATTAAAAAATGGTTAAACCTCCATAAGAATAATAGGGCTAATAAAATTGATGGGAATTAAGAAATAAAGTTTTTGAAGCGTGTCGAAATATTTCAAATGGAATTCTCAAATAGGTATTGTAGGGAATGAGTTCGATGATCACGCATTTCCGGGACTATAAAGTATGGTTTCTACGTTGATGATAATTCAAAAATTTGTTCAAATTTAATTTTACTGTTGAAATATTTTAATAATAATAAGATTGGTTACAGAAATCCTGCTCTCAAAGTTGAATGATCAAGATTTGGACGAATGAAAAAAATAAAGATTTATAATTGTTCTTGCCGATTTTATCTAGAATAGTTATGTATTCGAAATTCATATTTTCCAATTTCGAATACATAACTAACTAGAAAAAGGATCCTTTTACGTATAACTGAAAATTAAGTTTTATGGGTCGATATATGGAAACTGACCTTTGTCGCTGTGGATGAATCAAGTTAGCCTAAAAAACTACGATAAATTTATGAGAATTGACCAGTATTACAATTCACAACATCACAAAGTAATGAGACGATAAGAATCAAAAATATTTTACTGTCCGACATAAATCCGTTCGAATCTTACTGAGCGATCGCAAAATATCAACCAATTGAAATAATTTGTTTTCAGGAATGTCAAAAATTAGTCTCCTGCAAAATCTGCACATCTTCTCAGGGTGTCATCAATCAGGAACGCCATAAACGATAATTATTATTGCGTTATCTGCTAGAGTTTACGCTATTTAACACCCGAATGCATTCCAGAAGACGACGTTAAAAAGTCCTTTTTTCACCGTTAAGAAAAGTTTTTTTTTCACCGTTTAGAAAAGTTTTTTTTCAACAGTAAAAACACAAGAGCTTTTTTTTATCGGATAAATTTCTCTTTGCAACGAAACAATTTTACGAGAAAAACTGACAGTTTTTCGAGCAAATTTAGTGATTGGCAAAACTTTGAGTTGAAGAGAAATTTATCTGATAAAAAAAAGCTCGAGTGTTTTTTGGCAAGATAAATTAACGACAGAATATATGGATGAACAACAACAATAATTAAAACGATTCATCTTTTGGGTTCTTATATCAACAAAGTTAAATAATTACCACACCGATTCAAAATGAAAGCACTATATGTTCAAAATTCAAAAATCTGACAGACTAATTGACATATTGAGGAAGAGAAGTTTTTATCCGATAAAAAAGGATGCACCTTTTTTATCGATGTCAAAGTGACAATAACATTTCCAGGTCTATGATATTTAATATTGAAGTTAATTTATCACCGTTAAAAATGACTTTACTTTTTTTCGCCGTTAAAAAAAGTAAGTTTCCATAGTAACGACACAAAAAGATTACTGGATCTGGATGCATAGAAATATTGTATTGGAAGCATTATCTTTAACAATTATATTTCAGACGATGTAAATTCACACTCACAGTTGTAAGAATGGTGTTTGTATTTCGACACCTCATGTGCCATGAAAAACACTCATTTTACGCACTTAATACAAAAATAACTATTCTGTTCGACATGAATCCGTTCATATCTTACAGAGCGATCGCAAAATATCACCCAATTGAAATAATTCGTTTTCAGGAATGTCAAAAATTAGTCTCCAGCAAAACCTGCAGAATCTACAGAATCTGCACATTACCCTTGGTGTCATCAATCAGGAACGCCATAAACGATAATTATTATTGCGTTATCTGCTAGAGTTTACGCTATTTAACAGCCGAATGCATTTCAGAAGCCGACGAAAGAGCAACAAGCTTCAACAAGGTCATTATTCAGCCATAATAAGTACCACGTAAGTCTCGGAGATAAACAAATGAGTCAGTTCGTCTTCTCGTTACGGCCTTAGCAGCATCACGAATCAGCCACAGATCGCAGATAACCGAGTGAAGAAGAAGAGATGGACCGAGAGGGTCTCCCAGCCCTGTTTAACAATGTACAGAGGTGTCAAAGTCAGCTTCCCGACTCTGCTTTTAATTACCGATCTGACATCTAGCACCAAACCCCCCAATTAAAATGGTCGACTATAAATATATTATGGGACGAGCCTAGTGGGCACCTGGCTACGGCTACGAAGCAGTTAGACCGCCTGTTTTCTCGAAATGCTCCAGGAATTATATGGTCTTCACGCTTACAGAGCCATAATTCTATGGACGATGGTACGCAAGTATTCTGAATATTGTGTTACTGCATGTTGCCTAAAGGTGTACGCGTTTCGATGTAACAACAGCTATAAAAATGCCTGCGGCAGTCTTAGCTGAGTGGAGGTGTTAAGTTGTTCCGTGTGATTTGGTCTTGGTATCCCTTGCCAACGGACAAAAGTTGGGGATCTTGATAAGAAAGTTGTGTTTCCCAGGGTATATGTAATGTAGAGTGTTGTACTGGAGGTAGTCAATGATCTCAACGCAAAGAATTATATCTGATTCTGGTTCTGGTAGCCAGGTGTCTTGTTAGGTGTACCTATACAAACATTTCGTATGGTATTTCATCGATGAGTTGAAAATTCAAGAGATATCGAGACAAAGTTTTGAAGCTATATTCGTCTCAAAAGTTCCTTTTGGTCAGTGATGATTCCAACCTACCAATGTTAATATTTTCTTGCCAATGAAAAATCAACAAGTTTGAATACCACTTGAAGGCATTATTCGCAGAAAACTTATGTCTGATCTGTGTTATTTGGTCTTCGGGGTTCCTTGCCAACGGACAAAAGTTGGGGATCTTGATAAGAAAGTTGTGTTTTCCAGGGTATATGTGATGAAGAGTGTTTTACTGGAGGTTGTTATAGTTCTAAACGCAAAGAATTATATCTCATTCTGGTACTGGTATATATTCTTTTGAATTGAGAGCAAACAAAATACAATACATGAAACAAAAAAGTCCCTAGCTAAGGTTGGTGCAAAACGGGGTACCATACTACTCTGTCGTATGATACCAGAGCACAGAGAAAAACCTCAGTAGAAAAAACCCTGCCTCGCCCTTTTTACAAAATTGAAACTTAAAACTATTTAAATAAATACCTTTAATATATAGATACAAAATACGTAAATCTTGATCTTGATCCAGGAGGGTGTTTTAAACCAGGTCTGGCGTTCCAAGTGATGATTTTCGAATCTTCTGTTCTTCTGAGACCGCTACAGGACCCTACTGAAGGGTAATCATCTCCCATAAATTGAAATCGCATCCTAATATCGAATTTAATTTCGGAATAATGATAAAAAACTAGTACTTGTAGCCGGGGTCTTGTTAGGTGTATTGTATACAAACATTAGTATGATATTTCGTCCATAAGTTGAAAATTGAAGGTTGTCGAGTGAAATATTTGAAACTGTATTCGCCTCAAAACTTCCACTTGGTCAGTGATGGTTTGAGCCTAGTTGAAATGAAGTATTTGATGGTTTTGGCATGGGCCAAGGATCTTTATTGAAATATTCACTTACCAATAAAACAAATTTGAATTCCATATGAAGACCTTATTCTTCAGAGAAATAAGATTATAGTAGCCTAAAATACTCAACCTCGAAAAGGTAAAAAAAACAAAATATTTTATTTCGGGACGTGATTCGAAGGCAAAATCTACAGTCTTTAAACAGTACTCCAGACGGGCTAGAGATACTTTTGCCGTATTCCGCCAAAATACTTTGGGTTTTTTATTGCCGTTGATTCAAACAGAAAAAAATAATTCGTGAATCAATAAAATGAAATACTACTTCTACAGCATATGAACATTATCATTCACCTCATTTCACAGTTCATTGAGTTTAACGAATTAACCTCGAGGTGGAAAGTTTAAACGTCATTAATAATAAATGAAAAAACGAAGACTGCGAAATCTAGAAATATATTCCACAAATCTCGTCCGCATATAAATCAGTCTGACAACAAGAACAATAAATATAAGCACTAAATTACCTATAAAATTATAGACACATATTTCAGTGGAGCAGGACAAAGTAGAAACATTTAATATTTGTATATCGACATCACGAGCTGTGATCACGATTCCCAGAGATCTCTAGAACCCCATCTCGAAAGGTACGTTTATTGCCTGCCAGGTGCTTTCGTTCCATGATATTATCAATTTCAGAAAACCATATGCACATTTTTTATACCTCTCGTTGGTCTCTGGAGAAATTTGCGAGCATATCCGCATGTGGTTGCAGATAGCTCTTGGCTTGAGGAGTGTTGTACCAGATTTCTCAGACATTACTTGTCTAATTCCTAAAAAACTTTATAGGTTTTCACTCCCAGGCTCTGAAACAGAAAAAAACAAAAATAAAAAAATTTTGATTACAATATTTCTTGTATAATATGTGGAAAATCTTATACAGGAAAGACATTAAGACCTTTAGAGGTAAGAAAACGGGAATATAAGAACAACATCAAAAATAGAGACACTACAAGATCACAAATCGCTGATCATGTATGTTCAAATAGCTGAGATCATATTATGATGAACTGGAACAACACAAAGATCCTAATAAATAAAAATAAACTAATAATAAACCTGATAATTATAAAAGGAAAATTAAGGAATCCACATGTATTTTGTTAGATGAAGTATATATTTTGGCCAATTGTTCTGTTGGAATAGATCGTTTTTGGATTGATTCATTGAAGAAAGAAATTACATCAGGAAATTTGAAATTTAAATAAATCAGCATCTCCATGTATTGACAACTTTCATGTCAATTAGACTGCAAATGAAAAAACACAAATTCTGAAGATTTTACAAGTTTGTCTGAAGAAGTATCTGATATAGACACCGAAACGTTACATTGTCCTTTTCATTTATTTTCTTTTCCAGTTTTACTGTTAGGCAACAATTTTTTCAAGACCAATTTGCTCCTGACAAATAAATACAAAGATTCTCGCAGGAGCACCGCATCTTAATTGAAATTTTTTTAATTATTTCTGTTTCAGAGACTGGGAGTGAAAACCTATAAAGTTTTTAGAAATGCAGAATCCTATCAGAATATATTTCAATCGATATTATTCGTATAAATTCGATTAATGTAATTATTATCATATTATTTTCGTATTTGGTCGAGTTTTTTATTATTATTCCGATTTGACTGTGTATTTAGGGTGTAAAATCTACGGGAGATGATTACCCACCATGATGGGTCTATAGAGTTTCTTACAAGTCCAATCATAAAATTAAGAACCAAAGGATTTAATAGACGATATAAAATTTAAATGTAGTTTGTGGCGCAGAGCTGGTATTTATATTACTCACTACTTTCTTTCGGATATTTAGCTAGAGCAGAAAAAAAAAGGAATAGAAGTTGGTTCCAATGAAAACGAAGCTCTTTGATATGGATATTTATGCTTATTCTTCAAACAGATCCAATAATCCTAACAATATAGAACCTATTGTAGGCGAAGATTGCGTTATAGCAAAAATTTCACACTACTGGAAGTAGTTAACGAATGAAGATCATGCTGAAACTATAAGGATAATTGAGTGAATAAAACAGAACTTCCGTAAAATTGTATTCATTAGTTGTCCCCTTCAAAAAATCTGCTCAATTATATGAAACAACCTGTATACCTACATTTTTCCCTCGGGGACTACCGAACGAATATCATTACGAAAATCGACAGTAGATGTTTACATTTGATTACAGGATACATTGTAAATGCCGGTAGATGAGACGAGTATTGATATTTTCAGCGCGTCTCCACAGACATAACAATAGCACCAGACATAAAATTGTTCCAATATAAATTTTACGGTTGGTGATATTGAACTCAGAACACACGACTCGAAGGTGTGTTCATGAATTTAAATGGGTTTTATATGCGTTTACACAGAATTTACAGGGAAAGATGTTCCCGAGCAACGATATCAGGAAAGCTCTTAATTCGGCCATAAAAAAATAACAGCAGGAGCGTGTGAGCGAAAGGAAATTAGAAATTATAAAGCTGCAAACGCCGAACTCATTATCGGTGCCTCCATGTTCAAGTTTGGAGATGCAAATATCTAGGTGGTGATGGGATCAGTTGCCTATTAGATGAATCTGTGAATTTTGAATTTTTCATGAGCTCATCTCATATTCTCGTCACCATATTTTGGCGAAGAAAGAGAACTACAATTTATTCCAAACTACCAGTGTGAGTTGTGAGTACAATACATTACCATAATACATATATAGTTATTCATATTATAGGTTGTAATGATACTGATCTAAAATATTTTCAGAGCTGAAGATTTGTCGTACTTACAACTTGGACATTAAATGAGACTCCTACCATATTATTGCATTTTCAGATCGATCCAAGCTTCCTCTACATTATTGATTGAAGCTTTTTTTTACATTTTATGGATGCAGAATACTTTAACTATGGGAGAGGAAAGAATAGTTAAAGAAATACACTACCCAAAACTTCAAAGTAGGCTAATACCGTTTAATGGTATACAAATGGTTCTAAAACCACGATAGGTCCCAGCGTTGGAGTATACAGGTCAAAAACCTACAGTATATTATCGTGTTGCTCCTATTTGAGGGTTCTCCAGGCAGAAATACTTGTAATCTAAAGTTGCACATATGGAAACCAGGAAAAGAAATTGTCAAGGTTGTGGCATAGTGATCCATTCTGATAGTTAAGCTGCTATTGAAGCACCGAATTGCTATATCATCAACTCAAAGGTAATAAGGTAATTGCGAAGAAAACACAATGAAGTATGCAGGAAAAATAAGGTCTCTATAATCTGGGTTCCCGACCATTCGGGAATCAAAGGAAACGAAGAGGCCAATACACGAATGTCACTCATTGGCCCAAAACCCTTATGTGGTATATGTAAATGTACTTGTACCTATAAGAAGAAGTTCTGGAGAAGGAGAAAGCCGACAAGATAAACCTCTGGCGGAATCTCTCAGGGAAAGATCATTACACTGAGTTCCTTTGGAACTTTGAAACAGCAAGATCGAAAAGATACTTAGATCATGGTAGGAAACAATTACACCTCCACACTGGCTTTCTTACAGATTACTGTCGCCTCACGAAGCACCTGTTGAGGATGGGATTATCGGACACTGACGAGTGTAGGTTCTATGGGAAGGAGGAAGAAACCCCCATTCACCTAGTCACGGAATACTTTACCATTGCGACCTAAGGAGAGAATGCCTTGGTTGAGAAACTTGTAAAAGTAAGGAACTAGCTTCGTTGAAGCCTTCATAGATATTGAGCTGTGAAGGGTGTAGTCAGAGCTGCTCTGTGAGGGAGCACAATAGACCTTGAGGTCGTAGTGAACTGTAACCGCTTTTTGAACTATAACTACACTAACCAGAAAAGGAGCACAAACTCCACCTACCTGCCAAGAACCCATCTGTGGAATAGGCAATGAACCTATGAGATAGAGTTTCGGGAGACGAAAATAATGGAAGAGAAGTACTCTAGAGGAGTCTTTCAGGAGGATCATTCCAAAAAGTCCCTTCAAAACTTTCAAGCTGCAAGGTCAAAAAAGTATTTGGATCTCAATGAGAAAAAACGCTTCCTCACTGGATTTCTAACAAGAGACGTTCTCGGCTCAGGACGCATATGATCAGAATTGCATCAACAGAAACTGAAGAATGTAGATGCTGTGGAGAAGTGGAGGAAACCCCTGTTCACTTAGTTACAGAATGCCTCGTCTTTGTGAGCCTGAACAAATAATGTCTTGGACAAGAGAAAGTTAGGAGAAACGCGGAACTTGCTCCCTTGAAACCTTTTCAGATAGTGCAGTTACTTAGGACTCAATAGACCTTAATGCCGCAATATACTATGCACAAACCAAATAACCACATGTACGGAAAATTTCTGTGAATATTCCATTATTCTTCTTTCCATGTCAATCATTTGTATTCAATATATTATCGCGTCTTACTTTTCCTCTATCTACGTATCTACCACTACCACTATTTCTCTCCACATTGTCCCTCTTCATAAATCCAACACATGCAGTTATTCCTGAAACAGTTAATCGATCCCAACCAACTAATTCACCCATAAAATCACCCACGAAGGTGATAATTTCCCGCAGAGCAGCGAGAACAGTGGCTAACTGAACCGTTCGATACTTTCAGAATTATAAATAAACATTTCCATTTGAGCCTTTGTGGCGTTATTTGCCGTAATATATTACCGGCAATAGCGGCGGTTATCTGGAGATCTGATCCAATAAAAAGCGGGATCTGTCTTGGAAATTATAAATTATATAAAATTCCTAATAACGCTTTCGTGTACGTGGAACGTATTCGTGCGCCCTAGGGCTGTAACGTTAAACGGGGCTGCGTTTTCGGGCACGCGAATTACCGATCGGGCGAGCGCAAACAAATGCTTGTTCACGCGAAACAACTGCCACTTAGAACAACTGACGAACTCTGGAGCTCGTAAAATCGAATTTACCACGAATTAACGCCACAGCGGATGTACCCGAAGGGTTTTCCAATCCAAAAGCCTGGGAATAAAACTTCATAGCTTAAAATCCGTTTCCGCTCACTCGCTGCTATGGCGGTAAGGTACTCACTGAGAGACATTGCACACCGTGGACGAGTCTAAGTTGCCCACAATACGGCACCTTAGCTTGCGTCCTTCAGAAAAGACGATGTTTGTAGATTTCAGCTTGTTAAGAGCGTTATATTCCTCTGAAAGACCTCAGCCGAACTGCAGCAGTGTGGAATCACCAAGAGGAAAGAGCTGAAGCTGATATCCTTGAGATCCCTTATTGGATCCTGGAACAGGTTCTATAAAAAACATCGAAGTTGAGCGAACAAATGCTCTTTTTTATGGGTGCATTTGTCTAAACCACAAATAGGTTCTGAGCCAGTATGTGGCGTTTGTGCTTCCTTTATGGCTAGTTTTTAGCCTCTTCATTTCCCTTAATTCCTGAGTCACCAGGATCCTACACTGAAGAAACCTTATTGTTCTTACCTATTTCATTCAGTTTTCTTCGGCGTTCCCATATTAGCTATGAGTCGATGGCATTGGCGTTCAATTCTTTGCTATTAACTCGATTATCAGAATGGATAACTATATCACACTCTTAATTGTTTCTTTCCAGGTTTCTGTCTGTGCATCTTTTGATTGCAAGTATTTCAAACCAGACAAATAGGAGACTAACGATAGTGTACATTTAGTTGTTGGCCCGTATACTCCAGCGTCGGCTCCTATCGTGGTTTCAGAACCATCTGTAAACTATTTGACGGTTTTTATTCTGAAGTTATGGGTAGCTTTTCCCATTCTTTCTTCTCCCATTGCATCGACTTAAAGTTTTTTTGGATACTCATAGATATAAATCTAGAAAGAAACTATCAAAAGTGCAATAAAGCCATACACTCAGATAGTCAAGCTGTTATTAAAGCACTGAGATCCTACGTCATCGATTCAAAGATGATCTGGGAGTGCCGGAACAAACTCAATGAAGTAGGCAAGAAGAATAAGGTCTTTTAAATCTGGGTTCCTGGCCTTTCGGGAATCAAAGAAAACGGAGAGGCCAAAACAATTGACAAAGAGGGAGCACGCATGTCACTCATTGGCCCAGAACCTTTCTGTGGTATAGGTAAATGTACCTATAAGAAGGAGTTTCTGGAGAAGGAGAAAGCCGAGAAGAAAAAACTCTGGCGGACGGGATGGATCATTCCATTCCCCTAAGTTCCTTTGGAACTTTCAAACAACAATATCCAAAAGATATCTGGATCTTGGTGAGAAACAATTACACCTCCTCACTGGCTTTCTTACTCACTGTCGCTTAAGGAAGCACCTGTTGAGGATGGGATTATCGGACACTTACGATTGTAGGTTCTGTGGGGAGGAGGAAGAAACCCCCATTCACCTAGTCACGGAATGCCTTGCCATTGTGAGCCTAAAGAAAGAATGCCTTGGGCAAGGAGTGGGGGAGTGGGGAACTAGTCTCGTTGAAGCCTTCACAGATATTGTATTTCATCAGATCTCTGTATGGTCCGAACAGCTCTGTAAAGGGGCACAATAAACCTTGAGGTCGCAGTGAACTGTAACCCCTTTTTAAACTAAACTGAATTCTTGCCAGTCGATTGAGAACGTAAATATGGAGATTTTTCGTGAACCAGAACCCATTTGCAATTCTTTTTGAAGCCTCGGCTTCCGAGGATACGAAGGAGTGAAAAATTGATATAAATCTTTTTGTGTTCTATTTCATTCGGTTCGTTCAACTCCATAAATCGTTGATTAGTCGATTCCGATTTTCTTTGAATGTTCCAATCGTATAATCAAACTGTAATTATGATTGGTAATTAAGCGAACTGGTCATTAGGAATATTTGATTTATTAGAACTTGTGTTTGTTCGAGGAATGCTGAGGTATCTTCAGTTGATTTATGAGGGTTGTGTATTTCAGTGACAAGTGTTTCACGCAATCATACAAGGGTGAATATTATTTAATTTCCGACTGGAAAATGATAATTTCTAGGAGTTTTGGGAATAAAAAGTAGAACAGCGAATACCGAGAACTCAAATTATAAGAGGTGATACAAGAAAGAATTGTTGATGGAATTCATTTTGATATTGTCTGATTCTTGACATTTTTTGCAATAAATCCGGTCGTTTGTTGCATCAAAGAATATTTAATAATTATCCAATACAATTGCAATATCAAATTCATTGATCCTGTATTTTGCAGGATGAGAGACCTAGAAGTCAAGGTCTAGCGAGGGGGACCGCTGGAGTCCGGACCCCCCTCGAAATTTTCGGAATTGGATTGGGACTTATTGACATTTGAAATTTTTTGTTATTCTCCAGATATTTGAAGGAGAAGAATGATGCGTATCCAAACTAAATATTTTGACTCTGCGAGTGAAATGTTTACTCTATAGTTGGGACAACATGTCTGTAGGTATGTTTATGACCGGCCGTAAGCTAGGCGTAAACATGCTAACTTCCAAAAGGAACGACTTCATAACTTGAAGATGTCAATGTAGGTTAAAAATTGAAAAGAGAGATAAATTTATGATGAATATAGAGTGAACATAGACCAACTAATAAAATAGATGAGCCACTCGTATATTCCGCGACATCTGTCGAGGACTAATACACGAAAAAATTATTTTCAATTTGATATTTAGATGTCGTTGCATTCATGGAAATCCTATCGAGAAAATAGTAAGTATGTAAAATCACTATTATCAAAAAACCTTTGAATTGTCAACTGACACAAGGAGTGGTTTGACACGTTCTTTTTGAAATATAATAAATTTCGATATCCCTGCAAGAGTGAAGACGTGCTGTGTTATTGGATGTGAAAATCGAGATGCAAGAAGGTAATTATAAAATTTACATGTATATTCTGTTAACTATAAGAATTAAGATACTCGTAATTTTCAATTAAAGTTTTCCATGTATTGAATAAATTTAGTCGGTAAAATACTCATATTTTGTATTATTGAATTCATTATTTTGTTTTTGAGAATGTTTTCAATGCAATTATTAGTTTTATTGATTAGATATTTATGAAATGAATCTGTATTTCAATTGGTGATACCTATTTCAGTTAATAAATTTTTATTCTATCCAGAATTTGATTATTGATCCTCATTCTCGATTCCAAAAGAAAATCAGATGAAAGTTCGTTGCAGGTATTATTTCATCATGAAAATAAATTTCCTCACTCATCGATAACTTGCACGAATCCATTTCTGATTTCCTTTTGGAAATTGAATTTAAAAAAACTTTTTGCTTCTTGTATATGGGTGTACCTACCTATTCAAAAGGTGCACTACAGAATTCTTTTTGAGGCAGCTTTACGATACAGATTCTTTTTTAGATTGAGCTTTTTTTTTTTCACGAATTAGTAATGTTGTACAAAAAAAGATTGCGTTGAGGGCTTGTTCTACTAGTGTCTCATCTATTCTCCCGTTTTAGTAGTCTATTGAGAGTGAAACGAATAGCCTCAGGATATTCAATTTGGATTAATCGTTTTCCGAATATCAACAAGCGCGCAGAAGCTTCTGACTTCACGCCAGTGCTTTTTGAATTTTTGTTCCACTATATAATTTCAAAAGCTTTGACACTCTTGTTCATATTGGTAAATCGATAAATTAAATTTGAATATCCTGAAAGTTATTGGTTTAGTTCTGTTTACCTATGAATTCAAGTTTTGTCTTCAAATCTTCAACCAACATACCTTGAAAATTTCTAGTTGTGAACACTATAACGATTTTGAGCTCATTTTGTCAGAACTGTTTGTTAGCTTCGAAGCGAATTCTAGTGACCAAGTTTTTTACGGTTCATTCTTGAAGCAGCACATTATAATTTTTTTCGAAAACATCAATAGCGACGAGAAGTGGACTTGCTACACATGAAATCGAATTTTTTCACCCTTCCGAGGTTCTCGGAAGCATCAACGAAGCTTTACGCTCTCAAACCCACGAGCGGCAAAAAAATGGTAAATCATTAAACGCCAACGTGAAATTAATACGCACCGGCCGTCCTCCTAATCCGATAAATCAAAATCCAATCCTCTATCTACGCCACCCCGATCCCGATATATCTTCGGGGTGTTTCCAGGATCCACCCCCGTCGATGTTCGCTTCGCACCACGGACGTCTTTCGAGGTTCAATTCATTCCGCCACATAAAATAAAAATTCCCTGACGGTCACTTTTTCGCTCGGTTGCTTTGGAATGGGTCAACTTTATTCGACATCTAGCGGGCGCCTTTGTTTTAGGGGTGAGAGGATTTGGGGGTGGAATATGTTCTGGACTTCGGCGAGGTTGGGTATTGGGTTCGAAAATCGAAGATTGGGTAGTTGCGTTAAGAATCGGTTTTAATTCAAAGAAAATAGCCTTTGAATTGAAATGTTGTTATTTTAGAATATCTCCAAGTATTGATGAGGAAGGAGTATTTGGAAAACAGCAGAATATTCTGTCGTTGCCCTTCATAATTATTAATTCTTTATGAAAGATTATTAATTTCAGACATGTTATTTTACTCCTCTAATAACTGTCATATCAATTGAGAAACCCAACACAAAAATGGGCATTCCCAGCATGTTGAAATAAAAAGTTTTTTTAGTGAAAGTATTCAGCGTAGTGTTAAATGTATAACCTATCAACATTATCCACTAATGAGATAATTAAAAGCAGGGAACAGGGTTGTCTTTGAATGAGTAGCAGTTATAGTTTGAAAAGAGGTTACATTTCACTGCGACCTCAAGGTCTATTGTGCCCCCTTACAGAGCTGTTCTGACCACAACCTTTACACTTGCCTTTCAGTCCAGAGATTGATGATATCCAATATCTGTGAAGGCAATCCCATTCTCAACAGGTGTCTCCTAAGACGACAGTGCCCTGTCTGATATCTTTTGGATCTTGCTGTTTCAAGTTCCGAAAGAACTTAGTTGAATGATCCATCTCTGCGAGATTCCACCAGATTTCTTTTCCCTCTCGGCTCTCTCTACTTCTCCAGAAACCCTTTTTATAGGTACGTTTACCTTTACCACAGAAAGGTTCTGGGCTAATGAGAACATTCGTGCGTCCTCTTTGGCAAGTGTATTGGCCTCTTCGTTTCCTTCAATTCCCGAGTGGCCGGGAACCCAATTGGAAAAGAACTTATTATTTTTGCCTTTTCATTGAGTTCACTTGTACCTAAAAGAGTATGCCTGTTTTCAAATCTGCAATAACCAAGAATTTAAACAATCACCTCTGTCTGGTCCAGCGGAGCCAAATTTCAATTGAAATTGTCAACCATCAACAATTATCAGCAATCAAAAGATGAGCGTAATAATTCCAAAACGTCAAATTCATCCAGGCTGCATCCAGCGCTCTGGCTTTATCTCAATTCCGAATACAATTTTAATTAACCGAGGGTGGGTACCTGCGGGACACATTCTTGCATAAAAACACGATAAAGGCCTCCATTATTATATACCAGAATGGGATTTTTGATTAATTCATTCAAAAACACACATGGTCTGTACAAAAGATAACAGTTTGCATTCAGTTCCAGTAGACTGGGCATCGTTTCATATGATGGGCAAAAATATCGCCTCCATTTTTGAGGGCATTTATTAATTTATCTTCGACAAAAAACATCAATACGGACAATGCCTTTCTGATTGGCTACATCGCAATGCAATTTGTAGATTTGCCTTTGTTGGGGAAACAAAGAAACGTTATCGCTAACATAACACGCATCTCGCTGCCAGACTCATGTTCTGTGGGAGTCGATCTGATTTTTAACTTCAAATGACACCAGATGGAGCATGTAGAGCAGGTTTCTGCATAAATGGGTAGGATTTCCGTACAAATTCCACCTAAACCACTACAATTCTATAGCGGAGCATTGACACATTAATGTTGTACGAGTAAAATCGAAAAATTTTACTCTCTTTTAGAGTCTGAAAGTTTTGGTGTTTTTGAGCGCGCGTTCTACTTAAACGTAATGTCTGTACATTTTTTATTTTAGCCGAAAATGGTCTCAAACGATAGGGTAAGACTCCTGATGACGAATTCGTGGTCAAATTCAATTCTGTCCGTAGGGCCGTCCGGCCGTCGGCGTCGGTAGCACCATAACTTTCGAAGGGATTGTCCTAGAGATTTGATATTTTCAGGATAAGGTCATGTTCCAAATGGGTCGGGTTAAGTTCGTTAATCAGCCAAATCGTACAGGGTGTTCCATAAAATATGACCATTAAAAATTTTTGTTCCTCAATACCTCGAATACGGAATTAATCGGAATGAAATTTTACGGCCAAATGCAAGATGCTGATAAAAAGCCTCATGCACAGTTTTTTGGCTCTAGTGTGAACAGACCATGGAAATTCCATTGGAATAGTGAAAAAAGAACCTTCATATTTCCATGAAAGATATCGATTCGAGTGATTTTTTTTGTGAATGGCAATCGATATCTGAAGGTTCATTGAAAATTCGTAGCTATAGTTCAAACATAACCATAAAAAATTCAATTAGAATATAGAAAAGAAAAAATCTTTTTATATCCATAACAGGATATCCAATTAGAGTGAAATCTTTTCTGTGAATAAGATTGTTATACATGAATATTCTAAGATATTTTTTAAGCTCAAAATTGGTTTTGTCAATTATGCTTATCAATCGAAAGAAAGTTTATTTTTGACATTAAAATATTACGGATATAATTTTCGTCCGGAAATTAGCAATTAAGCCTTCAGAAAGATTTATAGAACATCTTTATCTCCTGTCCATAAACATTCAATATCTTAGAATATTCATTCTAGGGACACTTATACAATGAAATGGAATGAGCAGTGATCATAACTGCACTAAGTTCTTATTTTTTTCGAGAAAAGTATCGACTGTATCGAAATTTTGCAAGAGACTTTTTTTCTCCAGTATTGAATAGGAAACCAAAAGGAAATTTTATTTTTCGAAAATCTATCCCATGAAAACAATTTTTGAACAAAAATCGTAGGAGTTCAATATTTTCAACCCTTGATAATAAAGGTATGAGATCAAAAAGTTTGTGTGAGTAGCCTCTACTAAGTGCTTCATATTATGTATAGTTTTAGGACTCAGTGTTCTTGAGAATCCGTAAAAAAATTAGAAACCATCAACTCGTCATCACCTTCCAAAGGCTGTGTCTTGGTAGGGGGTCGATTTCGAAAAAATTTCTAGGAAATACCCCTGCTTTTTTTCATCGAGAAATCATCTTTCAAAGTCCCTCGCATTTTACAGACACCCTTTTTATTTAGCAGTTGAAATAGAAAACCCACCTATTCATCTCATTTCCTGAAAATAAATTGTTTATTTTCGAGAAATTCAGCTACTCCAAGATTCTGACGAAGTGTGCATATTCTTCTTCCTGTTTCCAATAAAATAAAACTTACATTGATTTCATGTAGAAACATACCTATTCATGTTTTCAATATCAAAATTGAATTCTTTTTTGGAAATTCTGTAATTATTCGAGTTCGTCCATTCTCAAAAAATCTTCAGACATGCATGATCTCGAAGGCAGCTGATGTGTCTACCTAGAGCCAACCCTTCATACTCGATATAATTACCAATTCGACATACTGAACAGAATATCTCAATAGAAAGCTTTTACAACTTCCTGCATCATGAGCTTTACCGCATCGTTAAAAAGGAAAAAAGTGTTATAAGGTCATACTCGGAGCACGATGCGGTCGACTCACGCTAGCAAAATTAATATGTATGCACTAAGAGCAGTTAATGGGCAAAAAAATGCCATCTAAATATTTTAATATTTTACCGCATGCGAATTAATTTATCAATAGTTCAACCCTATTGTTATACTTTACAATCTGAGGCTAGGGCACTATAATTACGTCGTAATATTTCACTTGGTTTGGAATTCCATGGGAATTAATAAAACGGAAATTCTTTCGAGTTCACTGGCTTTCACACCACCATTCCTTTTTCATAAGGCGTTTTCGCAAACTTACTCAGGGTTACTAACTCGATCCATTGGGTCACGTGACGGATCTACTCGGATCACGGACCCGGGTTCTAAGTTTACCAATACATCAGGTTTAGGATTTGAAATGACAGTCTTATCAATATTAGAACCATATATGTTA